>JAVLUX010000011.1:12575000-13775000 GCA_032164185.1 Moxostoma hubbsi | reverse complement strand
CAAAATCTACATGCCGTTTTGTGTACCTTTAAATTCATAGGGGATGATTTTTTTTTTTTTTTTTTTACATTTGGGAGAGTCAATAGTGACTGTAGATGCAGAAACACCCAAATATATATGAAATTTAAACATAGAGATAATGTACTTTTAATAATAAGTTTACAGTATTAAGTAAAAAAATAAATAAATTTGTAGGGCACTCATGCCACAGCATTAATGCACATCCATTAATATTTAGGAACAAATATATTAATTTCTGCAGGTAAAAACACAGGCTTACTAGAATCATTATCTGATAGCAGATTTAACCTTGGGATTTCCCTTGTGAGCACACTGCATACTGTAAAATCTCCAGCTGGATTCTTCAATTGCTATCCTGCTGACAATCAAATGCTATCTCTCCATGCCATTACTCTGCAACTTCAAAGGATGAAAAGCCAAGCAAACTATATCAGTAGTAGCTAAGTAGCTGTGTTAGATTGCTAAGCTGTTATCAGCCAGTTTAAAATAAAAGGCTAATATCAGTCTAAACGATAATGACAGATTCAGTATATGTGTGTATATGTTTGTGCGGGCATGTGTGTGTGTGCATGTGTGTGTGTGTGTGTGTGTGTTTTAAGTTGCCATGTTTTCTTTATTGTTCTCAAAAGGACAGGCCAGTGTGATTATCCACTAAGCTGTGTCTTTACTTTAGATAAAATTAGAACAATGACTCCTTGTATAAATATACCATGTAAATGTTATGATTGTTTTTAGAAGCAAGGAACATCTCCTTTCAAGCAATATACAACTTGCTTCCAAGTCACTGGATGGTATTATATTTCTTGAAGACATGCCAATTCTGGTGCAAGTGACAGAGGTTGAGTGATTCACATCTTCAAGGGGAATAAAATAAATATATTAAATAAAATTGCAACACTACAAGAGAACAACTTTCATGATCCATCCAATTCTAAAATTATTGTACAATTTTGAATAATTCAATTAATAACATGATGAATAGCAAGTCATCTTTTCATTTGTTTATCTAGTCTTAAGGATTGTGTATTATATTTAGATATGCGGTGCACAAGTAGATTCAATCAGTTATTGTTTTTTTAAATGATCCACTCAAATGTGCTGAATCCCAGCCTGTACACAACTGAATTGAACAACGAAGACTACAATTGGAAAATGAAATGCTGTTTCAGGCACTTCATCAGGACCTTCTCAAATTCAAGGCCCTCTTAAAAATTCCCCTGCCAAGTCAAATGGAAGCTCTGCTAAATTCATCTCCGCATTCAAACACTCAAATGCACATACACACAAATACAAAACACACCTGACCTCTTGAAAACACAATCTACCACATTTGCTTTTGTGCCGCTAAGTGTTTTCATTTTTCAGTTGGGTGTACTTAATTTTTCCCAGATGTATTGTAGTTAGTGTTCTGAGAATACAACGAAAAACCCTTTGCTCAACCTCACTGCACTGTTAACCCTGATGGGTGTAAGAAGATAACTTAATCAAATCAGAGGTAGTTTCATGGTTACAAAACATGTCAAATTTGTGAATATTGAGTCATTTGTCCTGTTTTTGACAGTCACTCAGTCAAGAGGAGGTCAATCAAAGGCTGCAAAAAGTTTTATGGAGATCGCATTCCTACGTTATAACAAAGACCTGTTAAAAATAGAAGGCTAATGTAACGGATGTTTATATTTACAGTTACACTAACATCAGTCTAAATGATAAAGACAGATTCAGGATGTGTGCACTAGTTTGTGCACGTGCATGTGTGTCTGTTTCTAAACCTTTAATTGCTATACAACCGCTGTTAAAGGGATAGTTCCCCCAAAAAGTGAAAATTATTTCATCATTTACCCTCATACCATTCTAGATGACTTTCTTTCTTCTGATAAACACAAACAAATATTTTAAGAAAAACGCAGCTGTATTGGTCCACTCAGTGCGAGTAAATGATTGGCAGAACTTTGAAGCTAAAAAAAGCACATATAGGCCTCATCCATATCAACTGGTTAAATCCATTGCCTTCAGAAACAATATGATAGGTGTGGGTGATAAACAGATCAATACTTAAGTCTTTTTTTCTTTTTACTATAAATGTCCAATTTCACTTCTTTCACTTCTCACACATTGCAACCTATTTGGCTGGGAGGAAAGTATATAGTAAAAAATAATGGATATGTTCTCACCCACACTTACAATATCACTTCTGAAGACATGAATTTAACCACAGGGGATTATTTTTCTGCGGTTATCATGTGCTTTTTGGAGCTTCAAATTTCTGGCCACCTTTTAGTTGCACTGAATGGACCAACAGAGCTGAGTTAATTTTCTAAACATCTTTGTTTTTGTTCAGCAGAAGAAAGAAAGTCCTACACATCTGGGATGGCATGAGGGTGAGTAAATGATGAGAGCATTTTCATCAATCAAGTATTTTAAATGAATTTTTATTTATGTTTTATTAATACAAATAAATGAATATAGAAAATACCTTTACAAACATCTGTTTCTTCCTCTGATGTTTTAGTCTTCCTTTTGTTGTAACAGATGCAACTTGAGGACTATCTGAGGAATATATTGAAAAGACATTTGTACAAGACACATCCTGCAACAGTAAGTAACAGCTCAAACAGTTGTCCTTGTCCTCAAGAAACAATACCGTGGAAGTATCAGTGATGGTATTAGATGATAATACCTTAGTATTTTGATGCATACCATGGTGCTGAATGATCACCATATTCACACATCATGGTATTTACACAAGTTATTTTAAAGAATACCATGGTCTTACCAATGCACCATGTCAAAAAAAAAAAAAAAATGACACACATTGAAACTGTTATTGGTTTTGGTACCTTTTGTAAATTTAATGGTAATATTATGATTATGTTTCACTTTCAAATCTTGCTTATCTCATCCATAAACTGTATCAAAAACATTTATATTAGCTGCATATTTAAATGGTATATTTAAAAGCTTATGAATCTATGCTAATTTTAGAATAAAAAAAAAAAACTTTGTTCAGTTACCATTGTGTCACATGTAGGCAGAAGGAAGTTTCTGAAAGGCACACTACCTGCTGTGTCTTCACTCATTAAAACAGGCTTTTTGTAGAGAATGCCTGTGAGAGATGATTCCACACACTGTTCAGTGCTTCACATGCTAATACTCTGTCAGTCACATAATTAGCATTCATTTGCAGGGCTAATTAAAGAATACCTGTTTTCACCTCACACTCTATATACTGTTACTAATTACTAGAATAGAAGGTAGAACTGGACTGAACAATTCAAAGCAGAAGCTACTTTCATTTCTTAATTTTAGCAATATTTTCTGCAACATCTCAAGGAACTATGATTAACTGAAATATTGATAAGCATATTTGGAATGAACTGGTGTATGGTTCATATACATTTGCCCTAAAGCTGGTTTGCTGGCTTATTGTTGCTAATGAACTACATTGTGATTGAATTTCATTTCAGCTTGAATTCCTTAAAAATGAGTAAAATCTCATTTATACAGGATCTGTGACCAAACGGATCATAAGGAAGAATAATTGTATTTTTATTTATAGGTAGAATACAATGATCGTGTCTGTATATATGTGCATAGTAAAATAAAAGTAGAAGGAAATGTTAAAGTCGATAAGCATTTGTTCATTTATTTGTTCATTCGCTCTGACAAAAGTGAAGGTCTGATCTTAAAGAAATCAGGAGGAAACTTAATGTATTCCCTATAGATTACTGGTGTGGATCCAACAGTGTCTGTTACCGTTGGTCCAAAAGGTGAGAACCATTATATCTACAGATGTTTATTTATGTGTTTGGATGAATACTCAACTGTGTTTTTGAGGAAACCATCCCAGAAGATAATTTAATTTCTCAGATGTTGCTCTTTCAAAGTACTGGTGATTAAATAAAGTTCTCATTAATTTGTCATTGTAGAATCCACTTTGTCTCAGATCTTTTCCCTAAAATTCCTGGAAAAAAAAAAAAAAATAGAACCATATGAGACAGTTGTTGACATACTGTCATTGTAGAGGTACACAATTATTGTGGGTAGTATAGCTCAAGTAATTTGGTTTTAGAAGTATTTGACAATACATTTTTGAGAACATTTTTAAATCTATGACAATCATGGCAAATCTGGGTACAGTTTGCGATATTTTTGAGAAGCAGGAGACTTAAACAAAGATTTTTGCTTAATCTCTGCTGAATCTTTTTTGCTGTCTACGAGAAACAATTGAGAATTTGAGATATTAAATGAAATATAATGTGATTCTAATTCCAATTAATGATTTCATTTTATTTGGGATAATACTGTAATGAAAGCTTAAGGTATAATTTTCTCAGTTTTCTCAACACTCCTAATCACACGTGAGGAGGTACAGTAACACACTCCATTTCTGAGAAATACAGTTCAATCAATAGTGCATGATCTTTGTCTCATGGTTTCACAAGTATTATTTAAGAAAATACATCAAGTCCTGAAATGAATATTGGTGAATAACAGATGCCGACATTGAACTGTCTTCATCTGTGCAGACTGGGGTGTTCTTGTTTTTTCTTTTGACAAGCAGCTTACATTACACTTGCATAATTCACAAGGCTCTTTAAAGCAAACACTGACAGTTTCAACTTCAATTGAATTTTGCTCCTCAGATTGCAGACTTGCTGAGCCTTCAGGTCATGGCATGTCTACTGTTGCAGTTGTTTACTTACTTAGGTTATTGTGCTGTTTTCCCACAGCTGACAGAATGGTTCTCCCCCTTGTTTCAGCTCTTATGTGGTGACTGCTTCATGTTTCAGATGGCTGGTGGTAAAGGACTCCTTTGTTCTCTACATGAGGCCGGAGGATGGCCGAGTAGGTACCTTGATTCTATACGATAAGGGATTTCACATCAATATAGGGACCTGAGAGACCAGAGACAGGCATGGAGTCGCGATTGAGAATCTTTGCAGGCAGGTTCAAATAAATGTGTTTTAGATCGCAACGATTTCACTATGTAAGCATTGTTCATTCAAATGGATCTCTGCAAAATAAATAAATAAAACAAACAAACAAAACAAAATCATAATCAGTATTTTGTTTTCCAGTAAAATATCTAAACTTTCTTAAAACAAGAGAACTACTTGAAAGCAAAATTGCATTTTGAGACTTGTTTTCAAAGAATGAAAATGTTTTCTTACCACATTGACAAAAAGTTTTTCTTGTTGCAACCACAAACCTAGCAACATTTTGTAAAATAAATAAATAAATAAATACAAATAACTTAAAAAAAGAAAAAACTATATGAGGAAAAAACTATCTATTTGTAAGAGGGCTTTTTTCGCTTGGATTAATCTTGCTTTAGTGATGTTTAGATATTTATATTAGAAAACAAGATATAAAACATTAATTAAGAAGTTGTGTTGGCATGATCAATCAACATAATTTTTTTCTGTGTATAGGGCACTTGCTATCAAATGCTCAGCAGGCTCATTGGTGGGGACACTGCATTGATTAATTTGCCTAAATGTTAGGACAGGACTTTCTGAGGGAAAACTGCCATGGGTCTTTCACACCTGTCAAAGAAAATGTCTAGGTTACTGTTGTAACCTTCATTCCCTGATGGAGGGAACAAGACATTGTGATGAATGAAGGGATACTAGGGGACTTTCTTGAAGGCCTTGGTTACTTCTGAACTTGAGAAAAGGCCAATGAGAATTTGGCAGACACAATTTGCATGTCCCTCTCTCGGACATATGGGTATAAAAGGAGGGAATCGTGCATCTGTTCATTCAGGTTTTGCACTGAGGAGCTAAGAATAAGGTTTGGCCAATACAGTGGCTCGGTTCAGCATCATGGCCAGGGGGACACAACATCTCGTTCCTTACATCAGGGAATGGAGGTTACAACAGTAGCCTAGACATTCCCAGTCTGTCACTCACTTCGACGTTGTGTTGAATGAAGCGTCACTAGGGGTCCCTATTCAATCATGTCATGCGCTGAAGTGTGTACGTGAGCTGCTAACGCAGGTAGTTGGGCGCTAAAGCAACAGACTGCATCAGACTGCACGTACCCTTCCCCAACGCCCCATAAAAACCATCATAAACTTTTCAGGTTCCCTGCATCCCAGAGGGAGGTTGCAGTGAACCACCCTCCGGGGAGGGAGGCTTGCAGGTCCCCAACCCTCATGATGGAAGCAGCGCGATCAGGAGGGCTGTCTTCAAGGAGAGAGCTTTGAGCTTGACTGATTCTAGCGGCTTGAAGGGGTTCTCTGAAGGCTTGAAAGGACCACAGAGAGATCCCATGAGGGGAACAGGCATGGCCTGGGAGAGTTCAGCCTCCAGCAGCGCTTCTCTGTGGGTCTTCAGATCGGGAAGAACAACAAATCGCGAACAAGCACCACTTCAGGGCGTAAAGTTGCCTGGTAGAGGGAGCTCTGTCTTGGTTGATCGTGTCTAAGACAGCAGATGGTAGGCCACTTAGATCTTCCGCATCCCATCCAGGGGCCAGATGTGGAGGTTCCAGAGGTCCTTCCGAAGAAGGTCCTTCCTCATGGGAATTCGCCAGGGAGGGGTTGTCGCGAGGAGCGTGAGATCCGAGAACCAAGTCTGTTTGGGCCAATAAGGGGCCACTAGAGTGACTTGTTTTTCGTCCTCCCTGCACAGCACCAGTGCAAGTAGACTCACTGAGGGAAATGCGTACTTGCGCAGCCCCCGGGGCCAGCTGCGTGCCAGCTGTGTGCCAGCACGTCTATCCCGAGAGTCGCTGCAGGCTCCATAAGAGGAGACGGCGGGCGAGTCGCTACATGTGACAAGAGCGCATGCCGCCTTTGTGATTTATGTATGCTATTGTGGTGGTGCTGTCTGAGCGAATCAAGAGTGTTCTTGCCCTGAAATAGTGGGAGAAACCTCTACAGGGCAAGGATTACAGCCAGCAACTCTTGACAGTTGATGTGCCAACCCAGCAGGGGCCCCGCTCAGGAGCCTGCGGCTGTGTGCCTGTTGCACACGTTGCCCCAACCCCGTTTGGAGGCATCTGTGGTGACCAGAATGCATCGGGACACCTGCTGTAGGGGAACTCCTGTCCGCAGAAAACAGAGGTCTGTCCAAGGGTTGAAAGTCTGTTGTCTGGTGGTATGTGCCGCGGCGCCATTCCCATCTTGGGACTCGAGTCTGAAGCCAGTGCTGAAGTGGTCTCAAATGCAACAACCCAAGTGGTGTGACTGCCGCGGAAGATGCCATATGCCTGTTAGGAATATTTTGGATCTTGTCACGATCCCCAATTCCCCGGTCCCGTATTTCTATGTTTGTGCCCAGTGAGATGCAGTCGGGAGTCTGCGTCTCTTAAGACTTCGCGAAGGGAGAAGAAAGAACAACAACACACAGAGTGTTCTATTCAATCTACTCGAATGTTTATTACAGCAAGCAAGATATTTATATTCTTCATGAGACAATGAACAGCCAATAGTGAAGTGACAGCAAGGCTCATGGTCAAGGGGGAGAAATTGGGTATTCTGGTGTAATACAGGAACATATACAGATGCCCCAGACGTTATGCCATGTGACTGACCCGTTCACCTCACGAGGACAAGTGTGACTTATTCACCTTACAGAAATAAGCATGCTGCAAAGAAATGTGGAACATCATATAGAGGAAGAGACCAAAACGGTCGGCAATTTGCAGAATATATTGAGTAATACCATACGCACACACCCAACTGACATCTGGGGTCAACTGGATACACATACAGAGAAGGCCAGAGACACAGACACATATGCAGAGCATAAAAGCATGTACATTTCATGTTTCTCACAATGCCCCAGGAGCCTCTGAAATTGTTTTAGAGGCTTTTGGTGAGGCATTTCAGCACCGACTGCGTGCACTCGTTGGTGAGGCACGCTGTCATTGATACTGAGTCTAACTTCATGCCGAGAAAAGAGATGCTCTGAACAGGGGTGAGCTTGCTCTTTTCCCAGTTGACCTGAAGCCCTAGATGAAGATGACTCGGTCCGGTTCTGTGTGGATTGTAGGAAAATGAATGCAGTGTAGAAATTAGATGCTTATCCAATGCCTCGTGTTGATGATCTGCTTGATCGGTTAGGCAAAGCTCGCTTTTATTCGACATTGGATTTAACAAAGGGATATTGGCATATCCCTTTCACCCCAATGTCTTGTGAAAAATGGTTTTCTCCACACCGTTTGGTTTACACCAATTTGTGACCTTTCCGTTGGGTTTGTTTTGGGCCCTGGCTAAGTTTCAGCATTTTATGGACAGGGTCCTCAGACCGCATGCTGCATATGCTGCTGCCTATTTGGATGACATCATTATTTATAGTAATGACTGGCAGCAGCACATGCAGCATCTGGGGGGCGTTCTGAGATTACTGCAATGAGTGGGGCTCACAGCAAACCCGAGAAGTGCAAAATTGGCTGGGGGGGAAGTACGGTATATGGGGTTCCACTTGGGTTAGTGATGCTAACATGGTCACATGGTTAGGTGTTGCCCCTAATTGATAAAACTGCAGCTATTGTGACCTGCCCAAGACCCAAGACCAAAAAGGAGGTGAGACAGTTCCTGGGGATGGCTGTCTATTATTGAAGGTGTGTGCCTGATTATTTGGAAGTCCCCAGTCCACTGATCTCACTTAAAAGGGAGCTTCAGACCCGGTCCAGTGGAAGAAGCTGTGCCAACAAGCATTCAAACAGGTAAATACTGCACTTTGTGGCAGGCTGCTTCTGCATTCAACTTTTGTTTTGCAGATGGACACATCAGACAGGGGGCTGGGTGCGGTACTGTCCCAGGTGGTAGAAGGGGAGGAGCACCCAGTGCTGTACATTAGTCAGAAGCTCTCTACGAGAGACGAAGTACAGCACCATAGAGAAGGAGTGCTTTGCCATAAAGTGGGCTGTCCACTACTGTTTGTTGGGAGGAGCACTCTAACCCTAACCCTCTGCTTGGACCATGCCCCACACCAGTGTCTCCACTGCATGAAAGATGCAAATGCCTGGATCACCCACTGGTTTCTTGCACTCCAGCCGTTTAAGTTTGAGTTGGTCCACAGGTTGCAGATGGCTGTCATGGACTTTCTCTCTTGAAATGGGGAGGGAAGTAGGCAGGCAGGACAGTTCCCACGGCCTGAGTTGGGTGTGGGGGTATGTGTAGGCTAGGGTGTGGTCGGGTGTTTGCCTGGGGAGAGAGGAAGCAGTATGTATATATATATATATATATATATATATATATATATATATATATATATATATTCTGTAAAACACCATACAGGCCTATCTATATACATATTATCAATTAACAGAATCACAGTCAAAGAGATTCATCTGAAAAAAAAAAATATTTACACTATATATATATATATATATATATATATATATATATATATATATATATATATACCAATAATCCACAACATTAAAACCACTGAAAGGTGAAGTGAATAACATTGATTATCTTGTTACAATGGCACCTGTCAAGGGGTGGAATATATTAGGCAGCAAGTCAACAGTCAGTTCTTGAATTTCATGTGTTGGAAGCAGGAAAATGGGCAAGTGTAAGGATCTGAGCGAATTTGACAAGTGTCAAATTGTGATGGCTAGACGACTGGGTCAGGGCATCTATAAAAGGTCAGGTCTTGTGGTGTGTGTTCCCAGTATGCAGTGGTTGTACCTAGCAAAAGTGTTTCAAGTAATGACAACCGGTGAACCGGTGACAGGGTAGTCCGTCTGGTCCGATCTCACAACATAGACGATCTGTAGAAGGATTTGTAGAGATTCTGTATGGATGAATGGTCTCACATCCCTTGCCAGGTGTTCTCCAACCTCATTAGGCATTATAAGAGAAGACTCTTTTATCTTGGCTAAGGGAGGTGGCAAAAAGTATCTTCTGACCCATATCTGTATAATTTTATACATTACACAGCTACTACATGATTGGCTGATTATAGAATCGCTAGATGTAGTAGAAAGTAGATGTACTGGTGTACTTTTTTAAGTGGTCGTTGTACTGTATCTCTCTCTCTCTCTCTCTCTCTCTCTCTCTCTCTCTCTCTCTCTCTCTCTCTCTCTCTCTCTCTCTATATATATATATATATATATATATATATATATATATATATATATATATATAATTTATTTATTTACACTTAAATTTGTTGTTAATTTTATATAATTCTATTTCTATAAATAATCTACTAAATGTGTTTGTTTATTTCCCCCTTTATGAATAAAGTTCACAAATACTTTACAACAACTTACACAGAGTCATCTCATTTGAGTAACCTTTAATGTCAATTATATGTGAAAACATTATACATTATAAAACATTATATAGCTATTGAGCTCCTCCATAAAGTGATTGAAATGAACGGTCACACTAAAAAAAGAGCCACTGCAAACAGTGTGAACTGTTTGTTACTGCTTTGTCAGATTTGGTGACCCTGCTGTATGTCTGTAGTTGTTCACATCAAACCAAAATGATTTTAAAATACAGAAGAGAGAAGATTAGACAACACCAGGACAGTTTACATCAGACCAAAATTCTTTTTAGGAAATAAAACAGAGTTATGACATTACCGGAATGAATTTGGAGAACATTAAAGACTTAAACCTTAAAATGCTTTTTAAAGATAAATCAGTGGAGTTTAGACATTATTTTTGTGAAAATAATAATAAAAAGTATAATCATAAATAATAGTAATAGTAATAATAATACTAATAATTATTATTATTATACTTTTATATATATTATTTATACTTAAATAACCATCACAATGGTAACCACACACACACACAAATTAAAATGAACAATTAACACTGGACTAAACATAATTTTATTAATGTATTTGATACATAAATTACATTCACAATGGCAAAACACAATCATAAAAAAATACAATCATGAGAATAGAGCATGGACAGCTTGTCTAAAAGGATATTTCTTTATGGAAATGAACCAGTTTTTACAGAATTATTACAGAATGCCAAGTGCGTTCTCGTGCCAACGTTTGATGAACAGCGACCTCTAGTCACAGATTTCTTTAGGACCTATATGCCTAGATGACACATTCCAGTGATCGGCAGGACACCAGAATGTGTGAAATGTGCCAAACATATATGGTGTCGGAGTATAAAAGAAATAGAATAGATTGACAAACAAGCAAAGTTTCCGACCTTTGCAGGCCAATTTATGCCCTGACTGAATGTATGTCTCCAGATGGCAATAACTGTATTTAAATTTATTATTATTAATTTTATTATTATTATTATTATTATAAGCTGGAGCCTTACCCTACAGTTCGTTCACCCTCTGCCTATGATTATGTGGTTTAATCCCTATAAATAACAGTTTAAACAAGCCTAAATAATTTTGCTGGTCTTAGCTTTTCTAGATGCTCTCCCAGCCTGGCAAAGCTGATCTTCAGCTGGTCTCCCAGCATGGAAATCTTACAATTGCTTAACCACCTCTAAAACCAGTAATCCATATCATCCAGACCAGAACTGTTTCTTAATTTAAGGTTTTAGATTTTATTTAGAATGTTTAAGAAAGAAAAAAAATCACAGAAACTCTCAAAGAGTGGTTGTTATGTGGTTTTCAGGTTAAGCCTAGAAATCTTCCTCAAGCGACCAGTAGTGGATGGGAAGATGTGGAGATTAGAACACGTCCTCAAGCGGAATGCAGTATGAAGGTCTGCTCAAATCTGGACCACAACCAGTTCACTGTACTTCTCAGACACAGTTCACACAGTTCTCTTCAGCACAAATGGCATCTCATGTTTTCTGGAACCAAAAGTAATTTAACAACAAACTCAGCAACAAGGAGTGAACATCTTTGTCCTGCTCAGTGAAGAAGTTGAGGTGGTGATGGGCCTCAACAGTGAGTACACCAAGAGACACTGATGGGACTTCACTCAACATCAGGGTGAGTCAAACTGTATGTCAAACATGATCAAAAGCAGAATATTGCCTAGAAATGACAGTTTTACAGAGGGGTCTGTCCCTCCAAATCAGGCTCCCACTCAACCACCACAGGTGCCAGACTCTTGTGTCTACCCATGTGTCTCTAAGAAGTTTTGATCAAAACACATCACAGATATCACGAGAGCACCCAGCATGCCCCACGACCTCCTGACACAGGAATAGCATGTAACTTTGATCATGTTTGAACTTTTCCAAAATCCTCTCTGGTAGCATGAGCACTCTTTTGGAACCCTGCATATTTTGTCTGGAGATAGTCAGGTTCTTCCTTGCCCATCGTCTCCATAAGAGCCCAAGGCTGCTAGTCTTCTTCCTCCTCTGGTGCCACAGAGCTTCTATGGCAACACAGCGCTGTGATTGTCATCACCGCAACACCCCGGGCTGGTGCGTGATTGATGTGCCGTCACATTATCTTATTGGATCGCTGGTTGAGTCTGCGCAGAGGAGTGACACTGGGAAGTTCCTTAGGATCCACACCCCAAGGATGTGTTCGGCAAAGCAGCTGGGTGGAGGTATTTCTGGGCCCTGGTGGTGTAGAAACACCTGCCAGGGGCAGTGTCCTCATGAGGCTCTGCCAAAGCTGGTGGCAACGCAGCTGTACGGTATCTGTTCCTCACAAAGTATGACACCATCTACTGCATATTGTGGTGTTATTTTTGGCCAGGGGACAGTGCAATTTCCTTTTCAGTTCATTTTATGTTGAAAACTTTTTTTATCCGTTTTCTAACATTATTGTTTACCAAAGCATGCAGAACTAGAAAGTATTTTAAAAAGTTTCTGTTTTCGAGGAAAACGCTATTCCGGTGTAGATGAGAGGCATTAACACAGCAAAATCGAAAATGGATTACACCTTGTCTACACCGGACACGAGTGTCACGTTACATCAAAAGTTAATAAATCAAATTTTAAATAAGTAGATTGCTCGGTTTCACTGCAGCATGATGCAAGAGTTTTTTTTTTTCTCAGGAAGACCTCCCCTGCTTCACAGTCTAGATCTGCTACATGGGATTGTGCAGTATATACTGCATGTCTAATTGTGGAGCAACAGCATGTCCCATATGCTCGAGGCAGCATGTCTTGTGTATGTCTACAGTAATTGTGCAGCAGCATGTCCACATGCTAACACAGTGTCTGTGTACAGCATATGCTAGCAGTAGCAAGTTTTCGTACTTGCTCTGCAGCAGCAAAAGTGTTGCAGATCTTGTCTGTCAAGACCAAAATCTTTCAGAGTGTTGTCATGACTGAAATAATTATGTCTCTTTGTTCATCAAATTTTGTGTAATGTGCTGAGATGTTAAAAATCAGTTGATTTCACTTTCACAGTGTGTTCTAGTTGTATTCTGCACATATTAGCCAATGTATAGTAGTATGTCATCCAGACGTTCCATGCATACAGAAAACATGCATACTGTGAATATACTTCATGCTGTATTCTATACTACATGCAGAAACAGCACAAGTAAAATGTAAAACGTGTTTTTTCAGATAACCTAAAAAACGTGCTTTATGTGGTAACATCTAAATTAACCTGTTTTATAGTCATACACACCTGGGATATCAGGGGGGCAGGGCTGGGAGGGTTACTTTTGAAATGTATTCCACTACAGATTACAGAATACATGCTGTAAAATGTCATTTGTAATGTATTTTGTTAGATTACTCAAGGTCAGTAACGTATTCTATATACTTTGGATTACTGCTTCAGCACTGATAGATTTTTTTCACTTTTTTTTTGACTAAAAACACTGTGACAATACAATTAGACAAAATTCACATGTTAAAAATACATTCTCTGAAAAAATTAAATATCTTATGCAGTGTTGTTTCTTAATCAAATTGATATTGTTTTAAGGATTTTTAGATGTTTTTACAGGAAAGCAATATAAAATTATTATCAAGAATACGATTGTTGCCCTAATATCAAAGGTCTTACTAGAAAAAAGAAATTATGATCTAATGTGAATTTTCTTGATAAAAAAAATACGATTGTGCCTGGTAACATGTGCATGTAAAATGGCTAGAAATAGCATTTTAGCTTAGCATAATCTTACAATTTACACAAGGTTCATTTATATTTCTTGTGCTCCAAACTTCCTTCAAAGTTACTCCTCTGTCTGCTCGTATGAATGTAACACATCATAAGAAATTGTTTCATCGATGTTCAAATGCACTTTGGATCAAATCATTTATATGTATAAATGTCCATCTGAAAGGACTAAATATTAAATTAAACGAATGACAATAAAATGCAAAGAAATCTCTTCAGTAATCAAAATACTTTTTGAATGTAACTCTATTATAAATACTGATGATTTAAAGTGTAACTGTATTTACTTATATTTTGTATTTTAAATACGTGTTCCCATTACATGTATTTCGTTACTCCCCAACCCTGCATGTCACCCACAAAATAAATAAATAAATAAATAGATAATTTTCTTTTTTGACAAAACTAAATTAGGTTACACAAGCTAAAGTTTAGATCAACTAGAAATAGATTCTTAATGTAATATTCACATGTTGACACTTTTTACAGTGTGCATTAGAGGGTATGTGGTTCCGAACAAGTCTTCATTATTCATTAATTAAAACTAAGCAGAAGGAACCTAATGAGCTTCCCATCTCTGTTGCCTGACAGGTTATCCGACACCCTGATCACATGCCCACCACAGTGTTGCTCTTGGCCCACCATGAGAAGTTAGTGGTGATTGACCAGTGTCTGGCATTCCTGGGAGGGACTGACCTGGCCTTTGGAAGATGGGATGACTCTCAGCATAGGCTGACTGATGTGGGTAGTGTGAGAAGAAGCCCTCAGCACAGTCCTACTCTGTCCCCCAGTCTCAGTTATGTAAGACCACCAATGTCACTATTGTTAGTGAGGCCTGCTAAGTTAAACATCACTATTATACAGAACAACCTGTAGTAGCCAGATTCACTGGCAAGCACAACTTACACATTTTTCAGAAAATATAAAAATTAATTTTTATTATAGCTATTATAAATAATGCATTTAGCCTCTTACCCTCAGTCAAGGTAAATAAAGGTATGGCTTATGTGTCCATACAGAAATGAAGAGTATTGTTTTGTATAGAGTTTTTATAAAGCAATCAAGCTCAGTTAAAATGTTCCTTAAAAATGTGTTAAATGGTGTTTATCTAGATAATCATTAAATTATCATAATTGATTGTTTTTAATTCATAAAAGGCTTCCATTTCTTTATTTATTAGATAGATTCAAATGTGAAATAAATAATCAAATAAAACGAGAGATGTACGTGTGTAGGGGGTAACAGGTCCTCAATATGTATACTGAGAAGTAAAACTCAGAGTCAGGTTTCGCAATAATCAAATGAGAGAGTTTACTCTGACTGTTCTCTGCAGGTTCAATAAGCATCACTAGTTGATGAGATACAACAGTTAGAAAGACAGGAAGTCAAAGTGAACTTTTACAAACTTTCCAATGCAATTATAGTCATATGCAAATTACATTAAGGGTGTCATTGTACCACAATTTCATGCATTCTGGTAGGTCAACTACTTCCCATCCTTGGTTGAGACAAACTTATGATCAGATATCAGAGGTTAGCTATCAGCTATGGCTACTCTTTTTTTCTTTACATCAAAGGGGTACCAAGCAGAGCAATTAAAATACTTGGAAGTTGTTTTCAACTATATGAAAAAGTTACGTTTGAGAGGGCACAGTAACCGTAAATAATTAAGAGACATAAGTTATCTAAACATTCAATGTATCTGTGCTATCTTCTCCTCCGGAATGGAGACCTTCTCCCCAAGACTTGCTGGAATGTCAGGCCTCATCATCTGTGGAACATTTAGACAGAGCACAGAGAAAACACAGAAAACATGCACAAGGCCAAACAAAACATAGTATAATATCACATTAAAGAAACTAAAATCTCTCTCTCTCTCTCTCAATTCAATTTCAATTTAAAGTACTTTATTAGCATGATTGTGTTTACATACTATATTGCCTAAGCATTAATACACAAAACAGATAATGACGAGACAAATAATAATAAAATGGTGACAAATAACAATAAAGATAGAATTAAAATAAGGTGCCAGGTAATGAATAAAATAAAAATAAAAAAACTATAAAAACAGTATACACTATACAATATAAAATAAGCATTTAACAGCACTGTGACTGAAGTACATTAAGGCAGTGATTGGTTTCTGAGGGTGTGCATCTCAAAAATGAATTTTGCTGCAACTGATGCATGATGGTCCGATCTGTTTCTGCTGAACTGGGAAACTTTGGCATGAGGTTTGAGAGTTTGTGGAGGTATTTACTCTCACCTCTGTAAATTTTTCACAGTGAAGGAGAAAGTGTGTCTCTGTCTCGACCACACCCGTGTCACAGTGAGCACAGACTCGTTCTTCCTTTGGAAGCCATGTTTGTCTGTGTCGGCCTTTTTCTATGGCCAGACTGTGATCACTGAGCCTGTATTTGGTGAGGATCCGTCTCTGTTTTGGATCTCTTACAGTATGCGGATATTCTGCCAGATTATATGTTCTGTTTAGGGCCCGATAACATTCCAATTTGCTTTGGGTTTTACTTTCATTTTCCCAATGGTCCAAATATGAATTTTTGCTTTCTTTTATGATTTGGTTTATTCTAGTCTGGTTTTGTTCAGCAGTGCTGGTCTGAAACTGTTGTTTGTTAGTTGTTAGTGGGTTTGTGAGTTTCAGAGCCAGCTGACAAATGGGACTGGTTTTAGGCTTCAGCTCTTGGGTTTTAAGGGCTTCATGTTGCAGTGTGTTAGGGGAACTTGAATTTAGGTGTGTCCAAAATTTGAGGGATGGTTTTTCAATATGTATAATAAGGGGGTATCTGCCTAGTTCGGCCCGGCATGCATTAGTAGGTGTTCTTCTCTGAACTCTTAGAATGTTTCTACAGAATTATGCATGCAGGGGATTCTATGGGGTGTTTGTCCCATCTCAAGTAATCTGCCAGACAGAGTGACCCAAAACCTCACATCCGTACGGAGCAATAGGCATAATAATACTCTCTCTCTCTCTCTTTCTCTCTCTCTCTCTCTGGTGCATGCTGGGAATTGGGAAGGGATTGCATGGTAGGGTGATCTAGGTGAGAGGAAATTTTCTAAAAATTTTCACTGTTTCCTGCTTTTCTTGTATTCGATTATCATTTAAATTGGAAAAGAAAAAGTAGTAGGAAAAAAACAAAAAACAAAACAAAAAAAATAAAAAAAATAAATAAATAAATAAAAAAAATTAAATACAAAAAAAAACTGAGTTTGGTTTTTCCGCGAGAGTTGTCTCGTGTCGGAGGTAGGGATGGCGTCTCACACCCACGCGAGTGTGCAGGCGTCAGGCCTGTCGCTTCGGCATGGGATTAGGTGTGTGACCCAGGCAGGTGTGCCTGTAGAAGATGTGTTACTGGACGTGGCAGAGCGCGTGGGGCACGAGAATATCATTTCGGCGTCTCGGATGAATAAGGCTGTAGTGATATTTTTGAAAGAAGAAAATCTGGTTCACGGTTTGATCGAGAGCGGGATTTCGGTAAGTGGCACTTTTGTTCCCGTTCAACCTTTAGTTTCAATCACGACGAAGGTGACGGTTTCCAATGTTCCGACTTTTATTCCCGATGCCGACAATGAGCGAGAGCTTTCTCGATTTGGAAAACTTGCCAGTGGAATTAGGACGGTTTCACTTGGTTGTAAAAATGCCGCTTTAAAACACGTGTTGTCGTTTAGGCGACAGGTGTATATGTTTCTAAATGAACCAACGCTGAACATCTCTTTTCGCTGTGTTTTTGAGGGCAAGTCGTACATGATGTACGCGAGCACGGGAGAGATGCGGTGTTTTGAGTGCGGGAGTATTGGACATGTTAGGCTGTCTTGTCCTCATAGAGTTGAACTAGACATTGTAGCAGGCCCTAGCAATACTTCAGATAAGAGGAAGGAAAATGAAGTGCAAAAGAGCAATGTCCCAAATGAAGCAGCAGTGGTGAATAATGAGGATCAGAATGTGGATTCAAATTTGAAGGAAGGGATAATAGAAGTTCCGTCCCCTAATAATGAAATAGATACAGATGAAACTTCTGGTATTAAGACAAAACAGGGAAAAATGAAGAGAGTTAATGTTGTGACTGTTGAGAGAAGTACTGTGGTACAGGGGTCTGGGCAGGGTGATACTGTGGAGAGGTCAGAGGGTACAAGCCAGATGAATGATGACGCTAACGGTTTGAAGGGTGAAGTTTTGGAAAGCGGTAAGATAGTATCTTTGGTTAAGAAGGTGCAATCAGAAATGGTTGATGAGGAAATGGATGATGAGGATGATGGTGATGATGATAATGGTGGTGGGTTGTCTGATTTCTCAGACGTGTCAGATGCTTCGCAAATAAGCTGTGAGCAGGTTTATTCGTTAGATGAAATAAATAATTTCTTGGATGAAACCTTTGGAAAATCTGTTGATGTGCGGAATTATTTTTCTGATCTGAAGAAGTTTGAGACTTCTGTTCGTGATTGGCAGAGGAAGGTTGGAGAAGATGAACTCAGTCAGAGAAAGAGATTTCGTTTAAAAAAAATTCTTGCAAAACTGAGAAGGGATAAAACCCCTATGAAACGTAAACTCAAATAATTGCATCAATGGTTTACATAGGCGTATCACTCAGGAACACTCTACTATACTCTTTATTTCTTTCTGTCTCTCTTTTCTATCTCTTTATTCTTTCTATGGGGATGATAAGGGTAGCCTCTTTAAATATTAACGGAGGGAGAGACAGGAGCAAGAGAGCAATGGTGGCAGAATTAATTAATATTAAGAAAGTGAATGTTTCTTTTTTGCAAGAAACGCATACTGATTGTAAAAATGAAGTAGAGTGGTGTAGATGGTGGGAGGGGGAGAGCGTCTTCAGTCATGGGTCAAATTTGAGTGCTGGAGTAGTCATTCTTTTTTCAAAGAATTTGAACTTGAACATTTTGTCAACTGAAGAAATAGAAAAGGGTAGAGTTTTAATGGTTGCTGGAGAAATAAATTATTTACATTTTATTTTCATAAATGTCTATGCTCCAAACAATGGCTCAGATCGTGTGGAATTGTTTAGGAAGTTGCAGAGTGCATTAAGAAAATGTGATAATGATTCTTGCATAATAATGGGTGGGGATTGGAATTGCACCACAAATTTTCTTTTAGACAGGAACAGAGAGGAGTCTCATCCACCGTCTAGTAATGCTCTTCAGAATATTATTAGAGAGTTTGAGTTGGTGGATGTGTGGAGGAACATGAATAAGAAAATTAGACAGTATACATGGGTTAAAATACTAGACTCTAATGTAACGGGAGCAAGATTAGATAGAATATATATAAGTAAAACCAGTATGAATAGAGTACTCAATGCTAACATTTTTCCTAACGGCTTTTCGGATCATCATATTGCAACCATAGATTTTAACATTATTACTTTAGCACGCCCCAGGTTTTACTGGCATTTTAATACTAAATTGCTGCAGGATAGGTCATTTTGTGAAAAATTTGGTGATTTTTGGGAATTGTGGAAGTTGAATAAAGGTAATTTTGAAAAAATAACACAATGGTGGGAGGTGGGGAAAACACAAATAAAGGTTTTTTGTCAAAATTTTTCCTACAATACTACTGTGTGTGTTATAAAGAAAATTGAGCAGTTGGAGAAAGAAATTATTGGTATGGAAAATGTGATGGATGTAAGTGTTTTGGGTGTATCCAATGATTTAAGGAATAAGAAACTTGAATTAAGATCCATTTTAGAGGAAAGAGCGAAGGGCGCTTTAATTAGAGCAAGAATTTCTTCTATCAAGGACATTGATTCTCCCACTTCTTATTTTTTTAATCTGGAGCGGAAAGTTGCACAACAAAAGCGCATACTTCACCTGCGCAAGGAAAATGGAACTTTAACATCAAATCTTACAGAAATGAGGAAAATGGCAATGGATTTTTATGCTGACTTGTATGGACATATTGACTGTGACTCTGAGAACATGGCAAAATTATTACAAGGACTTCCAAAGTTGCAACCTGAGGATAAGGAAAAGCTTGACACCATGATCAACCTTAATGAACTTTCAGATGCAGTTCAGCAACTCTCCACAGGGCGTGCGCCAGGAATAGATGGTTTGCCTGCTGAATTTTACAAAACGTTTTGGAATGTTTTAGGTGAAGATTTTTATGAAGTTTGTTGCGAATGTTTTGAAAAGAGTGTGTTACCTACTAGCTGTCAGAGGGCTGTGATCTCTCTTTTACCAAAAAATGGAGACCTAGGTTTTTTAAAAAATTGGCGCCCTGTTTCTTTGATGTGCTCGGACTATAAAATACTGGCAAAAGTTTTAGCCAATCGATTAAAAAAATACTTACATATTGTGGTCAAAGGAGAGCAAACATATTGTATTCCGGGTCGTACAATTATGGACAATCTGTTTTTAATAAGAGATGTTATTGATGTGTCTATTAATGAAAATTGCAACGTTGGTTTTTTGTCTATTGATCAGGAGAAAGCTTTTGATCGGGTGGGTCATGAGTACATTTTTAAAGTCTTGCAATCGTTTGGGTTCGGGAATTGTTTTATTTCATGGATCAAATTGTTGTATAAAGGGGCTTCGATAATGCTTAAGATGGGGAATGGTTTGACTTATCCATTGCCGGTGAAAAGAGGTATTCGACAGGGGTGTCCTCTCTCAGGGCAACTTTATAGCCTAGCAATTGAGCCCCTGTTATGCAAATTAAGAAATGGATTAAAGGGTTTTATGGTTCCAGGTGACCCAAGGGAGTCAAGATGTTTTGTGTCGGCCTATGCCGATGATGTAACTATCTTTGTTACTGGGCAAGAAGATGTGCAAATATTATGTGAGAGTTTGGATATTTACGAGAAAGCGTCTTCGGCTAAAGTCAATTGGGAAAAAAGCAACGGTTTTATTGTGGGTCAGTGGGAAAATGGTGGGACACCTCCACTTCCTGGGGGATTGAATTGGGGAAGAGAAGGTATTAAAATTCTCGGAGTGTTTTTAGGAGTAGAAAGTTATAAAAAAAAGAACTGGGAGGGTTTGCTGGAGAAGGTGTCTGCTAAGTTGTCTAAATGGAAATGGCTATTGCCAGAGCTATCCTACAGGGGTAGAGTTTTGGTTATAAATAACCTGGCCGCCTCCATGTTATGGCACAGACTCAATGTTTTAGAGCCACCAGATGATATTGTTAAAAGCATCCAGAGAAAATTGGTGGAGTTCTTTTGGTCAGGACAGCATTGGCTTCCTGCGCCAGCTCTGTATCTTCCAACTCAAGAGGGGGGACAAAGTCTGATTGATATAAGGAGCAGGATCAATACATTTCGATTACAGGCAGCGCAGAGACTTTTGTATGAGGAGGACGTGGGCTGGACAAATGTGGCATGCGCTCTGTTGAGAAGAACATCGAATCTGGGATATGACAAGCAGCTGTTTTTACTGAAAGTTAATGAACTGGATTTTAGTCATTTGACTTCATTCTACCAATCCATGCTAAAAGTGTGGAACATGGCTTTTTCTGTGACCAGAGAGATTTTGCGACCACAGGACTGGATTATGGGAGAACCACTGTTTCATAATTCTTTGATACAAACAAACATTTTGTCTTCAAGAAGTGTGAGGAACTGTCTGGTCAGAGAGGGATGTACGAAGATTGAACATCTAAGGGATGATAATGGGTGGAGGACGGCAGTTTCAATTCAACACAAGACAGGAATACGTTCTTTACGTCTCGTGGATCAGATGTTGGATGAAGTACGCTCAGCACTGCCTGGAGCCTGCAGAGAAGCATTGGGAGCGCCTTTGCAGGGACGGAGCTACAGATTTCCAGCAATACGGGTCTCTGCTGCACAGGAAAGTCCGGATGATGAAGATACTTTTGTGTCCTTTAAAACTCCAGAGTTGGGTTTTTTTCAAGACATTGGCAAAAAGGCATTATACATTGTGTGTATTAAAGTGTCACATCAAACTGTTTTGAGAAGAGTTAAAACATGGAGGTGGACAGAAGTGTTTGGGCCAGACTTCAGAGGATGCTGGAGATCTCTGTACAAGCCTCCCATTGAGAAACGTACAGCAGATTTACAGTGGAGACTGATGTATGGTATAATAGCCACGAACAGACACGTGGCGCACCTGAATCCAGAAGTAGGGAGGGAATGTCCTTTTTGCGGAACAGAGGAAACGGTTGAACATTTGTTTATCCAGTGTGAGAGGTTAAGAGGTCTTTTTTATTTTTTGGAGGTTTGTTTTGTAAGTATGGGTGAGGAATTTTCCCATCAAGTTTTTATTAGTGGTCCAAAGTACAAAGTCAGTGATAGAAGAAAAGTGGTTTTGTTAAATTATCTTTTGGGAACAGCTAAGATGGCAATTTGGAGGACACGGAAAAAGAGGATCTTGGGAACTGGTTCAATTGATGCAGAGAGAGTTCTGAAAGGGATGGTGGCTGCTCGAATTAAAATTGAGTTTGCTTATTTCAAATTAGTTAATAATATTATGGATTTTTCTGCAATGTGGTCGGTGGGGAGTTTTTTGTGTGAGGTTGGGGAGGATGAAATGTTGGTTTTAAAGATGTAATGAAATGGCTGTAAGCTGTATTGATTTTATTTTATTTTATTTTATTTTGTTTTTTTTAAGTATTTAAGTTTTTTGGATGACATATTGGAATGAAATATGAAAAATGCTAAAATAAATATGTTTTAAGCCTCTCTCTCTCTCTCTCTCTCTCTCTCTCTCTCTCATACAATTCTTAATGATTGAATAAAATAGAGACAAAAGTTTATAGAATTTTTGATCAATTATATAATAATTATAACAGGTATAAATACAAGTCACAGTAAATTAATATTCTCCAGAAGCCGGGCTAAATGAGTAATCACTGTTACTGCACTCCTGGCATAATTCAGACCCTCAATTACCCCACAGATCACATACATGTTACTTTTACCTTTTAGGAACAGAGAACAGAACATTTATTAATATTATAAGTATAAGTGAGGATGATAAAAGATAAGTTATAACTTGTAAAAATGAAAGGATTTAGAAAAAGTGAATGTCAGAAATAGATGGTATCACTGGCTTTTAAGTTTGACTCCTTCAGCAAGGCTTAAGTGAAAAAGACAGGAATAAACTTTTTGTAAATGTGACCCATGGAGAGCGATAGCCTACAGTGACCTTGCAATGTTTGTCAACATCAGGCTGTCCTCATTGATGTCTGCCATGCTACTGTCAGCTGGGTGTTTCTGATATCTGTCAAAGACCTCACTGGTGGAAATCGACACGCACCTGGCAGTTGCCCGCTTAAGCCTCTTACGATCATGTGGGCAAATGCGCCACTCAATACAATATACTGAATGTAACATCTACTATTCAGAGGTAACTTTTGGAACTTAACATACATTAATTTATGGACCAGTATTGGGTAGACCGGGGCTAGATGTTACATTTCACACTGAGTTTTTCTCAAGCTAGGTTTATTTTTGAAAGTCAATTTATAGGCACATATCTTAAAAGCTTGGCTACTAAAAACAAAAAAAGTTAAGTGACCATTTATGACAAAATGCTCCAATAGCGTGCATGTTATCAAGTTGTTACAGTGGAACTATTTAATGCCATTAATCAGCCTCTTAAAGACTTTTTAGCTAAATTTAAACAGTAAAACAATAATGAAACATGAAAATTCATGAAACAGGAAAATTATAAAGTACCACGCAAATATGTCAAAACATTTTAATGAATAAATTGTATACATTTATACAATTTAAAACATATGTGACAACATGACCCAATATAAATGTGACAACTTGTCCCGACCCTACCTGACTTTCATGAAAAAAAAAACCCTGCAACACAGTTCAACTTTTCATTTAAAACCTTCCTTTTTAAAAATCTTGACCCTTGCCTTAATGTACAGTATGCTTGTGTGGTATTATTGTGCTCACTTGTTTACCTAACAGCAACAGAATCATTATGATAGTGAAAATGTACATGAACAGAAATGTCTGTTTCAAGAGGTTTTTAAACCAGGTGTTCCAAACCAACATACAAAACCACTGCTAGAGAAAATAAATATTAAGATACACTGTATAGCGTTTGTAAAAACTTCCCTGTATGATAACTAGCCCCAGTCTCTCCTATTTATTTGTTTATCATATCAAGTAATTGAAAGATAATACAGTACTTAACTGACAGCTACCTAAATTACAATAGTAGGATTTTTGTTTTTTAAGCCAATGCAACAATAGTGAAGATAACGAACAGGTACAGACTTTATTTCAATTGTATGGTTACAGGGATTGATTTTGTGGCTGGTGATTCAGGGCCTTTGTCTTCTTATTCTTTTCTTTTTCCAATGAGCAAACGTAAAATTGCAATTACAGAGCATCTGGGACACCCTTGAAGGCCTGTGCTTGATAATTCCAGTCCTCCTCACTGGCCCTTTTCTTCCCCCCAGAGAGCTGCATTAAACATAAAGGCCCTGCATGGATGAGTGAGTCAACAAATGACTGAGGCCACTAAATAGGAGCTTGATTTTGCCTATATGCCACCTCTCCCGGCCTGCTGCCTACCTGCCTGCCTGCCATTGTGTTATTAAATATGGGTCTGAGTTTTTAATAAACATGATTTCAAGCATTCAGATGAAGGCACTTATTGCATTTACAAAGGGGCTTCTCTTTCCATGCTTGAGTGACCGTGTCTATCCAAGTGGTGCTTCTCAACTGTAAAATCTTTGCTAATATACATGAAACTGTTACAGCTGTTGGTCTAACCTTTCAAAATGTCTCCTAAGGTGCACAGTGTTATTTGCGATTAATAAAATTATGCCCACCAGGAGAATAGTGCGCTGACATTTGCCATTTGTCAAGTCGAGGCCACTATGATCCCCATAAGCCATTAACTCACTCACTTCAGAGGGCATTTTAGCCATGTTCACACTTGGCACAGCACACTGGAGTCACTTACACTAGCGTTTAAGTCATAGCTTCCCTGGGCCGATGCCACACAGGTGGCTATTACTACTCCTGGTGAACTGCAGGCTTTGTATATCAGCCACAGAAAACATGGAAGTTTGTCACTGTAACGGAGTGCAGGAAAATGTGTATATGAAAAAAGTATTGTCTTGGGTAGTTTGGCTCTGGACTGTGCACCAGAGAAAATTCTGATTCCAATTTCAGTACGTTTTTAAATAACACTACACAGTGTAAATATAATCAAAGCAGGCAGACATGGGCTCCATCTCAAATAACGAGCAATCCATACAGTACAAAGGTGCCCAGAGTGTAAAGGCCTAATAAATCCAAATTTGTATGCAGGTATTTTTAAGCTAAATTTGAATGCATATATTTTTGCGCTAATATAAGCCACAAACCATGTGCGCTATTGAAGAGAATTTTTCAGGAATGGCCTGGTCAAGATGGTATTCTGCTGGTTTTGCTGGTCAGCCAGCTGGTCTCCCATGCAGTCTGATCAGCTGTTAAGTGCCCAAAATCCCTCCAAAACCAAAAAATCAGACCAGCTTGAGTGACCAGGTAAGACCACCAAGTTTTCTTTTGGCAATGTGAACACTTAATTGGCATCTGTATGCAAAAACTAAGCAACATAGGGTCTGTGATATCAAGAAACAATTTTCTGATATGGAATTATATCCCAATATAAGCGTTCTGTCTTGAGCAGTTAAGGAGAGGCTTCATAAAATACCACACTTATAAAATTGCAAAACCAACAAGATAAATTCAACAAAATAAATGTGACATCACACATTATACACTCCATTTATTGGATTTCTAAAATAGAGATGTGAGGAGGTGGAGGGCGTGGCCAGACCATTATGTTGCATGGCTGGCGCTGAATCAGCTGATCAGCGGGAGAGCGAGATAAAGGGGAGCCGGAAGTGCCAGTTCAAGAGAGACGCATGCAACCGCGCTGCATGTGTGTCTGTGTTCATTTATGTTTTATGTTGTTTTAAGTTCATTTATGACATTAAACCTTTATTTTGACTGCTCAGACGGTTCCCGCTTCCTCCTTGCCCGGAAAGGCATAAAACATTAACGAACACAGACACGCATGCAGCGTGGCCACGTGCATCTCTCTCGAACTGGCGCCTCCAGCTCCCCTTTATCTCAGCTGATTCTCTGTGCCACGCCCTCCAGTTGTTCACAAGAGAGAATTAACAATTTACTGGATAGTACTATACAAAATGTATCTATAAACAGTATAAATTGGCCCGTATTTTGTGTGTGTGTGTGTGTGTGTGTGTGTGTGTGTGTGTGTGTGTGTGTGTGTCACTGGCGGTGCAGAAATTACTCCCAAAATGAAAATTCTGTCATCATTTACTCACCCACATGCCATCCCAGATGTGTATTACCTGAATTCTTCTGCAGAACACAAACTAATATATTTGAAAAATATTTTAGGTCTAAAGGTTCATGCAATGCAAGTGAATGGTGGCCAGAACTTTGAAGCTCCAAAAGCATATAAAGGCAGCATAAAATTAATCCATATGACTCCAGTGTTTAAATAATGTCTATGGAGGCTATATATTATAATAGGTGTGGGTGAGAAACAGATCCATATTTAAGTCATTTTGTACTATAAATCTTCAATTTCACTTCCACATACTACTTTTTTTTTTTTTGGCGATTCACATTCTTCGTGCATATCGCCACCTACTGGTCAGGGATGGTCAAAAGTGGAGATTGAAAGTAAAAAAGGACTTAAATATTGATCTGTTTCTCACACACACCTATCATTTAACTTTTAAAGATATGATTTAACCACTGGAGTTGTATGGATCAATTTATGCTGCGTTTGTTTGCTTTTTGGAGCTTCAAAGTTCTTTACAACTTTCACTTGCAGTGTATGGACATACAGAGCTGATTTTTGTTCTCCAGAGGAAATAAATAATCATATATTGGTTGATCAATAATAGGTTTTTCAAAGGCTGATTCTTTAAATTCTACCATTGTGGTCCCCACAATCATAGATAATTGGTTATATCCTTGATGCACGCATTTCTTTTGGAATATTTCAAATATCCTTGTCATATTTTACTGACGCAACAATGACTTTGAATATCACAGTTATGGGAACTAATGTTTGTGAGAGTTTGGTCTTAGTTATTCTGTGTTGTTGTTGCCATCTGAATTTCTTTGACCATAACCGATACATCACAATTATGTATTATGTATTTCTATGATGTGTTTTGCATATGTCTATTTGTTTGTCTATCTGTTTTAGAAACCAGTTCCCTCAGAAGTTACATTGGCAGTACTGAACTCTGTGGAGAGACTTGATTCTGGCATGGCAAAGACTACTGCAACTTCATCCTTACAGACTGTGTCAAGTTCAACAAGCCTTTTGATGGTATGCCACAATTTACATCTAATGTACATCAAATGTAATGTTTAATATTAACTGTAATATCAGAACATGCATCCACAGCCTAAATGTCATCAATTTGAAAGGAGACCTGAGCTGATTTAATTTGCTTGACGAAAACAATATGCATGTCATTTAAGTACGCATATACTGTACATTAATCTGTTTGTACTGTGCTTGCAATGGCTCTATCCTAATGTAGAAATGTAATGGCTCTATCCTATTTCTGTACGTCAACAATTGTCTCATTAGTTTCTCTTTTTATTTCTCCTAAACCACATTATATGAAACATTTGAGATTTGAAACCTAACTGAGAACTCCACAAATCTACATTGGAATGAAAGCACAAACTTTGAGCAATACAATTTTACTTTGAAACTAGTATAATGGAGTGTTACAAATAAAGGCAAAAAACAAACAAGCAAGACAAAAAATTACAAATACGCAATACACTCTTTGATGTCGGGAATGAGGGAAAGAAGACACGGAAGTTGTTTTTAAACATCCCATTCTGCAGTCAGTATGGGGTTATTTCCCAGCTCTATTCTCTTAAAAGAGAATAAGATAAAGTTTTTGCATCTCTGCTTTGTGAATCTGAAGTCCTGGTTTTCTACATAGTACCAACAGGGTAAGACACAGCAGTAGAACAGAGTCTGATAGATATATGCATTGAAATATTATACGTAGGACGGTTGTGCATTGTCAAAGCCAGAAGAGACAGGCATCCATGTGATGTCTTCAAAGTGACTTGAATTAAGTTATTATTATTTATGGCAATTGTATGTTGTTTATTTTTCTCTGGTTCAGATTTTATTGACAAGTATAAGACACCACGAATGCCCTGGCATTTTATTACTCCTAAACAACATTATATGAAACATTTGAGATTTGAAACCTAACTGAGAACTCCACAAATCTACTTAGGAATGAAAGAACAAACTTTGAGCAATAAAATGTTACTTTGAAACTAATATAATGGAGTTTTACAAATAAAGCAAGATTTTCATTCCCCATATTACTGTATATTATTTATTATATGGATATAAGCCATATGTTCTTGAATGTCCAGAGATAAATAAAAAATGTTAAATGTTAGAATCTGCACATATACCACCTCCATTCAGAAGCCTAATTCTACAAACAAAAGATCAGAGAGCATGCATGAACCTGAGGTTTCCAACCTCTCTCAAGTCTTTTTTTGTTTTTTTGTTTTTTTTAAACAGCATCTTTATTAGCTTGAGCTTAGCACCCCCTGCAGTTGCTCATTGTGCCCTGTTCTGAATGGCGTCAGCATTCAATGACTATCTGCTCACTCAGCCCCCTTTTAGAGCAATTAGAGGCCTTTTTACTTTGATTGTTTGGTAATTGAATTGGTTTGAGGCCTTTATGATTTCCTTCAGATTATACCAGTCATATTTCAGGCTTGGCTACTGATCAGACACTCAGCTGGTGAATAATTAAAGGAGAGGAAGACAGGTGTGTGTTTGGGGGGGGGGGGGGTGCTGAGGAGGGCAAACAAAAGGCAGTTGAATGCCACTGATGAGGTGTTTAGTGGAAATGAAAATTTACGGCTCAAAGACAGGCTAGTCACATTTATATGCTTTGCTGTTGATTAGGGAATGATGTTCACAACAAAGAAAGACGTGAGAACAATTCTGTCAGTGATTTGTGAGGGAGACAATATGAGATATATTAGAGACTTTTCATTGTTTGAGAAACTTTTATCTCATACAGTTGCATTTCTGAGTTTATTAGATGTTTATAATGACTTTCCATGTACAAATCAACAGGAAAAGAGAAAACTTGAATGATAAACTAACTCCTGAAAATATTATACATATAAAATATTATGTGTTATATTAAATATGTGTAACTGACCTTAATTTTAATATAATTGTAATATTATGGCACAGTGTGTCTTAATATATTAAAATGAATATGTATATTCATATCATTATACTATTTTTAATATACAAATAATTATACTTAAAACAACTTACTGTATACTTAAATCTACAACAGATTGTTTAGGTGTTTTGCTGAAAAACACATTAATATACTTTAATATACTTTTCTCATTAAATATATTGTACATGTTTTACCTCAAGGACAAAATATTATTTCTTAAAAATAATTGTAATTATTTGTAAATAAATTCTGTTAAAATAATATTATTTTAATAAAATATTTAATAAAAATATTATAATAATTACAAATAATTAATAATCATTAGTTAAAAATAATATAATTTCATATTTGTGATGATCTTTGTGATTCACTGTGATGCGATTCACTATCAAGGTCACTAGAGTTATGAGTATCACTTGGGCAGCTGCCAACAGCCCGTGAGCAGAGTTAATGTAAGTTCTTCCTCATCAGGGCTCAATGGATTTTAATCAACACATTATGCCAGTTGTTAATTGACTGAGAACCATCTGTTTATAACCACACAGCCCAGATGTCCACTGTGTAAACTAACCTGGCATACAGATCGCTAATTTGCACTCCAAGCAATTCCTTCAAATTTGGTGAAAACATCAAGAAAAATACAACTTCAGAAGGAACTCCAACTTAACAGAACTAATTATTTTTTTTCTTTCTTTCTTTTTAATAAAAAAAAAGAAAACAGTCAAGGCCAGGTTTTGCTTTGTATTAAGACAAATGTTTTGTACAGAACAAATTAGATTAAATTAAAGGGATTGTTCACCCAAAAATGAAAATTCAGTCATCATTTACTCACCCGTACATTATTCCATACCTGTATGGCATTCTCACTTCTGTAGAACACAAAAGGAGATGTTAGGTAGAGTTTTGAAGTTCAATACAAAGAAAGTGAATGGTGACTGAGGCTAACTTTGTGCCCAGCATCTCTGTGGCAGCAGGGGCGTGGTCGAGTATCCGTTGGGAGAGAGATAAAGTGTTAAGGACACTCACACCTGAGCTAGATTATGTCTAACACCTATCTCTAATTCCATTAGCGAATAGAGAGTCAAGGAACAAGAGTCCAGCTGTGAAGCTGAAATATAGATGTGAAACTGAAGTATGAATGTGAAGCTAATGAGTAATTGTGATGTTGATTTATTGTGAAGCTGTACGCCTAGAAAGTTGACAGATAAAAGCGTTACCTGTGTGCAGAGAAAACTGGTTACCTGTGTCCTCCTTCCCTACTGCTGTGAAGTCCTTTACATTGGTGCCAAAACCCTGGATAAATCATTTTGGAGGAATTATGCCCCATGGAGTCCTCCCTGTTGGCAGAGTGAGAACTACAGGCATCTGCCCTGTATGTGTTTGTGTTTGTCTTTTTTTTTAAGTTAACCATTAAATATTATTTATATTGTTAAGCCAGTTCTTGCCTCCTCATTTCCATTGAACTCTGTTACAATCTCATTTTGTGCTCCACGAAAGAAAGAATGTCAGACTGGTATTCGGACATCACTATCCCTTTAAGACAAACTTAAGAAAGTTGAATCCAGAACAAAAATAGAATGGCTAAATGACTTGGAAAACAATGATAAAGAATATTGTTGCCTCCATATGCAGATAATTGATGGTGGGTGGCAACACAGTTTCCTTTGTTTCTTGGAAATCAAAGCTTGTCTCATGTTCAAACGACCTTTGAACCATGTGCCGGGCCAAGTTGAAAACAGTCTGAGTATAGTCTAGATAAGACAATAGCCATTAAAAACCTTAGATTCAGAAAACCGTTATACACACGGCCATCAATTTACTGTAATCAGCAGCACTGTCTAAGACCAAACAAAGGAACAGAGACTTTTATTCAGCCTGAAACAAGTCTTCTGTCTCTGGGGAGTGGGGGTACAAAACAGGGGTTAATGGTCAGCCCAACAGGCTATCTGGATGTGGCACAGTAATTAGCACTCTTAGGGGTGTGATTTTGGAGTCAACAATGGGCTTACAGTCTGATCCCAATCAACTCTTCTTTTATTTGCTAGTTGGTGAAGAAGCGGTCGGGGGTGACGTGCCACCCCTGCCTCATACCCAAGTCTCTCTCAGCACCCATGGTGCCAGCTGAGTATGATGGCAAATCCACACAGGCTAATGTGCAGGTGAGATAGCAACACCAAAACACATGAGTTCCTCTTTTGCAAATATTGTCTGAATTAGATTGGGTAGTTGATGCATAATGTGTCTATGCACTTTTGTTTTATCAGTATCAAGCTTTTACACTGAAATTTATATGAATGTATAAGGGAAGAGTATACTTTAAATGTTTTAAGTTTTTCACTATTTCATTCACAATTTTGTGTTCATTAGTTAATTTTAGTTCATTCATTTGGTTCAGATGTGTGAGTGAGAAATAAATGTTTAAAAGTCAAAATATTCCATGTTACTCAATTATTCCATATGAGGTTGTAAAAAGTGGCACACATGGTAATTATAAAAGAATTAGCCAAACAAAATAATAACAAATAAACAGCCAACGATCACCAGCCTCCTGAAAATTACACTATGGCAACATTATTTGTGTTATATATTTGTGGCGCTTCCATGACTAGGGTTGCCAATTTTCTACCAGCCTAGTACAGGTCATTCCAGCTCTAAATACAGGACTTTTTTTCTTTCAGCTGGGCTCCTGCATGAGATGCTGTGCAACAGTTAACAGTTAACTCTGGGTTACTGACTGAAAGGTTGGGGGTTCAAGCCCCATCGCCGTCAAGATACCACTGTTGGGCCCTTGAACCCTATCTGCTCCAGGGGCGCTGTTTCATGGCCGACCTGTGCTCTGACCCCAGCTTAGTTGGGATATGCGGGAAAAAATGCATTTCATTGGCTCTGTACCTGTACTCTGCACAATGACAATAAAGTTGAATCTTAATCTTAAAGAGGTCCACCTAGAGCTTGTTTACATTGAAAAACAGTACTGACACAGGCATAAACGTGTTAGGTGTAAACAGCCACTAATTGGCTATGCATAAAATGAAAACCACTTTAATACAATGAAGAGGAAGAACAAAATTTCTATCAATCTTCACTTTTAATAAACACTACTTTTGCCAAAAAACAAAACAAAGCTGCAATCAGTGGGAGAAACACAATAATTTTCTGTCATCCCAATAATTTTGCTTAAGCCTTCTCTGTTTTGAAAGCTCAAGGAACCAGCTTTCCATTTAAAATTGAGGTCATCAGTTTGTAGACACTATATGACTAATGTGTTAAAAATAGTATATTTGGCCTATGACATAAAATTACACAATTATTTTGCCTTCCAGTGCCACTGCCTTAGTATAAATATTTATACTTTTTTAAGCAATCATGCATTATAATGTATTTGTATGGAAGAGAAAATGCGGTAGTGCTTAATTTTACCGTACTGTTCTACATTTACATGCAATATAATTACAACAACTACAGTAATTACTAGGTACTAACCAAAAATGCTAATGAAAATAATGTAGTTGTCCTTCGATTACAGTGTTGATGTTGATACAGTGTTGATACAGTGTTGGCAGTAAATAGTTTATCAAAAAGGAAATATAAAAAGATCACATTGATCTATACTAAAACCGGGCTGTTTTTCTCACTTTCATTGAGTCTCTCTCTTCCAGAAAGAGCACTGGCATATGCAATGCAATCTAATGTCATAATATGAATAGGTGCAGAGAAACTGGTATGCTAAAATACAGGACAAGCGTGAGATGATACAATATGGGACAAACGCCATCCTGTATGGATTTCATAAGAAACACAATTTTCCCTTAAATATTAGACGATTCCATATTATACATGGCGATTCAGTATTATATGGGACGGTTGGCAACCATCAGCAATGTTAGGCAGTTTTTAACATTCTGCCTAACATTTCTGGTATACAGATAGAATGGTTATTAAATGATCCACTAGCTAGACCATTCACAACAACATTAGAGATGTACTCGCAGAGAGAATCCTGCAAGCATACAGGTGCAGCCATGACAATACATATATCTATACAAACATGAAGAAAAAAAAAAATTGCACACCTAACTCAATCAATGACTCGGCCACAGGGAGAAGTAGAAGTTTCGGGCCTATGTGGTGATGCCTCTGTTGCCCAGATTTGAAGATGACATCTCGTCAGGGGAAGGCCAAGCCATCAAAGCAATCATGTACTTTAATTACAGGTAATAATGCTCCAAACATGCGTCTTATGTAATCACCAAATTGCCACAATTAAGGCCAAAAATGCAGCTGAACAGGGGCCCGCAGCAAATTACACGTGTGTAATGTGAAAACAACAGATCCTGTGTCCTCACAGGCTACAAAGAGATGATTACAATCCCAGCTTGGAGTCTCAATACTAGGTTAGAAAAGAGGAACAGAAAGGTTGCCTTGGTCACTGGAGTTCAGGGAGGGATGTAATTGGTCATGTGAAAGTAATTGATAATTGAAAAAAATAAAAATATCTCTGTTATTATTTACAAACCCTTATGTTGTTCCGAACCCGTCTAAGACTATTTTTGTCTGTTGAACACGAAAGGACACTTTTGAAGTAACTTCACATTGATCTTTTCCATGCAATCACAGTTCATAGTGGGCACATCTGTGAAGCTCCTCAAAGGACAAAAAAAGCACAATAAAAGCACTTTAAAAGTAGTTCATAGAACTCAAGTGCTACATTCCAAGTCTTCTGAAGACATACAACTCTTTCTTTTAAGACTCATGATTTGTGAAAGAAGGAAGGTATTTGGATAATGAAACCTCTCTTTCTCTATAACAGGACACTGTGCCGAGGGGAGCACTCAATTATAGAGAGGCTCAAATGTGTAAGTAGGCTACTGTGTGAATTGTAGAAGTACAGTATACACGTATAAATCTTGACTAGATGTCATTTTTGCAAAGACCGTGTCAATCTCTATACCAGGAACAGCAATTATTAAATGGTATGGCAAAATTCCATGCTGCTTGCACACTTTTCATTGCAATTAATTGCAGCTCATGCATAATGACAATAAATTGTCTTTTTTCAGAATGTGACAAAAATAAATGAAGTATGTGATGTGTGTCTGTGTGCAAATGTACATACTGTGTTTGTGTTTGACTGTGAAATGGCGGATTGCTGGATCAAAGACATATTCTGCAGACTTCGTAGTAATGCTGACCTGGATGGCCACCTGGTAACTGAACTCAGTTACGTGCACAGCAAGCTCGTGATCGTGGATGACTGCACTGTCATTATTGGTCAGTCACACTTTTACAGACCTCACGTATACAAAATCTGTCTGTATTATTCTCAAGAAACGGTGGCATTTGTGATAGATAATCCTTTACTGATGAACTTTCAAGAAACCATTTTTCCCCACCTCAGTCCCATAGGACCAGAGCTGGAACCAGCATAGACATAGCGACTACTAACTACCAGCAACTACTGAATCTTAAACAAGATACAATTTTAATATAGTTTTATGGGGGAAAAAAATACATATATAAATATTAGATTTTATACTGTATATATATATATATATATATATACAGTATAAAATCTAATATTTATATATGTATTTTTTATATATTTTTTATATGTATTATTAGGAACACATGTTCAATTTCTCATTCATACAATTATCTAATCAACCAATCACATGGCAGTTGCTTCAATGCATTTAGGGGTGTGGTCCTGGTCAAGACAATCTCCTGAACTCCAAACTGAATGTCAGAATGGGAAAGAAAGGTGATTTAAGCAATTTTGAGCGTGGCATGGTTGTTGGTCCCAGACGGGCCGGTCTGAGTATTTCACATTCTGCTCAGTTACTGGGATTTTCACGCACAACCATTTCTAGGGTTTACAAAGAATGGTGTGAAAAGGGAAAAACATCCAGTATGCGGCAGTCCTGTGGGCGAAAATGCCTTGTTGATGCTAGAGGTCAGAGGAGAATGGGCCGACTGATTCAAGCTGATAGAAGAGCAACTTTGACTGAAATAACCACTCGTTACAACCGAGGTATGCAGCAAAGCATTTGTGAAGCCACAACACGCACAACCTTGAGGCGAATGGGCTACAACAGCAGAAGACCCCACCGGATACCACTCATCTCCACTACAAATAGGAAAAAGAGGCTACAATTTGCAAGAGCTCACCAAAATTGGACAGTTGAAGACTGGAAAAATGTTGCCTGGTCTGATGAGTCTCGATTTCTGTTGAGACATTCAGATGGTAGAGTCAGAATTTGGCGTAAACAGAATGAGAACATGGATCCATCATGCCTTGTTACCACTGTGCAGGCTGGTGGTGGTGGTGTAATGGTGTGGGGGATGTTTCTTGGCACACTTTAGGCCCCTTAGTGCCAATTGGGCATCGTTTAAATGCCACGGCCTACCTGAGCATTGTTTCTGACCATGTCCATCCCTTTATGGCCACCATGTACCCATCCTCTGTTCCAGCAGGATAATGCACCATGTCACAAAGCTCGAATCATTTCAAATTGGTTTCTTGAACATGACAATGAGTTCACTATTCTAAAATGGCCCCCACAGTCACCAGATCTCAACCCAATAGAGCATCTTTGGGATGTGGTGGAACGGGAGCTTCGTGCCCTGGATGTGCATCCCACAAATCTCCATCAACTGCAAGATGCTATCCTATCAATATGGGGCAACATTTCTAAAGAATGCTTTCAGCACCTTGTTGAATCAATGCCATGTAGAATTAAGGCAGTTCTGAAGGCGAAAGGGGGTCAAACAGAGTATTAGTATGGTGTTCCTAATAATCCTTTAGGTGAGTGTATATAAGCAGCATTATTTTTTTTCCACTTTAATGTGTCCCTTAATGGAGACATTCAAATTTGCTTATATTCCAATGGAAAACAAGCATTTAAGAATAATGTCAATGTTTTGTTTTAAAATGTATTTTGATTACAGTCTACACATAGTTGAATCTATCAAATAATTCAAACAAGTACAGTATCCAGTTTATCATACTGCTAGTCAGTCACGGGTAATTTCCTTTTCTTTTTTTTTTTCTTTTTTAGCTCTAAATCCTCATTGGTATCAACTATCATTTCTATCACAATGTTTATCAAGTGCTATACATTCATTTTATATTTTTGTTTGGTCAAGCCTAGCCCTGTTCAGCTAAATCAAATTCTTTTATAACTTACTGTTTGACAGAGCCAAAATAAGACTTTGTTATTTTGATATGACTCAGAAACATTGGTCTGATTTAGAAAATAAAGGAATCAGTGCGTTTAATATTTTGAAGCTGTCAAATAATTAGTCGCCACTAGAGGGCACTACAACCAAAGAAAAACACATGCAGCGCGTACATGTGCAGAATAACAAACATCAACAGATGTTTATTAAATCGAAGTAACGCCTGCCTCCCCCATCACCGCAAATGTTTTATTAAAAACCCAAGAGGTTTTCACAATACATTTATCGTCGTCCAATTTCGTTTGTCTTTATCAATTCCAATTATCCCGTCATCCTTATGAATGGGCTTAAAGGATTCTCACAATGTTACACTAACACGTCCTTGCGGCTCTCAATAGAGGTCATCACTCCCAAATACAGATCCAGAACACGTTCCTATATGGAGTTAGATTTGTTTCTAATTCCTAGACAAATGGGAAGAGATTCATAAATTGAAAGATGATTCAAAAATAAATGGAATGAGATCCAACAAATAAATGTAAGAATTTTCACAAAAAATTCAATGAATTCACAAATAAATAAAAAAATGAGATTTGCAAATAAAAAATTATTTTAAAATATATATTTTTTAACTCACAAGCGCAACTCTGTCCATCATTCATTTGTGAATTGCACACATTTATTTGTCGATCACTGTGCCTGTACTCTCACGTATCACACATAGCTCAAACATATATGTAACCCCCATATAGGCTAAAGAACTATTTCATTGGTGGGTCTCTTGGAATGTTGTTTTGCTGGACCATATAATGATGAGCTGGACAATAAACTTTGGAGAATTATCTAATTTGCTCTGGTGTGTGTGTCACTTCTTTCTCCCCTCGCGAGTATCCGGATTGAGTCAGCGACTGCAGACCTGACTTGATACTTAGGGCCAATTCTTAAAATTCTTTTAAATGCTTTTCTGCATATCGCAGTGCAGTTTTGTCATCCATTCTGTATAGCGCTGCAGCTCATTTTTGCTTATTGAGGCCCATTCGGCACGTTTCACAGCCGCTCGGTTATCCCGCCGGCAAGTCCGCCCCTGATCGGCCCCAAATTGCGTCGGCCCACTGGGAAAATGCCTGGTCTGCCTATTACTAAGTGCTAAATATATATGTATATACAGTATATATGAATTCTGTACATTAACATAATGTGAAACCAAACTATTGGCATAGCAGATCTTGTACACTGTGTAATATAGGGTATTAATTAATGGTTTGTGCTCCTAAGATCATCTAATATGATTCATGTTTTATAAAGGCACTATCTGTACTACAGATATTTTGTAGTGTCCAGTAGTGTGTCTGTTTGGATCTGCCATGCAACATTAAGAGTAGAGGTTTTGACGACACATACATAAATTTTTCATTATGTATCTAGGAGTTTCAGTCAAGAAACTTGGTTAAAATTAAAATAGCAGGCTCATACAGTAAGCCAGCTTAGCTAAAGCTAGGACACTCTGCAAATAGGCAAGTTTCAGCTATCAACATTTAACAAGACACTACACATGTTTATAACTCTTTTTAAAATTATACAAACCTTAAGTCACAGTATTCCTCTGATGGTGCCCGTTTCTTTAAAAGTTTGCAGATTTGGAGCATATCTGTAGGTGCTTGATTTCATGCTCATGAGAGTTCTGTGACTCTGGCCCCGCCCTCATAGCAAAACGAAGCGTGATTGGTTGAAGATAGAACATGGTTCAAATGGTCAGAGTAATGTGACCTTTATATGATTGGTTTGAGTAGACGATGGGTGGATTCCACCTATTTGTGGATTGCCTGCGGATCAAAAGCAAGAAATGTTTCAGAATTCACAAATGTGAGCTGCCATCCACAAATGCACGGCAAGTAATCCACAAATAAATGTGTGCAATTCACAAATTAATGCTGGACTTTGCAGCATTGTGTTTGTAAGTTAAAAATATATATTTGTAAGTAATTTTTTTATTTGAAAATCTAATTTTATTTATTTGTGAATTCACTTTATTTTTGTGAAACTCCATACATTTATTTGTGAACCAACTTTGTATATGTGAATCTCTTTCTTTAAGTTTCTGACTTAGCAGCACTTCACTTCACATAAGCGTTAAGCAAGATAGTAAGAAAAATAAAATCGTATGACAGGTTTGATAAAGCTCTGTTATCTGTTTAAGCTTGGAAAACATCAACGACAGGAGCATGCTGGGAAAGCGATACAGTCAAATGGCTTAGTTAGTTGAAGATACAGAATTCCAGCCCTCTATCATGGATGGAGAGAGTTACCAGCCTGGCAGGTTTGCCATCACTATGAGAATAATGCTTCAGGTGTGCTTCTCTATAACACTTGAGCCTCAGTTTTGACTTCACTGTGCTCTGTGAGCTGTCAATGTCAATGTGATAATGACTGTTTCTGGAATACTGTAATGAAAGTATTCTGACACATTATTACTAGCCTATTAAATTCAGCTTATATTAACAACAACTACTACCATAATGGACAGTATAATATACTTATCTTGATTAAGATATTTATCTTGATTAAAACGTGTCAAGTTCATAGAAATTTAGCCTTCATTTTTTTAATCTATGTTTGTTTTACACATTTTTATAAACATTTATTGTGGTTTCTATTAAAAAAAAAAACTTTAAAAAAAATCAAGTAAAAGCTATTAAAATACTTCCCTTGCATGGGTAGTATAATACATGGGTTCGCAATTTAATGTTATTTAAAAAAAAAAAAAAAATTGTATTTTTAAACAAATATCATGAAATTTTTGGGTCAAGAAGTTTTCTCAGGATTCTACCAAATGACCTGGAAAAATTTGCCTTTTCATTAAAATGTCAAAATATTGATATTTAATGATATGACAATTATAAAAAATCATGAGGTTCCGAAGGCATCTGTTTTTTTGTTGTTTTGTTTTGTTTTTTCACATAACAAAATGTCTACCCACATGTTGGCTACACAATATGACTCATTTGGTTATTTTTTTTTTAAATATTAATGTATATATATTTTAGATAAAAAAGTTTTTAGAAATAATAATAAAAGATTATTATGCACTACTCATGGCAACATTTTGTTTTTCAAGAAAGTCAGCTTTTCAGTAATTGAAAACATGTTCATCATAGAAGAGATGTATTCAAGTAATAGTTCTGTGTGAATGGCATTAGTAATATATTTTATTTTTTAAATGATAAAGACAAAAAAAATATATTTTACAAAAAAAATCTAGTTACAGTAAGTAAAAAAAAATAAATACAAAATTTGAATCTAATATCTGATTTGATTTATATTTTGACATGAAATATGACAGGACATGTACTTGACAGATTCACCCAATTTGTGAGATTTTCTCAATTTTATTTATAAATATTAGTTTAATTTTACCAAAAAAAAGAATGTAGTTACATTTCAAAACATTTAAGATTATTGACAGTTTTGTTGAAATTTCATCTTTTAATTAATTATCCAAGAAAGGCATTTGTGTAAACTATTTAGAATATACTATGTAAAATGACTTCATCTGATACTCTTTGCACTTTTACATTACAAAATGTAATCCTGCGTGAAATAAGCGTCTCTTGTTTAAGGCTTGTTCATGGCATTCTAATCGTATAGATATCAGTAAGCCCATCAGTGAAAGATTCTACAAGGAAATCTGGATGGTGACTGCAGCCAAGAATGCAAGTGTGTATGACAAGGTAAATAAATCCTACTTTAAACAGGTAAGAGCCACTGAAAGAGTGCTGCACAGTCTACTGACGCTGACCTTCCTTACAACACTCTCTAAACAGCCCTTGATTTGTTCTAAGAAAAGAGCTCAATTTTATCACTGACCAAGGATATCTGATTAACAGACCCAGTCAATGCAGCGAGCTGACTGTCTGAATCAGACTTTTTGCTTTTGCAGATGATAATCTGTAATCTGATTCTTGAATTTTTGAATAAAATTAATTTTTATTTAGAATGAAATAAATTTTTCCATTAAGGATCAATATTTATCAGATTTTCAGGGGCATTATACATTGAGGAATTTATTTTTCATTCCATTCATTAGTAATTTTGAGGTAATATTTGGTGAAATTTTTGCTCCTGTTAATTTATGTTGCTGCATCATCATTGAAAATACTCATTTAACAAACCAAAAACAAATTTTAAATTCCTTAGCTTCAATTTTCATGATTTCTTTTATTTAATGTTTTATCAGACTGTATTATTGGGATTTGTTTGTAATAGTCATTAGTCTGTGATTGGCCTGTGCAGGTCTTCAGATGTTTGCCCACTGATGCAGTCCTGAACTATAAGATTTGGAGAAATTACAAGTCACGCCCTTGTATAGCAACCTAGGACCCTGTACAAGCCTGCATTGAACTGAGGAAGATACAAGGTTTCAAATATACTTCCTGTCTGAGGAGAACCTCTCCCCTTTAACTCAGTGGTTCTCAAAGTGTGTGGCACGCCCCGTAATTGAGAGGGGTTCTCAAATCTCTTTCACACATTCAGCTAAAATAGTGACAATACACGCAAGAACCAATGTGCACAATTTCTACACCTCTGCTTTTCTCCTGCTTTGTTTAAACTTCTGTCAGGCATGGCAGCGCAAACTGCACAAAGCATGCAGTAGTGTCAGGTTCACTCTCAGCTGCACTTATGTAAACAAAGATGTCTCGCACAGCAGTTTCAAATGGGGGAAACAATGAATTAACCCTGATATTTCAGTACGTCCCTCAAACAACACTATCGAATGGCTTCAGAAGAATTTATATATAAGGCACAAGAGTTAAGGATGATTTGTTGCTCATTGCTGGCCAGGATGGGACAATCACTGTGGTTTACTCATGTCAAGTCATTTTTATTTGTATAGCGCCTTTTACAAAACACATAGTTTCAAAGCAGCTTTACAGAAAATCATGCATTAGCAGAAAATGAAACCGTAATATCCATAAAGTCTTAAGAGTCATCATTGTATAGTTTGATTAAATATGACTGTAAATTGTGTATAAAAATAAATTATTAAATTAGTATTTTGAGCCCCAGCAAGCAAGCCAAAGGAAACTGTGTCAAGGAACACAAAACTCCATAAGATGTTGGTTAAACCAGGCTCACTGTGGGGGCCAGTTTCCCTCTGGCTAAACAGCATGAATATAATGCCATTATTAGTTATGTGCAGTGCAAGTCATGGTTTAAAATGAGTAAACTAAGGAAGTGTTAAGGGCCAGTGTTTAAACAAAGATTTTGTATGAACTCTAAGATTAATTACTAATGTCTTTGAAGTCCATCCTGGATTATTTGCTGAAGTTCACAAAGATGCATTGTCCTTGTTAGTTGGCTGATGAAGGGTTTTATTGGCAATTAGATAGTTATGTATTCCATTTCAAGAATGTAGTCCGACCGAGGTGAAGCAGGCAGAGATCAGTGAGGTGCATTGCAGTTCAACCGGCCGGTAATTTTGGTGAGGTCTATCCTAAATCTAAGGTTCAGGCAATGACATATGAAGTATCCCATGTCTTATGGTTGGAGCTGGCATCAGTTCATCCACTGAAGTCCATCTTAATAGACTGAAATGATGTTTGGATGATGTTTAATTGTCATCCCTCAGCAACACGTAGCAGTGGAGTCCAATACGAAGCAGGAATGGAGCTGTATCCAGCCGGTTCTGGTGACCTCAGGACAGGAGACTTGAGGTTCAGACAGAGAAACAAACAGAATAATATTAGTATAGATGCCATTCAACTTATTGCAGTCTTTAGTCTAGACTTAAAATCAGTGAGTGTGTCTGCAGCTCGAACAGTGTTAGGGAGACTATTCCATAGTTTAGGAGCCAAATATGAAAAGGATCTATTTTGATATTCTAGGAACTATTAGCAGGCCAATATTTTGTGATCGTAATGAACATGATGGAATATATGGTAGAAGGTCACTTAAGTACTGCGGAGTTAGACCATTCAAAGCTTTGTACGTAGTTAACAGAATTTAAAAATTAATATGAAATTTAACAGGTGTCCAATATAACAATGATAAAATGTGGCTAATATAATCATATTTCTTGGTTCTAGTCAGCACTCTGGCTTCTGCATTTTGAACCAATTAAAGTTTATTTATTGATTTTGATGGACATCCTCCCAATAATGCATTACAATAATAGTCTTGAGGTCATGAATGCATTCATTTAATAAAACTATCCAGAGTAAATGTCTCCACTGAGAGAAAAACGTTCTGCTATTTAAATGTAGATGAATGGAGGATTATGTTTTCAATGTGTTCATGCCCAGGGGTTGCTCCTGTAGCAGTATCACTTTTTATTTATTTATTTTTCCTTCCGTTTTTGTATGATTTGAAAGTGCATAGGCATACGTAAAATGTTCCCTTTACAAAAAGCTTCACTTATGATGCTGCGCTGAGAAAAGCACTTTGGGAACATCTTATAGTTGTGACCAGCTGTGAATATGTGTGCATTTCGGTCAATGAACATTGACCGAAATGTATAGCCTCTGCCGGTGTAATCAATGGACGCACCTGTGGCAGGTCACCAGAGCATTGTCAGATCTTTTTTCTTCAGATCACTCTGTGTTTGTGTGCTATCACGAGCCTGCCAAACTTTCTTTCCTCTGTTACGAGTTAGAATCTGTTAGACAGTGCGCAGTGAATCTTCTTGCTTTCAAAAAGAAAAAAAAGGGGGGAAAAAAGAAAAAAAAATGACAGAAAGTCAAGACAAATGATGCGTGTTTCCCTGCCTCCGCTCTATGTCCGAGAGGGACACACATCAGTTTTGTTTCGTTTGTTTGGGGGAAGAGCATACTGCTCTCACTTTGGCGCAGGGCAGGTGCGAGCATTGCGATCTGCTTTCAGGGCAAAATGCTTCGCGCTTGCCTCGCTTACTTGCGGGAGTCATGGATCTGGCTGATGAGCGAGAGACGGGTTCGTCCCTTTCGCTCGCTCTCTCCCCAGACCAAGCTGGTCCTTCCTGTGATCTCGAAGCCTTATACTTCCCATGTCCACATACCCTCAACGTCAATGTATTCGACTATCGTGGGTGCTGAGACAAGGGGGTATTCCATGATGCAAGAGACACTTGCGGGTAATCTCTCGTCGGGTTCAGCATCGTCACTTAAAAAACCTCTCTCCCCACAAAGCCTTGCAGATTTACCTCCATCTAAGTGGGGAGGGCGTATCAAGCAGCGGGTCAGGCTGGTGCTGCTCTTCACGCGATGGCAGTGTTACAGGCATAGCAGGCTGACCTGCTGAAGGACCTGAGTGCGGGTACCGCGCTCGACGAAGAAATTTTGTCTGAGCTTTGTTGAGCAACAGATCTATCTCTCCGCGCGACCAAGCAGACAGCCCGTGCCATTGGCTGGTCTATGTCTGCCTTGGTCAGCACAGAAAGACACCTTTGGCTCAACATGTCAGGCATGATGCCCCGGTTTCGGACACTATGAACACAGTTATCCCCAGGTTTTCACCTCCAAGAGGCGAAAAGCCACGAGGAAGCCTTTGGGCAGTTTCTTCCTCACCACACTCAGGGGGCGGGCCCGTCGGCCACCCAGACCCACCTCAGTCCTTCTAGAAGGGAAGCTCAGAAGCAAAGCGTGGCGAGTCGAGTGTCCCCCTCGCAAAGATTGGGGACAGTATCATCACCCTCAGCAGCTCCCAAAGCAAGACCTCAGGACACTAATTTCTAAGAGAAAGAAACCCTGACGGTCTTGTGCTTAATCTTGTGGGGGTAGCTCCCCTCGGGACGGGGGAGTCTTAAATCAATACCCATCTCAGAGAACCTGGCAGCATGGAAACTTCTGCCAGATATTTTTATGTGGGTCCTAAGAACAGTAGAAAAGGGCTACAGAATTTAATTTGCTTGCCGCCCTCCGTGTTTCAACCGTATACCGGAGCAGACATTTCTACTGTGGAAAGAACTGTGAAATCTCTCGGCCTAAGGGGCCATAGAACGTATTCCCCTTCCAGAGCAAGAGTCAGGTTATTACAGCGAATACTTCCTGGTTCCCAAAAAGGGTGGGGGGGGTTGCATCCAAACTTAGATCTTCAAGGCTTGAACTGCCCAGTCAGGGTGTTCAAGTCCAAGACGCTAACTATCAAGACGATCGTGTCACAAGCCCAACATCACGTTTGGCTGGTCACCATCGATATCATGGATCATGTCCTCATATAGAGATGCCACCACAGTACAGGAGTTCCTGAGGTTCGCTTTCGGGGGCGAAGCCTTCCAGTATCAGGTTCTTCCATTCGGCCTAGCCCTATTAACCTGCACATTCACAAAATGCATTGATGCAGCATTGGCTCCTTTGCAACTCCGGGGTATCCGTATTCTGAATTACATAGACGACTGGCTGATCCTAGCGCAGTTCCAAGAACTGGCAGTTCAGCACAGGGATATCGTCTTAGCTCATCTGGTTTCTCCGGGTCCGAGTTTCAACATCCAAAAAGCGTTCTCTCTCCCACCCAGGGAATCACTTATCTGGGGTTATATGGAATTTGATCACGATGCAAGCACAATTGTCTCCCGCACGAATCACTTCCATTCTGAACACCCTGAGCAAGATCAGGCTAGGTCAAGGTTGCACTGCTCGTCAGTATCAGTGAATACTAGGTCTCATGGCATCGGTGTCCACGGTGATCCTTTCGGGCCTTCTGCACGTGAGACCGTTCCAGCTGTGGCTAAAAGCCAAGGGGTTTCATCCAAGGGCCGGTCCCCTAAGGCAAATAAGGGTTACGCGCCGCAGGCTTCGTTCCCTTTCTACATGGTTCAGACCCCTGTTTCTTACCTTGGGTCCCACTCTAGGTGCGTCTCGTCATTGCAAGCTGCTAACGACAGACGCCTCCCTGACAGGCTGGGTAGCGGTCTTAAGTGGTCGTCCAGCTCAAGGGGAATGGGAGGGTCGTCAGCTCGGTTGTCACAGTAACTGTCACGAGTTGATGGCTGTATTTCTGGCCCTGAAATACTTCCTCCAGTGGCTGCCATGTCTTTGTGCGGGTGGGCAATACAGCGGTAGTCTCTTACATAAACCATCAAGGAGGTCCACGTTCACGTCAGCTGAATTTCTGGCACGTCGGATTCTCCTTGGGGTCCAGGGCAAGCTCCAGTCACTCAGGGCAGTTTATATCCCTGGATGCCCGTATGTGGGAGCAGATTTACTGTTCAGACAGAAAATACCGACGGGGGAGTGGAAACTCCACCTCGTGGTAGTGGAAAAAATCTGGGTGATTTTACAGAGCAGAACAGGACCTCTTCACCTCATGAACAGCGCAATGTCTCCTCTACTTCTCCCTGAGTCACCCAGCCCAGCAGGAAATACTTCACGGACTTTGTCCAGTCCGTGCCCTTCAGACTTATGTCCACCGCACAAACCAGTGGCATAAGTCAGGGCAACTATTTGTTTGCCATGGGGCAACAGACTATGTCGCATTGGGTGAGGGACGCTATTGCCCTGGCCTACGAGGTGCGCGGTCAAGCTTCGCCTGTAGGCATCAGGGCTCACTCTACCAGAGGGTTCACCTCCTTTGAAGCCTTGGCCAGAGGGGTCCCACTGCAGAACATCTGTGATGCGGCAGGCTGGTCCTCTCCACACACATTCATTAGATCCTATAGTTCAGATGTTCATGCCACTCCGGGCTCTTATGCCCTCACGTCGACATCTCAAGCTCGTGTCTGAGACCTCTTACGTTCTTGTGAGCACACTACACAACCGTAGTCACAGTGCGGCGGCGTGGGTATTCTCGTTCCCAATGCGCTTTTCTCAGCGCAGCATCATCAGTGAAGCTTTTTGTAAAGGGAAAGTCTCGGGTTACTTGACTGTAACCCTTGTTCCCTGAAAAAAGCGGTACGAGATGCAGCGATTCACTGCCGCACTGGGATGCCCCAGGACTGATCTTCAGACAAAATACCTGACGATGCTCTGGTGACGCATCAATTTATAGCCTTGCCACAGGTGCATCCAATGATTACACCGGCAGAGGCTATACATTTCGGTCAATGTTCATTGACGTGTTGCACACATATTCACAGCTGGTCACAAATATAAGATGTTCCCAAAATGCTTTTCTCAGCGCAGCATCTCGTTTTTTCAGGAAACAAGGGTTACACTCAAGTAACCCGAGAAGTTTTATGTATTTATGTAATACAGGAATTATACAAATGGACAAATGCTCATTCATTCTGATTATTCTGTGAAATTTAACTTTTCATTCAGTTTTCATAGTATTTTTAAATAAAAAGTTTATACGTGATATGAAGATGAAAGAAAATACAAGTTTTTGATGTTTCAAAGGGGGGGCGTGACCAAATATATTTGAAAACCACTGCCTTAACTCTAAAGAGGGAATCATGCCCATCGAGCTGTGGACATAGGATTTTTTTAATTGATAAAGATTTAATACTCTACATGCTGTCAGTAGAATGCATATTTCTGCAGAGGAAACTTAGAATAGCCAAGAAAAAAAATGACCTCTGAGCTGTCTATAGAAGCTGGCTTTAAATGGCTTTTAAATTTAAATGGATTTAAATTTTGTTTAAATCCTTCTTTCTTATACAGTTTTTTTAGTCACATTTTTTTACTTTATTGTCCCTGTAGAAGGTTTTAACTGAAATCTCTTCAATATAATTTGTTAATTATTTACAAAAGCTGTAGTACCCATGTTCATCCAGTAAGTATGTCTTCACACTGTATGTTCACAGTTCTTTTAATTTGTTCCTGATAATTGATATGGACAAAAACAAATAAGACAAAATCTTCAATTAATATATCACTTTTAATTTAAAAGCACACAATAAATATAAATTGCTGCAATTTTCCTTTACAAAATATATTAAGTATATATATTAAATATATTATATTAAGTATAGTTGTTTCAATATTTGTTATTTTAAATCTTATATCTTAACTTATGTATCTTTATTATAACACTTAAATTCGTAGAAAAATCACAGTCACTTAAACACATAATACTGTTCCATTCACTATCTTGCCATAATATCTGCAAGTTTTTGCATGTTATTAAATGTGAGCCCACTGTATCACATCACAGGATAATTGTGGACTTGACACACAAACATAATAATACCCCTATGTAATACTATGTAAGACAATTATGATAGCCAAACAAAAGACATTGACACAGAGAATTGTATGGCTTTTGTTAGGATCATCATATCAAGCTATGTGTATTTCCCTAACAATTATATCTGTATTGCAGAATTTGATTATCTTATATTACAATAAACGTCCTGAGGTCACATAACCGCTGCATCTTTCATCATTACTGTAAAATATGACTTTTCATTCACAAAAAGTAGAGCTAATGACTGAAAAATGATTAACGTCTTTCAACTGGCTGTCTACGATCTTGAATGGGTACAGGTGGGACTTCAAGCGGCAAATAAACACCTACTTGGGGCTAATACAATGTATCATGGCTTACCCCATCTAAGCAAATACAAAACATGTTGCTGAAAAATCTTTTTTAAGAAGGATAATCTGGAAAAGCCAGGGGCTGCACTGTCTGCATAAATTGTGCATGTGTGCTGTTCTGCTTCAAATATTAATGAGGTCATCTCCACTTTCATCACTTTCCACAGTCAGTTGACGAGTCCACCACTTTTTGACTTCAGACCCTGAGGAGGCCTCGTCATTCACAGGGTTCATCTTGCACACCATGGACTTCACACTTGTGCGCCCTGCAGGAGAAACATAAGAAACTATGAGGTGATACAGGGTCACTTTGGTGTACAGAATACCTGACAATCTGAATAATAAATAAGTCTATGTTCTATTTCAGCCCAATCGAAGAAACCTGGCAAGAAATCTCTTAAATCGATTTTTATGTGACACCATTCTCAAGTGTTTGTTTTAAGATCAAATATAAACTTTACCTTTTCTGGCACTACAGACATATCTCCCATTTTTTTTGTCAAAAATGGGCATAACCAGAGGTGGAATTTTGTGGCCTTAGTCTCAGATTCAGATGGCATACTTGCAGACCACCCACTGTTTGTTCACAGACCTCATTCGATGCTTACCAACCAGAAAGCACTTGTGAAAATCTCAGTCGTCAATCAGATTTAATCTGAATTAAAGAATAATTTATTATTATTCTTTAATAATAATAAACCCGGCAGGGTGCAGATTTAGAGACTGAGGAAGAGGCCCAAGGGGGCATCTTCAGAACTCGTCAGCACTGCCGGGGCTGTAGGCGAGGCCGGAGGCAAGGTAGCTGTCTGGTCTGCAAATTTCCTATTCTTTCAGGAGGGAAAGTCTCTGCGGAGGCCACACCCTGCCCAGTTAGGGGGAAGTACTGCATGGCAAATACACCATGAGGGTTGTGAGGCCGGACGTGGGATACGGCGCAGTGGTAGGTCCAGCCTAATGAGGGGGAACTCTACAAGCATGACGGAAATGCGAGTCCGCTGACAAGGGGGACCGTCCCACGGAAAATACATCACGGGGAGTTAGCCTGAAGAGGGAACTATGCCCGTGGAGCCCGACCCCAGTACAGAGCATTTGACTCGTAGTGGGTCTGGCCGCAAATTGCTCTGCTGAATTTGCGGGCCAGAATGCTAGGGAGGAGAAACATCCAGGCAGCGATGCTCAGTGGCTGACCTGAGACAGAAGGCGCACTGGATGAACTTGGTGAAGGGCGCAAGGTGCAAGTGGAACACCTGGTCGGTTGTGCCGTGTTACGAGTTCTAACATCTCGGACGGGACGAGACCAACTCAACTCTCAGATTGTAAAACCTGGCAAAGTTATTGGGTGTTGCCCAGCCCGCTGCTCTGCAGATGTCTGCTAGGGAGGTGTCATGGCTCAGTGCCCAGGAGGATGCCACACTTCTAGTAGAGTGTGCTCGAACCCGCAAGGGGGCGGGCATGGCCTGGGTGTGATAGGCAAAGGCAATAGCATCAACGACCCAGTGGGCTAACCTCTCTTTGGAGACGGCATTCCCTTTCCTCCGTCCGCCAAAGCAAACAAAGAGTTACTCAGAACCATCTAAAGCTCTGCGTGTGGTCCAAATAGGTATGCAAAGCACGCATCAAACACAGCAACAAAAGGGCTGGGTTTGCCTCCTCCCGAGGCAGCGCTTGAAGGTTCACGATCTGGTCCCTGAAAGGGGTCGTAGGGACCTTGGTACATAGCCCGGTCGGGGTCTCAGGATAACATGAGAAAGCGCCGGACCGAACTCCATCTCTGCGGGTCTTCGACTCGGGTAGAACACCAATTCATGAACAGGTGCCACTTTAGGGTGTAGAGTTGCCTGGTGGAGGGAGCTCTGGCTTTGTTGATAGTGTATACGACAGCAATACACTAGATCTTCCGCATCCCGTCCAGGGGCCAGACATGGAGGTTCCAGAGGTCTGAGCCTCCACTCTCCACTGGGCAAAACCAGTGCCTCCACTGTCTTGTTGCGGTTGCCAGGGATGTGAGTGGCAAGCAGCGACTTGAGTCGTGGCTGGCTCCAAAGGAGGAGATGGCGGGCGATTTGTGACATATGAAGAGGGCGCATGCCGCCATGGCAATTTATGTACGTTACCATTGCGGTGCTGTCTGAATGGATCGAGACGTGCTTGCCTCGGATTAAGTCAAGTCAAGTCAAGTCAATTTTATTTGTATAGCGCCTTTCACAACACACATCGTTTCAAAGCAGCTTTACAGATGTTCAGCATTAACAGACGATAAAAATGTAATGTCTATAAAGTCAATAAATCATTATCCTTGTGCAGGGCTCCAAACTGCGACTAAAAATGGTCGCATTTGTGACCAAATAAATTTATTTGCGAGTGTAATTTCTGTCAAGGTCGCCATTGGCGACAGTAAAAATTTACTCCCTTTGATTTTAAAATTTGCATTACATTTCCTGAGATACATTACAAAAGTTTATATCAAAGAAATAGCGGGGAAAACAGAGTTCATTGCAGGAACTAACCATTTCAAAAAAGAGACTGTGAGAAAACACGGTGACAGTAACAAGCATAAAAAAAAAATTAGTGGGAGAAACTTCTGTAGGGCAAGAATTACAGCCATCATCTCTAGGCAATTGATTTGCCAATGCTGCCGGGGTCCTTTCCAGGGGCCAGCGGCAGTGTGCCCTGTTGTGAGGCATCTGTGGTTACCACGACACATCTGGACACCTACTGCAGGGGGACTCCGGTCCCCAGAAAGCAGAGGTCTGTCCAAGGGTTGAAAGTCTGACAGCAGGAAGGGGTGATTGTCACGTGGTGTGTGCTGTGGTACCATGCCCATCTCGGGACTCGAGTCTGTAGTCAGTGCTGTAGCGGTCTCATATGCATCAACCCGAGCGGCGTGACTGTGGCTGAGGATGCCATATGCCCCAGGAGCCTCTGGAATTGTTTTAGAGGAACCGCTGTGCTGGGCTTGAAGCGAGCGAGGCACCTGTGCACTAACTGACTGTGCTCGTTGGTGAGCCGCTCTCATTGAGACGGAGTCTTACTCCATGCTGAGAAAAGAGATGATCTTAACCAGGTCAAGCTTGCTCTTTTCCCAGTAGACCAGAAGCCCTAGACGGCTGACGTGCCTGAGCACCTGGTCCCTGTGGGTGCATAGTGACTCTCGAGAGTGGGCCAGGATGAGCCAGTCATTGAGGTAGTTGAGTATGCGGATCCCCACTTCCCTTAGGGGGGCAAGAGCAGCCTCTGCGACCATCGTGAAGACGCGAGAGGACAGGGACAGCCCGAAGGGGAGGACCTTGTACTGATACGCCTGGCCGTTGAATGCGAACCATAAGAAGGGTCGGTGTCTAGACGTGGAAGTACACGTCCTTCAGGTCTACTGCACCGAACCAATCTAGCTGTCGAACGCAGGTGAGAATCTGTTTCTGCGTGAGCATTTTGAACAGGAGTCTGTGCAAAGCCCGCTTGAGAACTCTTTAGGTCCAAGATTGGTCGCATCCCGCCGCTTTTCTTGGGTACGATGAAGTAGGGGCTGTAAAAACCCTTCTTCATCTCTGCTGGAAGGACGGACTCTATCTCATCTTTGAGGAGCAGGGTGGAGATCTCTGCTTGTAAGGCACTGGCTTGTTGGTCGCGCACAAGAGTGGAGCGAACCGGGAGGTGGGCGAACTGAATCGTGTAGCAGAGTCGGATGGTCCTGGCCAACCAACGCGATGGATTGGGAAGTGAAAGCCATGCATCCAAACTCCGTGGGAGGGGCACTAATGGGACGATCATTTTTGACGTACCGGGTGGGGCTTCGCGGCAGTGGGGAGCAGGTAATAATGCATCGGGAGACAAAAGAGCGTCCCGCGGCTTGGGTGCTGAGAAAAGCACTTACCTCCCTCCGTGCATCCGCCAGGGGGTGGGTTAGAGAGTGAGGAAGATGTCCTAAGGAGGCATCTTCGGAACTCGTCAGAGCTGGGCTGCTGGGGCTGAGCAGTCGCAGGGCCAGAGGCGAGGGGGCTGCATCCAGGGAACCGGGACTGTAGAGTTTTAGGGCCGGGGTGCCGTGAGAAAGGTGTGCACCGGCTGGGTGACCCAGGGAGTGGGGAAAGCCCAAATTGGAAGCACACACGCGTGTCGGGGGGGCGGTGGTTTGTGGGGATTTACCTGGCGAAACTGAGCCCGTCATCATCCCCATATCGCCTTCATCGCCAGGCGTGTCGTCCTCAATCCCATGGGAAGAAAGACCGACGCATGGGGTGGCTGAAGTGGCATTCACCTTCAAGAAGGAGAGCCGCGACCGCAACGTTGCCATGGTCATGTTCTCGCAGTGAGAACATGAACCATCCACGAACGCCGCCTCTGTGTGATCGCTACCCAGGCACACGAGACAGCGTCTGTGGCCGTCGTTCTTGGAGAGATATCTACCGCATCCAGGAACAGCACAGGGAGTGTAAAGGCATCTTGAAAAAGACGTGTCCTGAAAAGGACGTTCAACGCCACTGTGTTTTGCTCTTTTATGAGTGGAAAACTCAGACTCTTTTAGAAGAAATATACTCTTTTAGGAGGAGACACTCTTTAACACAGAAAGAAAGCGCTGTTGAAGCGCCCAGGGCCGTGAACTGCACAGCGTGCAGAGAGAGAGACGCCAGCTGGATCCAAGGAAGACCCCTTGTGTCACTTCAGTCGACACAACGTCGAGTGAGTGACAGAAGGGGAACTACCCCATCTGCTGTTTATCAAACAAACAAATAGTCCCACCCACAACTGCCATTGATAGGGTTGCCAAACATCCTGTACAATACGGAGTCGTCCTGTTTTTAAGATTAAATCATCCTGCATATCGAATAAATACAGGATGCATTTTTTTCCGCAAGGAGTAACCCCAATTGGGGTAAAGTTGATTTCCATATTTGTTGGATATTCACCTACAGTGCATAAGTAACCGTCTAAAAAGTCAACACATTGGTCTAAAACCGTAGCTGGGGTCCAATCAATCCAATCAATGCATGTTCTAATAATTTATCTAATAAATTATGCAGAGAGAGTGGGGAAAAGTAAGTATTTTAACATTGAAAAAGGTCACACATTTCAGCATAAATGTTTAACATGCACGTAATAATGCAGTGTATTATAATAAGTGCGCTAAAATCGCTTAGCATCGCTTATGTTGGTGTATTGCTCATTCCTCAGTATTCCTTGTAAGTTGCTTTAGATGAAAGCATGAATAAATGTAAAGGTTACAAGCACGTACACTAGTACACTTGTATAATAAAACTGGGTGCTGACCTGCAGGTAGACGCCACTGTCCCAGCTTTCTCTGAGGTCGGTCAGCAGAGTCCTGTCTGTAGCCACTGCGGTCTGACAGGGTGGGGCTCAGTAGGGTTTGCAGGCCACTGTTCTGCTGGGTCAGGACCAGGAAAATAATTGCATTAACATTACAGATGAAAGACACAGAGTTTAAAGAAGAGAGAGTAGTAATTTACCTCTGGCTGGGTGGGATTGTCCTGGTTATGAGCATTGGTGTCCTCACTGGGGACAGTGGTCTCAATGCTGGGAGGGTTGAGCAGGCGTCGCAGATCCTGCTGTTGGCTCTCTCTCAGACTGAGGATGATGCTACAAGACTGCTGCTGCTTCTGAAGAAAAAAGGTGGCATCAATTCAACCAGCATGTCATTCAATGCTTTAGTTGGTCTCAAATCAGCACCTATTGTCCCAGTGCCAATGCAGTATGCTCATATGAAATTAATTCCTTTGCAATTCCTTTGTAGAATACAATCATTGAGTATTTAAACATGAACACTGCCTAAACCACTAATCTGTTTTCATTTTAGAGGGGTAAATGACGCAATTGTCACTGAATGAGAGAGTGATAATATGTTTGTGTGAACTCACAGCTCGTATGCGTTTCAGGCACTTCTTTAACCACATACGGATGGTTTGTTTGGCCACCTCCTCCTCTATAGTGTACTCAAGCTGCTCTCGTGCTAATAGCTCCTCCAGCTGAAGACTTTTCCGGATATCGACCGAACGGTATGACAGCATGCTGAAAAGCATACATATGAATGACTTGCATGCAAATATTCTTCACATTCCATAATGCATCTACAGGACATCTATGTGTCCCATTTGCACATCTACTAATAATGAAAGTATATCCAACTTATTTCAAAAGATCAAGGAAAATTCAATTAAACCCCTATTTTTATTTTAGTGGAAAAAAAGTGCAATAATCAAAGGTGTCATTTACGGGTGGATCGAGTAGGAGATGTCCTCACCACCTTTTAAAATAGCTTTCATCTGGTACGTGTCTTATTCAGAAGAGACATCCCCTGTTCTTGAGCAGGAGATTCCATTTCATTATTGTGTATTATAGGGCTAATAAGTGGTGATCCGGTGCTATCATGAGTTATTTTGAATGTTATGATGAGTGTTTATTGATGCTATCAGTTATGTTGAGGAACAGCAGGAATGGTCTCCCGTGACACAGACACAATCTACTCACTTCAGTCGTTCTCACTCACAAAACAATATGTAAAGAATCTCTCCCCACCACTTTTTAAAACAAAGTGATGCCCAAGGCTATTATAAATATTGGAATCTTTCCCAACCTCAGTACATCATGGAAAGTGACATCTCCTCCATTGTGCAGACGCTCCATCTCATAACACATGTGTTTGAAAAGAAGCTTATCTTTATCCAGGTCAACCTCCAGACGACCCCTCAGCAGACGCAGCAGGAACTTCACTCGAGAGGTCGGGATCACTCCCTGTATCAAAATCAACCAATTCTGTAATCACTTCTGATGTGCTCAAAAGCTTATCTTTACAGCAAAAACTAAAAAAGCTAAACACTTAAATAATACTAAGAGAATTCTAGATGATTATTCTGCTCTAAAATCTAGTGAGCTGCTAACCTAGACTACATTTTAAAGCATTGTAGATACTCTTGATGTGAAGGTTATTCCAAAAGGCAAGCAACAAAATGATGCTGCCCTCCAAGATACCTCATTTCGATAAATTTCAAAGGCAGCATGACATCCTTTGCAAAGCAGGCAATCCCAAAATTAATTGCGATGTAAAACAATGCATCCAAGATGGCAGACAAGTTGAGAAAATGGTTAAATCTCATTAAAAATAGACTATTTTGCCCAACATTTGTGCATATTTGTTCTGTTTTTTAGAGGATCGAAGCATTAGTTTAGCAACATGCTAATATCAAAATGTATTGTAATTAATTGTGCTTAGAGTCTCTATAGCATAAAAGCATTCCAAATTAGAGCTCTATTTGTGTGAATGGACAAAGTGCAGCGCACTGATTCTTATCCAATTGTCATGTTAGTGCTAATTCTAAGTGCAAGTTCTGTGCCATCGCAAAGATCCAGTGGCCATGTGTGGGACTGTTTGCACTAACTGTGGGTGTATGCACGTAAACTGTGGGGTGCATTGTGTTAATGAAATGACGCAAAGCGAAATTTGCTATTTTCCTGAGAAATAGGTAATTGGACGTTTCAAAATGCAGGTCTAAATTCAGTTCTTACATTTGCCGTTTGGAGATTCCACCAACAGGTTGTTAATATAGCTCATGTTCAAACTCTGAAAATGTTGTGGAACATCATATAATGTCCCTGATAATCACTTTTTTATGAAACAAAAAAACTATCTACAGATCATGGTTTATTTTTCAATTATAATTATTATGTTAGTATTTAAAATTGTATTCATTATATAATTGATATCATAATTATGAATAATTGTGATATTATAATTTGTATTGGTATATTTCCACCTGTTGTCATAGTGACTTTTAAGTCTGCAAAAGTGGCCGGTAGAAGAAGTTGGCGAGGTTAAAATGGATTTGGATTGATTTTTTTGACCACTTCGTTATTTTGATTATATTTTAAATATAATTTTAATTTAGAAATATTTTTTGTTGTTTATTTTTTTATGTTTCAATAAATTAATTTAATTTTCCATAATCAAAATTGGCCGGTAGAAGTGAAGTGCGTGCCGATACAATCACTGTGTAGACGATCCACGATTTGGGTGTCAGTAGATGAAAATTATTAATAATAATTACATTCTCTATAATTTAACAAAGCTTACATCCAAATTCTTAAGAGAACCACATTTATCGTGCATATAAATGGAGCATGTCACTTTCATAAAAATATTCCAGACATTCAACAAGATGCAGATATTACACAAAAGAATGCGCAATCCATATTTCTATTAATCTAATTCATTGCATACAGTGCATTTACAATACAAACTTCTTAGGAATGTGCTGTCTTTGTTGATATCACTGGTGCTTGACAGGGAATGGACTATATGAAAGGATGCAGATGGTGCAATAACCTGAAGCAACCCAGAATTAAATTGCTTTTGATCCAGCCTATTGGCACTTTGCGTGCACGATTTCTCCAAACCCACTTGCGCCTAGACTTAGTGCATGCTTGCACATAAAATACCAAAACTTCATGGCCATACCCATTGACTTTGCATGTATGGCTTGTTGCTTAGCACTAGTGCCCTTAAAATAGGACCCCCTCAGTCGCTTGTGAGGTTCCATGAGAATTAGGATGCTGCCTTAGAAGCTAGCAGCATATATATGCAGTTTGCAGCATGGCAAACACAAGGTTGGAACAGAGTTCATGTCTTTAATTAAGGACATTGTCCTTCTTGTGCTCAGCTGTTACAGTGTCATGGCTTCAAGTGTTTCTACTGATCCCAGCACTGCTGGTTGATTCATTAAGGCCAGAAAATGACCAGTGTGCCTCATTTAACTCATATACATGAGCAGACATTACTGATCCTACGGAACAAAGGGGTCAATCTGAACGCACTTCTCTCTGGTGCTCTCAATAAGGCGGTTTCTGCAAAATTAAGATAACAGCTCAATATCTCTCGCTACCTGTGACAGGCAGTAATAACCCCCATTGTTCATTCACAGCTGCAGAGCCGATGCAGAGCACACACAATATTAACTCAAAATCATCCTTGCTGTGAGCAGCTGATCACCGGCACACCCTCTTCCTTCTCACCTCCCGCTTGTCATCCACCATGTTCCAAATAATCTGGAAATGACGCAGGTCATTGTAGCTTAGCAACTGGTCCTCCTCGGTGGAGTAGAACAAAGAGAAGTTCTCCACAATGATAGCTAAGGGGGAGGTAAAGTGATAAGTTGGGTTAGGTTTCAGCTACCGCAGGCTCTCAGCAACTCAGGTAGGTGTGTTTAAGGCAAGAAACATACTATGCAAAAGTATGCAAATGCTGATGTCAACGTATTGCAAGCACATGTTTTCATTTTATATAAGTAACTAAGTACTCAAAGAGGTGATAGGGTAACAGTGAAATGGATGTGTCATTAAACTGGATGTGTTTATAATTAATCACCTAGCTACAAACATCTCAATAATTAATTTTAACTCATTTTAACTATATGCAAGATTCTCTAATGTTCATCAGCAAAATGATGCTCCACAATTAAAGTGGTTGACCTGGAAGAGAAAATAGAACATCGAAGAAGACTTTTGACACTAATGCCAAATATAGCACTTCTTGTGGCAATGCTGAAGGCCAGGGTATACTTAGATTTTTGGCATGCTGTTCCATATTGTGCAAGGTCAAGCCCTTGAAAGTATACTCTTTGATCACAAGCCCATAAGAACATGTTTGAGGCATGTGCACAACTGCTTGTGATACTCTTTTAGCACAGTCAACAGCAGGTGCATGTGCAGACAACACACAAAACTAGGCTAGATATGGAATATCCGGGCACACTGATGCTGTATGATGAAATATCACATGCTCTGAGAGTGCGACATACTGGCATATGGAAATTCGAAGTACACTTTGGCCTTGAGAATGCAATGTTTACTTGCATTAGGTTCTGAATTGCATTATCACACATTTGTAACTCAATAACATGTGAAATCAAACTTGCGTAGCTTTTGTTTTTACATACTTGTGTAGAGTATGTTGCAGGCCTAACCCTGCTGAAAAGACAAGCTAAGACAAGCATGAATTTATGCTAGTTAGGTTTACAGCTTGTGAATCAGAATAGTCATGCATTGTCTTTCAGGTAAAAATGGTTGACTGGGAAGTATTGCTACTTAAGCTAGGACAAAAGCAATCCATGTGGACCAGTCTTTAAAACACAACATAAGCTTGGACTTAAGAACAGGGAAAGAAAGTGTGCACATTTGTACACACATTTCATAAACCTTGGGGAAAACAGACGTGGTGAAATGTGGTTATTTGCCTCTATCTTTAAGGCTGTTTGATGCCCACGCCCCTTTGGCATTTACCTATTATTGAGCCGGATTTAGTGGGGGTATAAAAAAGGCATCACCATGTCAGCTAGGTGGTGCGTCACTTGTTCAGCTGATCGTTGTTTCCGGGTTTCTGAGCTGGTGTCTGCTCGGGTGTGTTTGCTGTGCCGCATAGTGTGGCTGATCGCTGTTTCTGCTGCTCCGTGTTAGAGCTGGTGTCTGCTCGGGAGTGTTTGCTGTGGCGCATAATGTGGCTGATCGCTGCTTCGGCGGAGTTGGATTGTTCCGCACTAACGAACTGCTTTCATGCTGTGTGTCGTTTGGTGACTGTTGCTCTCCTGCTCGTGAACTTTGAAGTATCTGCTGCTGGATAGATGGTATGGTCTCCACATGTTGGTGAATAAATCAACCCATTAGTGCATCTCTTCCTGCTCTGTCGCTGCATGGTTTGTAGCTTCGACGCTGCTGTTTTGTTTCACTGTTTTGTTTCAGTGTTTTGTTTTGTTTAGCTGTTTTGGTGTTGTGGTTGCTTTAAAAAAAATTGTTTTGCTTTTGCTGGTTTTCGAACTTAATTGTGTTTTTATATATTAATTTTGTCGGCTGCTACTACTTTCATTTGGTTAGACTGAGTTTCTAGTACGCCATTGGATTAAACTCCTTGCTGTGGTGCCGCTAACCATTAAAGTGGATATCCTCAGGTTTGAGTGTTATTCTTATGGTATTATAATTTTATTTGTTTTCTGTAATGGGCAGCCGATTATAAGATCTTGCGTTTATTTTCCAGTTTGATTTCACTTCAGTGATCAATTTGGTTTTGGTGAATTTGATTTTGATTTCTTTTTTGTCTTTCTAGGAGCTGAGGGTCTGGAGTGGGCAGGCTAGTCATCCCCATGTGGTGGTGATTCTCCTTTCACTGAGTGCTGTGTGCATATCTTTGCAGTGAATCTCACTGGAGTGTGTGAGCGTGTGATCTGGTGCATGTGTGGGAATTTATTATTGCTGGCATTATTAAAGCCCTGTACCTAGCCTGCCTTGCTACTGGTAAGCCCCAGCTCAAGAGTTATTTTTTAATTTTGTGTCGTGACGTTATATTACAGCAGCTTGGTGCTGTTTGCCTTTTCATATTGGCACTTTATTCCCATTACATCACATTGAATGCCCTTTTCTTTAGTGTTTTGAATCTATTTTATTGTGACTGAATAAATATATTTTTGGTATAAACATACCCATTTCTCATTATCTCTATGTGAGAGAAACCGAACCTGTGTGCCCTTATTGGGTATTCCCTGGGTAATTAGACTGGGGTGGCGAAGTTGCTATTTGCTGTAGAGGTAAACCTCCTGGGAGGTGTATCATGTACGAACTCTTTTTTTACTCCCTTGATCCACTCACTTCGCCACACAGACATGAGATAAGTTGGCTACAACACACATTTTTTCCAAACTCTCCATTCCATTCATATACAGTAGTGGTCCTAGTCTTTCAGAGGGAGGGGTGAGCTCAATTTACTGTTCTGGCAAAAAAAAAGGTGCAAAGATATGAGGAGGAAGAATGAGCTGTGATACTGAATTTGAACCTAACAATAATCTTACTTAATGAGCTAGTTTGGTTAACATCTAAAGCAAGAGGAAATTAAATGGCCCTCTGATAGAAGGAAAAGGATATTGTGTCTATGGTTCAGGTGAAGTGATACTTACCCACGAGAAGGTTGAGCATGATGTAAGCGATGATGACGTAAAAGGAGCAAAAGTAGATGAGGGCACCAGCGTAGTTGCCACAGTCTGTCTCCCAGTAGCGATGTTTGTCTGGGGTGCAGAACGGTGGCTGTACCTGAGGATCAAGCCCGATAAACAAATATAATCAACAAATGGGGCTCAGAAACAATCTTCAAAAAAAAAAATATATAAAAAAAATATTAATTGCGGTGCATTACATCTGATGTGTATTATTCAAAAATAATTTGTAAGCATGTCCAATGAATGCAGATTTTGTTCTGTTATTAGGGATGTGCAGAATTCCATATTTTTGAAATCAACTAGTCTGTGGGTAAACTGAACAACAACCCAACTAATTGTTCTTAAGGAAGCCCTGAAAAACAGGCTAGTTTCGGGCTCATCAATCAGAAACATATCTTATGTGGCATTTACAAATATGTTCCAGGGTTTTAAAAAACAGCTAGATGGGGTGCAACAGAATGGATCAAAACACGAACAAAACAAGGGACTCGAGACACATTTTATAAAAGTTGGACTGTTTGATACTTGACACAATGTCATAAAAAAAATGCTAAGCTTTTGGTGGAAATCTCAGAAACAACATGTGACACACTGGCCAAAGATGTACAATACTGTACATCTGAAAGTGTATGGTGGCAGTGCTTTAAAGGGAATGAATTTAAAGACATAAATTTGCCATTAGTGTTTTACAGTTTTATATTAAATCTAAAAAAAGAAATAAGAAAAAAATCTAAATAAACTAGTCAACCTCACTAATCATCTAGACATCTGACCAATACCTAACATTGAGTACATTTAATTGATGTTTATTGTATCTTTACATGATTAATGAGACGTTTAAAGTGAGCATGCTGGCTTGTGGTTAAAACAAGACTGTCATCCAATATCTTACCATGCAGTCATGCATGATCTTGTTCCAGTCTTCACCTGTTACTATTCGAAAAAGTACAGTGATGGCTTTCCCCGCAGTAGAGAAGTTTGCATGCCTGTTGGTGAGAGAGAAAAAGGTAAAAGCTCTTGCAGTCAATTCTGTACCTGAAAATTGATTCTCCCAAATGCAAGTAAGGCATTCTAGCAAAACTTTCAGACAACACCAATTATAGCGCTATGGGAAGCCGTAAGAGTGTTACAATTCTCGCCTTTGGTATGCAGACACAGTCCAATCATCGCCTCTGTGTGTCACGAGGTGGCTCACCTGTTAATGTTCTCGCCGTATTTGACAGTTCCGAAAAGGACCACGCCAGCAAAAGCATAGCACAGCAACAGCAAGAACATCCCCACGATGATAAAGAAACTCTTGTACATACTGACAACCACAGTTAGCAAAAGCATCTTTAGTGTCACCTGTAGAAGCAAGGCAGTTTAGAAGATATATATTTTATATATTAAATTCTTCTGTGAGGAAGAATAAATTTTCATCGTATTATTATGCTACTCTTCTAATTCTGTAATATTTTTTTTATTTATTTCAGCACTCATACAACTCAATTTGTAAATACAACAAAAAACATTATCTTACATTTAGCTGAAGCCAATGCTTAGTATACCTTCCCTTCTCACCTTTAAAAATTATACAATCTTTTGATCTTATTTAATAATATATTTCCAAGTGACTTAATTAAATTTTTTAATAATCAGCATATTAATATTGATTAACATGATAGTTTATGCATACTCACATGCTTCCCACATATGGTGAAAAACCTGAAAACTATTACACAAGTGCCCATCATGTAAGTGTAAGCATTCTAAAGAAAGAAAGAGAGAGTGCAAAACAACAATCAAATGAAATATCACAATAAAATGTAACATGCAATGCTCTTCTCGCAAATCTCGACTGATTCTCAAATGATTTTGCTTCAACACCCAGATTTTACAATGGACTTCAAGTGGCAGCACAGTACCAAAATGTAAAAAGAAATGTTCTTAAAAACAAACACTGAAATATGTGAATATTATCATGAACTGCACAGGCCCAACAGTATAGAAAATTGTTCAAATTACATTGTGAATGGGAAAATCGACAATTTTTTTACTGTTACCTGTCGATTGGCAACTTTTTTATATGGCTAGCCTCTACAAACTGACAAATTAATTTGAGGCAATATAATGTAAAGTTTAATTGGATGCACATCCTTTAACGTCAACAGCAAAATATATGGGAAGCATTTTCTCCTCACTTTTAAACGTTGATAAACCTTTTTATTTTGCTATGCAATTATTCGCGACCCACCAGTAGACTAACCTACTGATTTCGATTTTAGCATGTACCTGTAGAGCAAAGTGGAGAATGATCCATATGACTCCCAGGGACGTGACGAGTAGGTCGTATCTGTTTCTCCTGCTCTGCCAGTATCCTGCTGGTGACATAGCTATCAGCTTCATAGTCACCTGCGGAACAGGATATGTAATTATGTCAAGCCTGTTCTTCTCAAAAGACTTCAGGAACAGCTGCAGGGATAGATTTTGTGATTGTACTAAATCTTGCCTGGGGTTTTTCTTGAAAGCACAGTAAATAGAATTTAAAATGTTTACCTCCAGGACAAAAATGAAAGTGAAGACCACAGACATGGTGGCCAAGGGAACGGTAACCGGGTCATCTACGTCCCACTGTAACATATAGATATAAACAAGAATGTAATTTGTAATTTAAATGGTGAAATATATAATAAATTATACTGTTGTAATCATTCTCACCTTAACAGACAGGAGGACAGACTGGGCTAAGACCAGTACAGCAATACCTCGTTTGAAAAAAGGATGCTGGGTTATGTCGTACATTTTTGCCCGGAAGCCACCGTTTTCTGCAAATACAAGAGAATTTAAACTTTGAAAGAACAGAACAAAGAATCGTCTCGAGTTACTTGTGTAACCCTTGTTCCCTGAAAAAAGCGGAACGAGATGCTGCGCTGCTAAGCGCTATGGGGAAACAATCTTATTGTGAGCTGCTCTGAACATGTGTGTAACACGTCAATGAAATTGACTGGAATTTATAGCCTCGGTTGGTGAGATCATTGGACGCACCTGTGGCCAGGCTATAAATAGGAGGCGTCACCAGAGTGTCATCAGATTATTTTTCTGAAGAGCGGTCCTGGGACGTCCCAGTGCGGCAAAAGAAGCGCAGCATCTCGTTCCGCTTTTTTCAGGGAACAAGGGTTACACAAGTAACCCGAGACGTTCCCTTTACAAAAAGCTTCACTTTGATGCTGCGCTGCTAAGCGCTATGGGGAACGAAATGCCCACGCCGCCGCACTGGGGCTGTCCGGACCCCTGATCATTGTGAAGTGTTTTCACAGAACGCGAGAGGTTCCAGACATGAGCTTAAGATGTCGACTCAAGGGCATAAGCCCGGAGTAGCAGAACATCTAACACCATAAAATCCGAAGAGTGTGTGCGGAAAGGACTAGCCTGCCGTATCACAAACCTGGTTAGACATGAGCTTGAGATGTCGACTCAAAGACATAAGAGTCCGGAGTAGCGGAGCATCTAGCCCACAAAGTCAAAAGATGAGTTTGAGAAGCCGATCCAAGGGCTCTAACTCAAAAGTTCATACCATGAACTTGGATTTGGCATGAGCCTGGGATGTCGACCCAAGGACATAGTCCGGGGTAGCAAAACATCCTAGCCCATGTAGAAAATTGTAGAATGTGCGTGGAGAGGACCAGCCCGCCACGTCACAAACTTGTTCCTGCATGAGTTTGAGATGTCGACTCGAGGACGTAAGAGCCCGGAGTAGCATGAACATCCAAACTATAGAATTTAATGAATGTGTGCGGAGAGGACCAACCTGCCGCATCACAAACTTGCTGCAGAGGGACCCCTCTAGCCAAGGCTTTAGAGGAAGCGACCCCTCTGGTGGAGTGAGCCCTGACACCTACTGGTGAAGCTTGACCGCGCGCCTCATAGGCCAGGGCAATAGCATCCCTCACCCAATGTGACATAGTCTGCTTAGTAGCGGCCGCCCCCCTGTTGCGGCCCCCATAGCAAACAAACAATTGCCCTGATTTACGCCACTGGCTTGTGCGGTGGACATAAATCTGAAGGGCACGGACTGGGCAGAGTCCGTGAAGTCTTTCCTGCTCCGGCGTTAAAAACGGCGGGGAGCAGAAGGCTTCTAAAGTGACAGGATGTATTGTCGAAAAAGGAACTTTAGGAAGGTAATCAGGGTGAGGATGCAAAATTGCTTTGGCCATACCGGGGGCAAATTCTAAACAGGTCGGCAGAATAGACAGAGCCTGTAGATCCCCAATCCTCTTAAGAGAGGTAATAGCCATAAGGAAGACCATCTTGAGAGTCAGAAGTCTGTCAGACGCTGACTCCAGAGGTTCAAAAGGGGTCTCGACCAGAGCCTCCAGGACTATTGTTAAGTCCCACGAAGGAGTTCTGGCCCTAACGGGAGGCCTCAGTCGCCTGGCTCCACGAATGAAGCGGGCGAGTAGAGGATGTCTCCCTAAAGGCACCCCGTCAATCAAGGCATGGCAAGCCGAAATGGCGGCCACATAAACCCTGAGAGTAGTGGGGCATATGCCTGCTGACAGTTTTTCCCTGCAGAAACTCCAGAACTGAAACAATTTGGCAGTTAACTGGATCTGCATCATGTGAACTGCACCACCTTTCGAAGACACCCCATTTATTGGTGTAAATTCTTCTGGTGGAGGGAGCCCTAGCACTAAGAATGGTTTCAATAACCCCAAGCGACAGCCCTGTGTCCCTCAGTTGGTACCCTTCAGAGGCCAAATGTGAAGTTTCCACAATTCGGGCCGGGGATGAAATATTGTCCCCTGTGCTTGAGACAGAAGGTCCCTCCTGTCCGGAATCGCCCAGGGCGAGCCGCCTAGGAGAGACATCATCTCTGAGAACCAAACCCTGTTCGGCCAGCGAGGCGCTATCAATAAGAGGCAAGACCCTTGCTGGCGAACTCTGGCCAGGACTCCCGGGAGCAGAGAAACCGGAGGGAACGCATACAGGCGCATTCTGGGCCATGTATGCGCCATCGCGTCCAGACCCAGGGGGGCTGGGTGACTCAGAGAGAAGTAGAGGGGACATTGCGCAGTCTCTTGAGAGGCGAAGAGGTCCACTTCGGCTCTGTAAAATCTCTCCCAAATCTGTTGTACTACCTCGGGATGGAGTTTCCACTCGCCCGATGGTAAGTTTTGTCTGGACAGAAAATCTGCTCCCACATTCAGGCGTCCAGGGATATAGACTGCCCTGAGTGACAGTAACTTGCCCTGGGCCCAAAGGAGAATCCGACGTGCCAGCAAATTGAGGTGGCGAGAACGTAGGCCTCCTTGATGATTATGTAGGAGACTGCTGCTGTGTTGTCCACCCGCACAAGGACATGGCAGCCTCTCAAATGTTAGAGAAAGTATTTCAGGGCCAGAAATACTGCCATCAGCTCGAGGCGGTTTATGTGCCAATCGAGTTGATGACTCTCCCATTCCCCTTGGGCTGGACGACCACTTAAGACCGCACCCCAACCCGTCAGGGAGGCGTCTGTCGTAAGCATCCTGCGACGACACAACGCACCAAGAGTGGGACCCAAGGTGAGAAACCGGGATCTGAACCACATAGAAAGGGAACGAAGCACTGGGCGCGTAACCCTTATTTGCCTGAGGGGACTGGCCCTTGGATGAAACCCCCTGGCTTTTAGCCACAGCTGAAACGGTCTCATATGGAGAAGGCCCAAAGGAATCACCATGGACGCAGACGCCATGAGACCTAATATTCGTTGGAACTGAAGAACAGTGCAACCTTGACCTAGCCTGAGAATGCTCAGGGAGTTCTGAATGGAGATGACACGAGCGGGAGACAACTGTGCCTGCATCGTGATCGAATTCCATATAACCCCTAGATAGGAAATTTTCTGGGTCGGGGAAAGAACGCTCTTTTTGGCGTTGAGTCTCAGACCCAGAGAACCTAGATGAGCCAAGACGATATCCCTGTGCTGAACTGCCAGTTCTTGAGACTGGGCTAGGATCAGCCAGTCGTCTAGATAATTCAGAATGCGGATGCCCTGGAGTCGCAACGGAGCCAGTGCTGCATCCATGCATTTCGTGAATGTGCGGGGTGATAGGGCTAGGCCGAATGGAAGGACCCGATACTGGAAGGCTTTGTCTCCGAAAGCGAACCTCAGGAACTTCCTGTGCTGTGGCAGAATTCCAATATGAAAGTATGCGTCCATGAGGTCGATCGTGACCAGCCAATCGAAACGTTGGAACTGAGACACGACGGACCTGACTGTTAACATCTTGAACTTGAGCGTCTTGACCGAGCGGTTCAAGGCACGAAGATCTAAGATGGGACGCAACCCCCCCCCTTTCTTGGGGACCAGGAAGTATCTGCTGTAATAGCCAGACTTTTTCTCTGGAAGGGGAACATGTTCTATGGCCCCTTTTTCCAAGAGATTTTGCAGTTCTACCTGAAGTAGACATGCCTGTTCCGGGCTTACGGTAGTGGAAACCACGCCGTTGAAGCTCGGAGGGCGGCAAGCGAACTGAATTCTGTAGCCTTTTTCTACTGTTTTTAGAACCCACATAGAAATACCTGGCAGAAGTTTCCACGCTGCCAGGTTCTCTGAGATGGGAACTAATTTCAAGACTTCCTGTCGAGGGGGTGTCGAATGTTCCGTGTCCTGGATTATGGCAGGGAGCAACGGTACATTCAACATTTTGTTGGAAACCCCTGTCACCCGAAACACCAAGGGAATGATACACGCGCCCCGTCCCGAAGGGAACTACCCTCACAGGGTTGGATACAAGACCGTCAGGGCTTCTTTCTCTTGGAGATACAAGCCCTGAGGTCTTGTTTGGGAGGTTGCTGAGGGCGACGAGCCTGTCCCCAATCTCTGCGAGGGGGAGCACGACTTGCCACGCTCTGTTTCTGAACCTCCCTCCTAACAAAATCAGGGCCAGACTGGGTGACCGACGGCCTCGCCCCCTGAGTGCGACGAGGAAGGAATTGCCCAGATAATGCCGGATAGATTAAGCCATAAGTGCCTCTCAGTGCTAACCAAAGCGGACATAGACCGGCCAATAGCACGGGCTGACTGCTTGGTGGCACAGAGAGACAAATCCGTAGCTCGACGAAGTTCAGAAAAAGCTTCGTCGTCGAGGCCTCTTCCAGCACTCAAATCTTTTAGTAGGTCAGCCTGGTACGCCTGCAAGACAGCCATGGTGTGCAGCGCAGCACCAGCCTGACCCGCCGCTTGATATGCTCTCCCGACCAGCATGGAGGTTACCCTGCATGGCTTAGAAGGGAGAGCAGATTTATTAAGCGACGATGCCGAACTCGGCGAGAGATAACCCGCAAGTGTCTCTTCGACCGGTGGCATCTTTAAATACCCTCGTGCCTCAGCGCCCACGATAGTCGAATATATTGACGTCGAGGGCACGTGAATGCGCGAGGTATAAGGTTTATTCCAAGAACGAGAAAGCTCGTCATGGAGATCATCAAAGAAGGGAAGGGACCGATGAGGTGTTCCCTTCCCTTGGTCACCAGACAGAAATCTGTCCTCTAACTTAGAGCGCTTGGGGGGAACTTGGTCACGTGGCCAGTCTATTTGAAGCCTGGCCACCGCGCGAGTAACCACATCGAGCAGCTCCTCCGAAGATTTAGAATCGCGATTGGAGCGCTCAGATGCGGTTAACAAGGGAATGGAGGTCCCCCTCGTGAACTGAAGAGGCGCCGAAGCACGCTTCAGGATCACGCGAGGGACCAGCAGGATCTGGGGAGAGAGCGAGCGAAAGGGGCGAACCCGTCTCTCGCTCCTCAGCCAGCAAGAGAGAAGGAAGGAAAAGACTTAGATTTTTAAACAATTTTCTAACAAGAGTTTTGTGAAAACACACAGAGAGAAAGCTCTGAAGAAAAATGTCTGACGACACTCTGGTGACGCCTCCTATTTATAGCCTGGCCACAGGTGCGTCCAATGATCTCACCAACAGAGGCTATAAATTCCAGTCAATTTCATTGACGTGTTACACACATGTTCAGAGCAGCTCACAATAAGATTGTTTCCCCATAGCGCTTAGCAGCGCAGCATCAAAGTGAAGCTTTTTGTAAAGGGAACAGGGTTTTTCAAAATGATGGTGCTGTGGTTATTAGTCCTACACAGTTAATCAAATAAATAAATAGTGGTGCATACATATCCATTAGTCATACATCCATGAATGAGGTTTCAAATCGACCAGCAAAAGAAAAGTGTGGTTTGAAATTTATTAGCGATCGTGTGAATGATGTTCAGTTGGTGAACGAAAAACTGTGCTAAATAGTCCCATAGATTTACATTAACAAGAAATGTGTGGGATTATAATGTCATAGAGACATGGGTGTGGGCTCTTTTGACTTGGGTTAGAAAGCAGTATTTAAGAATCCCCATGAAAACTGCCTAACCAGGCCCTACTAGCACCCTAGCAACCAACACCATAGATTTCCATTCAAAATTGCTCTTTGGACTTTGGATCAGAATGTCATACAGACTTCATGGTTGGCTCTTTTGATTAAGGCTAGCAAGAAGCCTTTTATGAATAACCCTGAAAACTGCCTAGCTTAGCAACTAGATGGGGTCACCCTAGCAACCGTCAAGCAAAACACACATCACGGACACAGAACACTGTGGAGACATGGGGGTGAGTTAAGTTGACTCAGACTGAAAAGCAGCCTTTAAGTATCTCATTTGTAACTTCCTAGCCATGCTTTAGCAACCAATGACGGCAATCTAGCAACAATGTAGCAACATGCTCCAGCCATATTTCTACATCAGAACATCATTAAGACATGGGGGTTGTTTCTTTTGATTCTGGCTGTCAAGCAGCCTTTGTAGTATCACCCTGGTAACAACCAAACTTCAACTCACATACCTCTGAACCATAACATCGTAGAGCCAAAGGCATTGGCTAATTTGAATTAGCATTCACAGACTTTTACCCTGACAACTTCCTAGCAACCAGATAGAACATCCTAGCAACCATAGAACAACACTACTATATCTGCACCATAACATTTTACAGACATGGGTGTGGGCTCTTTTCACTATGGGCAGTGTACTAAGGTCTTTTGTCACAAGTTATACCACTCACATTTTCTTCAGAAAATGTACACATTTAGTTAATATTACAATTACAGCTGTTACAATTACTGTAACTAAACTTGAAAAGTATCAATTACAGCATTTAATTTAGGTCTACTAACAGTTTTGTTTTAATGACTTTAACCTAAGTGAATGTAAACATTTGACTTTAACTGTATACGCTGTCAAGCTCTGTTCCCAATTAGTATCACCATGAAAACCCATTTCTTTCTTTCTTTCTTTCTTTCTTTCTCATCCAGTAATATTTGTGCATGCTGTATAAGAACAGAACATAGCAATACTGTAGCTATAGAGCGCTGTCAGTGGAGATTCCTTTGTGTGTCAGGTAGCTTGCACTCTGGATTAAAAGTCCTGGTTACTTCTGTACCTCTGTTCCCCGATGGAGGGAATGAGACGTTGTGTAGACGAAGTGACACTAGCGGTCACTCTTGGGAGCCCGAGACACCTCAGATCTTTGATAAAAGGCCAATGGGAATTGGTGAGTGGTATTAGCATGCCACTCCCCGGACATACAGGTATAAAGGAGCTAGCGTGTGAACCACTCATTCAGGTTTTGTGCCGAGGAGCCGAGAGAGAAGGTCCCGGTCATTTCAGCAGGTAGTCCAGCGTTGTGGCAGGAGGGACACAACATCTCATTTCCTCCATCAGGGAACGGAGGTTACGGAAGTAACCAGGATGTTCCCTATCTGTCACTCACTCGACGTTGTGTCAATGAAGTGACACTAGTTGTCCCCTACAAAAACCCCACAACTAGCTGGACTCTGTTACGTGAACAGGCAGTGTGAGATGGGCAGAACACTGTGTAGAATAGGAGCAGGCAAGCTGACGCAAGGGTCTGTGCAAGTAGGCTCACTGAGGGAACTGCATATTTGTGGAGTCAGGGGGGCCAGCTGTGTGCCAGCACATCTATACTGAGGGACGCCTCGGTCAGGGCGTACCAAAGTGGGCAGTGGGAGGATTCTGTGGAGGCGAACAGGTCTATCTTTGCCTGCCTGAATCAAATCCAAATCAGCTAGATCTCCCTTGTGGGTAACCTGCCATGAAAGATTGTCCGCTGTAGTGTTCAGGCCACTCGGGATGTGAGTGGCTCGCAGCAACATGAGGTGCCGATGACTCCAGAGGAGGAGACAGCAGGCAAGTTGTGACAAATGACGGGAGCATAAACCGCCTTGACGGTTGATGTACGCCACCATCGTCTTGTTGTCTATCCAAGCTAACACATGCTTGCCCTGGATCAAGTGTGAGTAGTATTGCCAACAACTCGAGGCAGTTGATGTGCCAACGTAGCTGTGGGCCCATCCAGGAGCCGGCGGCTGCATGCCCATTGCATACAGCGCCCCAGCCCGTCTTGGAGGCGTTGGTCATAACTATGGCGCGCATGGAGACCTGTTCTAGGGGAACACCTGCCCGTAGAAAAGTAAGGTCGGTCCAAGGGCTGAAGAGGTGTTGACAGACCAGAATGATAGCCACGCAATGTGTCCCGCGGTGCCATGCCCATCTCGGGACTCGAGTCCGTAGCCAGTGCTGAAGCGGTCTCATCTGCATGAGTGTTGTGGCTACCGCTGAGGATGCCATATGCCTAGGAGCCTCTGATACAGTGGAACTGCTATCTTCTGTCTGAACGCATTCAAACAGGTCAGCACCGACTGGGCGTGCTCATTTGTAAGGAGCCCCATCATCGAGACTGAGTCCCAACTCTTTTCACAGTTGACCCGAAGAGTCGGCTGAGGTGCGAAAGCACCAGGTCCCTGTGTGCACACAGCACATTCCCAGAGTGCGCTAGGATTAGCCAGTCGTCAAGATAGTTGAGGATGCGAATGCCCACTTCCCTTAATGGGGCAAGAGCTGCCTCTGTGACTTTCGCGAAGACACGAGGTGACAGGGACAGGCTGAAAGGGAGGACATTTTACTGGTATGCCCGAACTTCAAACACAAAACGCAGGAAGGGTCTGTGCCGAGTTAGAATCGAGACGTGGAATTATGCGTCCTTCAGGTCTACCGCCGCGATCCAATCTTGATGCCAAAAGCTCGCTAGAATGTGTTTTTGCATCAGCATCTTGAACGGGAGTCTGAAGCACTTACCTGGCTCCTGATACCCACCAGTGGATCGTTCGGAGGAAGGAGGTACATCATCCCCGTCTAAGTGTGGGCGTGTTTGTTTCACAGCTGAGCACACAGGGGTGAGGGGCAGCAGCTGGAGCATCGAACCTGCCAGAAAGAAATAGTGGATGGTGGTCATAATGACGGCCGTACACACTGGGTATGTGACCAAGGGAATGAGAAAACTACTATTTTGTTGAGTTTTTGGGTACCACAGCTACTTGAGCATGTGGCAAAATTAAATGAGAATGAAACAAAAGATTCTCCTCCTGGAGAGTGGTCTGTCTACCAGCTCCGGAACAGCAGGTCTCCTCGTCCCTGTTCGCCCATCTCATGGGCGCTTTGAGGTCTTCTTCTTAGGGGCCGCCCTTGGTAACGAGCAGACTGGGTGCGGGGTCTTGAGCCGCACCAGGGCAGGATGTGTTGAATGGCCTCCGTTTGGTGCTTCACTGCCGAGAACTGCAAGTCCTGTTGCCAAATAGGCCAGCATGTGAAATGGGGGCGGTAAGAAACCGTGCCTTGTCGGCCTCTCGCATCTCGACCAGGTTGAGCCAAAGGTGGCGCTCCTGGACTAACAAGGTGGACATTGGGAAAAGAGCTGACAGATCAGGACCGGGCAGTAAAAGGTGACTCCCATGACCTTGTCAGCTCCTGATGCACCTCCGGGAAGAAAGGAACTGGAGCAGGGCGTAACTGTGAGCGACTCCACGGGCCTAGGAACCAATTATCGATCCGCGAGGGTTCAGGACTTCCACTCTAGCCCGACGTTCACAGCTGACAGTAAAGCATTTCCGTCATTTCAGCGTAGGCCTGAGATTGACCGACCATACCCAAGGGGGCAGCCCAGCCGGGGCTTACATGTCCGACTGGACGAGCCGGCTCTCCGATGCTGCAGGGAATGGGAGGTATGTGGGGATTTACCCGGCGGAGGTGGTCCCATTGAGGTCCACAAATTGCCCCAGTGCTAGCCGTGCTGGCCTCATACACGTAGGTAGAAGGACCAAGGAGGGGAGCCACTGGGGTGACTTGCTTTCTTATGAAAGCAAACCGCAAACACAACATTGCCATGGTCATGACCTTGCAGTGAGGAATGAAGCATCCATGAAAGCGGTTTCCGTGTGAGCAGCGCCCAGACACAAAAGGCAGCGATCGTGGCCGTCGGAAGGTGAGAGGTAACGACCGCACCTAGGAATAACACAAGCGGAAAGGCATCTTTAAAAAGACACGTCTTTTTCTTACCTGTATGTCCGGGGAAGTGGCATGCAAATACCACTCACCAATTCCCATTGGCCTTTTATCAAAGATCAGAGGTGTCTCGGGCTCCCAAGAGTGACCCAATGTTGAGTGAGTGACAGATAGGGATCCATTCTTTGTCAGCACTAGACACAGTAACCACATCAATTCTACATTGAAACCAGTTTCAAATTGCTGTCTGCACTCTGTGGCTGTTGAAATGAACGTGTGATTACAGTGAATGATGAATGCCATTCAGACCTCGTGACCTTTCGCTAAAAGACCACAAAACAATGATGTGGCAGGTCCAAAGTAATGCCAAGTGTACAGCTCTTACTGAGTACATTGAATGAACATTTGGGACACTTTTCTCTCACTGAGTCCTTTTAGTTGGTGACAAAGGAGTGCATAAATTATTCAAAAGGTCTGAAGAGTGAAGTCCATGAGTGAATTTTTACCAGGTCTTAGTTGTAAAAACATTAGGGCAGCACAATTATGATGCCCATGATTATTTTAAATTATTTTCCTAGGTATTGTAATTGTAATGAATATAATTAATATAATTTTCCTTTAAAAATACTAATATTTGTGGGTAAATGTATGCCATACTCTTTATGGAGGCTTCACATCCAAAACAAGCTTAGAACTGAGTTCCTAATTTACTATATGCTGTTTTATATAACACTAAATCAAGACAGTGCCTAAACAGTTAACCTCACACTGGTCCTTTTAGCAGCATGAAAAACTCATTTTTAACCAATCCACAGATTTAATATTAGCAAATAATAGTTTTGGTAAGTCATTAAGGACATCTACTTTGTGCATGACACAAGTAATTTTTCCAAAAATTGTTTCCAGAAAAGTATGTCAAGTCTTTCGACAATTAGCCATTTAGATTCTGATAGGAGGTGTACTGAATTGGAAGTATACCTGTGGATGTATTTTAAGGCCTACCTTCAAACTCAGTGCCTCTTTGCTTGACATCATGGGAAAAATCAAAAGAAATCAGTCAAAACCTCAGAAAAAAATCATCCTTGGGAGCAATTTCCAAATGCACGAAGGTACCATGTTCATCTGTACAAACAATAGCACACAAGTATAAACACCATGGGACCACGTAGCCATCATACCACTCAGGAAGGAGACAGATTTTGTCTCCTAGAGATGAATGTACCTTGTGTGTGAAAAGTGAAAATCACTCCCAGAACAACAGCAAAGGACCTTGTGAAGATACTGGAGGAAACATGTAGACAAGTATCTATATCCACAGTAAAACAAGTCATATATCGACATAACCTGAAAGGCTGCTCAGCAAGGAAGAAGCCAATGCTCCAAAACTGCCATAAAAAAGCTAGACTAGTTTGCAAGTTCACATGGGGACAAATATTTGACTTTTTTGAGAAATTTCCTTTGGTCTGATGAAACAAAAATGGAAATTTTTGGCCATAATGACCATTGTTATGTTTGTAGGAAAAAGGGTGAGGCTTGCATGCCAAAGAACACAATCCCAACCGTGAAGCATGGGGGTGGCAACATCATGTTGTGGGGGTGCTTTGCTGCAGGAGGGAGTGTTGAACTTCACAAATAGATGGCATCACGAGGAAGGAAAAGTATGTGGATATATTCAAACAACATCTCAAGACATCAACCATGAAGAAAGCTGACCTATATCCAATAGAATATGTGTGGGCAGAACTGAAAAAGCATGTCAGAGCAAGGAGGCCTAAAAACCTGACACAGTTACACCAGTTCTGTCTGGAAGAATAGGCCAGAACTCCAGCAATTTATTGTGAGAAACTTGTGGAAGGCTACCCAAAATGTTTGTCCCAAGTTAAACAATTAAAAGGCAATGCTACCAAATTCGAACAAATTGTAAGTAAACTTCTGACCCATTGTGAATGTGATGAAAGAAATAAAAGCTGAAATAAATAATTTTCTCTACTATTATTCTGACATTTCACATTCTTAAAATAAAGTAGTGATCCTAACTCTCCCCTACAAAGGCAAAAGACCTTAACTCGCTAGAGTGTGGAACTGAGAAAAATATGTATAATAAAGAGAAAGAATATGAAAAGGAAGCAAGTGATCTCGCTAGCGAAGTCAATTTAACCTGTTGATACGCACCCCTTTTTTAGCATAAACCATGAAAATGACATAACTGAACTTAAATGGTTGTATTTACAGGACCCTTTGGATTATGGACACAGTTGTAATATCTTTTGAAAGACAACACTTTGGGCTTTACTTCCCAAGTTTCAGAATTAATGTTGTTACTTTTTAAAGTTAGAGAAGCTGAAGTTTATAGTAATGGAAATATTTTGTGCTGAACATGTTTTTATAATCTAAAAAAACAATAATAAAAGTGCCAAGACAACCCAGAAATACAATGTTCTCAAATCCACATGTCTAAAGAAGTTATGTTTAAAATTTGAAGATGATCTAATTGAAAAAGAAGGTTCCTGCAAGCTTTTTTCTCTGAAAATCGCTGCCGGTGTACAGAGTAAAATTAAGGCTCCACCTTTCAAGATGACACAAAATCTGATTGCACTGCTTGGCTATTCTGAATAAAACTATGCTGCATTTTTAAAAACAGACTTTGGAGACAGGCTTGTTTTGTTTATGAGACTCTAATATATAAGATAATATACAGTTTTGTAACATGAATGCTGCTCAGATTGCATAGTTTGTTGAAGAACGATGACGAATGGTAGAGAATATATCAATATTTCTCAGATTTATCACTTTTATGGACAAAAGTTCTATTGGATGTTTTTCAATGAACACTTGTCATGGACAATTAACCCAAGTGTGGTGAACTGGATTCATCTGGCGATCGCCTTTTCATAACAAAGGTATGAATTCCTGTTTTGATATTGCTTATAACCACCAGCGGGTATATCCCAGTGGTCAACTGTGGTCCGGATCCTACAGATTACAATGAAAGAGTAGAATCCTGCACACTGCCTGAAAGAGGAAAATTCTTGTGCAAAAAAAGAGAGTGTATTTTAATACTATGCTGAGGAGGTGCAACAGAAGAGAAAGGAATATGCCCTAATCAAGAGAGTACAATAAAATTAGCTTTCAAACTCCACTGACTAAGATGCGTGTACATTTTGACTCGGGCACCGTCACTTATAACAATGCCTTCAAAGCAGTGGAGGACTTTTCACAGTGTGTCCGATTCACGAGTATGAACTCATGGAGGAGAACCTCACTGAGCTTCTTCCGAGAAGTGCAATCCATAAGAGCCCAATTGGGAGTACAACTGACTTTTAAGAACAAATTCAGGATAAACTCACAGGATTTCAGATTTATTTGTTTAATCTCTTTGTCATTTGAAAAAAATCTGACCTGTAAATTGTGCTCTCCAACAATAGCTCTCGGGGGGAAATGTAGCTATAGAAAGTTATCTATTAATCCTTCTCCTAATATTAGGGAGTGTACAAACTGAAAATGGTAAGTCTAGTGTTTAAATTACCTCTTAAAACATGCTTTTAACCCTCTGGGGTCGACGGATGCGCCGGAACGTCCTGCTGGATATTTTCATCATTACAGCAGAAACAACTTAAAATACTCCATTATTTTTGGGTATACAGATAAGTGTAAGACATCATTAGAGACTATAAGGGTCTACTTTTATCTGTGTACACTCATAATAACAATGAAACATTGTGCTTTTGTAAAATAAAGAAAATAAAAAGGGTGAGCTTTCAGCAGTCTCTGTGTTCACGGGCATATTTCAGAAACACGTCACAAAAATGAACTGAAACTCTGCGAATACTTATCACACAAGCATGAAACATATGTCTAAAGAAAGCTTTAAATGTCTACTTTTTAATAAACCAATTCAAATTTAAAACAAATATTCTCCTGCAATACAATCTGTTTGAAACAAAGCGATGTACAGTTTTTACTGGTCTATCTAATTATCTGTAATGTGATCCCACCCACCAGCAGAGCGTGCCACTCATACGCTAATGTGCTGAGACATCAACACAAATGTACACGCCCCCCACTGTGAGGTTGTAAACACATTTCATTCATTTTCTGCGCGTTTGCAATGATACACAGGCGAGAAAGCTCCAGGAATGTAAGGAAGAGTTTTTCCCCAGAAGATGAGTGGGACTCCGATGAACATTTGTATTTTGAAGAGAGACTTGATCCAGCCGAGGATACAATTTTGGATGAGTAAGTCAATTAGTTTTCATTAGTTGACATGCATATTTTATATAAACTTGAACATATTTTACTAGTGGGAGTATTTCTAGACTTGCCAGACAGGATTCAGAGTATTGAAGTTTGAAATATGTCCATAAGCAAGTTTTAATTACATTTAAATGCTGTTTCGGCAAAAGCAGGTATTTCAATTGTATGCTGTATAATATAAATATGATATGTAATATGATATAAAAATAATATGAATGTTTAGATTATATTTTAACTAGAGGTTATGCTGCCTCATTATCATCAACAAAGCTTGTGCTTGCAAATATGTGTTCAGGTTAAATGAGTAAAATGCACTTTAAATATGCCCATATTAGAAAATCAGCATATTATTATGATTTCTGAAGGATCATGTGACACTGAAGACTGCAGTAATGAAGCTGAAAATTATGCTTTGATCACAAATTGCATTTTACAATATATTTAAATAGAAAGCTGTTCTTTTAAATTGTAAGATTATTTCTTTTAACTTAAAACTTGATTTTGATCATTAAGTCTCCTCACATTCATTCTCTATCCCTGATTGATGGGCCAAGGGGAGTGGTCTTTTTTCTCTCAGGTGTGAATTGCAATCAATATTCATGATCATTCATGCCTCCTTACATATTACCTTTCAACACTAAAAGTGTCTTACAAAAGTTAAATTACTATATTGTTTTGTATGAATGAGTGATCAGGATGGTTTTCACATCATTTTGTAGCAAAAACTCTAGGCTACAAGATCCAGTTCAGAAGTCTTGTGGACAAATGTTTAGTATGTGTTATATGACCTTATTTCAGTGACTTAAAATTTTTGTTTTTTCAAAAACCATGCATAAACATTATTTTCTCAAAAATACAAACACGTACACACATGTCAATCACATAATATTGTAGCCCAGTTTGTGCTGAATACAGTGTTATCAGACTTTAGCCATTAATATGTTTTTAAGCAACTGAAAAAAAGCACAAATGTCAAGGCATGTCACAACTTCTCCAGGGCCCAAAATACCCTCAGACCCCAGAAGATTAACTAGGGGCCGATACAAACAGCGCTAACTGTGTGACAACACTTTTTTGGGGTATTTCACGATTTGTTTTTGTTTATTGTTTTTCTTATTATTTGTGATCAAGGGGACCCAACTTGTGGCAATTCCCCCTCACTGTCGCTAGAGGAGACAATGCTTCTTCTTGATTGGAAGTCTGGTTTTGACGTTAACTTAGAAACATAGTTATTGGTGTTCATTTGTTCGTGTTTATCTATGTTGTTACTTCAGGTCTGGGTTTTGGATGTGTCAGGTACAGGTAGTTCAACGAGAAAAGAAAGATGTCTTTTCAGTTTTATAATATCTTTTCCCTAAATGGGCTAAACAATCCTATTAAAAGGAGCAAGTTGGTAGCTAAATTGAAGGAGGAGAAAATGAATTTAGCATTCTGACAAGAAACTTACTTATCCAACGATGAACATGAAAAACTTAAAAAAAACAGGGTTTTTGTAACACTTTCTATTCCTTATATAAAGCAGGTAAGTACACTCTCAATACCAAATTCAATTAGTTTCGAATTAACCTCCGAAATAAAGGACAAAGATGGTAAAGATTTTAGTTAAAGGTAAACTTGAACATAAGGAAGCCACTTTATTAAACATATACACGTATAATAGTTTTACAACAAGGATGTAGACAGGGCTGTCCTATTAGCCCAACTCTCTTTATTCCCTTTATTGAAACCTTAGCACAAACAATTAGACAGGAGAGTGGTTTAGATGGGATAATAGAATACAAAGTCTGTTTGTATGCAGATGATGTTCTGGTGACATTACAAAGATGTATGGGAGCTACTCTGGATATGCACTAAATTTCATAAGACTCAGGCCTTGACACTAAGTTATGTTCCTGAACAGGTAAATAAGTATAATTCTAATTGGATTTTAATTGGAATTGACCATATATTCAGTATCTTGGGATATATTTACAGACCTAGATACAGTATACTCTAAATTACAACCGAATAAACAAGAAAATGTATAATGATGGGCCATGGGCAGTAGGGTAAGATCTATTAAGATGAATATTCTACCCTAACTATACTTTTTTTTACAGCACTGCCAGTTGAGGTCCCTTGTAAACAGTTTAGACTAGGGAGACATTTCTATGGCTGTTTTTATTCACAGAATGGCTCTAGTGCACTAAAACATTCACTCCCTAAATATTCCCAGAATGCAACATTAAAAACCAGGGAGCATTTTTATTCACTATGTTGTCTTAACGGAAATGTTGTCATGTCTTCTGAAGTCTCTAAATTTGTTACAGGACAAGCACATTGTAAATTTATGAATTCAAAGCCTTATTTTGTCTAAAAGAGATTTAGTTTGTAATTATAATCCATAAAAAGTGCAAGGAATCAATCTTTAAAAAAGCCACTGAAAACCAATTGGTGGTGGACAATAATTACAAACATAACCATCACTATAACAACATTTTAATTGTGAAGACCTCCTGTGAGCACTGACCTGGTCGTGGGGGGAGGTGGAGAGGTTGAGCAATCTTCAGTCGACTTTTCAAATCTTCCCATCTCCTCTGATCCACTGTCAGAAGAGCAGTGCCCTAAACAACCCATTAGACACATTTGATCAGGAATAAGCTAGTAAATCAAGCCCCTCAATCTAACAGGAAGAAAAGTTATATACCTTATTTTCATTAAAGTTGGCTATGACAACACCAACAAATAGCGTGAGCCCGATCATACAGCCCAGGAACACAAATACATGGATGTAGATGCCATGAATCTGTTTGAGGAGAAAAAGAACAATACTACAATAAACATCTGATTTAGACATAACACCCCCCCCCCCACGATAGTCAGTTGACAGTGTGTTATGGTGATATATGTATCGTGATACAGGTGTCATTTTTGTTAAATGGTAACTTACTGGTCCCACTCTGTGTATGATGACATCTCTCACCTCCACCCAACCCTTTAGTGAAAGCACCTCAAACAGAGCTAGCATGGCATTGCCCACATTATCGAAATTGAAGTTCCGAGGGTTTGCCCTGAAAGTAGCAAAAAACTTTAAATAAATAAATAACTGTTTGCTTTTCCTACAGGAATAGTTTACACAAATATGAAAATGCTATTTACTTCCACAAAACAAACTATTTTGAGTCATCAAGGGGAAAAAATAATGTGATATTATATGTGAGCGCAGTGTAGTTATAGCGGGAAGACTAGCAGCTGTACATTAGGGGTGTAAATCGGACAGTTCATCACGATACGATTCGATATCGATTCTCTCAGCCAGCGATACGATATTTGCCGATCCTTCAAAAAATTATTCGATACGATTACGATTCGATTCATTGCTATATCGATCGATTAATCGATATTTAGATATTATGCGCCACTTTACACAACCAGTTTCATTTCTATTAACTCACAAATGCAACCAAAAGATATATAACATGAATGTTTAATTAAACACTTTGAAAATTGCACCCTCTTTCCCAATTGTGACATTTACAACAACACAACAAAAATAAAAATAAATAAAAATAAATAATGGAGGGGAGATTGATAAAATCAATCAAGCTTATAATGGTCAATAAAGTCAATAAAGCCTTCCAGTCTTTTGTGCCAACATGTGCAATAGTGCAAATAACTGAGGTACTCTAGTTAAATAAATAAATGAAATAAAACAAACTAATATAAAAAAATACAAAAATAAAACTGTTACACTTATCTGACATTTGATCTTTCACACAACATAAGATCTATGAATCAAACAATTGCTACAGTGCAGTGGTCTCTTTTGAGAGGTTTTTCTTTAAAAAAAATCAACTGATCAACATGTTCAGGAGAGAGGACACTGCGTTCTGAATTGACAATGTCACCTGCCGTGCTAAACACGCGCTCAGACGGTACACTGGTACCAGGAATGCACATGTATGTTTTGGCAAGGTTTGCCAGGAGGGGAAACTCAGTTTGATGACTTTTCCACCACTCCAACACCTTACCCCCCAAGTTCAAAGATGCAGTGTCTCTGTACTTAACAACTTCAGCATGGGCCAGCTCTTTAGGGCTCTTGACAGTCTGGCTAGGGTCCGCAGTGCTGAATGTGTCACCAAACAGATCTTCAAAGGGTTTTGACTTCTTGAAAGGAGGAACATGTTCTAAAATTACAACAACAAAAAAAAAACGCATGGCTTAGTTATGTCAGAGAAAATAAAACGTGTGCCTCTTACAGCTGTTACTTGATAAATAAAAGCACATATCACATTTTCAGGCTGTTAACAGCAAAGAATAGACAAATGTTTAACTACAGTGTGCACATACATACCTTCTTCAGTGGTTTCTGCCTGGAACACTGGCATCAATTCAGTGTCGCCATCATCATCATCAGAAGTTTTGTCAGCAGATGAGTGAGCCGTTGCATTTTCAACCTGTGACACTGTGTCATTCTGTAGATTATAACACAGACACACGTTCTCACACACATAGCAAATGGAGAGGCAGTGCATTTTAATGAATTTATAAAATATATAAAATTTATAAAACATTGCTGAAACTAAAAAAATATATTCTTACTTTCTGGATCATCAATTCTGCAGCCTCATGGATGAGAAACTGGAAGGTTGCATCTCTTTCCTCTTCACTTAAAAAAGGCAGCTTTTTAAATCTGGGATCCAAGGCAGATGCTCTATAAAGAACTTGTCTCACATCCATATATCGATGTTCTAGATCCTTTGCCATTACCTGCTTCATCTCTGTAATCACACTGGAGTCTTCAGCCGTGACAGTGAAATGTTTCAACAATTTAGCTTGAAGAGGTGCAATAACAGATACAGTTGGCTGCTCTTCCTCACACATTATGGTGGTGGCAGTTTTCACTGGTGAAAGTAGCTTAACCATATCTTCAGCTACAGTGATGTTAATTTCATTGAGGGTATGCTGCAGGTCATTTGAGAGTTTCCTTAGTTTTTTGTCCAGCAGTGAAGCACACACTGCAGCTTGTTGCTCCAAAAATCGTTCCAGCATATCAAAGGAGCTGTTCCAGCGAGTGATCACATCTTGTTTAAGCTTGTGTTCTGGAATTCCGAGCAACCTCTGCTTCTCTTTTAAAACAGTGGTACCAATCGTGCTGCGGTGAAAAAATGACACGATTCGTCTCACTCTTCCCAAAAGACATGTTGCACCAGCACATTTCAGGCCTTTCTGTGTTGCCAAGTTAATGGTATGCGCAAAGCATTTAATGTGAGGTGACAGATTTGCCTTTGCTCCAGCTATTGCCATATTACTGGCATTATCGGTGACCAGTGCAGGATTTTTGTCAAGTATATTCCACTCTCCACAAGCTTCTCTCAAGACTTCACCAAGATTTACCCCGGTGTGCGAGTCATTCAAAACACGTGTCTGCAGAACATAATTCTTCATTTGCCAGTCAGTGTCAATATAATGACAGGTCAAAGTTACATAACCTTCGGTTGTACAAGATGTCCATCCATCTGTTGTGATTGCGACTCGTTCTGCATCAGTTAGTGTATGCTGTATATTATCTTTCACTTGTCTGTACAGCTTCGGAATGTAATTTTCACTGAAGTGCTGTCTTGATGGAATGTTATATTTCGGCTCCAGAGTATGTAGTAGGTGACGAAAGCCTTCGTTTTCAACTACATTGTAGGGCCTCATATCCTTGCATATAAAAAAAGCGATCGCGGACGTAATGCTAGTTGCTCTTTTGGAGTTGTGGGCTAATGTCGGGGCGAAGAAGTTCTTCATGGGGGGTGACAGAGGCTGTTTTTCTTCAGCCAAATTAACGTTACTCTCCTCGATTCCATGTTTTCTTTTCAGATGCACTGACAAGTTTGTGGTGTTTCCCGAATATTTTAGCTTGTACTGGCAACGTGTACACATAACATGGGTTTTATTTACCTGACCATCTTTTTTGGAAAATACAAAATGTTTCCAAACCCACGATTTGCGCCCGACAACAGCGTCAAAATGTTCAGCGTCTGTCTTTTCCATGGTCTTTTCGCTGCTACAGCCGCTTTGTTGCTGCATCTCATTCGCAATCCGACACACAAGTGGCAGGCAGTATGGTGAGAAAAACAAAACGCGCGCTTTGGCGGAAACGGATGTTACTTGAGGACGTGGAGACGGTCAAAATAAAGGTATCTCATATCGATATTTTGTGTATGACATCGATGCATCGTATCATTAGACGTTTGATCGATGCATCGATCCATATCGATGTATCGTTACACCCCTACTGTACATCATCACACTATTAGCTGGGTAATTCCAAGCCAATCGCAGGTAAGCCATTGCTTTATAAGTCTGCTCACAATCTATCAAATTGCTGTTTCAGTGCGCTAACACGGCAACCTATCTCCGGCAGGATATGATGGTTCCGAGTACAACTCCCTCGGACCGCCAGACGGGGCCTACGCCAAAGAGAGACATTCATTTTCTGTTCTACATTCATCAAATAAATGGCATCTTAAACCTCACTCAAGCCTGCGTGTCTTCCCGATAGAATTACATTTCATGGCAAGATTGAAGTTGCACATGGTAGTATAACTGGTATTTGTTGTACTGCCTTTAACTTCATTGTGTCCAAAAAGGATAATTTTCGTTACTGTATAACAGTAATGAGGATGATTTTTTTTCCCAAAATTACAGTAATGATACGTTGCAATGAACTCTGCATTTGCATAAACATTGCATATAATTATTATTGTCCGCTAAAAATAGACTTGTAGAATTTTATAAATTTCTGTAAGCAAAATATACTTTCTTTTTTCATTTATTTTGGCATTAAATATGTCTAAATTATGTATATAATATATAATTATTTTTTGCCACTTTCAAAATGACACCATGGAAGCAAGGACACAAGTGTTCAGTGTGCATTTAGAGGGCAAAAGTTTGACTCTTTCAAACATACAAATGAAAAAAAGTTCAACTTGGCTCATGAATTGGCTAAAAATCCAACATAATCACGGAAAGTCAGCATGTTGTTTCCGAGAGTTCCGGTACCCAATGATGGGCCACATTATGCTGACTCACCAACAAGTGCCATCTCCTTATGAAACAGTTAGACCTCTAAGATCTTCTTGTTGTGAACTGATGGTTGTTCCAAGAACCAGATACAAAACGAAAGCGCTTTTGTAGTGAAGGCCCCACGATTATGGAACAGCTTGACCTGGGATATTAGATCTGCACAATCTGTGTCTGTTTTTAAATCTTATTTAAAATCCCATTTATGTGAATGTGTTGTGTTTTACTGTGTGTGTTTTGATTTTATGTTTTGTGAAGAACTTTGTGCTAAATTGCTAAAAGGTGCTTTAAAAGTAAAAGTTATTTATCTCCTATCAGCCATTTTTGCAAAGGCTCCAGTGTGTTTACCTTCCCCTGTGGAACGACCAGAAGCATGTTGTGTCAGCAGTTGGGGACACCCAGGTTTAGGCCCTGTGTTGAAACCAGGAAGTAATCATGATCGCATATTCAGTGACGAACGCGATTTGGACGATGCATTTTTTTCCTCTAACATTCTGTTTTTACTCCACTGATGGTCACATTTAGGTTTTTGGGATTGGGTTGGTGGGTTCAGTTTATAAAACATGCATTACTCTTCATGTAATAGAGCCAGTACAGATCAAAACAATCCGCTTTTTGCACCCCTCCTTGGAAAATACACCACAAGCTCACACGTGCCCATATGTCCAACAACACTTAACCGCTTGGCCACTGGGGCCAATGTTGTGTATTTCGGTATTCACAGACCGAATTTAGCCACAGAAAATTCAACATCCTTTATCCGATTTCACTGTGAGATCAATTTGAAAAAACACTGTTTAAACACATTCTATACTGGCAAGGACAAAACTATTTCAGCTGTTCCCTTTCTTACACTGTCAGATACAGATACACATAAATGCACAAATGTATGAAGGTATAGGGTCTGCCTACCTGTTTTGTGTAAAAGGACTGGAGACACATTGTTTTATGGGTTGAACACAGAATACCCCTGGGATCAAACATCATCTTCTTTTCCTGCTACCACACACTCGGAGATAAAAGAGTGAGAATCATTCTCTCTCCTTCTCTGTAATTATGCCCCAGAAGAATCCCTGCTAACTTTAAGAAGTGTTATGGACCTTTATGTCCCTTCTGAGGGAAAAGAAGATGATGTTTGTTCCTAGGGATATTCTGTGTTCAACCCATAGAATAATGTGTCTCTGGTCCCGTTACACACAACAGGCAGGCATACCTTACACATTCATACACTGCCAGCCAAAAGTTTGGAATAATGTACAGATTTTGCTGTTTCGAAGGAAACTGGTACTTTAATTCACCAAAGTGTCATTCAACTGATCACAAAGTATTGTCAGGACATTACTGATGTAAAAAACAGCACCATCACTATTTGAAAAATATAATTTTTGATCAAATCTAGACAGGCGCCATTTCCAGCAGCCATCACTCCAACACCTTATCCTTGAGTAATCATGCTAAATGGCTAATTTGGTACTAGAAAATCATTTGCCATTATATGAAACACAGTTGAAAGCTATTTGGTTCGTTAAATGAAGCTTAACATTGTCTTTGTTTTTGTGTTGCCACAGTATGCAATAGACTGGCAGAAACAGCTTTCTCTAGAAACTCATCAGTCAGTCATTGTTTTGAGGAATGAAGGCTATACAATGATTGAAATTGCCAAAAAACTGAAGATTTCATACAAAGGTGTATACTACAGTCATCAAAGACAAAGGACAACTGGCTCTAACAAGTACAGAGAGAGATGTGGAAGGCCAGAAGTACAACTAAACAAGAGGATAAGCACATAGTCACATAGTCTATAGTTTGAGAAATAGACATCTCACATGTACTCCCTTTTGTGGGATAAGCTAGACTGTGAGGTACATGAGAAGTGCCCGAAAAGACATCTATGGCAAGTGCTACAGGAAGCATGGGGTGAAATGTCACCTGAGTATCTGGACAAACTTACAGCTAGAATGCCAAGGATCTTCAAAGCTGTCATTGCTGAACATGGAGGATTTTTTCGATGAGAACTCATTGAAGTAGTTTAAGTTTTTTATTTTTTAAGTTTTTTTTAAAGTTTTTTTTTCATACGTTTTAACGTTATTAATGTCCTGACTATACATTGTGATCAGTTGAATGCCACTCTGGAGAATAAAAATACCAATTTCTTTCCATAAGAACAAAATCTGTACATTATTCCAAACTTTTGAACGCCAGTGTACATTTATGCAATTCAGGATGGACTTCAAAGACTTTGTCACTAATCTTACAATTCCTACAAAATCATTTAGTTTAAACATTGGCCACAAACATCTACTCAATTCAATAATTTGAAAAATGACTTGTTTAAAACGGCCCCCTCTGGTTGTCTTAAAACTTGTTATTTTTCTCAATTAACTACATCTTATGGAGTTTGTGTTCTTTGAAGTGATGTATGTTGTGAAAATGCTATACAAATAAAAATGACTTGATTCCGTTGGTCTTCATTTAAGCGTCATCTCAAAATGTATTTGTTTTGTGTTGCCACACATCTGTAAAGCAATAACAGACACATTTGTGTGTAGGTGTGTGATTGTGTGTGCCCCCCCCCCCCCCCCCCCCTTCTGTGCCCGCAGAAATCTATACAACTGCACTGCAACACTGCCTATTGCTTATGGGGAAAATACATACGAAAGCTGATGATTAAATGGTGCTGTTTTTGCGATGGGAGCATCCATTACTTTGGCTTGAGCTGTCACTATATATATATATATATATATATATATAGTTTTTTATTTATTTATTTATTTTTTGCTTGAGTTGCTTCTCTTGCAAAAGTTGCTACCGCAATGTTTAGGTGTTGCTATGCAGTTGCCAAAATTTTCTGGGTGGTTGCTAGGTGGTTTCTGACAAGAATGTGTTCCAGTCTCCAGTGTTTTCACTCACAAAAGCATATATTCTTGGCAGGTAATGTTTACAGTATTACATTTGTAACAGTTGTCAAACAACAATTGCCAATGTGAGTCAAAATGTCATTTTTTATTTTTTTTGTTTAAATTTTTGACAGTGCCTCACTGGATAGATGACATGAGGTGATGATCCGACGTTAGTATTGTTGATATCATTAACTACTTTCAGTTATTATGACAGCCAACAACTGCACAAGTTGATCTTGAAATTCACTTTTACTCCAACTGACACAACTGACAACTGAATAGTTGTTCTACATCTAAATTGCCTTTTGGAATCGACGAGTTACCTTAAGTAACAGCAAAAGTAATACTGATGCTTGCACTTGCAAGCTTAACTAAGAAAATAAAGAGAGCATTCTTGTTCTGTTTCATACCAAACTCTTGGCACCCAGAATCCTGGTTTCTTCTCTCCCGGTCTGAGCTTTAAATTCAGGTTCTTTGAGATGCTCACGTTGATTCTAAAGATGCCGTGGCAGTCCTCCTGAAACATACACAAGCACAAACTCTCAGTACAGTACAACAGGTCCTCCAATCTGAACACATTATGAAAAGTTGCTAGCATTGTCTCATACCTTAGCAGAGATATGAGGATCATTACATTTTGCAAGTTTTCCAGCAAAGAGTTGTACCCCAAAGGTTGCAAACACCAGCATTAAAGTCAGGAGAAGAATAGAGACCTGTTTGGAAAATCAATGCTCCAGTCAACAGTCTACTACAAAGCAAAAAGACTTTTCCCACAAATAAATAAAAAAATACATAAAAATGAGTCAGTGCACTAGTTTCATATACAGTAACACTATTCCACGTTCAGAGCAAACTATCCTAAGGGAGCAAAGCTTTATTAACGTAAGTCTACAATCTGATGGACAAATACTGCTGAGTTTCCATTAGATTTTATTACAGCAAAAAAGAAAGCTTATTGCCTTTTAATAAAAGGGGTCATGTCATTAATTAAAAATATCCTTAACTTTTTGCAATTAAAGTTTCATAATTCAAAACGCCCTCTCCAGACATTTGGGACAATCTATTGAAACTAAGTTTTATCCAAATTAAAGTTGAATTCATTAGAACAGGACACCCCAAAATTAAGTGCACAACAAAAAGCATGTGTTCAGTAAAGTAATGAGGACATACAATTGATCCTATTATTCATAGATGAATAGACATCAGATGAGTAAGATACAGTTTGTAACTAAAAATGAGAGTAAGACATGGGAAAAGCAATGGCAAGATGTACAGTGAAAAATAAATTATATTTTGGTCTGTTCTAACCCTAAACCAACTGGTTCACTTCAGAAGATATTCATTAAATTACTAAACGAGTCGAATGGTGACCAGATTAGCTTTATTGCGGCACAGGATTACATTTCTGAGTTGAAGGCGGGAGCAGACAATACTTCCATGAGATGTGATAGGGGAGCGGGCGGTCAGAGAATAGCCTGAAAAATCCGATGTGGATCTCTTTTTATATTATTAATTAATGAATGCAAAAAAAAAAAACAAGAGAAGTCGGTCAGAAAATCACTGTGGGCAGAGAGCAGGTGAACATGGAGTAAAACGCAGATGAAACGTTCGGGTGCGGGATTGAAACTTGTGGGAGTGGGATGGAAAAACCAGTCCCATGCAGACCTCTACTTCAAAGGTCTATTTCACTTGCATTGAATTGACCTACAAAGCTGAGATATACTTTTAAAAATGTTTGTTTATGTTCTACAGAATAAAGAAATTCGTACATATCTTGGATGGCATGAAGTAAATGACAAGAGAACTTTCATTTTTTGGTGAACTTTACCTTGTTTTATGAAACTGTAACAAAGTAAAGCAAGCTTTGCAAAGAGGCTGCTATTGAAGAATAGAGCAGCACCCAAGAACAGTGATTTGCAAGCGGGGGGTATGTAAGCAGGTTACAGGGACACAAAAATAATTCGATGATTGCTTTGTTGAACCAACATAACAAAATGTATGACTTAAAATAAGAATAATACAGATTAGGGCTGGGTATAAATACAGATTTTTAAATCTATAAATATCAGATTATTAGTGATCTTCATTTGAATAATTTAGATTTTTTTAAATCCCTAGATCTGTCTTTTAATACAAAACGTAAAGCAGGGAGATCCTTTCACTACGTGTACAGAGTAAAAGTTTGGCTTAACTTGTTGTGCCATGTGTGTCCAAAGACGAGATCCTCACAATCCATTTTTCAATGATCATGTCTCTTTTAATAAACTTTGTGTTCTTTACAGTCAAGAATATAAAATTATAGTTTCTCTTTTTTTCATAGTACCATCAGCACAACATTAATATCCAGTTACAGTTTTGATATGAAGCAAGAGAATTAAAAACCAGACAGCTTTTTTCTCTCCATTAATTAGTCTTGAGTGTCTACCATGTAATTAAGGCAGGACTTTCAATGTGCATGGTCATAGATTAAAAAAGAGAGACTATCTACCACACCTGAAGTCACAAGTTCGAATCCAGGACGTGCTGAGTGACTCTAGTCAGGTCTCCTAAAACAGTCAACAAAATAAATATTTAAATCTAATAAAGGGGTGAGTCCACTTATTAATCTGCACTTAACAACAAAGACAAAAACACTGAACTGCCAGTTTTCTTAAAGAGACCATATTGTTTTAGCACTTCTGCATATCAGTCTAAATACTTGTAAATAGTAAAAATTACGACTACATAAATGTGGATTTATATTCTGTGGATATTATTATTTCACAGTTTTGACCAAGTGTGTGGTTACACTACTTTATCTGTGTTTTATTTAGAACAGGCAGAGCTGCAGCTCTAATGGACCTAAGAAAAAAAAAATTTATTCTTCCAGTCAAAATTTGCATTGTAAGAAATATATTACATCTGTGCAATATATTACAGCTGCAAATACTCAATTCTGACAAGTGACCATGGTATAAGCGGGATAATCCATGGCCGTGTAACAATATTGCTATATTAACATTTTCCAAAACTCCACAGTACAAAGACAGAAATTGACTAAAATTCACCAATTCAAGTAACATTCAACATTGGTGTGGTGGTGGTGTAGTGGTCTAAAGCACATAACTGGTAATCTGGTAAACAAAAGGTCACTGGTTCAAGCCTCACAGCCACCACCATTGTATCCTTGAGCAAGGCACTCAACTCCAGGTTGCTCCAGGGGGATTGTCCCTGTAACAAGTGCACTGTAATTTTCTCAATTTCTGAGATGCGCGAGGCTCTCAAGAGAGATCCCTAGTGTCGCTTCTTTGACACAACATATCGTTCCCTCCATCAGGGAACAGAGGTTACAACAGTAACCTAGACGATCTCCTGACTTTTCTTACTGAGAGGAAAGAAAAGTTTAGATGCTCAACAACATAAAATTGGCGACCACGAAGGGACTGGCACAGGTCCAGCAGAGCCACTGCAGGCTTGCTTGCACTGACTACTTAAAATTGTGTTTTTGTGAAGTCTGTTGCAAGGTTTGGCCCAAGTGGTGGTAACTCTAAAAAAGGCCTCTCAAGTCTCAAACTTAATTAAATGACTAATTGGATAAAATAGAGAACTGGATTCCAGGTTTCAAAAACTGTGCATGCAAATCTAAATACTTATTGTAAATACGTTGAAGCATGCAAAATCCTGTGGATACCACACTCCTAAGATAGGGACAGGCTGAATGGGCAGGTGTGTTTTGGAATTCTGAATATACCGCTAGATGCAGTGACCCCAGTAGTGTTAAGGAGCCTGCACTGTAAGGTGGACTTTGAGCTGGCAAAGAAATAATGAGCCCACAATTGATGGTTGGCATTGTTCTCAAAATAGGATTGCATTTAGGGCTGAATTGGCAGACCTGTAAAAGATGTGGTCACCCAAGTGGGGCATTGTGATAGCCCAGGCCGAATAGTGTAAAATCTGTTGAATAAGTTTATGTGTGTGTAAATGTGAGTGTGTGGTTGAGTGTGCTGATATATGTCCATGTCATTTTTTTTCTCATGAGAACTGTGCTGTAAAGGAACAGGTATATTAGGCTTAGTATTTGATAGTTATAAAACGAATGACGAAAAAAGTTAGAATAATAATTCCAAGAACTAAAAAAGTTCCAAGATATCCAAAATGTAGGCGGTGTGATCCAGATAAAAACAATTGTTTATAATTAAATGAAATTGAAGTCTTTTTCTCTCTCATCCTCTCTCATGCAGCAAGACTGAAGACTGGGTGCTGTGGAAACCTGTAACTAAGCAGACAGAGAGAACGAGAAGGGAGGGGCTGCGTGAGCAGACAGAGAGTGGACTGTGAGCAGCACTGTGAGCAGCAAGATTGAAACACCAAGAAAGAGAACTACAAAGAAAGCTGACACAACTGCAGCTCAAATAACTAACTAGAAAAAAGAAGATGATTCAAGCTGCAGTAAAAGAGAAAGAAGAACAATTAGCAGTAATGGCTCCTGTAAATGTGGACCTGCTGCCCAGTCTGCATTGGTACCACCTGTACCTGTTGTCCAGAATACAATGTCACCAGTTGGAAATGCATCACAGCTACCAGCACCAATTGTAATCTATGTAAAGCCAGAAAAACCAAACAACTGAAATTGGAACAGACCACAACAAGAAGGAAGAGGAAGAATGAGACAAAACAGTGGCCCTAGACATAATGGCCCACCAGGAGTATGTTGGGGATGCAGTCAGTCTGGACACAACAGAATAAATTGCTCTATTAATCCATGGCAATATAACCAACCCACAAGTCTAAGCAGTGCCCCATTGCAGCAAGAATACCAAGCTCAAGCACCAGGTCCACTCAATCCATGGCGTGGACCACAACAGGGCTACTAGTGCATCCAAGAGTATCCTATAGGGAGGGGTAAGCTTCCAATGATATCATCTGATGCTGACCAAGAACCTATGCTGCAGGTTAAAATAGATGGCAAGACAACACCAGCTATGCTAGATACTGGAGCTATGTTTACATGTATAAATCCAAATTATGCCTCTTACATTCCCAAGTCTGGAAAATATGTAAAGACATTAGGATTCTCGGGACTCATGCAGCTAATTCCAATGACAGCTCCAGTCAGCATAAATGTAAACAATGCAGAAATAAAAATTCCCACTCTAATATCAGAGCAAACTCTTGATAACCTGTTAGGGAGGGAAACAATATGTAAAATGAATTTACAGATATGGTGCTCTCTGGAAGGAATATACATAGACAGTAGGGGAATCAAACAAATGACTGTCACAAAATTTCAAGAACATTAAGAGCAACAAGAAAACATATGTTGGCTAGGAGATTTAAGAAAGGATGTAGAGAAAACAGTGAACAAATGGGGATAATACATTAAAGAACAGTTCTGTGAACCAAGCAGGCCAAAAACTGAATTCCATTGTACCATAATATATGATTCAGGAAGAGACAAAGTGATTGAAAAGAAATGGCTGAATGAAACATTTGGTGGCGTAGTGGCTAGTGGCTAGAGCACAGGGCTACTAATCAGAAGGTTGCTGGTTCGAACCCCACGGCCTCCACCATTGTGCCCTTGAGCTCTAACTTAACTCCAAGTTGCTCCGGGGGGATTGTCCCTGTAATAAGGGCTCTGTAAGTCGCTTTGGATAAAAGCGTCTGCCAAATGCATAAATGTAAATGTAAACAAAAGGACAAGAAGTTCCATTGAGCTCACAATACATGATTATAGGGCCAGGAGCAGCACTACAAATTGAGAAATGTAATTTTATTGAAAAATGGTTTCAAGCACCAAATTCAGTTCCACATGTTACCTTATATGTAAGTCAGGCAAAATATTTAGGACCAATGTTTAGAAGAGCAGAAAGGAAAAAGTGGGAAGCCACAGAAAATTGTGTACTTTATTCTTCAAATCAGCAGATAAAACATACCAAAAATTATGTTACACTGCAATGACAGGCATTCCAAGGGTTGTGGGGACTACTAAAGAAAAAGAACAATTGGATTAAAAAACAGTTGAATTAATATCAGAAATGGAAAAACATGTACCTGCTGAACTGTAGTCTCAACATGACACAGACGTAGGTTTAGTAAAACTAATAATCCAATTAGAATTACATTTTGACCTATCAAGGTAAACAATATACATACACCAGAATGTCCCAGGGATTTAAACATTCACCACAAGTGTTCAATCACATTTTGAAAACTGATTTTGAATATCTTAGATTGCACATTAATACAATATGTATATGATCTGTTGATTTGTTCAACAACATTAGAGCAATGCCACCAAGATTCTATCAAAGTGCTCACTAAATTAGCTGAAGGGGGCCACAAGGTCTTAAAAGAGAATCTGCAGTACTGCCTACCACAGGTAGAATACTTAGGACGAATCATTGCGCATAAAACTAAAGCTATATCACCAAGCCAAATGGAAGGCATAAGGTAAAGCAACCCAGGCAGATAGAAGAGATGGATATACATCAGCAGTCTTAATGCAGGAAACCTATAGTGGAAGAAAAAAATAAACCAATAGCTTATTATAGCACCAAATTGGACAATGTAGCACAAGGCTACCCACCATGCTATCAAGGACTTGCAGCAGTGTATTTTTCTTATGATAGAGCTTCTACTATGACAATGGGCTATCCAGTGAAAATGTACACTCATCACAAAGTAACAGAGCTATTAGAGCAAGGTAGATTTGTTCTAACTCAAGCCAGGTGTTTGACATATTCAACACTGCTAACTTACACAGATATTACTACAAAATGATGTGTAACAATAACTATTCGGGGACGCTATGAACACAGTCATCTCCAGGTTCCAGGAGGCGAAAAGCCACGAGGAAGACTTTGGGCAGTTTTGTCCTCGCCGCACTCGACCGTCGGCCACCCAGACCCGCCTCAGTCCTGCTAGAAGGGAGGATCAGAAGCAAACGTGGCGAGTCGTGCTCCCCCTCGCAAAGATTGGGGATAGTCTCGTCACCCTCAGCAGCCCCCAAAGCGCTTATCATATGGCGATTATCTCTCTAAAGAGAATTGGGGACCTACAGGCTCCATCTGTCTTGCCAGCCTGTTTAGAGTTTGCCCCAGGAATGACCAAAGCAATTTTGCACCCTCACCCTGGCAACCTGCCTAAGGTTCCTTTCTCGACCTTACATTCAGTCACTCTCGAAGCGTTCTGCTCCCCAGGAAAGACTTCACAGACTTTGTCCAGTCTGTGCCCTTCAGACTTACGTCCACCGCACTAGCCAGTGGCGTAAGTCAGGGCAACTTTTCGCTTGCCATGGGGGCCGCAACAGGGGGGCGGCCGCCACCAAGCAGACTATGTCAGATTGGGTGAGGGACGCTATTGCCCTAGCCTACGAGGAGCACGTTCAAGCTTTGCCAGTAGGCATCAGGGCTCACTCTATCAGAGGGGTCGCTTCCTCTGAAGCCTTGGCTAGAGGTGTCCCCCTGCAGCATGTTTGTGATGTGGCAGGCTGGTCCTCTCCGCACACATTCATTAAATTCTATAGTTTGGATGTTCATGCCACTCTGGGCTCTTATGTCCTCGAGTCAACATCTCAAGCTCGTGTCTGAGACCTCTCAGTTATTGTGAGCACACTACACAACTGTAGAAGGCCATAGTGCGGCAGCGTGGGTTTTATCGTTCCCAAAGTGCTTTTCTCAGAGCAGCATCATAAGTGAAGCTTTTTGTAAAGGGAACATCTCGGGTTACTTGAGTGTAACCCTTGTTCCCTGAAAAAAGTGGAACGAGATGCTGCGCTTCACTGCTGCACTGGGATGCCCCAGGACTGATCTTCAGACAAAATAACTGACGATGCTCCAGTGACGCATCTATTTATAGCCCTGCCCCAGGTGCATCCAATGATTACACTGGCAGAGGCTATACATTTCGGTCAATGTTCATTGACGTGTTGCACACATATTCACAGCTGGTCACACATAAAGATGTTCCCAAAGTGCTTTTCTCAGCACAGCATCTCGTTCCGCTTTTTTCAGGGAATAAGGGTTACAATCAAGTAACCCTTAACGTTTTGCATCAGCCTCAACTCCAATTAGATGACATTGCGCGTATGCAACATCAAGCTGGCCCATATGAACATGGGGTATGGCAACAAAAATGTGTGAGCAGAGATGTTAATGGTATATGGCGTTCTCATGAAGGACATTTTATTGCTCCAATAGCACACCTTACTATTTTAATCTCAGATGTGCAATATTTTGACCATTGCTCAAGGGGGGAGGTGATTAGGAAAATAAAAAGACAGGGACATTGGTCCCCATATCTACATGCATTGGTAGATGAATTTTCAGCTGAATGTGAAATTTGTGCCCAAAACAACATCAGAAAGGGTACATCTGTACAAATAGATCACATACCAGTCCCAGAAGGACTATTTAACACCTGGTAATGGATTATGTGGACATGACAAAATCAGTAAGAGGAAAAAGATATACACTCACCTAAAGGATTATTAGGAACACCATACTAATACTGTGTTTGACCCCCTTTCGCCTTCAGAACTGCCTTAATTCTACGTGGCATTGATTCAACAAGGTGCTGAAAGCATTCTTTAGAAATGTTGGCCCATATTGATAGGATAGCATCTTGCAGTTGATGGAGATTTGTGGGATGCACATCCAGGGCACGAAGCTCCCGTTCCACCACATCCCAAAGATGCTCTATTGGGTTGAGATCTGGTGACTGTGGGGGCCATTTTAGTACAGTGAACTCATTGTCATGTTCAAGAAACCAATTTGAAATGAGTCAAGCTTTGTGACATGGTGCATTATCCTGTTGGAAGTAGCCATCAGACGATGGGTACATGGTGGCCATAAAGGGATGGACATGGTCAGAAACAATGCTCAGGTAGGCCGTGGCATTTAAACGATGCCCAATTGGCACTAAGGGGCCTAAAGTGTGCCAAGAAACATCCCCCACACTATTACACCTCCACCACCAGCCTGCACAGTGGTAACAAGGCATGATGGATCCATGTTCTCATTCTGTTTACGCCAAATTCTGACTCTACCATCTGAATGTCTCAACAGAAATCGAGACTCATCAGACCAGGCAACATTTTTCCAGTCTTCAACTGTCCAATTTTGGTGAGCTCTTGCAAATTGTAGCCTCTTTTTCCTATTTGTAGTGGAGATGAGTGGTACCCGGTGGGGTCTTCTGCTGTTGTAGCCCATCCGCCTCAAGGTTGTGCGTGTTGTGGCTTCACAAATGCTTTGCTGCATACCTCGGTTGTAATGAGTGGTTTTTTCAGTCAAAGTTGCTCTTCTATCAGCTTGAATCAGTCGGCCCATTCTCCTCTGACCTCTAGGATCAACAAGGCATTTCCGCCCACAGGACTGCTGCATACTGGATGTTTTTCCCTTTTCACACCATTCTTTGTAAACCCTAGAAATGGTTGTGTGTGAAAATCCCAGTAACTGAGCAGATTGTGAAATACTCAGACCGGCCCGTCTGGGACCAACAACCATGCCACGCTCAAAATTGCTTAAATCACCTTTCTTTCCCATTCTGACATTCAGTTTGGAGTTCAGGAGATTGTCTTGACCAGGACCACACCCCTAAATGCATTGAAGCAACTGCCATGTGATTGGTTGATTAGATAATTGCATTAATGAGAAATTGAACAGGTGTTCCTAATAATCCTTTAGGTGAGTGTGTGTTGGTGATAATAGACAAATTCATCAGATGGATAGAGGCAGTACCATCAGCAGACCAGGGAGCTCAAACTGTGAACACATTTTTGACCAAGATTTGGCATACCATCTCAAATTAGCTCTGACAATGGATCAGCATTAATTCAAAGAAGAGTGAAAACAGTGATACAACAGCTGAGAATAAAACAAAGACTAGAGAGTGTCTACCATCCACAGGGAATGGTAGAAAGGGTGAATGGAACTCTCAAAGCTAAGTTCAACAACATTTTTGCTGATACTAGTCTCAATTGGGGGATGAACTGCCTCTTGCATTTATGACTTACCACATGCAGAACAGTTGTCACCAATCTAACACCACATGAAATGCTAACAGGCAGACCCATGCCAGCACCATATTTGAGAGGTCCTTATGAAGGCCCACTGCTAGAGCCGTTACAGATGGAGTTAAGGCATGAGACAATTAACTTCTATACACTAAGCCATTTATTCACAGGAACAGAACAGGGGACCCAGACAGGAAGAATAGGAAGTGCCATGTCCCACAGTTCCTGGAGACCAAGTCTATTTGAGAGTTCCCAGACCCAAGGCTTTCCAGAGACCACTCCCCAGACTCAGAGCAGGAAGGACCTCTCCATACCAACATCTCACCATGGCCAGGATAATTTTGCACAATTGACTAATCAAAAAATTGAGGAAAACATCTTTCACTAGATCAACACAAGGTACTTGAGTAAATAAATCTATTAGAAAGAGGTCTTTTAGCATCTCAACCTCTAGCACCTTTTATGATGACTATGAAGACTATCAGGATCCTTATGGAGGTACAGATTACCAACCTTTAACATTGTCAACAAAACGCCATACTAATGAAACAAACAATCAAACTGCAGGATTACCATTAGAAGTGCCTAATAATGACACAGATTATGAAATTGACCTGACATTGGAAAGAGAAACATAACTAGAGAATGCACATCAGAATGTTTGGTTCAAATGGGCAGAGTATACAGCAAATCTATTTGGAATGTCTAGTTGTCTGGTATGTTCACTATTACCTCTGAAAAAGCTTATGGTAGTGCCCAGTTGATATGATTATGCACAATGTGCCCAACATTATTCACAAAATTGTACACAGTATTGCATTGAGAGAAAATAATCCTTTTGCCCAGCTGAGTGTCTAGGAAGTCCAAGATATCAAAAATACTATAATGAAGAACAGTGGGGAACTGAGTGTAAGCGTTAAGACAAGAATAAATTGAAGAAAAAGAGAAACCCCCTTAAAATATTATATAAACCTCAAGCTTGAATATGAGTGTTTCAACAAATCTATTGGAATGGTGAATATGAGAAAATTTTGAGGCAACTGTACAATAATTTGGCATGTGGACAAATAAATAAATCAGCAGAGAAATGTGTTTGCACACAATGGAACAGCATTTGCAGCAGCCAAAATAAAAGGAAAGGTTACAATAGTACAAGCCACAAACTACTATAGGTGTTCAATTCTAATGAGAACTGCTTATCACTATGTAACAACCAAACTTTGGGCAATATGAAGAGCAGACAGTAGCCATAGCAGACTATTTTTGGGTTTGTGGTGGAAAAACGATTGCGGGCTACATTTCCAATTTATTGGTATGCTCCAGAGTAAGACTAGTGCAACTATGTTAACATGGGATCCAAAAGAATCTGAAATCCAGACTGAATCTAAAAAAACTGTACAACTGTACATTGACCCCTAATGTAAAAATAGATGCAATTGGTCAACCAAGAGGAATACCACAATAATTTAAAGCTAGAGATAAAATTAAATATGGTTTTGAGTCAGTATGGATAATTCTCAATAAGAAAACAGAATGGAACAAATACATTTATTATAATTAACAGAGATTTATTTCTTATACTGATGAAGCACTGACGGCCTTAGGTGACAAGTGAGCTGCAACAAGCAAAATGACATGGCAAAATAGACTGGCTATTGGCAGAAAAAGGCAGTTTCTGAGTAATGATTGGAGCTGACTGTTGCACTTATATTACAAATAATACAGCTCCTGGTGGATCCTTTACCAAAGCAATGAAAAAGTTGAAAAACCTATGAGAAGAAGTGACTGCGAATGCATGGAGAGATCAACATATTGGAAAATGGTTTGACAACCTATTTGGATCCTGGGGAGAATGGCTTACTAAAGAAGGAATAATAATGCCTGTAGCTGTTGTTATTTTTGTGCTGTTGTTTTGTTGTATTGTGCCTGTCCTCAGATCAATGATGGCCAATGCTAAAGCCAAACTGATGGTTAATGTGTCTGTAAAGCCATTTGGAATTGATATTGGGGTCACTGTATACCCCATAGGCCCTGGACTGGATGACCTGGACGAATTCAGTAAAACCCTGGAATTAAACAAGAATGCTAGGGAAGGGGAGCCTTTCATTTTTGACTCTTTATTTTCTATTTTGTTTTGGATAGCTAGGGAGTCAGTATACTCATTGTATTTTCTTTTATAATAAAATTATTATTTTTTGTTATTATTTTAGATTTTAAAATAATTATTTACTAATTATTAGAGGGTATTATGTTAATTATTTTGGCATATAACCCTACCTGAAGTTTTTCTATTTTCTTTTCAATTATGATTGTTGTTTAATCAAACCATGTTAATGAAAGGGAATGATGAAGGTCTGAAGCAGGTCATTATATGTGTTATGAGGTAATGTAATCAGGTGATGTAACCAGAATTAAAAAAATTATAAGAAGATTTACTTTTTAATTATATGCACTTCTTTAATATTATAAAAGTATCATGTATAGTTTGAATCATCTCTGAAGGTACTATTAACTAAGTAAATTGCTGTAGAATAAAATATATTATGCATGTATGAACTCTGAAAAACACTAGATGTGCCACTGGAGGGCCAGAGAATTAAACATCACAAAGAGAGGATCAACGAGCACTTCAGAGCTTAGCAGCAAGAGCAAGAATCTATTTGCGGTATAAAAACCCACTGTCTGCTCCAACACCACCAGATAACGCTCCAGACTACCGGAAATGTCTGTGAGTTCATCATGCACCGTGGGACGTATCATATGTTGAGTAGTCAACTGATATTGTTTAACCACTGAAGTATGTTAACCTACTGAAATAAGTCTAATCACTGATATACTCTACATAATGCAAGGCCAACTTAGCATGCACATGCTTTATACAAGAATCTGATTGGTGTTAAAAAAAGGAAAACATATGTGAGAATGCTGTTTGTAGACTACAGCTCAGCATTCAACACCATAGTGCCCTCCAAGCTTGATTAGAAACTCCGAAATCGGGGTTTAAACAGTTCGCTGTGCAGCTGGATCCTGGACTTCCTATCAGGCAGTTGTCAGGTGGTTAGAATGGGCAGCAACATCTCCTCATCACTGACCCTCAACACTGGAGCCCCGCAGGGCTGTGTTCTCAGCCCACTCCTGTATTCCCTATACACATACGACTGTGTGGCAACACATAGCTCCAATGCCATCATTAAGTTTGCTGACGATACGACGGTGGTAGGTCTGATCACTGACAATGCTGAAACAGCCTACAGGGAGGAGGTGCATACTCTGACAAGCTGGTGTCAGGAGCACAACCTCTCCCTCAACGTCAGTAAAACCAAGGAGCTTGTAGGAAGAAAGACAGAGAACACAGCCCCATCACCATCAATGGAGCACCGGTGGAGAGAGTCAGCAGCTTCAAGTTCCTCTGTGTCCACATCACAGAGGAACTCACATGGTCCGTCCACACTGAGGCCATTGTGAAGAAGGCTCACCAGTGCCTCTTCTTCCTGAGATGGCTGAGGAAGTTTGGAATTAACCACCACATCCTCACACGGTTCTACACCGCACCAGCCAACTTCTTGACAGCTTCTTCCCCCAAGCAATCAGACTTTTGAACTCTTGATCATTCACAATACATATATCAGCACTGCACTTTACTAGCCTCAGACTGGACTCACATTTTATACTTCCCTTAATAACACACGCAACTGACTATCAACCGACAGCTGAATGTCAACACAACACTACATATTTATTTCCATTGATTAGATGGTGGGGAGGGGGGGGGGGGGTGTACAGTGTATTTTTTGTGTATACAGTCTTATTATTTTAAGTATACTGTACAAGGTTATAAATACAATTATTATTTAATTATTTATTTTTATACACAATTCAAAATTATATTACATTACATTATAGACCATATACAATTCATTATAGACATAATAATGTTTCAGATACAGTTTTATCTTCTGTTAATGCCTGATTTTCTGTAAAGCTGCTTTGAAATTATGTGTGTTGTTAAAGGCGCTATACAAATAAAATTGACTTGAGATGATTTTATATTATTTTCATTGTTTACAGTATAATTATATTGTGTACACTGTATATTGTATACTATCAGGTGTATATTGCATATTGTGTAACAAGATGTGTAAACTGTGTTTTGTGTAAATCAGATTTTTATTGTAATTGTAATACTGCTCTGTTGCTAGGAACTGCACCCAAGACTTTCACCCACTGTTGCACTTGTGTATATGGTTGAGTGACAATAAAGTGATTTGATTTGAGTTTGTCTTTTGCACAAATCTTTGGTTTTGTGTCAATGAGGGGGTACTTAAGTCTTACTGATGGTGCTGTGGGGGTACTTATGGCCAAAAAGATTAGGAAGCACTGTCCTAGCAAACCTGCAACCGAGTCAAGTAATGTGTACTATTCACGTGAAACCTTGAATAAAATAAATGGACATCAGGGGGAAAAAAGTAAATGATAATTGTGCATGATATGACCCCTTTAAGGAAATAACACAAATCTCAGCACAAGTCTGGTATATGTACATTATGGTTTTTATTGCACAATAAACCACGACAGGGTGATCAGGACCCCAACGCAACGTGGAGGGGTCTTGTATCATCCTGAAGGGGTTTATTTTGCAATAACACTTTCTGACTGCTCATTATTCAATCTATTACATGACTATTTGCCAAATAAACAAATCAATGGACATGAAACATTGATTTGAGTTGAAATTATTTTATTAGTTCAGTTGTAGAGATCGCACAGTTAAACGAGAAGCAGGAGAGACGGCTCGCAGTACCCGGAAGAGCGGTCTGATACGGGACGTGTGGTTTTTACAGGGCAATTTCGGACCTCTGGATGGCGCCATTGACCAATCATAATCAAGTATTCCAGAGAGCCGTGTAGTAAGTCTCTTAAATGAATTAACCACAAAATAAAATATTTGCTGCCCTTTCACTGAGTTATTACAGCCTGTGCACCCACTCACCAGGAAGATCTCTTTGAAACCCTTGAGGACCTCGCGAACCACTTTCCTCATCTGGGGCACCAGTTTAAAGATACGGAGGGGCCTTAGGCAGCGTAGCATCATGAGGAGCTGGGCACCAGACTCAGGAGGCACATTGTTTGGTAGCCAGCATAGAAAGATCAGACTGACCTGCACAGTGGGCAGAAAGGTCATCTTAAAGGGCACCTTTTCTTGCCATTGATCATGAAAACAGATGCTTAGTGCAGATGATTTGGTATGGTACATTAATATTGTTATAAAATGTTTATTGCTATAAAGATGACTAATGAACTACTGCAAAGCAATAATTTCTTAATCAATATATATATATATATATATTTTTATTTTTTTTTTAAATATACACTTTTCAAATCAGATGATTGCACAAAATTTTAAATAGTTGAGTATTTCTCCCTTCTTCTAATAACACTCTACAAATTTGTAACACCAAAAGTGTTTTTAGAAGAAATAGTGAGTGTACACAGTGATAAACACTCAAAAGTCCCAACATTTTTGGAGTGTGTTGCAATCATCTGATTCGAAATGTGTGTATATTAAAAAAATGAAAATGAAAATTAATTGACAAGGTAAAACATCAAATAATGTGTTACGGTGCTTCTGATATAGCACAGAGTAAAAATAATAATTTTTATGCTTTTATTAGTTTTTTCTAATCACAACTTTTTCAGTAATGGGGATGTACCTGAGAAGCAAAATTGCATAGATATTAAGATATGAAGTTTAGTTTGTTAACCAATTGGCAAATTCTTCTCTTTGTTTTAAGCAAAATGATACATTTAACACTTTCAGTAAAGGAAAAAATATCCGTACAACTCAAAATACAACATATTTATTGAACAATTCGGAGTTGTGTTTAATATTTGATTCCTTTAAATATTTATACATTAACTTCTAAATTTAAGGTGTGCATTTACTCAACTGTCTTTTAAAAGGACCACTTTCAGTAAGGGATTTAAATCTAACTTGTAAGGGTGGGGTTAGCTGGTGAATTTGTCAAAATAATTTTCTGTGGTAATCATTCCACAAATGCTGTCAATTCAGCTGAACTTGGATTGAAGCAGGAACATTCCTTTAATTATGGTGTGGGTGGAATTTTTATAATTTATAGGGCTGCCCCATAATAGTCGACCAAACGTTAGTCGATGAGAAGAGTCTTGATCGACCAAGTTTTGATTAGTCTGCTGGTCACAAAAAAAAAAAAAAAAAACTCCACAGGAAACCGACGAACACAGGTATTACTGCTGGTGAAATTAAAATGTATGTTTTTGAAAGATGGCTTTACAACAGTTGTCAACATCTCTCTGGCAAAGAACCTACTTCAACTGTGCATTCTCTACCGGTTGGGTATTTCGTTATCCGGGAAAAAAAAAGTGTGTGAATAAATTTGTTTTGTTCCCTCCTTCACAATATATATATACAGTATTTTAAAAATCAATCAAATACATTTCTAAATTCAAATTGCACTACAAATGAAATGAAAAAGCAATTAAATAATTAAGTGATCATTACTTACATAAATTAAGACATAAAAACAATTTTAAATGTAAACATAATAATTATAATGATGATGATAATCACTGAAATATTAATCATGGTTCGAGGTGAACGTGTTATTTGTATTATTTTATGTTTTATTCACAGATGTATAGGCTGCAGAGTTGCGTTTCACAGTGAACTGCTCTGTGGAAATAAAGTGAACTGAACTCTGAGCTGAGATGTCTGAGGTCATTTGCAACACTCATAGACGATACTGTACTTGCAAATAAAATAATAAAAAAACAAACACTTATATGTACGTGTTCCAAGAGACTGCATGCCTCAGTACAAACATATATGCACATATACAGCTTTTCTGTCATCTGTTCTTAATAATATTCAAGCAAGTGTCTGTGTCTCTACAGGCAAATTATTTTTAATATTAATTTGATAATAATAATAGCCTAATATTTATTATAATAATAATTTTATACATTAATGGGAAAACGAGCCAAATATCGTCTTGATCTATATTTTAAATATACTGTGTAATGTAGAACAGTGTTAGCAATGTTATTTATAACACTCTTTCTCAGCTCTGGAACTCAAACCATTTTCTGATGCCCCCCAATATACTGTATATACTGTGTGCGTGTGTGTATATATATATATATATATATATATATATATATATATATATATATATATGAATAAATTAAATTAATATCATAAACGCGTGACTAGTCGACTAATGGCTTAAATTAACTTTAGAAAATCAACTAGGAAAATCTTTGGTTGGGGGCAGCCCTAATACAGTAGTTTAGGACTCACACTCTTCAGATCTTTCTCATGAGTTAAATGCAGTGTTTGTGGAAGACAGTCCAAGTTATTTTGAAAAGAGGTGCACCAGAACTCAAATTACAACAGTGAGTACACAGGATGAAATTTATAGGGATGGGCAATTTAAATGAAGCACTGTTTAGGGCCATTAAAAAGCTATCTTCAGAAGTATAGTCAAAGCCTCATTAGCATATTCAGATAGAACGTTGGTGTTCACATGCATCGGAAAGTGAGTTTCCACAAGAGAGCAGCTGAGAATTAGTTTTACTAAATAGATGAAGATGTCCATGACACCGCCAAAGTCTCGGATGACTGCTGTGGGAGTAAAGAACAGACCATCTGCCATGATCTTCAGGTTCAGCTCAATGCTCATGAAGATGACAAAGACATATTCACCAATCTGCAGAGAAAGACAAGATTTAGTGTACAACAGCACAGAATGACAATTAGCAGTTTTTAAATTAAGCATATCAAGAGTAAGGGGTGTTCTTTCTTAAGTGCCTAAAACTCCTAGGTTACGTATATAACCTCCGTTCCCTGTTGGAGGGAACGACACGTTGTGTCCTCCCAGCCACGTCGCCAGGCCGAGCCACTGTTGTGGCCGGACCATTTCTGGCTCCTCAGAATAATCCTGAATGAAACATACACATTTCCCGCCTTTATACCGTATGTCCGGTGGCGGGACATGCAAATTCTGTCCGCCAACTTCTCATTGGCCTTTTTTCATAGATCAGAGGTATATTTGGTGCTCAAAAGAGACCCCTAGTGTCGGTTCTTCGTCACAACGTCTCGTTCTCTCCATCAGGGAAGGGAGGTTACATACGTAACCTTGACGTTCCCCGTCTGTCGATCACTTTGACGTTGTGTTGAAGAACCGACACTAGGGGTCCAATTTAAATCACGCCATGCGCTGAGCTGTGAACGTGTACTGCTGACACAGGAGCGGGCTGTATCAGACTGCACGTACCCTTCCCCAATGCCCCATAAAGTCGTCGGAACCCTTATAGTTACCCTAGACATGGGAACAAGGCGACGCTTGCCAACCTGGAAACGGGCCGAGCCTAGCCGGGCCTCTTTTCTCGCATAGAGCAAAACGGCTAGGGCCCTTACACGCAACGTGGGAAGGGGGTTTACCCAGTTTCCTATTCTTTCAGGGGGAAAAGACCCTGCGGAGACCACAGCCACCCAGAGAGGGGGAGGTAAATTGGTGAAATACACCACATGGGCTTTTAGGTCACATGTGGGAAGTGGCGTGGTGGTAGATCCCGCCTCTTCGAAGGGAGGAGTTGCTACAGACACGGCGACCGGGGGGCAGCGGGAACTGCACAAGGGAGATGCGGGTCCACTCGTAAGGAGACTGCACCTTGGAAAATACACAAAGGAGGAAAGTCCAGTAAAGTCCGCACAGTATTACCTCAGCCGAGGGAAAGGGCGCTAGGTGCAAGCGATTCACCCGGTCAATCCGTCAGCGTGTTACCGAGTTCTACCGGCTCGGACCTGAGAAAACTCGGGATGAGACTGACTCTACCCTGAGAATGTAGAATCTTGCAAAGGTATTAGGTGTTGCCCAACCCGCTGCTCTAAATATGTCTGCCAGGGAGGTCCAACTGGCCAGTGCCCACGAAGACACAACACTCCTTGTCGAGTGTGATCGGACCCGCCTGGGTGCAATAGGCCAATGAAATGGCGTCCACCACCCAATGGGAGAGCCTCTGTTTGGAGACAGCGTTCCCTTTCCGCTGTCCACCGAAGCAGACAAAGAGCTGCTCAGAGCGTCTAAAGCTCTGTGTGCGGTCCAAGTAGATACACAAAGCACATACCGGACACAGCGACGAAGGGGCTGGGTCTGCCTCCTCCCGGGGCAGCACTTGCAGGTTCACTACCTGATCTCTGATGGGCATGGTAGGAACCTTGGGAACGTAGCGGGACTCGAGTCTGAATTTCTGAATGAAACAGACGCATTTCCCCACCTTTATACCCGTATGTCCAGGGGCGGGACATGCAAATTCAGTCCACCAACTTCTCATTGGCCTTTTTTCATAGATCAGAGGTATATTCGGCGCTCAAGAGAGACCCCTAGTCTCGATTCTTCAACACAAAGTCGAAGTGAGCGACAGACAGGGAACCTCCTTTACCATGGTAAAATCACTGTGATACACTGTGGCTTGTTTATTTTATAAAGTGGCTAATTGACTATTTATGCTTTTGTATAGACTAAGTAATATAGCTCATTATCTTACCATTAACTGGAGGTTGTTTACGGTTGCCAAGCAACACTGCAACTAGGTGCATTATTGAATGTGTGTTTATCTGCATTTAACAGCTTTAAACATCCAATCAGACTTCAGAGTCTGAACTATTTGTTGACTCTCTGTAAGTCATAATTAATTTAAACTGCTAATCGATATCTACCAAAACAGAGAAGTTTATTTGCAAACTTTAAATGCAACTTATTAGATGTATTCTTGTAATAATCATCTTGTAACATGATTTTGTGGCCATAAACAAGCTCAGCATTACATTTCTAGCCAGTAAAGCTACTAATAAGAACTCATCACAGCAAAGATTAGTGCATATTTGCCAGCTTTTTAAATAATATTCCCTCTTTTGCAGGCAAGTCAGAGAAGGTTGTACAACTGGGAGTCCCTGGACTCTTAACTGATACTTAACTCTTGCTCTTAAACATATCCTTATCAGATAAAAATCAAGTCATTCTGGACTGTCTGAAGGGCAGCTTCAATCAGTGGTGTAGAAAGACTTTTGAGAGTGCCAAGTAAATCAGCTCCATCTTTATGTCTCATAAATGACAGCATTTGAGATTTGAAACAGATGCAATTTAATAAGTTCACTTTGAATGTCATGCTTCTAAAGTAGGCTAAATCAGTGGGGATCATGAACAAATGTGCTTAAAATGGCAAAATCACTTTGAGTGGCAATCAAAACTGGACTGCAACAACAACGAGACGTGATGACCCGCCTTCATGAAAGAGATGAGGAACATTTACATGGTAAAGAGTTAGTTTGGTGTGCGTGTTAGATAGATTGGTGAACATCTGGGTTTATAATACCTGAAGGGTAGGGACATGCATGACCCTAGTAAAAGGGGACTCAAACATCATGGAAATGCAAGAGCAGATGGTGACCACGATCATTACCCAGTCCAGATAGGTGACCAAGCCCAGCAAATCACTGGAGAACAGACACACACAGACACACAGACACACACACACACACACAAACACTCAAGGTTTAGGTCAGGTTAAATGTGAAAAATAATGAATCCCTTTCGAAGAAACATCAACATTGCGTAATGACACAATTGGGACAACATAAGTGAGTCAGAAGGTCTGAAGCCTGTATACAATCATGGCAATTTATTGGCTGATGGCTCTTAAGCGACTGCCATAGGGAGCCACATCACGGAATCCATTTAGGCGGATTCTTGGTGCCATTTCGCCAGATTTTCTTACTTCAGTGCATAAATGTGTCTAAGCCCGTGTTAATTACTAGCAACTCACACCAAAATGAGGACTTTGTTCTCCCTTTTGAATGACAACGCGTGAGGACGTCACTGTAAATGAGCAGTTTGTGTGCGGATTCAATCGCATTGTTAAACAGACCCAATAGCACTTCATCGAGGCTCTGTCAAACCATGCAGTCTCTGAAATGAAACTTGAGGCTCCGGTTCTTGTCATAAGAAGAATGATTGAGGATGGGTACCAGACTTTTTCTTGTGCTTTTTTCTCCCTCTGGACAAATGCACCATTCTCAGCATCGAGAAGTCCTCCTTGATCTGGCGAGTGGCCAAGTTCGGCAAAGCTATGAATGCGCAAATCTGATTTGATCACTTGCAATTAATAGTGCAGACAGACTGCCTTACGTTGGGGAGCGAGCATAAAAAAATTAAAATAAAACACCCATTTTAAATCCAGCCTTTGTTCATTTATTTACCATGTTCACACATTCTTCCCTGTTCTAAAGTTAGGGAAGATGGGTTATCTGGCCTTCTCTGCTGTAAATACATTTAGAGTGACCCATTTTTATACTTGCCTGATTAAATTCGGCCTCTGTCCCCATGGCCAAGGGTCTTGGGACAGACATTACGGAACTCGATGTATAATAAGCATAAGTGTTCACGAATCACACTCCCATAAATGTCACACCCTTTTCCGAAAATAATAATTGCTACGGCCATTGCTCTCAGTTCCTCCCATGTTTGCATATACTTCCCTGTTCTAATGTTAGGGAAGATGGTCTATCTGGCGCCATCTGCTTTTAATACATTCAAGAGTGCCATCTAGTGGTTATTGTGCTGCAATAGAGAATCATTAATTAATTTATGTGTCTTGGCAGCAGTTACAAGGCGCTCTGAATTGGATAATCCAAATGAGAGAGAGAATGTGTTTTGTAGGAGTTTGATGCAGAAGATAACTACTATGAGAAATTAAACAATTCTACACAGACTGATTTAAATTCAAAATCTACATTGACTTTCTCCTGAGCTATAAAGAGATTCTGACTGGCAACAGTTAGTCTGAGAGTTGTGCATCTAGCAAATTTGAACTGCCGTAAAAACAGTGGGGAATCTTGGGAAAGGCACAGTGAAGCTCATCGGTCTTTGTTGTTAATCAGATAAACCTCCAAACTAACTCATCACATGACTGGCCATTTGCTGAAGGACTACTCTTTTTATTATCACCAAGGAAACCCATGGAAACCCATTGTTCTTCAGAATAACCAACTCTCTACACTTAAAATTATTATACTAATCATGAGGCATGTTTCCAGCTCACCAGCTCACATAAAGCTTCATTCGTGAACAGTTGACATGGACAAATGTGTCCTATGCAGATGATAACCCTGACAATTATGTTTTTCATAACATGTATAATCCATGTTAAAACAAAAAAAAAACTAATAGTAGGAATTGTAATCATGCATAATAACTGAACTATAACTGTAATTTAATAAGAAAGTACAAGTGTTTGGCATGTAATTGATCTTTTAAATTCCTGAATGATGGTGTGAAGTATTTTCTGGATATTTGCAGTTATAGTTTTCTTATGAAATTCATGATTAAAATCAAAATTTAGCATTTTGTCTTTTTGCGAGAAACTGACAAACCTTAGAAAAAAGGCCATAAATTAATTATCTTGAGGGGAGGACACTTTGACCGTGGGCCCTCTGAAAACCCGCCTCTGATTGGCTTACAGCTTCTTTGGGTGTGAACAAACCGAATGGATTAAAAGACTAGCCTGGACAACCCCTCTAGTTCTTCTCTGCTCGTCAGCCTTCACACGCTTTGACCTCAGCCCGGAAAGTCCCGAGTTCTCCCTGGTGGGTGTCCTCACCTCCGGGCTCTGCCTGGTCATTTCCATCACCCATCCATCGAACCAAACAAATGCCTCCTGGAACTGAACCAAGCCAAAGGACTTAAAAGAACTCCACACACCAACGCAATGCAAGTACAGACCTCCAGACTTTTGCTGAAATCTGGTGCTTTCTTTGAATATAATTTGAGTAACCTGATCTCAAATCATGGCATTCTAAATTAAGTTCTCAGGATTTGTTCAAGGCAAGGTCTGTAGACTCCATAAAAGTACATTTTGCTGTTACAGATAATTTTCCATTCATCTTCTGTCAAAGCTCACTTACCAACCCTTTATTTTGTAGATTAGCAAAAAGGTCTTGATTGAATTCAAAGATAATTTGACTGTGGTATATTTTGATAAATAGTCTCATCTTTAAAATCTTTACACCTAAGCTCGAACCATATCTAAAAGATTTGTGATATTTTCAATAAAACATGAGAATAGTATTATTCCAATAAATTAATTAATAATAATTCCCTTACTAAAGCTTCCTTACAATAGAATATACAATAGAGCAGATACAACAAGCCGTTAATGGTGGACAATCTTGTTCAGACAAATAATCAAATTATTTGTAATTTATCCTTATAATGGTTGTTGAATGCAGCTTATTCCATTATAAAGGTCCTTACATAATGGTGTAGACATGCCGACAGTTTAATTAAATTCCTAACACACACACTGTTCCCTACATAATGATGGAGGTATATGGGCACTTTAACCCATACCATGTACATTTATACTACCATATTTCCAACAATTTATATTTTTACAGCACAATGTCACAAGTGCAGCCGGGGTACTGGTTTGTGACAATAGATTTGAAGGATGTTTATTTTCATATTCAATATTACGCCAAGGCCCAGGCTTTTTTCCCAGGTTAATTTTTGGGTGCAGAGTGTACCAATTTTGCATCCTTCTTTACGGACTAGCATTAGTACCTCATACATTCACAAAATACATGGATGCAGCACTGACACACTTGAGGCTTAAGCGCATTTGGCACATAAACTGTCTAGAAATGCAAGCGATACTGTTGGCATTAAGGTTTTTCCTTTAGGAATTTCGGGGCAGTCCTGTCCTCATTCGGTCGGTCAACAGGACAGTGGTGGCTTACATCATCTGTCAGGGAGGGGTGCGCTCTCCTGCCATGCTCAAATTGGTACATCGCATACTTCTGTGGGCACAGGATAATGTGCTGTCTCAATGAGCAGTACATGTTCCAGGTCGGTTGAATATGGGGGTGGATCTCATGTCAAGATAGGTTCAAATGCCTAGAGAGTGGACACTACACCCGCAGATTTTAGAAACCTGGATGAGGTTCAGACCAGATTTTCCCTCTTGCCCCTGGCACTGCTGGGCATCGATGCACTGGTGTCTCAGTGGCCGACAGTGTATCTTTAAGCATTTCCAACGATCAACCTATGCACTCGGTTCTGCAGAGGGTTCGGGAGGATCGTGTTCGGCCTCTGTTAGTGGTCCATATTGGCCATCTCAATTGTGGTTTTTGACTCTAGTCTCTCTCCTGGAGAGAATGCATTGGGAGATTCCAGTTAGAATGCACACGTTTTCTCAGGAAGGGGGCAGCATTTTGCACCTCTGGCCCGAGTTATGGAAATTGTGGGTTTGGCCCCACAGTAAAAGGCTACATATGCTATGCCCAATGCGAGCCAATGATATAAGTCAGAGCTTTGGTGGCCACAACAGGGGCATTTTGGTGTCCAAGCAGAGCCTGTCTCATTGGATTAAGAATGCAATTTCAAGTGCATACAAGGCATGTGGTTTGCCTCTGGGTATTCAAGCCCATTCTAGGAGGAGCATGGCATCCTCATGGGCATTGACTAGAGGTGCATCTTTGGAAGACATTTGTATGGTGGCAGGATGGTCCTCTATGTATACTTTTGTTAGATTTTATATTTTGGACAAGAGTTTGACTCCTGTTTCCCAAGTTCTCTGTGTTGTTTCAGGAGTAAGTTCTTGAGTTTTTTTTTTCTTTAGCTCGCTTGTGCGCTGCTGTAATCTTGCAACATGGGATTAGAGAGCTGGCAGATACTGTTCACATGGTGTGGTGGTATCTCGATCCAATTGCATCATTACAAAATGTAAATATTTCTTTGAAAGGAGACATCTTGGTAACAAATATAACCTTGATTCCCTGAAGTTTTAGTTGCTGCATAGGTTCATGCCTTTTGCAGAAAATCTGCCGAAATGGCACCAACCTTTCTGGATTCTGTGATGTGGCTCCCTATGGGACTAACTAATGTAGTCCCTTTTTTGAATAAGAACTCGGCTTGAAGGACTTTTTTAAGCAGTGAAATCTAATACCCTGCAGCCACATATTTTCTAATCCAATACCACACCAACTCACTAAGTCCCTGGTATGTGTTATAAAAAATTATCTTACAAAAACAGTCCTATAGAACACACACACAAACATAGATACTGTATATCACTCTTAAAGGGCTCATAACATGCCTTTTTTGTATCTTAATATGTTCTTTGGAGTTCAATATTAGTCATATATTGGTAAAACATGATAATTTTTCACCCTCATTTTTACTGACACAGTCAGAAATGATCTGTTTTGGTGCTGCTTCTCCTTCAATATGTGAGAGATAACACCATAACACCCACTGTTATGATTGGCTCTCTGCTCTTGGCTGACCTGCTCTCTCATGACATCTTTCTGCTCACCGCTGCAGGGTGGGGGCTATGGAATTGTTGAGGTAAATTAGGCATTAAGGTGTTGTTTTAGAGGCGGCCAAATGCAAAAGTATACTATACTATAAAAGTGAGACTTGACAATGGGGAGGAAGTAGAGAGCAAGTCATTTTGGTAGCTTGGTTTCAGCAAATAGTCTTTTCAAAGTGAGGAGGAAGTTTTGAGTTCTGAAACTTACAGTATATTTTCTAAATTATTTTATATATCAAAAGATGAAGGTATAGTTGATTCCACATGTCGTGATCCCTTTAAAAAATTACAATTTGAAATATTTTTTTATGACAATTAAGCAAACTCCCAAATTCTGTTCAAGTTTAAAAAAAATTTTTTTTAAATCAACCTAAATTAAAGGCAGTACAAAAAAATACTAACATGGTGTTTAAAAACAGTACAGTGCTTAGAATGTGGATAGATAAATGTGCTTAACTGTCATAAAAATAATGTCAAAACTCCTAATCATACAAAAATATGCCTTATTGTCTTCATGCAAATTACAATTAATTATTTTTCCTCCTTTTGATTTTGGGGTGAAATATGATTTACCTTTTGGAGATTCACCCAAATGCTGAAATAATCTCTATATACCATTTATTTGAAAGGTTGAGTTAGATGGTGTATAAGTGTTCTGTTTTTCTTAGTCTAAACCACTCATAGTAAAAAAACATTTAAAACTTACAAAAATTGATGGTATTTTGTGCTCTTCACTGCGCCTGTAATGGGATCCGTTTTTGACCTATTCATAAAAAGCCCATTAACAAATAGTGTAAGCAAAGACTGAACAGGATTAGAAATTTAACACAGATGAAACAGTTTGTAAAACAACATGGCATTTTATCAGTGATAATGGTATAAAGGGATTCGTCATCTCATTGACTCACATTAAAATGTTAACTAGTGACATAATGCCATGGATTTGAATTGGCTTTAACCTTACGCGTTGAAACGGGCCCGGACAATCATTCGGCAAAAGTTTCTGAAGCGATGCTCTCTACCAACGATGAAGAGTGGCTTGTCAAAATATGGATGGTTTTCCCTGAGTTCCTCCTCTTGTACTTTTCTGTGAAGGGTAAACATAACAATAAACCATTCTGAAATATTTGCTGCAAAAAATGCTGCCCAATGTTGTTCCCTTTCAAAAAGCTACACTTTGATGCTGTGCTGACTTAGCGCTTGAATACATGTGCAACACGTCAATGAAATTGCCCAGAATTTATAGCCTCTGCTGGTGACCTCATTGGATGCACCTGTAGCAGGGCTATAAATAGATGCGTCAAAAGGTGCATCGTTTTCAGATCACTCTGTGTGTGTGTGTGCTTCATGAGCTTGTCAGAAACTTTCTACTTTCCTCTGTTAGGAGTTAGATTTTGTTAGGCAGTGCAAAGAAACCTTTCTCTTTTCTCAAAAAAAAAAAAGAAAAAAACAGAGACAGAACGAGCAGTGTGTGTTCCCTTGTTTACGCTCTATGGCTGAGAGGGACACACATCAGTTTTCTTTTGTATGTTTGGGGGAAGAGCATGCTGCTCTTGTGTTGGGGCAGGGCGGGTGCGAGCATTGCGATCTGTTCTCTGTCAAAATGCTTCGCACTCGTCTTGCTTACTTCCGAGAGTCAGTGCCCATACTTCCATCGTGGGGCTCTCGTATGGATCTGGCTGAGGAGTGAGAGACAAGTCCATCCCTATCTCTCGCTCTCTCCCCAGATCCAGCTGGTCCTTCCCATGATCCTAAAGTGTGCTCCGGTGCCTCTTCGGTTCACGATGGGGAACATGAATCTCTTAAGTCTGCGGACTTCGAGTTACCCACCTCCAAGCATTCCGTGCATGATAATAAATCATCGGAGGAATTACTCAAGTTGATTACTTGTGCGGTGGCCAGGCTTCAATTAGACTGGCCACACGAACAAGAAACTACCAAATGCTCCAAGTTGGAGGAGAGATATCTGTCTGGTGGCCAAGGGAAGGGAACACTCTCTCATTCATGGAGGAAACCTTATACTTCCCGTGTCTTTGTACCCTCAATGTGGATATATTCGACTATCGTGGGTGCTGAGGCACGGGGGTATTCGGTGATGCCACCGGTTGAAGAGACATTCGCGGGTTATCTCTCGCCTGGCTCGGCATCATCGTTAAAAAGACCCACTCTCCCCACAAAGCCGTGCAGGACCACCTCCATGCTTGTGGGGAAGGCTTTTCAGGCAGCAGGTCAGGCTGGTGCTGCCTTGCACACTATGGCAGTGTTACAGGCGTACCAGGCTGATCTGCTGAAGGACCTGAGTGCGGGCACCACGGTCGACGAGGAGGCTTTCTCCGAGCTTCGTCGAACCACAGATTTGTCTCTCCGCGCGACCAAGCAGACAGCCCGCGCCATTGGCCGGTCTATGTCTGCTTTAGTCAGCACGGAGAGACACTTATGGCTCAACCTGTCGGGCATCAGAGACAAGGACAAAGTTTTCCTTCTTGATGGATCCATCTTTCCTTCAGCGTGGAAACTTCTGCCAGGTATTTCTATGTGGGTCCTAAGAACAGTAGAAAAAGGCTACAGAATTCAATTAATTTGCCACCCTCCACGTTTCAACGGCGTGGTTTCCACTACCGTGAAACCGGAGCAAGCATGTCTACTGTGGAAAGAACTGCAAAATCTCTTGGTCAAAGGGGCCATAAAACATGTTCCCCTTCCAGAGAAAGAGTCAGGGTATTACAGCAGATACTTCCGAGGCTTGAATTGCTCAGTCAGGGCGTTCAAGTTCAAGATGCTAACTATAAAGTCAGTCGTGTCCCAAATCCAAAATCACAATTGGTTGGTCACGATCGATCTCATGGACGCATACTTTCATATAGAAATTCTGTCACAGCACAGGAAGTTCCTGAGGTACGCTTTCAGGGGCAAAGCCTTCCAATATCGGGTTCTTCCATTTGGCCTAGCCCTATCACCCCACACATTCACAAAATGCATGGATGCAGCACTGGCTCCTCTGCGACTCTGAGTCATCTGCATTCTGAATTATATAGATACTAGCACAGTCTCAAGAACTGGCAGTTCAGCACAGGGATATCATCTTAGCTCATCTTGTTTCTCTGGGTCTGAGACGTCAAATAGAGCGTTCTCTCTCCCACTCAGGGAATTACTTATCTGGGCATTGTATGGAATTCGATCACGATGTGGGCACAATTGTCTCCCGCTCAATTCATGTCCATTCAGAACACCCTGAACAAAGTCAGGCTAGGCCAAGGTTGCACTGTTCGTCAGTATCAACGAATACTAGGTCTCATGGCATCTGCGTCCTAGGTGATCCTTCTGCACATGAGACCATTTCAGTTGTGGCTAAAAGCCAGGGGATTTCATCCCAGGTCAGAGCAGTTTATATCCCTGGAAGCCTGAATGTGGGAGCAGATTTACTGTCCAGACAGAAAATGCCGACGGGGAGTGGAAACTCCACCCCGAGGTAGTGGAACAATTCTGGGTGAGATTGGGCAGAAGTGGACCTCTTCGCCTCTCAACAGACCACGCAATGTCCCCTCTACTTCTCTCTGAGTCACCCAGCCCCCCTGGGTCTGGACGCGATGGTGCATACATAGCCCAGAATGTGCCTGTGTTTCCCCCGGTTGTGTTTCCCCCGGTTTCTCTGCTCCCGGGAGTCTTGGCCAGAGTTCACCAGCAAGGGTCCTGCATCTTACTGATAGCGCCGCGCTGGCCGAATAGGGTATTATTCTCTGAGATAATATCTCTCCTCGATGACTCACCATGGGCAATTCCGACAGGAGGGACCTTCTGTCTCGGGCACAGGGGACAATATTTCACCCCCGGCCCGAGCTGTGGAACCTTTATGTTTTGCCCCTGAAGGGTACCAACTGAGGTACACTGGACTTTCGCATGAAGTTATCGAGACCATTCTAAGTGCTAGGGCTCCCTCTACTAGAAGAAGTTACACCAATAAATGGGGTGTCTTTGAAAGATGGTGCAGTGCACATAATGCAGATCCAGTTAACTGCCAGATTTCTTCAGTTCTGGACTTTCTACAGGAAAAATTGTCAGCAGGCACATGCCCCGCCACTCTCAGAGTTTAGGATTGACGGGGTGCCGTTGGAGAGACATCCTCTGCTTGCTCGCTTCGTTTGTGGAGCCATGCAACTGAGACCTCCTGCTAGGACCAGGATCCCTTCATGGGACTTAGCATTAGTCCTTGAGGGTCTGGTTGAGACCCCCTTCGAACCTCTAGAGTCAGCGTCTGATAAAGTTCTGACTCTCAAGATGGTTTTTCTTTTGGCAATTACTTCTCTAAATAGAATTGGGGATCTACAGGCTCTGTCTGTCTTCCCAGCCTACTTAGATTTTGCCCCAGGAATAGCTAAAGCAATTTTGCACCAGCATCCTGACTACCTGCCTAAGGTTCCTTTCTGGACTGTACATCTGGTCAATCTTGAAGCCTCTGCTCCCCACTGTTTACAACGCCGGAGCAGGAAAGACTTCACAGACTTTGTCCAGTCCGTGCCCTTCAGACTTAGGTCCACCGCACTAGCCAGTGGCGTAAGTCAGGGCAACTATTCGTTTGCAATGGGGGCCGCAACAGGGGGGCGGCCACCACCAAGCAGACTATGTCAGATTGGGTGAGGGACGCTATTGCCCTGGCCTACAAGGCGCGCGGTCAAGCTTCGTCAGTAGGTATCAGGGCTCACTCTACCAGAGGGGTCGCCTCCTCTAAAGCCATGGATAGAGATGTCCCTCTGCAACATACAGTCAGGTCCATAAATATTGGGACATCGACACAATTCTAATCTTTTTGGCTCTATACACCACCACAATGGAGTTGAAATGAAACGAACAAGATGTGCTTTAACTGCAGACTTTCAGCTTTAATTTGAGGGTATTTACAGGTGAACGGTGTAGGAATTACAACATTTTGTATATGTGACTCCCACTTTTTAAGGGACCAAAAGTAATGGGACAATTGGCTGCTCAGCTGTTCCATGGCCAGGTGTGTGTTATTCCCTCATTATCCCATTTACAAGGAGCAGATAAAAGGTCCAGAGTTAATTTCAAGTGTGCCATTTGCATTTGGAATCCCATGAAAAACAAGAATGCAGTTATCAAAACTTTAAAAAAAATTTAATCGCCGATTTGGTTTCTCCATTTTCATCTATCTAATATTTAATTCACAGCAGCCATTTGTGCATTGTCTGTTGCTTGGTAACAGACATGAGAGTTGATTATCGAACTCGATGAAGCTAACTATAGATAAGATATGATTTTGTAAGATATGATAAGATTCCTAAATCAGGATAGAAATTGCTTCTGTAATATGACTTCGTTAAAAATCCCACCTTAACTGATCATATCTTATCTTAAGACTAAGATAAGTTTTCTGTAATATGGCCCCTCCATCCTAAACAGTACATAAAGGGTTACTGGATATGGATTTGTAACAAATTCAAAGAAATTGCATTGGAATTTACATGACTTTACTATGATCTCTTAATATAAAAAAAACACATTATATGCTAGTGGGCAGCAATGCAGGTCTTAAGACTGTGTGTTAATGTGGAAATACCGTTTCATCTCGGCCTGCTCCTTTTTCTCTTGGATCATCTTGATTTCACTGTCCTCCCGCTGGGCGTTACGATAGCGGACTGTACTGGAGTGCTGCAGAGTTCACACACAGACATCAAAGTTATTCACAGATAGCACTATCCTCCCTATCTGTCAGTTCTATTACTCAGTGACATCTGTGTATGAGTGTGTATTTACATCCTGAGTGAGCGTCTCCAGGGATTTCCCTCTGCTGATTCTCTGGCTGGTAGAGCCATGTCTAAGGGACCTGAGTCAGACAGAGCAGGTTCATACGTATCTATCCATCCATCCATCCATCTAATAATCTTTTAATCCATAAAAAGAAAAGATGACTATGTAAAAATGTGCTAAAGTGTTTCCCCACCGGCGTTCCTGGCGGATGTGGTGCTGCACACTGAGAATGGATCTCTCTTTGGTTGGCTGACCCTCAAAGGAACCACTCAGCATACGTTGTCTGGTGCAGGCTCTGAAAATAAACACAGACAGATCAGAACTAGGTCAACAGCAAATAAATAAATTACAATACAACAACAATAACAGCACAGTATGGTCATATTTTTTTTTTTTTAAGGATGTCAAGGATATGAGACTGAAACACATTTGTTGACTATTACTTTATAACTGTCCATCTAAAACTCTTGAGACACTCTTTAATAGCCTCTTTTTTTTAAAGGGCACATGACTTTTTCCATATTGGAGCTCATTGTATTATAAAAACATACCGTAAGTCTTAGAACTCAAAACTTCCTCCCCAATGCATTTACATTTACATTTATTCATTTGGCAGACGCTTTTATCCAAAGCGACTTACAAAAGAGGAAAAACATAAGCGAATCATCTTAAGGAGACAGTGGTACGAAAAGTGCCATACTACAAAGTTTCACTATCATCAGACATTTTGACTAAATGTTCTGTCTATCATCAGAGAAAATGTTGCAACAAAAATGCAACATTTTTATTTTTATATTTATCGAATTCAAGCTGCAAAAATGCCTTGTTCTCTAATTCCACAACTTTAAGACATTAAAAGTGGACTCATTAATACATGACTGCCTTCACAGCAAGACATCAATGCCTACTTTTACTTCCTCACATCCAACCACTGGTGCTCAGTTGGTTAACTGAAGAGAGAGCAGGAAATATAGGCCTACTATTCCTGCACACCAGAGGGGTCTTACACAGTACTCCTTGTGTCCATCTGGACGTTTTATATTTAAACATGCACTAGACAGACTTCTTTGACCATTGTCATGTGTCTCAATTTGTTTTAAAAAGATTCAGTGTCAAGTTACAACTTTTAAAAGGAGACTACCATTCAGTTTCATTCTGCTGCACTGCATTTTGCTGTTTTTATATTATCGCATTCTGGATGCGTTTTTGTGCCCATCTGCGCTATTTTTAATTGTTGGTCTATGTTGTGTCAATTCGTGGTTACAAGTTGTACTGGGCACTCTAAGCCTAGATTCAGGTCACTTGGAACACTCCCAAACTGCAGGGGGCAACCATGCAACAAAAGTTGGTGGAACCAACATTTGGGAAGTGCTCTTGGGACCATATTTGCCTGCCCACAGGAAGTGCATAGCATTGAAATGTTTTTGGAGAGCTCAGTTGGCTCTCACTCGTTCCTGTTCCTGGGAAAAGATACTATGACCACAGCTCCTGATCATCTCAAAGACGCAACTGGTAGGACTGAATAAGATTAAATGTGTTTGAATGTGTTGAGTTCAGGCTTCTCTATGTTCATATGTTTGCTTTTGCTTGGTTGTAACGTACAATTTAAATTAAATAATGAAGACTTTATTATTGTAACGTTACTCTAAGCATGTGTATAAGTTTAATTACAGGATTGGTATTTTTATTATTAGAGATCCTAGGTTGATCTGAATGACTTTGTTTGGTTTGAGGATTCAGTAGCATTTATTTATTATTACTTTGAGAAAGTTGTATTGGGATTTATTTGTGACTAATTTGTGATTTATTTGTAACTAATTCATGCTTTTGGTTTGTGTATTTTAAAGGTTATCAACCTATTCTGTCCCATCCCTAATCTATCAAACCATACTGAAGAAAATAAAAAAATCATAAAGTGAACAGATTTGAGTTGTCCTTTGCGTTCATCAGACCCTTGCAGTTTGGGCAGAGCTGTGGTCAGTTAAAAAACACATACAACTTGACAGTCTATGTAAACATGCACTAGATAGACGTATTTGACTGTTAAATGCATTTCCAGCTATGTGCACCTCATTTTAAGAACAGAACCAGTTCAAGTCTTGCATGTGAGTACCAGCATCTCTTCTTTGGTCTCTGTGGAAGCTTCCCAAAATTACGAAAGAGCCATTTGCCTAATTTCATCATTGATTATATGTGTGATTGGCTCATATCAGCGTGGATTATGTGTGTGTTCAGAGCATTTCAGCTTGGAATGCTTCTGAGCTGGTCACAATATGATGTAGCCCATGCTTTGCAAAGGAACTGTTATTGAAAGTTGTGGAAGTTAAAACACCTTTGGACTCAACCACAAAACAGTAAGTAACTAGTTTAATTCATGAATGTTTCATCTGATGATGAACATTTGATTTCAGGAGCACAACCTCTCCCTCAATGTCAGTAAAACCAAGGAGCTTGTGGTGGACTTCAGGAAGAAAGACAGAGAACACAGCCCCATCACCATTAATGGAGCACCGGTGGAGAGAGTCAGCAGCTTCAAGTTCCTCGGTGTCCACATTACTGAGGAACTCACATGGTCCGTCCACACTGAGGCCGTTGTGAAGAAGGCTCACCAGCGCCTCTTCTTCCTGAGACGGCTGAGGAAGTTTGGAATGAACCAACACATCCTCACACGGTTCTACACCAGCACTGTAGAGAGCATCCTGACTGGCTACCATCACCGCCTGGTACGGCAATAGCACCGCCCACAACCGCAAAGACCTGCAAAGGGTGGTGCAAATGGCCAGAAACATCATCGGAGGTGAGCTTCCCTCCCTCCAGGATATATATAACAGATGGTGTGTGACTAAAGCTCGGAGGATTATCAAAGACTCCAGCCACCCGAGTCATGGGCTGCTCTCACTGCTTCCATCAGGCAGGCGGTATCGCAGCATCAGGACCCGCACCACCCGACTACATGACAGCTTCTTCACACAAGCAATAAGACTTTTGAACACATGATCTCTCACGATCAACAATCAGCACTGCACTTTATTAATCCTCATTCTGTCAATATATTCTCGCTCCCAATTCAGTTCGTGTATATATATATTTATACCCTTATCTAGTGTATGTGTATTCTACATTGTGTGTATTGTGTACATTTGATATGTAAATTGTTGTGTAGGTATGTGTACATTTGTTATGTAAATTGTGTTGTGTAAATATGTTATTATTGTAAAGTGGTTTATGTCTCGTCACTGTCATTACTGCAATGTTGCTCAGAACTGCATACAAGAATTTCACCTACTGTTACACTCGTGTACACAGTAGTGTGACAAAGTGATTTGATTTTGATTTGATTTCTATGGTTAATGGTGCTTAATTGTGTTAACTAAATTGGGCTTGAGTAAACAGTTTGATGTTGGATGTGACGTGTTAAATATCCCCTTAAATATATTTTTTGTTGTGGAGCTAGTGGATTGAGTTTTAAACGTACAGTATATAGCTGTACTCGAGAGGCATTACATTACATTAAAATCTTAAAGGGGAACAGCACAGCAAATGGAGCATTTCAGTCAGAGGTCAAAAAAAATTATCATACACTGTTTTACTAAATTATGACTGTTTTGGTGCAAAAACTATTACTAGTTCTCGAAGTGAGAACATGAGCTGTTCACAAACGCTGCCTCTGTGTGATCTCTGCCCAGACACGAGAGACAACGCCCGTGGCCGTCAGAAACGGAGAAGTAACGATCGCATCCAGGAATGACACAAAGATGGAAGGGCATCTTAATGTGTTTACTCTTTTAGAGAAATATATATATATATATATATATATATATATATATACTCTTTTAGAGGGCTGTCGAAGCGTAGTCTGCACTGGCATGCAGAAGAAGAGAAAGGCGCTGTATTTCCAACAGCGTATGCTCTTTAGAGGTGAGTGTGGAACAGCAGTGGGTTTTACTCAGCTCGCTGAAATACAAACGCTCGGCTCTGCAGAAAAAATCTGTCTGAATGCTTCCCTCTTTTTATACCCATATGTCTGGTGGAGGGGCAAGCAAATTCTGTTCTCCAATTCTCATTGGCCTTTTCTCAAAGATAAGAGGTAACCGAGGCTCTCAAGAGAGACCCCTAGTGTCACTACATCGACACAATTTCACAATGTTTTTCTGACATTTCCCACTGAAAATTCTGTTTCACTCTAAAATACATCACATTTGCTGTTTCATGTTGTCACCATATATGATGCATCTGTTATGGCTACATTTAATACATTATTCTGCAAATTAGCTTTATAAATACAGAATAATGAGATTATCAGAAATCAGAAGCACACACTCATTTTGCTATGCCACCATTGACTGCCAGGTGTTCTGCTGTATGCCCGACAACAGCAGATGGTTCTCATTAGCTTGCACTGTAATGTACAGGTGGAAGCGTTTCTGAGGAATGGGGAACCCATGGAGAGGAAACTAATTATCGTTTTTGTGTGTGTGTGTGTGTGTGTGGTCAAATGTGAACTGAGGAGCACTGAAAATGAGTATGGTAGATAAAACAGTAGGGGGAATTAATCTCCATGGGGAAAAAACTTAATATAAGCATATGAGGTTACACACCTACTAGGCACCTAATATGTTCCCATTCTAACATAAACTAGTTGTTAAATTGGTCTCAAGCCTCGTTTGCCATAACAGAAAATGTTTTTTAAAGGATTCCCTTTACCTAACACCACAGCAACTTGCTAACAATGTGTGTATGGTCCATTTTCAGTAAACTGTTCCAATTTTGAGCTACTGTATGTGTGTACCCATGACTTGCTACTGATATAAAAAACAGGATACTTCACTTAGTCACATTATTTGTTGGATTTGACTGTGTAAAGCAAAATACAAGTTAAAATAAAACATAACATTTATTTTTTAAATGTTTGCTTTTGACCAGAAGATCAGGTAACTTGCATGTCCCCATTTACCACCATTCATTACAGAATAAATATAATCAAATGCAGACTTGTAGGCAAATGTTGTGTTTGTGACAACTGCATAAACTGGTAATTTTTATGCAAATTAACATTAAACCTAAAACAAAACCCGAAAGAAAGGTGAATCTTTCAAAGGATTGTCCAAAAATGAAATGCTCTGGTGAGACTACTTCAATAACTGGTACTCCAAAAATGTTCTGTCCATGAAATCCGATAGGCTTTTTATACTCTAAATCAGTGATGATCTATGTATGCTTAGAAAAGCCTGCTGCACACCACCGCCTCTCTATTGTCGATTAATTGCAAACTCATGTACCAGAGCACAGCTAATGACAATTTCAGTTTCAAGAGAACATGCCACCCTTATTTCTGGCCACTCAGAGTGATGAGTATCTGGCTGATGAGGTGTGTGCATGTGAGTGTGCAGACAGACCAAAAGCCCAAGCCGAAACAGAAGACGTGGGATGGCTACTGATGTGCCGTCTGGACGCTTAGCAGCAGGAGGAGGGGTGGATAAGGTGAAGTGTGTGTGTGTGTGTGTGTGTGTGTGTGTGTGTGTGTGTGTGTGTATACCACAAAGGAGGTAGAGATGGCATCAACGTGCTCTGACAACTAAAGAGGCACCGTTGATGAAAAGTGTGTGAATGTGTGACTGCATCTCTGCCAGACTTTAAAATATGAATTTATTAATTCATGCTCACAGCTGACCCACTAAGGATCCTGATCCGGAGATGCCATTATCTGTTCTGACTGCTAGGGTGGCTGGGTGACAAAGAGGATTGGGAAATAAAGAGTAAAAACCAAACACATTCCCCTGTTTAAGGATTGAATGTGTTGTTACCAATGGATGCAAAATAAAAGAGCAATTCTCTTGTGCCTTTAATTTCAAAACACAGAGCATCACATTAAATATCTTAATACAAATCTACTGATTTTGCAATATATCTGCCTAGTGTGCTTATAATTTGGAATGGGAAATTTTGTGAGTTTAGGAATTGCAATTAAAGCAAAATATTTAGTGACAATTTTGGGTCAATTACAGCAGATAAGAATAAGTTGCAGATTACTACAGACATTTTTTTCACTAGTAAATCGCAAGCTCACCGTAGAATTTTATTGACAGTGGTTTCCTTCTCCATGAGGTTACGGGCTCGGATGCTAAATATTGACTTTCGCAGCTGAGAGGAAAAACAAAGGTTTAACAGTAAGACACACAAAAATAGTATAATCTATATGTATATAATATAATATAAATCAATTTGATATCAGAAATGATGTCCATTAAATTTTACTGTCATCATCTAATATATTGCTTAATAACTGCTGGTTATATAAGTTCTGTTGCATGGAACATAGTTCTGTTCCTTTCAGAACATGAGATGAGATTATTGTTTAGTCCTTGTATGCAATGAGGGGGCAGAATGTGGCAGTGATGCAGTGTGCTACCTTATGATCTATGTATTTATTGTCCTCGATGGCAGATCTCTTGGAATGGTCGCAGGATGAGGATGACGCTGAGGGAAGGCGGCGAAATAGACAGCTGGGGTCTTGCTGCTGTCGGTCAATGAACTGCTTCATGAAGCTCTCCCTGCAGCACAGGCCCACAGCCACACATGTTACAAAACATCCATGCGCAAACATACAAGGGATTCTCGAGGACAAGGTAGGAGGCATTCAGAGTGAGGGAAAGTGAGGAAGTTTCTTTGCCAATATGGTTGTTGCTTTGAGGACAAAAGTCCACTGTGGCAGGACGGAGGGCGGGGCTGGCTCGTGACTCGACACACCCGGTCCCGTATCAGGCTAATCAAGTCGCAGAGAGGGATAAAGGCCGATCGTAGAGGGTGGTGCGGCAAGAGAGATCCTTACGGACATGTCCGTCATCTTATGTGTTTGTCTTTTGAGTTTCTCATTAAACCATTATTTATATGCGAAGCCGGTTTCTCGCCTCTTCCTTGCCCGTGAGCCAATTTATTATGTTACATCCACAAATTAAAACTTTGTTCAATTGCAATTACACAATAAAATAAATTTCGACATTTTCTGAAGAATACCTGAGTGCTTGCCTGTACAGAACTGGCTGCCATAATTCCAGGATGTTGCTATATGGCTATATACTATATGGCCCATGACGATACAGCCTAGTCCAAAGTGTAATTTTTAGTTCCCTAGATATTGTTTGGGTCCATTCTGCAATGCAAGTCATTTTTATTTATTTTTTTGCCTATTTTATCATCCACCTATTTATCATTCGTGTCTATAGTACAAAAGGTGCAGGAAAAGCTACAAGCTGAAATTTAGGGTTAGAGATTTGAACAAACATCTAACCATTTGTACAAGCAACATTAATAGTGATGCTTGTCTTGCCTGAATTGTTGGTGCAATTGTTTGCATGAACAGAAAATGACTCTATAGTGCTTACACCGGGAACACAGTACCTGATTCTAGGCACAGTGAAGTCTGAAGGAAGCTTGGAGATTTTCACCATCTGTGGTCGATTGGGAAACTTTTCAAAGATCCGTAATCGCAGTGGAAGCTTTTCTTTAGTATCAGCGTTGGCTTCGCTCTGTTTCAGCTGTAGAGAGAAACAAATGAGTGGTTTAGGGCCATTTATGGGGCCACAGTGTATTTTCACACACAGAACTCAATGCATTTGGTGGACTGTCAAAAACTGAACCTCTACTTCTAATAGACCCTTTTTAAACTCAACTGGGCCTCCCCAAGTAGAATTGACATGCAAAAATGGTACATTTTACATTCAGTTCTTCACTTCTTATGGTGAGAGTGGAAGGGGCTAGTCTGCATGGTGCACTATGAATTAATGTGCCCCTCTGAGGCTTAACTGAATTTATATGCCATAACCTTTTATCTTTCCCCATGTGTATCATGCAAAATAAACACCTCAGATGATAAGGTCAGTGCATGCTAGCGGATCACTTCTCATTCTCCTGTCATAAATTAAAGTAACTATGATTAAACTAAGATGGCAGATTCTTTCATAGTTAATAAACAGAGCTATTAATCTATACAGTATATATGTTCAGCAGACCATTTAGTTAATTAAGAATTCAGGTAAACTAAATTCTCTGCTGGATTAAACATGGGTTGTTGGAAATTGGAAAACTACATGTTTATTAATTTTGTTATAAAAGAAAATGTACATTTGTCAGGGGTTAAAAAGTAAGAAATAGGCTGATGTTCTGCTAGGCTGTCCAAAGATGGCAGCAGTACACAGTCCCAATGCAGCAACCCAACCATAATAATTTAATTTGACACACTCTGTATTATGCAAACAAAACAAAACTGAAATGAGGACAGAAAGTAATCTGTGAATACGTATTCACACAACCAGGATAGCGCACAAACTGGTCAGACAAACAGAAATGTGGCTTTAAAGGGAGACCAATTAATTCAATTTAATTACACATGAAAGGAAAATCTTTGGCTGGAAGCTTCTGTCTGGACACCAGTATATAAATATGATGCATTTCTGATTAGTAGCGAGAACCACCAAAATGAGGTTCTCTGATGATTGCTTATTGTTGCAAACAAGCCATCGACCTGGGTGCACTGGACTCTTCAGGAAATTAAAGTCCTTTTATGAAAAGTAACCAAAAGGAACAGGGACAAAATAACAATTGCTAATAACATCATTGCATAGTGTTATTTTTGTATAAAAAAAAATTAATTCATGGCTTGAATGGGCCATAAATTCAGTCACCAAGTAGCGTAACACACAAGCTGCTCTTTCATAGAGCTTTTCGAAAGTTACAGAGAGCAGGTCATAAAGCACTACTGAAGTGATGGTTAATGTTGCTGAGAGCCTGCAGTGAGGAAGATAGATGCCATTGGAGCTTTGGGCGCTTGAGCCGAGAGGTTATGTGCTCTTGCCCCAACCTGCTATGTTAGCTGCAACAAGGCAACCATGAATTAGACTGATAAGTCCTTCATGAAAAAAAAGTGCAGAACGAGATACAATGTCTAGAGACCAAATAGTGACAGTCCTTCAAATCTCACTGGCTTCAAATCCACCTGCCATCTTTTATAATAAGAAACATATTTTGTGCCAAAAGTAACTGTACCATTAATAGACTTACAAAGACAATTACTACATAATACTACTGAATTTAATACAAGAGGCCAAATTACCTAAAATAAGAACACATGTAAAAGTTATAATATCATTGTGTACTGCTGACACTTATTATTATTACAGATTAGTTTTCATCTTTATTTGTTTCTAATTTATCTGGCTGTCAGGAATAATATGTGTTTAAAGCAAATGTCCATGAGAGACCTACATTATATATATCTTAAATGAGGCAGAATCTTTTTTTACTCAAATATATTGATCAGCTGATGGGTCTTCAACTAGATATTTTGAAGAAATAATGTTCATTACATGTTTTAAGGATTCATTTTTATCCATTTAGTCATACAAGTTTTATTTCACAATAAATGGTAAAATGTTGTGTCAGTGTCATTCTAAAACATACACAGTATATTTAAAAATATGCACCAAAAATAATTTTATATCTTAAATAATAGAACATTTTAGAATTTTAGAAAAGATATTCACATATAAGGTATCAACATTTTAGACAGCAGAAGAAAAATACTGGACATCTGAAAATATTTATGTCTCAATAAGTTTTTTGCTTAAACTTTCTTACAAAGGGAAGCAATCACACTCAGGGAGAGAATTTTACTGAGCATGTGTTGAATAAGTGTCAATACCCTTGCTACAGTAATGCATGAAAGAGTGGGTTATATAACATTTTACATCTCCTAGGAACAATTCATGGCATGTGCATATTATTTGTGAGTGTGTGTGTGTTTTACATTTTAGTCCACCATTAATCTGATTGGTAGCTCAGGCATATGCTGGTGACCAACAATGCTGGTGTTTTCAGCATGAAGACTGTATAAAATAGGGGTGAGAGTAAGAGAGAATTAATGATTTGAGCCAAGCACTTGGCTGCTTGAAGTCCAGTGCTGTAAAATGGTCTGCCCTGGACCAAAGCTGGAGTTCCCTGTTTCCTATACAAAAAAAAGAGATTTTTATTCTGTCTTAGGGCAACTACAGTACATTGTTAAAGAGTTTGTGTTTTTGACCTTACAGGTCCCCAAGGTTCCAATCAATGACTCTGTGGGGAGGCTTCAACTCAATGCTCTTCTCAGCAACAGCCTCTGATTATCTCTCACACAGAGACACACAAGATATTGAGCACTGTGGAGAGAACAAGCACCACCAACTTATACAGCACTATTTATATCCTCCTAATACACAGTAAATAGGTAAAGTTAAGAATCCTATTTTGCAACACTTCATCCAAGGCACCTGTTTATTCCAAACTCTTGTAGTTAAAAAAAAAAGAAAGAAATATTGGATAAATAATTCCAACAGCATCTAAGTTTGTTGAACAAATATATTCCTTCAACTATGCTCAGATTCAGAGATAAAATAATGCTAACTATTTAACTGAAAGCACAAACCAAAACAAAGTAACTGTAAAAAAATAAATCTGTTTTTCATGCATATCAATAGGCTGATAACTACCTTAAATCATCATCTGCAGAAAACTCGACAACACAAGAACATGTGTCAATAAAAAATATAAACAGTCACCAGTTGGAATGCTGGTACAGTTGTGTACATGGAATGTGAAATTGGGGTAATGGGCAAAAATCTAGGTTTGCCAAACCATTAATAACCATTTGCCATTTAGATATATTGTTTACGTTTTGTAGTGACTAAAGGCAGGACAATTATTAGGAGAATATACAGAGGCCCTGCAGTCCACACCGGACATTCCTAAAAGCCATAAAACTAAGAGAATGCCAAAATGGCATCCTAAAGTCTGGCATGGCCCAGCTAAATGAGATGTTGTACATCTGCCTAAATGTAACTGTCACAAAACAAGGGTGGGGAGTCCAGGAAAAATAACAATTGCAAAACTCAAAACTCAACATTCTAACACAAAATTCCTCAACATCATAAGGACTTTACTTTCAGGAATTTGTAAGAATCCTTTACACAAAGGATTGTAAATCAACCCCAGAAGGAGCAAGAGAAAGTTCAGAAAAGACACTTCTGATTGGCTCAAGACACCTTTGGGGTCTCTTCTTCAGCTCTCTTCTCCATTCTTCACTCCGTCGTGTGGTAGAGCTCAGGATGAGGTGGACGCTGTGATGCAGCTGTGCTTGAGTGGAATGTATCTCTGCCCTGAGCGCTCGCGGCTGAATGACTGGTTTCTGGGCTCGAGCACAACTCGCGGCCGTGCTGTGCCCCGTGTCCTTCTTCCCGGAAGTGCACGAGGAGCTTGCAAAGTCATGGAAGGCACTTTCTCTTCCCATACATACTTCGCCGGCTCGTCCACCCTAACCACCCTCGATGGTGGTGCAGCCAAGGGATATGTCGAGCTTCCCCATGTATTGCATAGTGCATTTATGCCAGCAGGGAGCAGCCACCTGAAGGAACCGACCAAGGCTCCCTTCCAAGGTGTGTATGTTTTCTTCATCATTAGTGGTGAAGGCTTACAATGCCGTGTGTCAGGCCGCTTCTGCCCAGCATGCCATGGCTATCCTGTAGGTCCACCAGTCCAAGGCGCTATAAGATGGTGGGACTGACGCAGGGCTTATGCAGCAACTGCGCACCATGACCGAACTTGCTCAAAGGGTGACGAAAGTCACGGTGCATGCCCTGAACCAGACGATGTCCACTTTGGAGGTCCAAGAGCAACACCTGTGGCTCAACCTTGCGGAAACGAGTGACGCCGAGAAGGTTCGCTTTCTTGATACAACCATCTCTCAAGGGGGGCTCTTTGGCGACACTGTCGAGGACTTCACCCATCAGTTCTCGATGGTGAAGAAGCAAACAGAGGCCATCAAGCATAATCTGCCATGGCGCAAAGTCTCGCCTCTTGCCAGGGCTGTCTTCCTGCAGCGTCAGCCCCGGCTCCCCCTCCACTGGAGCCCGCACACAGGTCTCTGAGAAGAAGCTCCTCCAGCAGGAATCTGGCGCTACGTGCCCATCAGCCAGCCACCAAGAACCCCGGATGGGCTTCAAAGAGGACCTGAGACAGGCAACGCAGGGATGAGGCGACTGACTGGCCTCAGCACAAGGTGACGGGTGCCTTTTGGGCCCCGGTACCCAACTGGTCAAAAAAAGAGCAGTTTCCTCATTCCCTGGGTCATTTTCCAATTCTCAGCCCTTCCGACCCTCGCGACGGCCAGGCACTGAAGGTCTTTTGGTCAACAAGCGGGATGCGAGTATCTCGTGTTCCCTTGTTCCTCAACCATGCAGCGGATGCAATCTCACAACAGTTAACGCTCAGCGGTAGGTGGAGACTCCACCCTCATGCATTCCAGCTGATTTGGGAGAGATTCGGAGAGGTGCAGGTGGACCTGTTCACCTCCAGAGAGTCCTCTCATTGCCCCATTTGGTACTCCCCATCCGAGGCTCCCCTCCGCGTGGATGCCTTGGCACACAGCTGTCTCCCTCCACCCTGAAGGTGTACATGGCTGCTATAGTAGCATATCATGATACGCTAGATGGGAGAGCCTCACGGCAGCATGACCTGATCACCAGGTTCCTCAAGGGCACGAGGAGATTGAATCCTCCTAGAGCACACCTGATTCCCTCTTATAAAAACAGGACAACTAATAAAACAGTGGAGAGCTAATGTAAACACAGGTAATAATGTCTAATGGTGTGTGTGTGTGTCCTTCAGAGACTGTGTCAGCAGACATAATCGCATACATTTTTTGAGAGGACCAGAACATGTTGCTCGTGCTCAAAAGTCTTGAGTCTGAAATTGGCAAGAATGAGAACTAATATAATTTACTGTTAACTAATATTTACTTTATTTTTGTCTGTGACATTCCATTCAAATAGAAGACAATATTAGGTAGAATGTTAGGGACAGACAGCTTCAGTCACCATTCACTTTCAATGGAAAAAGATGCAATAAAACTTAATCTTTCTTCCTAACATCCCCTTTTGTCTTCCATTGAAGAAAGTCATACAGGTCTGGAATAACATGGGGTTGTCTAGATGATGATAGAATTTTCATTTTTGAGTGAACTATACCTAGAACATTAACATGCTCTAAATGATTTTAGAACATTGCAATGCATTGAAATGCATTGATTTCTGAAAATTGAGCTTTTGAAAAACACTCACCATTACCGCATACTCTGGAGTGGACGCAAGTGACTGTTAACCTCATGCGACCCCATGTCCACATGTGTGGAAATTGTATTTTGGCTTCGATATAATATATAATTTTAATTAATTAAAACCTACTGAATTCTGTTCACAAGACTCTACACTGTCCTTTATGGGTTAAACGTCTGGCGCACCATGTCATGTGACTCAACAGTATGACGTTGATTTCTGTGAAGTGCTACTACGGGCACAGCACCAACAAAAGAGCCTTTGGAACAAGACCTACTTAAGTTTTTTATTTAAATCTGTTTGGTTGTAAAGAGTAGCTTCTGTAGTTCTGTATGATATGCGCTTTAAATAATCTATTCATTTTCAGCGCATCAGTGCTGATAAAGATGAAGTCCACTTGTGGAAAATGGGACCTTATTCCCTCAAAAGTAAAAAAAGCATGTTAGTTATTTTGAATAATTTTAACTATAAAACATCTGTGTGTCATTTCACTTCATTTTAATATACATTTTGTTACATTTTATTATATTATTCTTATATATTTACAATGAATGTTTACATTGAGAATACATTTATTCATGGAAATGCTAAAAAAAATTCTGCTTTCAGAGAGGCTTTATATGGAGTTAGGATAAATATAAGGTACATTTTGAACTGTTCTGAGACTAGTGCAGACAGAAAGCACACTGGAGGTTAAGCCATTCACTAAAAAGGAGCAAGGGTACATCCTATAGCTTTCTATGCAATTACATGCATTCACTCCTGCAGTCTGAAATTGAACTTTTGGTCGAATTGTAGATGTTTGGACAACTCAACATGTTTGTTAGACATGGGACTGTGGCAGGGCGGAGGGCAGGGCCGGGTGGTGATTCTACACACCAGGTCCCTTATCAGGCTAATCAAGCCTACGAGAGGGCTTAAAATAAAGGCTTACTGCAGAGGATGGTGCGAGAGAGAGAGATTGTTTACGGACATGTCCGTCATGAGTGTGTTTGTCTTTTTGTTTAAGTTTCTCATTAAACTATTATTTATATTGTCAAGCCACTTCTCCCCTCCTCCTTGCGCGTCGAAATCCCTTTACACGAACAATGATAATCAGTACCCAGATTTAGAATTTCATAATGCAAATTTTTATTTTAACATGGTTGGCAGTTATTTGATGATACTGGTCGTTCCTTTTTATTATAATTATTATTAAGCTTTATAGAAAATAAGCTGCAATGTCTATATCTTCTCAAAAACACGAATGACCTGATCCTGTACACATAATAAACTATTTGATGAAAAAACACATGACTTTCTGTAGCTTGACATTACTTAAAATTTCACACAACTTAGTCCCACTGTCCACATATATGGACATACATTTTTAGGAAAACTATTTGCTCTAGAATTTTTTAATTTATTTATTTATTAGGTGCTACTAGTTACAAATCAAAAAGGGAAATGGAAAATACACAGCAGTCACACAGGTGTCTCAGGAGTTGCTGCCTACTGGTCGTTCACACAGAATGAGTCCTTGCACTGAAAAGTTTGAAAATACCCCACGGATAGTGCAGAACACATGTGTCTCGAAATGTGTTTTTAATAGTTCTTTTTAACATTAAAGGTCCCCTGACATGAAATTTTTGGCGATTTGGCTATTTTTCTCTGCCTGTGAGAAAATGAAGCTCAGAGGTGCTGATCTTGAATCTCCTCCGTATGACGTCATACGGAGGAAAGGTTACCTCCCCTTTCTCTGCTTTGCCAGCCCAGAGAATTTGGCCCGCCCATGAGAAAACGAGCTAGGAAGTACGAACGCGCACGCGCGATTTTAGTTTTTCCTAGAGAAATATTATGGCGTGTGAACGAGCGAAGCACAACAGTTGCTCAATAATTGGATGCACAAATGATCACCGAAGTATTTTTTTTTACTTCCTTCATCCAATCCATGAAGGATCAATGGATTAATTTCATTTACTCTGGAAATGCACCGACACAACACACCAAAGTTTTGCATGTCTGCGCCAAACATTTCACTGACGACTGTTTACACAACATGGGTCAATTCAGAGCTGGGCATGCTGAACGTCTGAAACTAAAGTCTGGATCAGTACCAACTCTCTTTGGCTCAGCTATAAACCTCGGACAAGTAAGTCAACTAATGATATATAATTGTGTTGCTTTACTGTTTATGGTTACCTAGCTTGTTACACGTAGAATGTGGCTGTAACATTAGCTATGCAGCTAACAGCCGAGTTACTGTCGCTAATGTAAAGGTAGATAGCATCAGGTATGTGTGTGACGCGAGTGTTGTACACTTTGTTATTTGGATAACCGTTCTCCTGTTGGTGATATGGCGCGCGCGATATCCGCATTTCAAAATCGCAGAGCTTGCTGTAATTGTAATAATTACAGCAAGCTCAGCAATTACAGCAATTACAGCAATAATTGTAATAATTGTAATGCAGGTGTTGAGTAGAGTTAACTCTTGAGGAGTAAATCATTGGTTATGTGTAACATGACTTCAGTATACGGGGACATGGAGTACTTTGTCATTAAAAAATAAGCTACATTACAGTCTTCTCTAAACTAGAAATATTACTAATATAGATGCTAATACAGCGTTAGCTGTATATACTAGCTTTAGCTACATGATAATAACTGTAACCGCACATACGTAAAACATCCGAATATAGTACAGTATCCAGATGTAATATTTTAAACTAACCATTCGGAGACGTCCTGCTGGAGCCGCTGAGTTGCAACTTCTTCATCCGTTGCTTCTTCATCCAGATCAGACTCTGGGTCAAACTGAAATGCTTGAACGACTGTGTGTCTGCGTGCCATTGCAATATATCCAATGTAAACATGCATGGTACCGTTGCCGCAAGATGGTCAAGGCCACACCCACCCTACACCTTGCCCCGCCTTTCTCCTCCTCATTAGCATTTAAAGCTACAGACACCGAAACGGCATGTCTGAAGAGTAGTATGAAGCTGCAGACTCGGAGCCTGCATCTACAGTCCCGCACCCAGAGTCCCGCATTCTCAGACCCCTCATTTTTCGAGACAGCGCCTCCTATCAAATTGGATCGGATAAACATGTGAAGAACTTAATCCGAAACGTGAGTATCGTCAATTTTATTTAGCGAATCATTCGATTTCTTTTTTAATCAAACTACTTTATAGCTCATCGATACACCAACACAGTCCATTTAATATTTATAAAGATAGTTTGTAACAAAATTTGAGCCGTTAATGTATGTTTTTTCGCCTTTTTCCCCCGAAAATATTTTGACAGCCTTTAACCTTGGACTTTTTGTAGACAAGCCATTGTAAAAATTATTATTGATTAAAATTAGTTGACATTAAAGTAGACCAATTAAATACATTAAGTGTGTTAATATCAAAGAATGTCATCATTAATTATTTAATCAGATTTACCGTTTGACCTTTTTTTAATTACCGGACCTTGTCTCCTAAAACTATAAATTGAATTAATTAATGCCTGAGTAATTATTTAACTTTATATAATGTATGTAGACTACTTAGATTAGTTCTTATAAAACGTAAGTATTAAAATGAATCAATATTAATTTAACTGTGATATGAAGTTGTTGACAGCCATTTACAACTCATACAATTGCCTAATAATCAAATTTACTATGCCTTCACTATGTATTAACCAGTCTATGGTATTAACATGTGAGCTAGAATATGTCATTTGGCCTTTTGTTTGGGTTCCTTGTTTTAATTTGTATTGACTGAAATTTGAGTCGAGGAATTTGACAGAGCGATTGCAAAAAGAATGAAAAAAGAAGGAACATTCGCCTACCAGAAAGTAATTATTTACCTTATGCATTTACTTTTACATTTACATTTTACATGACGCTTTTATCCAAAGCGACTTATAAATGAGGAGTTTTTTTTAATGCAATTGAGTAAAGTCACTAATACAATTCTTTCTTCCTTTTTTCTTTGCTTTGTCCTGTTTACAGCAAGATGATGTTTAGGTGATCGTTAAATAAAGTACAGAATTGTTTATTATTGGTGTTTTGTCTATTCTTATTTGAGTTTTGCTTTGCATTCAAATGATCAAAAAACAGGTTTTGTAATGTTAGCATGGTATAATTTTAATTAGACCATTATAGGTTGAACTGAAAGAAAAATTGGAATTTGAATAAATAAAACATTGTAGCAATATAATGTCACATAATATTTTTCAGAAGATAGTTCAATCTGTAATTGTATCCCTTCCATCAGTAATTTTCTTTCAATTAGACCTATGCTCAAAAAATAACTACTGGGTAATTTGTTAGTCAGAGAAAACAATGAGTTTTTTTGGCACATGCATTAAGCAGGGAACGCAAATATTTATTTGGATAACTTTAAATAAAACGCGACCGTAATATTGCATCCTATTGTTTTCAATGGCATTTAGCAGGAGGTGCTGTCTCGAAAAGTGCTCTGGGTGCGGGACTGTAGATGCAGGCTCCGAGTCTGCAGCTTCATAATGTTGTGTCTGAAGGAAAGCTCATTGTGGGTTGGCTTGTAATGGCTATAATTCTGTACCAAGGCTAAATTTTGGAAAAGAGATTTCAGATACAGTACTAGGGACCACTAAGGCCTATATCAAAGCCTACAAAAAGAAGCATGTCAGGGGACCTTTAAGTTCTTCATAACATCTAAGTTCTTCTTAACATTTTTTTTTTTATTTTTTTACATAGGATTATGTGAACACATTCGGTGTGAATGCCCCTAACTAAAATGTTCCAAATCAGTAACTTATGAGGCACCATTTCAGTTAGGGTGCTGCATTACAAGGCCTTGGACGCCTAATAAACATACACTATACATGCCTCCCTTCTCTGCCCCAGCCTTGGTGAACTTCTATAAGCAGTTCAATGGATAAAGGGGTCACTCTTTCCCTCTCATTTTGTATCTAATGAGGCATGGTGCTGCATAGGCTATAACCTCCCAAACCCCTTAGACTCCCACCTTTGCCACCTGAGTAAATGGCTGGCAGAGCACTTAGCATGGCAAGAGAGTGGTACAGCATGGTGAGACAAAATGTCTGCCATTCTTCAAAAAGCTCCAGTGTGTTTGTTGTATGGTGACATTGAACGGTTATGCTCAGCTGTATCCCAGAAGAGAGTTTATTCATAGACACAGCTGGATCTGAACTTTGCTCCTTCCTGTGTAACCAACTGTGGGTCCTTTGCATTCATAGAAGGACTAACTATTGAAATGTCTAAAAAGTGTCCTTTAAAGTGAATAAGAAACAGTCTTTTTGACCAGTAGATGGAGGTGTACGGTCAAGTTCACCTTCAAGAGCATTATGACGTATCCCAACTTAAACTCTTCTTTTTCAAATCTATCATGATTAGCTATTATTGCCATAACTTCTGTTCCATTAACATTAATCACATAACTGCATTTACTTTGTCAATAGAGAGTTGGTTGAGTGTATGGATAATCATGCTCGATCAGCATGCGTTCACTGTGAGTATACAAGTTTTAAACAATTATCGTGGTGCTTTTATGATAGTTTGGCAGTCTCTTTCAGAATTTTTATTTTTTTTACATGTCTGTAAAGACTGTTTGAGTTGCTGTTTTTGTTAATGAAAACCACATCTGCGCCTAATCAGCAGACGTTGGTGCTGCATGGGAAGATCACGTTTATATGATGGCTGTGTATTTACAAGCTGTGAACTGTTATCGTAGTACCTTAGTGACAATTTGGCTGTTTGATACATAAAATAAACATATGATGTGCTTGAAAAGACTCTTTAAGTAGCTGTTTGTTTGACGAATGACAACCACTACTAACATAAACAAATGGCAGCATGCATGGGAGAAAGATCTTGTTTAATGGATTGACTGTGCGTATAAGAGCTGTAAACTTTTTATCGTGGTACTTTGGTGACGAGTTGGATGTTTGTATATAAAATAAACTCATTCTGTGGTTTAAAAGACTGTATGAGTAAATATAAATTACAGAAGCTTGACCAGCCTGTGTTGGCGCAAAAGCCGATTTGAATCTGGCAGCTTGTAAAATATCTGGCTCTTGCAGAAACACATATGTTTGATGCTATTCTGCAGGGCCCAGTTATCCATATTACATATGAAAGTGTTAACTAAAGCCTGAATAGCTAGTTGTTTAGTAGTTAACTATAACTTATAGCGAGTAACAAGTTGTTTTGATATAAGATTGAAAAAACAAACCTTTTTTTTTCTTTGAAATAACAAGCACTGATGATTTGTGCAAAATAAGATCAGGAATGTGTTTTATGAAAGTAAATTGGGCCAATTTTGATTTAATGTTGATTTTAAACTGTTTGACAAAAAAACAATTCCTATCATGAAAATAACGAGCTGTTAAATGGATGGGTCTATGTAAAAATATGGAACACATACAAACAGATTGTGTGGGGCAGCAGGCATCTGGATCAGCAGCACTGGTGTTAGGCATGGGGTCATGACTGAGATCAGAGTATTGTGTTGTAGAAGGCACATTTGATGGACAGGTCTGTTATCAAGGGGTCTTTCGTGTCTATTGTAGCCAGAGGGGACCAGTGTGTTTGTGTGCATGTATGTGTGATGAATTGTTTATGCCACATTTGGATGTGACTGGGTGTGATAATATACAAATTAGTGTGTGTGTGTGTGTGTGTGTGTGTGTGTGTGTGTCAGAGAGACAGAGAGAGATTGTACATCTGAGCCCTGTTGTAATTTTTTAGGAATTTCAGAGCAGGACAAGATTGGAGCAAGAGAGAAAAAATTAACAGAAAAACAAAAATGTTTTGTAGATAATTTCTCAAGTAAAAACACATTTGTGGGCACAATTTTAAGCAACTTAATATCCTCTGAAAAGAACACCAACTTTATACATTTCTGCACTTTTGATTTCCATTGTATTTCCACAATGCAGCAATAATTTAATATCTTTTTCTGCCAGTTACTAAACCTGGCTGAAATCATAATACATACAAATTATTCTCTATACAGCATTGTTTTCATTACTGTTTACCAGTGATGGGAATGAAATATCTTTGAATTCTATTAATGAAAATGTGAAAAAAAAGAAGAAGAATATAATGTCACAATGCAAAAAAGCTTAATGGTCCTGAAATAAGCCTTAATTTTGGGTTGAAATATGACACAGACATTTTTGGTGTGATTCACCCAGAGATCAAGAAAATGGAGAGGGAGCTATAGGCACTAGATGGCAGTGTGGTTTGACCCTAAAGAACAGCGGACACCAAGCACATATACAGTAGTTCTCACTGTGACCTTTTCTAAAGTTCAGATGCTTTCAATGTGTCATAGACTAGTGTACATGGAGAAACGCTTATGCATTTTTGGGCTAAAATCATTGTCGTTTTCTGTGGATTTGTAGTTTTAATTTAAAGATACTCGTTTGGTTTCATAAACCCAACCAACTACGAAACAACTACTAGTCACTGGTAATAAGACAACAAGATCACTGCTTCCTTTGTGGGCACATGTCTATGTATTGTTGTTGATCCAGTGTCTCGCACATTCATTATTTTAGTCTGCTATAACGTAATTTGTTACAAAAAAATACCAAATGGATGGCATAATCAAAATCTAATGCATCATCCTTTGTCATTATGTGAAGACTTGCTTGAAAGAATGCTCAGAACTTGCATACCTATGCTTTTCCTTTATGTTAACGTAATTATCTTAATAAGCAAGCTCTTGGTTTTCATCATGGTTGGCCGAACCATTTATATGCGAACCGGGGTTAGCTTGACTATTGTAATTTTAAAATGCTGTGTTTTGTTGATAATAGTTTTGAAGACCAAGCATTCTTTTCTATTCAGCTGCGCTCAATCTAGCTGTTTGAAAGAGAGAACTCACCTGTTGAGTGTGCACTTCTTCAGAGTGTTGAGCGATTTTACGGAGAAAGTCATGGAGCACTGTGTTGGAGCTTGTTGCTATGGAACATTCCATTAAATTCAGAGAGTCCGAATTTCCAACTTCCTACTTGTAAAAGTGCAATGATACGCCACTTTATATCGGACTTCCAACTTGGAAACTTGGGCGGAAATGTTCAACTCAAATGAAATAAAATGTCCTATTATTAAATAATATCCATACATGAGTCAATGTTTGTACATTTATATAATAATAAAAATCGTTAAGCAAAAGTTTGCAGAGACTGGTGTTCAAAACACTGTAAAGTACACTCTCAAACCTGTAGATCAAATGCTAGCATTGCAGCATCGTTTATCAGTTTTGTTGCTATGAGACATCTCGGTTGACAATCGAACACCTGTTAAGCTAATGGGAGCTTTGCAGTTTTGTTTCTTTATAAGTCATCTTCTGAGCATCAAGAATACAGTCGAAGATGGGAGATATCAAGTAGGAATATCCCACATTTGTCTCTGAATGGAACACAGCATCAGACCGCAAGATACCTCTGAAAATCAAAATGTAATCAATCTCAAAATTAGAAAACTAGGTACCAGAATATAATTTGGATTTGAGGGTGGGCTCTTTTTACCTGGGTCAGTTAGCAAAAACCACTAATCAAAAACTCTAAACACCCTATCAACTAATTAGCAAGACCATGGCAACAACCCAGAAAATGCTAGCATCATGGCAACGAATTTTGAATGGGCAAGTACCACACAAAATGTACTGTTATATGTTGTTCTGTTGTACATTTGACAAAAAAAATTTGGACTTTGACAAGGTGGAAGGTTTTGATTTGAAGCATGCAGTTTGTAGCTCTTGAGAGAACACAGGATCTCAGAGTCAACTAACATCAACCAAGCACGGTGTCAACACTAGACCCTCCCCCTCTCTGCCCTGGGGGAAAGCCCCCTATTTGATTTGTCAATAAAAAGATAAACATTTCCACTATCAGCACTAGACACATCTAACTGCCATTTAACCAGAGGAAAGTAATGATTTCTCGAGCCACTAAAAGCCATCAATTTTGGCCATCAGAGAGTGAAACGACTCGTGACCGGCCAAATTAACAGACCGCACCAGGAGACATGGCACAAAAGGTGATGGGTAATGAATGGCAGTCAGGTGTCACAAGGGAGGCCAGCTTATTCAGGTCATGATTTGTAAAACTGAGCTGTTATATCAAACTTTGGAATTCCACTAACCACTCTCGCACCCTCTGACTCTCAAAAACTCTCAGAATATCTGCCCCATAAAATGTTAATTCCACCATAACTGAAGTGGAAGTACCTTCTATATAGAGTTACATACATAAACATTTATCAAAAAGTCTGAAAATCTGGTATTCAAAATCTAGTTTAAACCTGGAAATTGAAAACAAATAAATGTTATAGTATACAAAGAATAAGACATATTTAAGATTCTTCACTATTTCTAGGTAGTAATTTTAAATGTACTGGTACTTCAGTACCAAGTCGAGACATAAATAAAAATTATTTCACGGTACCAGTGGTTCTGCAGTACCAGTAGTACAGAGCACCGACTTAATTAGATACCCACGTGGTGTCTGACTGATACGCCTACTTCAAATGCTCACACACATATTTGAGCATGTGCTCTGTATCTCCTTTTACATTGAAGTGCAAAATTAATCACATTTAAATCCTAACCATGAAAGACTGTAATCTGCAAGAGCTGCATGCATGTGTGAAGCCGTTCACACACACTGGAAACTCCACAGATATTAAGAATAATTTGCATTGTATGAGAAGACAAAGCAGTGCACTAATCCACTGTGAAGTGTGCAACACATGTAGATTATATATTTATATAATCAATTACAGATTTAGTGCTGTAATGATCACACTGGGCCATGTCAACATAAAAGCATGATTCAGAATAAAAGCTAGATGCCTGAAATTAAAGAAATTGCAACAGAAATGTATTACAACTGTATAGTAAAATATAATATTCACTGTAGTAATATTATTAATAATACATAATATTAATAAGTAATACTACTACTTCTAATAATAATAATAATAAATTAAACTATATCACAAGCAAGAGTAATGTTGTACTGAATAAAAGTTTGATAAAGGTGCAATATGTAACAATTTTCATGTAACATTCACCCTTTCTTTGCCAACGCGTGAACGGCTTGTAATTGAACTTTAAAAATGAGCCTCAAACAGTCGCTTGAGGTATGCAAACGCACATTTGGACAAGCCAGCTTCATCCAAAGATGGAGTTATTTGGTCATAACAAGGGGCGTTATGCATGGCGGCAAAAGAACACAGCGTTCCAAGACAAACACTTGCTACCCACAGTAAAATTTGGTGGAGGTTCCATCATGCTGTGTGGCCAGTGCCGGTACTGGGAATCTTGTTAAAGTTGAGGGTTGCATGGATTCCACTCAATATCAGCAGATACTTGAAGTTGAAGTTACGCCGGGGCTGGATATTTCAACAAGACAACGACCCAAAACACTGCTCAAAATCTACTCTGGCATTTATGCAGAGGAACAAGTACAATGTTCTGGAATGGCATCCCATTCCCCAGACCTGAATATCATTGAAATCACTGAGTACCAGACACTCATTACAGGCTATAGGAAGCATCTAGAGGCTGTTATTTCTACTAAAGGAGGCTAAACTAAATATTGATGTGATATTTCTGTTGAAGTGCCCAAATTTGTGCACCTGTCTAATTTCGTTTTGATGCATATTGCAAATTTTCTGTTTATCCAATAAACCTAATTTCACTACCAAAATATTACTGTGTCTTTCAGTTATTTGATAGATCAAAATTAAATTGCTGATCCAAACTCCCAATTATTTATAAATGACAATCATGGAAATTGTCAGGGATGTCTAAACTTTTGCATACGACTGTATTAGATTTGAGGCATCTAGATTTTATTTTGAATTGTGCTTTTATTATGACGTGTTTTTGGCCATATGCTTCACTTTTCTGGATAAACAGTTTGCGACACTGCGCAGTGTGATCATTGAAGACTTTTAAATCACGTCTGAAATCTCATCTCTTTAAACTGGCCTTTAAGTGTGACGAATGAAATGTAGGACACAGTTTTGGAGTGTTTGTATTTTAGATTACTGGTGTTTGTGTATGTTGTCATTTTGAAATGTTGTTATGTTTTAAATTGTATTATTGTGACGCACTTTGGTTAATTGTTGTTTTAAATGCGATATAAATAAAGCTGAGTTGAGATTAGAGCGCAGATGCTCTTTCACAGTAAGATTGCAGCATTTATCGGTTTAAAAAAATCACACTAGGGCATGTCACGATTTTAATTTGATTAATTGTCCGTTTCGTTGTACAAGAAGTAACAGAGCACGCATTCAAAATTAGCCTGTGAGCATTTTTAAGCTGCTGTGTGTCAGTCATACTGTGCGCTTGTACCAGATAGATTTGGTGCTCGGTACTACCAGTACTGCAGAAACCCTGGTACAGATACATCTTTTTTATTTTAGTATCGACCAAAAAATGTATTGGTACCAAAATACCGGTACTTTTGACAACACTACTGCAAAGCATGTGAAATACAGTACCATAAGGATTGATCTGTGTAATTTTAGATAACTTGATCTTGCTAAACTGCTAACACTGATGAATTGCAAGCTACCTTGCTTCATAACATTAAAATAATTGCAAGATCTTCTCTTTATACTAAGGCCATCCTTAAAAATATTTTGGTTTGCAGTAACAGCTGCAAAAAAAAAAAAAAAAGGGTCGGTAGGTAGGTAGGTCTTTTTTTTTTTCAAGTTTCAATGTAAAAAAAAAAAGTAAAATTTTGGTCATGGTGATTACGTAGGTATAAATTTAAACAATTTTGCATATTGTGACGTCACTGTCTGGGTCTTCAAACCGTGCCTTCGGGCGCACCATTGCAAACCTCATTCTGATGCAGGTCGTATAGAAAGTTACAGTAAAGCGGTGTCGAGATGTTTTAATGCATTTTTTAAATGTATTATGGTGCCCGAACCCGTATGACTTTGAACGGTGACTGCGAACATTTTATTTACTGCAGCCGCAGCCATCATTACCAAGCGCGAACAGTGAATGAAACGCGAACGTACAAGCCATAGTGTGACATGCGTAAACCAATAGCGTAAACATAATCATAGACGCCACAGGTTTTTTTTTAAAAGAAAGAACGTAGCCTACGTTTGTATGTAGGCATAAGCAATTTATATTCACAATACTTACTAAAATACAATTAATATTATTTTATTGAATTTGTATAAGTTGTTTGAAGAGTAAAAAAAAATCGGTCGGTCTTAACGCAAGTTTACAACCGGCAAGTCGGTCGGACTAAAAGAAAAAATAATTAAATAATTGGGTCGGTCCTAAATTGACAGGGTCGGTCGGGTTACGGCAAACAAGAATATTTTTAAGGATGGCCTAAAAGTCAGGTATACAGGATAAATTTAAGCAAATACGCTGGTTTCCTATTCGTAGTACAACATATGACATACAATAGTGCAACAGTAAACTGTCTGTTACAGTTTGGTAGTATGTAGCTGTATGTGTTTATCAGTATGCTATGTTAGCTAATAAGCAGTTTTAGTTTAGTCTCACAAAGGTTGTAGTAAAACAATCATAACTGTGTAATTTCAATCACGTTACCTCACCTGTCAGCAAGATGCCGGTGAATCACGTTCAGCCTCATTGTTTTGGTTGATGATCGATGAAGTTGGCGAACAGTATTTGCATACCCTGCCCCCGGACATACGGGTACAAAGGCGAGGGAAATACACACGTTCATTCAGAAATTTTCTTCGGAGCCGATGGTCATTCATGCAGCCAGCTGCAAGTCACACACACCAGATTCCTGCTTCTGTTCCTCTGACGCTCTGTTTGCTGTTGGATCTACGGCACACCTCAGCGGCTTTCTCCTTCTCTGCACGGCAGTGCAGTTTGCCCCTGGGCGCTTAAACACCGCAGAGAATTGAAAGAGTTACACTGAAAGTGATTTTCTCTGTAAAAGAATTTAATTCTCTGAAAGAGCATTACACAGCGGCGTTGAACGTCCTTTTCAGGAAGCGTCCCCGGTTCCATTCTTCTCGGACGTGCATGACGAGTCTTCGCTCCTCTGCTCTCACTACCCTCACAGTGGAACGGTGCCACCCTGCACACCATGGCCCTTCCTGCAACCAACGCCAGGTCAAGGCACTTCAAAACTTGCACTTAGGTAGTCCTGTTCTTGATGTGCTGCAGGAACTGCACTGGATGAACTGCGTCTGCTCGCCGAGGGCGTCCTCCTGTGGCTATGAAACACCCTGCTCCGCCTCAACCTGGGCCCAGCTCTCAGCCCCAGCGTCGAGCACTCTGCAGGAAGCAGACGCCCCCCGTCTCACGGACCCCCTCGGGGACCCGGAAGGCTCCCAGGCGCTCCGTAGACTCTCGATCCAGGGACCAAGACGATAGCTCCAGAGATGGTAAGACCACTCCGTCCCCGGTGGAGGGCCGGGAGGAGAATTTTTTGTTGAATTAGTTTTCACATTCTCATATTCTCAGTAACAGAGCTATTCCCTTTTGTCTCTGGGTCACCTGGCCCGCAAATGCTGTTCTTACGGCACTCTGCCGCCTGATCTCAACAGTCCCGGCATCCTGGACGCGGACCACTTGCCTCCAGCCCCCACGACTGTTCCCGGGCCGGCTGGTTCTGTCGAGTCTAGATGACGCCTACCCTGGACCTCCTCCTCAGTTGCTAACCCGCCCCCTGCCAGGTGTGCGGAGGTAGGTAAGTGCTTTGAGTCTTTTCTCAGCACCAGAGCCTCGGGACGCGTAACCGCCTCCCGATGGCGCTTTACCTGCTCCGCCCCACTGTGAAGCCCCACCTGGTATGTCAAAAATAATCATCCCCTTGGTGCCCCTAGCGCGGAGTTGGACGCGTGGCTCTCACTTCCCAACCCGTCTCGCTGGCTGGCCCGGACCATCTGACTCGGTTACGCAATTCAGTTTGCCAGGCTTCCGCCTCCCCCACAGTACACGGCAAACATGACAAGTCCCTGCGTGTCCCTTACTCAAAGACGTGATAGAGCCTGTCCCTCCAACCGAGATGAAGAAGGGTCTCTACAGCCCTTACTTCATCATACCCAAGAAAGGCGGCGGCTTACAACTGATCTTGGACTTGCGAGTTCTTAACCAAGCGTTGCACAAACTCCCATTCAAAATGCTCACGCAGAAACGCATCGTAATCTGCGTTCGACATCTAGATTGGTCCGCAACGGTAGACCTGAAGGACGCGTACTTCCATGTCTCAATTTTGCCTCGACACCGCCCCTTTCTGTGGTTCACGTTCGATGGCCAGGCGTATCAGTACAAGTCCTCCCCTTCGGCATGTCTCTGTCCCCTCGCGTCTTCACAAAAGTCACAGAGGAAGCTCTTGCCCTGCTCCGCGAAGCCAGCATCCGCATACTCATCTACCTCGACGACTGGCTCATTCTGGTCCACTCATGAGAGTTACTATGCACTCACAGAGACCAGGTGCTCGGGCACCTCAGCCATTTGGGGCTTCAGGTCAACAGGGAAAAGAGTAAGCTTACTCCTGTTAAGAGCATCTCTTTTCTCAGCATGGAGTTTGACTCAGTCTCAATGTTAGCACGTCTCCTCAACGAGCGTGCGCAGTCAGTGTTGAGGTGCCTCGCCGATTTCAGGCTGGGCACAACGGTCCCCTTAAAACTTTCCCAGAGGCTCCTGGGGCATATGGCATCCTCCGCGGTGGACGCGCAACTGGGGTTGATGCATATGAGACTGCTTCAGCACTGGCTTCAGACTCGAGTCCCGAGATGAGCATGGCGCTGTGGCACGCACCCTGCCACCAAACACTCAATCCCTGGACAGACCTCTGTTTTCTACAGGCAGGAGTACCCTCGCAGCAGGTGTCCCGACGTGTCTCCGTCATGACCGATGCCTCCAGATTGGGTTAGGGCACGCAGTAACAGGCCTTTGGAAAGAAGGCCTCGCTGCGCTGGCACATCAACTGCCTGGGTTTGTTGACTGTTTTCTTTTCCCTGCGGATGTTTCTCCCATTAGTTTGAGACAAACATATCCTAATCAGGTCAGACAGCACCACTGCGGTGGCGTACATAAATTGCCAAGGCGGCGTACGCTCCCACCACATGTCACGACTCGCCCGTCGTCTCCTCCTTTGGAGCCAGCAGCGACTCAAGTCTACGCACCACTCACATCCCCGGAAACCTCAATGTGATAGCGGACGCACGGTCACGACAACGCTTGCCCCACAGAGAGTGGAGTCTTCACCCCCAGCCGGTCCAGCTGATTTGGGAATGGTTCGGCAAGGCCCAGGTAGACCTGTTTGCCTCCCAAGAGACCTTCCACTGCCCTCTCTGGTATGCCCAAACAGAGGCTCCCCTCGGGGCAGACGCACTGGCACACAGCTGATCTGCGGGGCTGCGACATTTCCCCCAGTGAGCCTTCTTGCACAGGTGCTGTGCAAGGTCAGGAAGGACGAGGAACAAGTCACCCTTGTGGCTCCTTATTGGCCCACCCGGGCCTGGTCCTCGGACCTCATATTCCTCGCCACAGCTCCTCCCTGGCAAATTCCCCTGAGGAAGGACCTTCTTTCTTAGGGACGGGGCACGCTTTGGCATCCGCACCCAGACCTCTGGAACCTCCACGTCTGGCCCCTGGATGGGATGCGGAAGATCTAGCTGGTCTACCACCCAAGGTTGTAGCCACGATCAACCAGGCCAGAGCCCCCTCTGCCAGGCAACTTTACGCCCTGAAATAGCATGTTTGCGAATTGGTGTTCTTCCCAGGCTGAAGACCCACAGAGGTGCGCAGCTAGGTCAATGCTCCTGTTCCTACAGGAAAGGTTAGAGGGGAGGCTGTCCCCTTCCACCTTGAAGGTGTATGTTGCCGCTATCGCAGCTCACCACGACCCAGTAGACGGCAAGTCTCTGGTAGGCATGACTTAATTCTCAGGTTCCTAAGAGGTGCTAAATCCCTCCCGGCCAGGCCTGTTCCCCTCCTGGGATCTCTCGGTGGTCCTCACCGGTCTTCAGAGATCCCCCTTCGAGCCACTAGAATCAGTTGGCTCAGGGCCCTCTCTCTTAAAAGATGGCCCTGCTGATCGCCCTCGCTTCCATCAAGAGGGTCGGGAACCTGCAAGCGTTCTCTGTTAGGGACACTTGCCTGGAGTTCGGTCTGGCAGACACACATCTGATCCTAAGACCACTCTCTTCAGAGACCAGGTAGTGAACCTGCAAGCGGTTGGGCAACACTTAACACCTATGCAAGATTTTCTCAGGGTTGAGTCAGTCTCGTCCCGTGTTTTCTCATGTCCGAGCCGGTAGAACTTGATACACGTCGACGGTCTGACCGGGTGAATCGCTTGCGTCCAGCGCCCTTACAGTGCGCTTTCTTTCCCAGGAGACCCCTTTAGGTCCCTGGTTGATTCCTCCCTAGCCCTCTTGGGTCCGCAGTTCAGCGGAGGAACTCTCCGACCCAGTCCACTACGGGCACCCCAGGCTACCCCTACTGGAATAGGTGCTCCACAGGTCAGGCCTCCTACATGGACTCCTCCTGTGTGTACTTCGAGCTGACCCGCATCTCCCTTAGGCAGTCCTTCGCTGCCCTCCGGTCGCCGTGTTGTAGAAACTCCCCCCTCCTCGAGGTTGGATCAACCATCGCGCCATTCTTTCCCACATGTGACCGAAGAGGCCATGTGATGTATTTTCGCCACCTTTACCTCCTCTTTTGGGCAGGTGTGGCCTCCGCAGGGTCTTTTCCCCCTGAAATAATAGGAATTTGGGTAAGACCCCCTTCCCACGAGGCGGTAAGGGCCCCAGCTGCTCTTGCTCTATGCCGAGAAACATAAAGAGAAAAGAGGCCCAGCCAGGCTAGGCCCGTTCCCTAGTTGGCAAGCGTCGCCTTGTTCACCTCTAGGGTAACCAAAAGGATTCCGACGACTTTTTGGGGGCATTGGGGAAGGGTACGTGCAGTCTGAAACACAGTTGGTCGCTTGTGCACGTGAACTACCTACCCACTCCTGTGACAGCATTACACGTACACGGCTCAGCGCATGGTGTGATATGATGTGGACCCCTAGTGTCGCTTCTTCGACACGACGTCGAAGTGAGCAACAGATGAGGAATGTCTCGGTTACATATGTAACCTCCGTTCCCTGATGGAGGGAACGAGACGTCGTGTCCTCCCAGCCATGTCACTGAGCCGAGCCGCTGAGGCCGGACACTCCCGGCTCCTCAGTCAAATCCTGAATCCTCAAATTTCCCTCGCCTTTGTACCCATATGTACGGGGGCGGGGTATGCAAATACCGTTCGCCAACTCTCACTGGCCTTTTTTCATAGATCAGAGGCATATTCGGTTCTCAAGAGAGACCCCTAGTGTCGCTTCTTCGACACAACGTCTCGTTCCCTCCATCAGGAAACGGAGGTTACATACGTAACCGAGACGTTTCTGAATCTTACATATTGCACCTTTAAAAAAGCAATTGCTCTATTTTATCTTGTTAAAAGTATTAGAGGATTAATTTGATTATAAAACATTTTGATGATGAAGTTAAATTAGACAAAATAATTTAACTTCTAGAAAAATAATAACAAAAAGGACAACCGGATTTGGGAAAAAGTAAAACCGATTTCAGTAGGGTCATATTAAAAACACTTAAGCAATGCACACTTAATTGAAAAACACTTGAAGGAAGCATACATTTCTTTTTATGTATTATTTCCATTTAAATGTAACTTTAAATATGTTAAAGGACACATTACCATAAAAACATATTTTGCTGTGGTTTCAAAATTGGCATAGAGAACCGTGGAATTTCACTGGTATTGAATACCAACTGTTGGTATTGTGACAACACTATTTCTAGGTTGCTTATCTATTAAGTCAGTTTAACATATTGACCATGCTTCCTTTTTACAAAGGGCAGATTTCCATGCTTCCACTGAAGCACACAAGATGCACTTTGACATGTGACATTTTTACTCAAAATGTAATGAAGACAATATAATTTAATAATAATAAAAAGAAAATATTAAATTAGAAAATTAAAAATAGAACAATGCTTTTCACTAATGGTCCCCACTGTTTTTTGACCTCACCTTAAATGTAATACATAATAACAAAAATACATATAAACCACTATGGACTCCTTTTCTCCTCCATCTCCTTCCAAATCATCTCCAGTCACCTCACATGCAAAGCTTTCAGAACAGTTCATTAAAAATTCCTAAGACTAATTTCAAGGCATAAATGCATTACTTCAATCAGTGCTAACGGGAGCGGAGTGCAGCCCTAGCAGGCACGAACAAGTCCTGACAGAAAGAAGAGGGAAGCTCATTAAACACTTCCTCTTCTCACTGGCTGATCTGTAATGTGTGGAATACAGTGGATATTCATTAGCTCTGCCTCCTCTTATCCTGTCGGCTTTAATTGCTAATGATCCTTTCTTTGCGCACACAGGTGCCTGCCGAGATGCCTGACAAATTGAATTTACGCTTACAAAAAGGAGCATTCTGTATGATGGTGCTTAGAATTTCTGAGGTCATTCACTGTGGTGGTGACTGGTTACAGTATGTATCAGTACTAATACATAATTAGTTCTGGTCCTCTAATCTGATTGGACAAATTGTTTTGCAATCATGCTAACATTTAGTCCAACATCACTGTTTGCATCTGTCCGCTTTTTTGTGTTTGCTGCATTCCAGTCTAGAGTGAGCATTGCGGCATGGTAGCAGAGTCATGTGGTTTTCCTGAAGAAAGGGGTGGATTTTTTGAAAGTCTGAGGGGGGAATTAACTAGGAATGAATTGTGCCTGTTAAAATCACTGTAGAGCGAAGGAGGGCGGGGCCGGGCTTGAACAATGCACACCAGGTCCCCAATCAGCCTGATGGGGGCACGCGAGTAATGAAGGCGGCTGGTGATGACGGTTCGAGAGAGAGAGAGAATGACATGGAGCTGCTCTGTGTTTATGTTTGTGTGTTTTTCATTCAGTTTATTATTACAAAAATTATTTATATTGCCAAGCCGGTTCTCGCCTCCCCCTTGCCGATTAACTGCTTTACAATCACTTTATTTTTGCACGCTACAGATCAGGCAATGGTGCAAACGCGCCCAAAAAATCATTTGCAATGCACAATTACACCTTTATCACAAATACACAATTACACTTGGATCACCTGAACAGCATCACTCTACTACTGTGATCCAGACACCTAAATATGCACCTAAGACGCCTAAAGACAACTAAATATCTCTTTAAAATGCCGAGATTTTACATGACTACAAGCACATCTGGTTATCTGGTAGGTTATTACACTCTTCTCCACTATTTGATCATTATTTGATGAATTACTGGTGCCTTGATCAACAGAAAATGTAAACAAGCATCTCTTTTTAATAAATTACAGTTTACCATCTCCTTTCCTCGGGCAATAATAGACCGATGTCAGTTGCACCAGACTAATAACACAGAATAATAAACAAATAGCTAATTTACATAGAACTTAGCTGTGTTTGCATGTAAAGAGAGCTAATTTAAATGTAATTCTTATTGACTTAATTTAAATACTCAGGACACAGCACTATTTCAGCACTGATTGCACCTTTTTAAAGTAGATTGTGGTTGGTTTGTCAATAAGATGCAGGTTTTTGTGTTGAAATAAGCAAAAGTGCTGCAATTGTTTCGTGAATTTTCCCTTGAGCATCTGTGCTTTCACATGTTTTGTTTCTCTTACCAGTGAGTATGGAGCGAGCACAGAGTGGGAAATGAAAAATCCAGAGTGGATCTAGAGTCCGAGTGATTACAGAATGATTTGAGGAGTAATTGCTGTCGCTCACATACTCTGTTCCAGTCTGTTTGTTGCTTGGCTACATGCATGCTTAATGCGTTGGCTTCTTTTTTAACTATTTTCAGTGACAGAGAAAAAAAAATATAGCAGCATTCCCGGGAATTATGCAAAAGGAGGTTGACATTTTGGCTCATGGGCTCATGGCTCAGTTTCGGGTAGTCAAGTGACTGATCACTCGTCAATGGCAGCAGGTAAGCAAATATTTAATTTCACACTTTTAAGAGCCTTTCAAAAACAACCTGTCACTGTAAAAAATCTAATAATATCTATAATGTAATTAAATAATGGTGATTTAAAAATAATAAAAAAAAACTTACGGTGACAAAATCTCCATCCTGTTCCTGATTCTATTGGTTGGCATATTACAGATATTTTCTGGTAATGCAGATACAGTTATCATGAAGATATAAAGCATAGCTTTGGCTAAAACACTGAGCATATGTTATCTGTGCTGTTCCTTAGGAAACCTTCCAATCCTTGGCTTTTTGTGATCATAAAGTGAAAACTGTAATTCACATTTATCCATCAATGCCTGCTAATGCACAAAGGCCCATGTCACATGTGTCTGTAGCTTTGAAATGTACTTCAAATAAAGACAAATCATCTGCAAGTTTTGACAGATGTAAGCCATTTTCATAAATTGCATGTGCAAATGAAGACGAATGTTACCACGTGCAAATCGGACCGATCAACTAGTTGGGTGGCAAACACCCATTTCTGATGTTGTGTGTGCTATGAAGGACTGTTATTTTACAACACCTGTGATGGCATAGAGGACAAACCTTGTTGAAATTATTCAGAGCAAATATTCGAGGCATAGGCAAACTATTTGGTATCCAGAGTCCAAACTAAAAAGCACAAAAAAAAAAAAAAAAAAAAAAAAACCTGAAGAAAGTTAACCATTAGCATTCCCATTTATTTCAATGGCATCTGCTCAGCTAGCGCAGCATTCCCTGGAATTATGCAAAAGGAGGCTGACATTTTGGCTCATGGGCACTTCGTTCCGGGATAGTCACGTGACTGATCACTCGTCAATGGCAGCAGGTAAGCAAATATTTCATTTCACACTTTTAAGAGCCTTTCAAAAACAACCTGTCACTGTAAAAAATCTAATAATATCTATAATGTAATTAAATATGGTGATTTAAAAAAAAATTATAAAAAAAATTCATACGGTTTACTTTTAACATCTACCATCAGAGGCTAACCTGGATCTGTTTACCAGTCAATTCCTGATCCCCCTGGTCCAAACTAACCATAACCACAGTAGGAGACATTTTATCAATCAATGCACCACCTGCTGTGAAATCTCTTCACAGTATCTGTTACTCATACTATCAAAATAATAAACATCACATTTTTCTTTTTTTTTTTGAGGTTATTGCAACTGGCAACAGCGTGGGAGGACAGATCTGCTTAGCTTCACTTCAATATTCTGTCAATGAATATCTTGCATTGACAGTGAGTGAAAAGGAATTTTTGTGGAATAAATTTCAACCATTCAAAGAAACACCATTAAAACCACCCAATTGATAAATTCACCAGTTTGAACAGGGCTTCACAATAAAAGCAATATACTGTTACTATCCTTAGAGATGAGGTGTGTCACGTGTCTCTAGATGTGTCATGTCTGACATTTATAGCATGACCAAAGATTAAATATCTTGATGTAACAAGAAAACAAAAAGTTGACAAGTAGATGATTAGGCATAGTCTCCTGAACCTCAAGTCTATTTTGGTGCTAAGACAATTGAAAAATTATTCATACATTATTCAGATTTAATGTAAATTCCACCCAAAAATCACATTTGAAATTTTGCTACACCACATAACTTAAGCATGGGTGAATTGGAAGATTTAGTATCCATAAATATTTTTTACTGTCCATGAATCAACATTTTGCAGTATTATAATATTTAAAATTAGTAATGCATTTAAACACATGATAACACATCATATAACCTTCAGTTAATTGTTTCACAGTCTCTTAGGTACTAATGGGCAGGTCCCAAATAGCCAGTGAAAATGTATCAGGTTACTTAAGTGTAACCCTTGTTCCCTGAAAAAAAGCAGAATGAGATGCTGCGCTCAGAAAAGTGCTTTGGGAACATCTTGTAGTTGTGACCAGCTGTGAATATGTGTGCAACACGTCAATGAATATTGACCGGAATGTATAGCCTCTGCTGGTGAAATCATTGGATGCACCTGGGGGCAAGGCTATAAATAGATGCGTCGCTGGAGCATCATCAGGTATTTTGTCTGAAGAGCAGTCCTGGGGCATCCCAGCGCAGGAGTGAAGCGCAGCATCTCGTTCCGCTTTTTTCAGGGAACAAGGGTTACACTTAAGTAACCTGAGACATTCCCTTTACAAAAACCTTCACTTATGATGCTGCGCTAAGAAAAGCGTTTTGGGAAACGAGAATACCCACGCCGCCGCACTGTGGCTGTCTGGACCCCCTACGGTTGTGTAGTGTGCTCACAAGAGCATGAGAGGGCTCAGACATGAGCTTGAGATGTCGACTCAAGGACATAAGTGCCCGGAGTGGCATGAACATCCAAACTATAGAATCTAATGAATGTGTGCAGACAGGGACAGCCTGCCGCATCACAAACATGCTGCAGAGGGACCCCTCTGGCCAAGGCTTCAGAGGAAGCGACCCCTCTGGTAGAGTGAGCCCTGATGCCTACTGGCGAAGCTTGACCGCGCGCCTCGTAGGCCAGGGCAATAGCATCCCTTACCCAATGCAACATAGTCTGAGAGTGGCGGGGCATGTGCCTGCTGACAGCTCTTCCTGCAGAAAATCCAGAACTGAAGCAATCTGGCAGTTAACTGGATCTGCATTATGTGTACTGCACCATCTTTCAAAGACACCCCATTTATTGGCGTAACTTCTAGTAGAGGGAAACGCATACAGGCACATTCTGGGCCATGTATTCGCCACCGCGTCCAGCCCCGGGTGGGGGGCTGGGTGACTCAGGGAGAAGTAGAGAAGACATTGCACTGTTCATAGAGGCGAAGAGGTCCTCTACTGCCCTGTAAAATCTCACCCAGATTTGTTCCAACTGGAGGGAGCCCTAGCACTTAAAATGGTCTCAATAACCTCAGGTGAAAGCCCTGTTTCCCTCAGTTGGTACCCCTCACAGGCCAAACATGAAGGTTCCACAGCTCGGGCCGGGAATTAAATATTTGTCCCCTATGCCTGCGACAGAAGGTGCCTCGTGTTCGGAATCGCCCAAGGTGAGCCATCGAGGAGAGACATTATCACCGAGAACCATACCCTGTTCGGCCAGCATGGCGCTATCAGAAAGAGGCAAGACCCTTGCTGGCGAACTCTGGCCAAGACTCCCGGGAGCAGAGAAACTGGGGGAAAACGCATACAGATGCATTCTGGGTCATGTATGCGCCATCGCGTCCAGACCCAGGGGGGGCTGGGTGACTCAGAGAGAAGTCACCCAGAGTAGAGGGGACATTCTGCTGTCTGAGAAGAGGTGAAGTGGTCCACTTCTGCCCTGTAAAATCTCACCCAGGTTTGTTCCACTACCTTGGGGTGGAGTTTCCACTCCCCCATCGGTATTTTCTGTCTGGACAGTATATCTGCTCCCACATATGGGCATCCAGGGATATAAACTGCCTTGAGTGACTGGAGCTTGCCCTGGGCCCCAAGGAGAATCCGACGTGCCAGAAATTCAGCTGACATGAACATGGACCTCCTTGATGGTTTATGTAAGAGACTACCACTGTATTGTCCACCCGCACCAAGACATGGCAGCCTCTGGAGGAAGTATTTCAGGGCCAGAAATACAGCCATCAACTCGAGACAGTTAATGTGACAATCGAGCTGACAACCCTCCCATTCCCCTTGAGCTGGACAACCACTTAAGACCGCTACCCAGCCTGTCAGGGAGGCATCTGTCATTAGCAGCCTGCGACGACAAGACGCACCTAGAGTGGGACCCAAGGTAAGAAACCGGGGTCTGAACCACATAGAAAGGGAACAAAGTCCGCAGCGCGTAACCCTTATTTGCCTTAGGGGACTGGCCCTTGGATGAATCCCCCTGGCTTTTAGCCACAGCTGGAATTGTCTCATGTGCAGAAGGCCCAAAGGGATCACTGTGAACGCAGACGCCATGAGACCTAGTATTCGTTGATACTGACGAGCAGTGCAACATTGACCTAGCCTGACTTTGCTCAGGGTGTTCTGAATGGAAATGATTCGAGCGGGAGACAATTTTGCCCGCATCGTGATCGAATTCCATATAACTCCCAGTTAGGTAATTTCCTGGGTGGGAGAGAGAACGTCTCGGGTTACTTGTGTAACCCTTGTTCCCTGAAAAAAGCGGAACGAGATGCTGCGCTGCTAAGCACTATGGGGAAACAATCTTATTGTGAGCTGCTCTGAACATGTGTGTAACACGTCAATGAAATTGACTGGAATTTATAGCCTCGGTTGGTGAGATCATTGGACGCACCTGTGGCCAGGCTATAAATAGGAGGCGTCACCAGAGTGTCGTCAGATTATTTTTCTGAAGAGCGGTCCTGGGACGTCCCAGTGCGGCAAAAGAAGCGCAGCATCTCGTTCCGCTTTTTTCAGGGAACAAGGGTAACACAAGTAACCCGAGACGTTCCCTTTACAAAAAGCTTCACTTTGATGCTGCGCTGCTAAGCGCTATGGGGAACGAAATGCCCACGCCGCCGCACTGGGGCTGTCCGGACCCCTGATCGTTGTGAAGTGTTTTCACAGAACGCGAGAGGTTCCAGACATGAGCTTGAGATGTCGACTCAAGGGCATAAGCCCGGAGTAGCAGAACATCTAACACCATAAAATCCGAAGAGTGTGTGCGGAAAGGACTAGCCTGCCGTATCACAAACCTGGTTAGACATGAGCTTGAGATGTCGACTCAAAGACATAAGAGTCCGGAGTAGCGGAGCATCTAGCCCACAAAGTCAAAAGATGAGTTTGAGAAGCCAACCCAAGGGCTCTAACTCAAAAGTTCGTACCATGAACTTGGATTTGGCATGAGCCTGGGATGTCGACCCAAGGACATAGTCCGGGGTAGCAAAAACATCCTAGCCCATGTAGAAAATTGTAGAATGTGCGTGGAGAGGACCAGCCCGCCACATCACAAACTTGTTCCTGCATGAGTTTGAGATGTCGACTCGAGGGCGTAAAAGCCCGGAGTAGCATGGACATCCAAACTATAGAATCTAATGAATGTGTGCGGAGAGGACCAGCCTGCCGCATCACAAACTTGCTTAGACATTAGCGTAGATGTCGACCCAAGGGCATACCGGGGTAGCAGGAGCATCTAGCCAAACCATAGATCCTGAAGAATGTGTGCGGAGGTGACCAGCCTGCCGCATCACAAACTTGCTTAGACATGAGCGTAGATGTCGACCCAAGGGCATAAGAGCCCGGGGTAGCATGAACATCTAGAAACATGACCATGAAACCAGATGAATGTGTGCGGGGAGGACCAGCCTGCCGCATCACAAACTTGCTGCAGAGAGAGGCCTCTAGCTGAGGCTTTAAAGGAGGACAGCCTTCTGGTAGAGTGCGCCCTAAAACCTACTGGCGAAGCTTGACCGCGCGCCTCGTAGGCCGGGGCAAAAATGTACCTCACCCAAAGTGACATAGTCTGCCAGGAAGTGACCGCCCCCCGGTCATGGCTTCCAAGTGAAGAATTGCTGCCCTGACTTTACGCCACTAGCAAAAGCGGTGGACATAAGTCTGAAGGGTACAGACTGGACAGAGTCTGAGAAGTCTTAGCTGCTCCGGCGTTACAAACGGCAGGGAGCAGAAGGCTTAGAAAATAACCGGCCAAGGGACGCTAAAGACACCTTGGGCAGGTAGTTAGGGTGAGGGTGCAAAGAATGCTTTGTCATTCTGGGGCAAACTCTAAACAGGCCGGCAAAAGAGACAGAGCCTGTAGGTACCCAAGTCTCCTTAGAGACGTAATTGCCATAAGAAAAACCATCCTGAGAGTCAGAAGTCTACCAAACGCTGACTCTAGAGGTCTAAAAAGGGGTCTTACCCTGTGAAGAGGTCCTAGCAAGGACGCCTCTTAGGGGGCACCCCGCCCACCAAGGCGTGGCAAACCGCAGTGGAAGCCACATAGAACCTGGCAGTGGCGAGGCAAGTGCCCGCTGACAGTTCTTTCTACAGAAAATCCAGAACTGAAGCAAACTGGCAGTTAGCTGGTTCTGTAATATGAACTTAGGGGGGAAACTGGGTGACTCGGGGAGAAGTAGAGGAGACATTGCGCTATCAAAAGAGGCGAAGAGGTCCTCTTCTGCCCTGTAAAATCTACCCAGATCAGTTCCAAGTGGAGGGAGCCGTAGCACTTGAAATGTTCTCAGAAACTTCAATAGAAAGCCCTGTGAACCTCAGTTGGTACCCTTAGGGGCCAAGCATGAAAGTTTTCACAATTCGGACCAGTGATGAGAAGGTCCTTCCTGTCCGGAATCGCCCAAGGCGAGCCGTCAAGGAGAGAAATTCGAGAAACATATCCTGTTCAGCCAGCGCAGCGCCATTAAAAGGAGGCAAGACCCTTGCTGGCGAACCGTAAGTGCCTTTGAGCCCAGACCCAAGGGGGCTGGGTGACTTAGGGAGAAGTAGAGGAGACATTGCGCTATCATAGAGGTGAAGAGGTCCTCTTCTACCCTAGATTAGTAAATCTGCTCCCACACACGGGCATCCAGGGACGAAACTGCCCTGAGCTGCCCTGGGCCCCAAGGAGGATCGAACGTGCCAGAAATTCAGCTGACGTGAACGTGGATCCCCCGATGGTTTACGTAAGAGGCTACCACTGTATTGCCCACCCGCACCAAGACATGGCAGCCTCAGGAGGAAGTATTTCAGGGCCAGAAATACGGCCATCAGCTCGAGACCGTTATTGTGACAACCGAACTGACGACCCTCCTATCCCTTTAAGCCGGACGACCACTTAAGGCCGCTACCCAGCCCGTCAGGGAGGCGTCTGTCGTTAGCAGCCTGCGACGACAAGACGCACCTAGAGTGGGACCCAAGGTAAGAACCGGGGTCTGAACCACATAGAAAGGGAACGAAGCACTGGGCGCGTAACCCTTATTTGCCTGAGGGGACTGGCCCTTGGATGAAACCCCCTGGCTTTTAGCCACAGCTGAAACGGTCTCATATGGAGAAGGCCCAAAGGAATCACCGTGGACGCAGACGCCATGAGACCTAATATTCGTTGATACTGAAGAACAGTGCAACCTTGATCTAGCCTGAGATTGCTCAGGGAGTTCTGAATGGAGATGACACGAGCGGGAGACAACTGTGCCTGCATCGTGATCGAATTCCATATGACCCCTAAATAGGAAATTTTCTGGGTCGGGGAAAGAACGCTCCTTTGGCCTTGAGTCTCGGACCCAGGGAACCTAGATGAGCCAAGACGATATCCCTGTGCTGAACTGCCAGTCGTCTAGATAATTCAGAATGCGGATGCCCTGGAGTCGCAAAGGAGCCAGTGCTGCATCCATGCATTTCGTGAATGTGCGGGGTGATAGGGCTAGGCCGAATGTATCTGCTGTAATAGCCTGACTTTTTCTCTGGAAGGGGAACATGTTCTATGGCCCCTTTTTCCAAGAGATTTTGCAGTTCTACCTGAAGTAGACATGCCTGTTCCGGGCTTACGGTAGTGGAAACCACGCCGTTGAAGCTCGGAGGGCGGCAAGCCTTTTTCTACTGTTTTTAGAACCCACATAGAAATACCTGGCAGAAGTTTCCACGCTGCCAGGTTCTCTGAGATGGGAACTAATTTCAAGACTTCCTGTCGAGGGGGTGTCGAATGTTCCATGTCCTGGATTATAGCAGGGAGCAACGGTACATTCAACATCTTGTTGGAAACCTCTGTCACCCGAAACACCAAGGGTGGCGGGAGTGAAGAGGTTTCGTGAGGGTATCGGGAGGGCCGAAGTGAATGATACACGCGCCCCGTCCCGAAGGGAACTACCCTCACAGGGTTGGATACAGGGCCGTCAGGGCTTCTTTCTCTTGGAGATACAAGCCCTGAGGTCTTGTTTGGGAGGTTGCTGAGGGCGACGAGCCTGTCCCCAATCTCTGCGAGGGGGAGCACGACTTGCCACGCTCTGTTTTTGAACCTCCCTCCTAACAGAATCAGGGCGAGACTGGGTGACCGACGGCCTCGCCCCCTGAGTGCGACGAGGAAGAAATTGCCCAAAGGCTTCCTCATGGCTTTTCGCCTCCTGGAATCTGGAGATAACCGTATTCATGGCGTCTCCAAAGAGACCAGAAGGTGAAACTGGGGCATCAAGGAGGAAAACTCTGTCCTTATCCTTGATGCCGGATAGATTAAGCCATAAGTGCCTCTCAGTGCTGACCAAAGCGGACATAGACCGGCCAATAGCACGGGCTGACTGCTTGGTGGCATGGAGAGACAAATCCGTAGCTCGACGAAGTTCAGAAAAAGCTTTGTCGTCGAGGTCTCTTCCAGCACTCAAGTCTTTTAGTAGGTCAGCCTGGTACGCCTGCAAGACAGCCATGGTGTGCAGCGCAGCACCAGCCTGACCCGCCGCTTGATATGCTCTCCCAACCAGCATGGAGGTTACCCTGCATGGCTTAGAGGGGAGAGCAGATTTCTTAAGCGACGATGCTGAACCCGGCGAGAGAACCCGCAAGTGTCTCTTCGACCGGTGGCATCTTTAAATACCCTCGCGCCTCAGCGCCCACGATAGTCGAATATACTGACGTGGAGGGCACGTGAACGCGCGAGGTATAAGGTTTATTCCAAGAACGAGAAAGCTCGTCGTGGAGATCATCAAAGAAGGGAAGGGACTGATAAGGTGTTCCCTTCCCTTGGTCACCAGACAGAAATCTGTCTTCTAACTTAGAGTGCTTGGGAGGAACTTGGTCACGTGGCCAATCTATTTTAAGTCTGGCCACCGCGCGAGTAATCACATCGACCAGCTCCTCCGAAGATTTAGAATCGCGATTGGAGCGCTCAGATGCGGTTAACTCGGAATCTGATCCAAGGGAATGGAGGTCCCCCTCGCGATCTGAAGAGGCGCCGAAGCACGCTTCAGGATCACGCGAGGGACCAGCAGGATCTGGGGAGAGAGCGAGCGAAAGGGGCGAACCCGTCTCTCGCTCCTCAGCCAGATCCATGCGAGAGCCCCACGAATGAAGTGTGGGTGCCGGCTCTCGAAGTAAGCAAGGCGAGCGCGAAGCATCCCGACCGAAAGTAGGTCGCAATGCGCGCACCCGCCCTGTTCCAACGCGAGAGTAGCGTGCTCTTCCCCCAAGCAAACAAAGCAAAATTGATGCGTGTCCTTGTCAGACATAGAACGCTGACAAGGAAACACGCATTGTTTGCCCTGTTTTTCCGCCATTTTCCCCTTTCTTTTTCTTTTTTTTTATATATATATAAAAGAGAGAAGGAAGGAAAAGACTTAGATTTTTTTAACAAATTTCTAACACAGAGAGAAAGCTCTGAAGAAAAATGTCTGACGACACTCTGGTGACGCCTCCTATTTATAGCCTGGCCACAGGTGCGTCCAATGATCTCACCAACCGAGGCTATAAATTCCAGTCAATTTCATTGACGTGTTACACACATGTTCAGAGCAGCTCACAATAAGATTGTTTCCCCATAGCGCTTAGCAGCGCAGCATCAAAGTGAAGCTTTTTGTAAAGGGAACGCACTTTTGACGTTGAGTCTCAGACCCAGAGAAACCAGATGAGCTAAGACAATATCCCTGTGCTGAACTGCCAGTTCTTGGAACTGCGCTAGTATCAGCCAGTCGTCTATGTAATTCAGAATGTGGATACCCTGGAGTCGCAAATAAGCCAGTGCTGTATCCATGCATTTTGTGAATATGCAGGGTAATAGGGCTAGGCCGAATGGAAGAACCCAATACTGGAAGGCTTCGCCCCCGAAAGCGAACCTCAGGAACTTCCTGTGCTGTGGCAGAATTTCTATATGAAAATGTGTGTCCATGAGATCGATCGTGACAAGCCAAAACATGATGTTGGGCTTGTGACACGACCGTCTTGATAGTTAGCATCTTGAACTTGAACACCCTGATTGAGCAGTTCAAGCCTTGAGAATTTAAGATCGGACACAACCCCCCACCCTTCTTGGGGACCAGGAAGTATTTGCTGTAATAGCCTGACTCTTTCTCTCGAAGGGGAACACGTTCTATGGCCCCTTTGACAAAGAGATTTTGCAGTTCTTTCGCTGTAGACGTGCCTGCTCCGGTTTCACGGTAGTGGGGACCACGCCATTGAAAAACAGAGGGCAGCGAGTGAACTCTACTGTTCTTAGGACCCACATAGAAATACTGGGCAGAAGTTTCCACACAGCCAGGTTCTCTGAGATGGGTATTAATTTCGACACTTCCTGTTGAGGGGATGTCGAGTGTTCCGTGTCCTGCACTAAGGCAGGAAGCAGCGATACACCCAACTTTTTGTTGGAAGCCTCTGCCTCCTGAAACACCAGAGGCGGCGGGAAAGGTGAGGATTCGTGGGGGGGACCGAGAGGGGCGAAGTGGATGGTACACGTGCCCCGTCCCAAGGGGAGCTACCCCCACAGGGCTGGGCATAAGAGCGTCAAGGTTTTTTCTCTTAGAAATTACTCCCCTGAGGTCTTGCTTTGGGGGCTGTGGAGGGCGACGAGCCTGTCGCCAGTCTTTACGAGGGGGAGCACGACTCGCCACGCTTTGCTTCTGAGCCTCCCTTCTAGCAGGACCGGGGCAGTTCTGGGTGGACGACGGCCTCGCCCCCTGAGTGCAGCAAGGAAAAACTTCCCAAATGCTTCCTTGTGGCTCTTCGCCTCCTGGAACCTGGAGATGACTGTGTTCATAGCGTCCCCGAACAGGCCAGTAGGCGAAACCGGGGCAGCAAGGAGGAAAACTTTATCCTTGTCCTTGATGCCCGATAGGTTGAGCCAAAGGTGTCTTTCTGTGCTGACCAAGGCAGACATAGACCGGCCAATGGCATGGGCTGTCTGTTTGGTCGTGCGGAGAGATAGATCTGTGGCTCGATGAAGCTCAGAAAAAGCTTCTTCGTCGAACGTGTTACCCACACTCAGGTCCTTCAGCAGGTCAGCCTGGTATGCCTGTAACACTGCCATTGTGTGCAGAGCAGCACCAGCCTGACCCGCTGCTTGATAAGCCCTCCCCACTAAGATGGAGGTAGTTCTGCAAGGCTTTGTGGGGAGAGGGATATTTTTAAGTGATAATGCCGAACCCGGTGAGAGATAACTCGCAAGTGTCTCTTCGACCGGCGGCATCATCAAATACCCCCGTGTCTCAGCACCCACGATAGTCGAATATGTCGATATCGAGGGTACCTGGACACGGGAAGTATAAGGCTTCCTCCATGAGCGAGAGAGCTCGTCATGGAGACCATTAAAGAAGGGAAGGGACTCATGAGGTGTTCCCTTTCCCCAGCCACCAGACAGAAATCTATCCTCCAACTTGGAGCGTTTGGGGGTCTCTTGTTGGCGTGGCCAGTCTAACTGAAGCCTGGCCACCATACGAGTAACCACATCGAGTAATTCCTCCGCTGATTTATTATCATGGACGGAATGCTCGGAGGTGGGTAGAGATTCAAGGTCCCCCTCATGAACCGAAGAGGTGCCGGAGCGCGCTTCGAGATCACGGGAAGGACCAGCTGGGTCTGGGGAGAGAGCGAGCAAAATGGACGAACCCGTCTCTCGCTCCTCAGCCAGATCCATGCGAGAGCCCCACGAATGACTCCCGGAAGTAAGCAAGGCAAGCGCGAAGCATTTTGCCCGAAAGCAGATCACAATGCTCGCACCCACCCTGCCCCAACGCGAGAGCAGCATGCTCTTCCCCCAAACAAACAAAGCAAAACTGATGCGTGTCCCTCTCGGCCATAGAGTGGAGACAGGGGAACACACATCGTTTGCCCTGACATTCTGTCATTTTCTTTTTTTCTTTTTTTTCCTTTTTTTGAAAGCAAGAAAGAGAAAAGGTCTTCTGCACACTGCCTAAACAATTCTAACTCCTAACAGAGGAAAGAAAGTTCTGACAGGTTCGTGAAAGCACACACACACAGAGTGATCTGAAGACAAAAGATCTGACGATGCTCTGGTGACGCATCTATTTATAGCCCTGCCCCAGGAGCATCCAACGATTACAATGGCAGAGGCTATAAATTCCGATCAATGTTCATTGACGTGTTGCACACATATTCACAGCTGGTCACAACTATAAGATGTTCCCAAAGTGCTTTTCTCAGTGGCGCATCATAAGTGAAGCTTTTTGTAAAGGGAAAGGTGGATCCAAATCATAATTGGTCATGCGCTAATAAAAAATATTGTTTGATGAACTCATCTGTCTATTTTCAGTGTACATAGGACATGCTAAAAAATTATTGTATACAAAGGATGTACACAAAACAACAAATATCACAAAAAATCAGGCAATTCAGCAAGTCTACAAGTCTTTGAAGGTCAAATAAAATGTATTGATTTATGTTCCATTTTCAGAAATCATTCAATCTAGCAGATGACCAAACATTTTAGAAGACTGATGACTTTATTACAAGTTGAAATAGGTTCTGAGGCAGTAACAGAAAAAGATTTGTGATAAAGCCAGGGAAGGACTGAGGGGAAAGGACAAAAACATGTCCAGTTGTTTTTTGTTTCACATCAGCTTGAAGTGATTTCGCTTCAATTAAGGTCAGCTGTTGAATTGCTCTCTATAAAAGCCACCTGTATTCTTGGAGAGCAATTGCAATCCTAGTGCTCTATTTTTGGATTTCCCCCATCTGTGCTTGAAGCACCTATAAAATAGGCAATTTTACAGGTGTAACTGTGGATCAGTCAGCTGTGTCTGAGGGATAACTGATCTGGGAATGTGATGATGTCTGAAGCTTGACAGCTTTGTGGATTGAATGGGCACATAGAACATGTAATTTACTCTGTGTGTGAAAACGACTGAAAGAGAAACCAGTGGCTTCTCATAATGTATTACTTGTACATTTTGTCCTAGCATATATTGTAACATTGCAGGTTGTTTTGACAAATTGCAAAAATAACAATGTAAGTTGTCTCTTCATTTTCAACAATTACAAAAATATGTTTCTGATGTGTTTAAGAAGAGAGGCATTTTACTGTTATCCAGAGACACCTGACCCTTTTCCACTTTCAACATCCATTTACTACAATAGTTGACTGTGGCAGAATCTTATGCACTTTGCATTCTATGAAGGAGGTGACTTATTTGTCTCTAACTTGGCTTGTCACACTTTCTCAAGCGAATTATCCGATGAGTCATCTTTACCTGTGCATAACGGCTCCATAAAAGAGTAAAAATAGACAGTGAACAAGATGGAAAACTGTACTAATTAGCACAGTTCACCCTGTTTGTTGATTTCCTTGAAATGTAGGGAAGACGCATATCAGATTTTAAAGACTGTAATCATACTAGGGGGTGTTTTCAGATATATCGTGATATGTTTCAGCAATACCTGAGAGCAAGTTTCAAAGCATTAAGTTATAAACTAGATCTTATAAGTAAGGATAGGAGAGTTAATGGAGGAGAAGGGATTTAACAAGTATTAATTGAAATTCCTTAATTTTACAGTTTCAGAGTCATTCTCCCTAGACAGTGGGGGGAAAGAAAGAAAAGAACTCTTAACAGACCAGCTTGACCAGGCTGGGAGACCAGATAAAACCAGAAAACCATCTTAGACTGGTTTAATCTGATTCTTTTCAGCAGGGGATAAAAAATAGCTTACCTGTTTTAGCTTTTTCAGGTCTTCATCCAACTCAAGATTGTCCAAAATAACAGCAACAAAAAGACTCAGAAGGATCTGTAAGAGAAGAAGAGTATTTCAAACTCATCTTAACATTCTAATTTGCCATATAAGAAATAAATCTTTATGATTTAAAACATTACAATTTTGTCTGGTTGAAGCAAATTAAGCATTAAATGACATAAGACAATTCCTTCATTAGTCCAGCATCTTTGATATCAATGACCCCACATTCAGTTGCCATTTTAAGAGATAAACAGTGTTGTAGCCTCACTATTCTCTGTGATACATCCTCTGTAAGTGAACTGCGCTGATGGAGTGTTGCTGCCAGAACATTTGTCATGCAAACAGGTGAATCCTGTTCAATAAATGGTTCTAATCCACACAATAAAATTATATTCAATATAATATGCTGAAGTCAAACTACCATTTTTAAAAGACATGTTCTACATGTACTAATATATTTGGATATTTTTTATTTAATGGTTTAACCATGTCTAACAACAAAGAATCACAGGAAAGAAATGAAATACACTGTGCCTTTTCTTTTCATACATTCTTTGTTCATGACAGGAAATTAATAAATGAAGGTTACACTAGGTCCTAACAAGGTGTGACCTGTTAATCTGAGTTTTTGACCTAACCAGATGTGACAACAACCGGCCACAAGCAACATTTTGATGGTTGCTTGTTTTCTATATTTGTGACGCTGCTAGTGAAATTTCCTGCTCCTCATATCTGCATATTAAATATCAAATATTTTATTTTGAAAACAGTGTTGGGTTATAAACCTCCTCCTTACTCTTAATAAACCTGCCTCCTTACTCTTCACAATCATTGTCCGCAGAAGAGGTATCAAGTACACAATCACTACAGGAAGCAGCAAACTCAACTCTCAACTCTGAGGAATGCCACATCTCAAGTGTGAGGAATGAGACATGTGAGGAATGAGACATCTGTTGTCACATTCCTCTGATCCTCTTTGGTCACATTAATTTGCTATAACTTTCAACCTGCTACAGAATATGAATTAGGAAGGACAAAAATAGTTTATAACAGTCTGGGGTGCGTTTCAAAAGGCATCATTAGCCAACTATGGTAACAAGTTTCATCATTACCAGCATAGTTCAACGATTTGGTGTTTCCCGAAGCTATAGTTCCAACGAACATTCGCAAACAGCATCGCAAAGTTTTCTGGTTGGAACTACAACTCTTTAGGTTAAGTTTGCTGAGTGGACATCATTTGACATCTTTAATTCAATTTCATTGTCAAGAATTTGACCACGCTTACATATTTATTTATTTTTTTATGGCCTCTTGGCTTTTTAATGGGATAGGGTAGAGAGGTGACAGAAAATGAGAAGGAATAGAGTGCGAATGGGATCAGGAAAGGACCTCAGGAGCCAGGACTCTAAATCGGGTCACCCGTGATGCATCAGCACCACATGTCATAAGTGCAGCCCACTAGGCTATGGCTCTGACCGCTTACATTTAATAAAATTACTGTTTCCAGGGTTTTGCAGAAGATGGAGTTCTGAAATGTCATGTAAACGTGAGTGCAGCCGTTAAAGGGATTGAAGACGGTTCAGAGAAAGTACTTTACTACACACAGTTTCTGTCAGAGAACACAGCTTTTATGTGTTAATGTTAACGCATAAGTGTGTGTATGTGCGTATATGCTCAAATGCGTTAGGGGAATGGCTTACTGGTGAAGGTTTAAATGAGCTATTATAATTTTATATTTGCAGAAGTTATTACTCCACCCCCTGATTAATATCATTAACAACATCTCAACCAACATGGTTAGAATGATGGATGTGCAAAAAAGTTCCAATGGTTTCAGGAAACGGTCGTGACCAGCTAGTTAATTTTTTAGAACGATGCGTCATGCTATGGTGGATAAGCAGAGAGTTACGCCATTGTATGGGAAACACACCCCTGCATGGTTCCCAGTGGCACAAACACAAGCTATCTACATTTTAGAGGTTGCCCAGCTTTCTTGCTGTGTCCCTGAAACTGGGGTTACATAGAGCATATGCAACACATGGAACTGGGGTTCTTTATATGATGCATAATGAAAATGAATGGCAACAGTGAGGATGTGGAAAAGGTTTCAGATGTGCCCCAACACAAACTGCTAGCTGTGCTTCATCTTGAGTGTAAACCCTACAGTCACACTCTCTAATGCTTCGTTTTAACAAACCACAAAATTAGCTATAGCAACAATTGAGGCAAGGTTTGTCACTGTTACTTCTAAGAAGTATTTGACACTAATATGGACAGTTTAAAGGAATAGACTGTTCCCTATCTGTCACTCACTCAACGTTGTGTCAATGAGTTGACACTAGGGGTCGCTCCTGCGGAGCCCAGACATCTCTGATCTTAAGAAAAGGAGAATGAAAATTGGCGTGTGGAATTTGCATGCCACTGCCCCGGACATACGGGGTATAAAAGGAGTGACGCTGCAAACACACATCAGATATCTTCTTCGGAGCCGAGCGAGCAAGTTCACAGAGCTGAATTTCTCTGCAGCCTCCATTCATCTCTCTACGCTGTTGGATCTATGGCGCATTCCAGTGGTCCTCCCCCTTGCACACCACAGTTGTGCTGTGCAAATACCCCTGGGCGCTTCAGCAGCTGAAAACTACAGAGTGAACAACTTTGTTTATAGTATATATATATATATATATATATATATATATATATATATATATATATATATATATATATATATATACACGTGTATATATATACGTATATATATATATATATATATAAAAAACATAAAAGAGTTTAATTTCCTCTAAAAGAGTGGCGCAAATGAAAAACGTCTTTTTCAAGATGCCTTTTTCGTTTGTGTATGTTTCCTGGTTGCGATTATTACCTCTCCGCTTCCCACGGCTACTATCGCTGCCTCTCATGATGGGCACTGCCACGCAGGGACAGTGCTTGTGGATGGATCACGCTCTCACTGCGAGGGCATGATTCTGGCAACATTGCGGTCGCGGCTTTCTCTCTTAAGAGGGAAAGCCACTCCAGCGGCTCCCCGACTCATACCATGGGTATGAGGCGGGGTCTGTTAGCTCTAGGGGCGATTTGGGAATTTCAATGGGAGCTTCTCCACCAGGAAACCCCCCACGGATCTCCCATTTCCCAGCACACTCGTTTGCCCCAGCGAGTTCGCGATGTGACCGCCGGCTCGTCTCAGGGCGAGTTTGCGCTCACGGCTCACGAAGTGGATGAGCTTTTGATTACAGCATCGGAGAGTGGGTTTGTTCAGGCTGTCGTCATGTGCAGCTGACGGCCATGCTTGCCTGGGTGGCTGCGAGTGTCGGGATGGAGTGGAATTCTCCGCTCCCCCCTGAACCCTTGCAGCCCGGTGATAGGTCCACTTACGGCCGCGCCCCACCCCCGTACCTTTCTTCCTGGAAGTGCATGATGAGCTCACGTGATCGTGGCAGGCACCTTTAACTGTCCTCTCTCACTATCCTCGACGGTGGGGCTGCCAGGCGGTGCTCGGCAACTCCCCAGGTTGGTAAGGCGATCGCGGTGCACTTGTGCCCGCAGAATGCCACCACCTGGCAGAGTCGTCCGAGTCTCCCGTCCAGTGCCCGTGGGTTTACATCGTCACTCATGACTGAGCCTACAGTGCCACTTGACAGGCCGCCTCCACTCTGCACGCCATAGCTCTCCTGCAAGTTCGCCAAGCTGTGGCGCTCAAAGAACTGCACGAGGGTAGTTCTCACCCGAGTTTTATGCAGGAGCTGCGCTCAGTGACTAGTCTCCTCTCTTGCACCCCCGTCTGTTTTTCGCCAAGGGTGTCCCCCTGCGGCAGCAACACTGGTCCTGCCACAGCCCGCCCCAATAGGCTGGCCCCGGTGTCGAGCCACCCGCAGAAAGCGGACGCCACCCGTCTCATGGCCGGTCGCCAAGAACCCAAGAAAGTCTTCAAAGCGTTCCCCGAGATAGGCAGTTCAGGAAGTAGGAGACCTGTTGCACAGGAGCTGGTAAGAGCACCACTCATTCCCCCAGGCCAGGTGGAGGTTCTTTATTTCCTTTTCTTACCTCACCGCATGCCCCAAGGGCCACGGTACCCACATTCTAAGAAAAAAGCAGTCTTCTCATTTCTTGGGCCTCACAGTCGGTGTCCCCGGCCGTCGTAATCATGACCACCGGCACCGTTTCTCTCTCTGGCAGGCATGGCACCTCGGAGGCGGGCCTCCTGCCCCCGCGTGCCCATCTATAGCAAAAATCCGCCCCTGATGTGATGGTCTCCATGGGCTACGAGGACGAAAATCTTCCTCCCCCGTCCCAGGCTGTTCCGGGAGTGGTCACAAGGAGCCAGGTAAGTGCTTTGATGTCTCTAGACTCAGCACCTCAGGCGCCGCCCTGTCGCGAGGCCCCGCCCGCTGGTACGTCCTACACTGTAGTTCCTTTGGTTCCTCTCAAGCGGAGGTTGGGGGCGTGGCTCGCGCTACCCAACCCGTTGCATTGGTTGATCAGGACCGTCCGACTTGGCTACGCTATTAAGTTCACCAGGCCCCTGTCCAGGTTCAACGGCATCCGCTCCACTGCGGTGAGAGGCAAGAACGGCGCTTTCTTGCACGCGGAGTTCGCCTTCCTTCTACGAAAGGAAGCGGTAGAGCCTGTCCCTCCAGCCGAGGTGAAGAAGGGGTTTTACAGCACCTACTTCAATGTACCTAAAAAAGGCGGCGGTTTGCTTCCAATACTAGACCTGCTAGTTCTGAACCGGGCTCTGCACAGACTCCCACCGAGATGCTCACGCAGAAACGCATTTTAGCGTGCGTCTGGCATCATGATTGGTTTGCGGCGGTACACCTGAAGGACGCGTACTTCCATATCTGATTCTTCCTCGACACAGACCCTTTCTCCGGTTTGCCTTTGAGGGTCAGGCATATCAGCAAAAAGTCCCCCCCTTCGGCCTGTCCTTGTCCCCTCGCGCCTTTACAAAAGTTGTAGGGAAAGGGAACTGGGCGTCCGCATCCTCAACTATCTTGACGACTGGCTAATCCTAGCTCACTTGTGGGACATGTTGTGTGCGCACAGGGACCTGAAGCTCATTCATCTCAGCCGCTTGGGGCTTTGGGTCAACTGGGAAAAGAGCAAGCTCGCCCCAGTTCAGAGCATCTCTTTTCTCGGTATGGAGTAGACTCGGTCTTAATGATGGCGTGCAGTCAGTGCTTAACTGTCTGCATGTACTCAGACAGAACACATTGGACCCACAGAAACCTTTTCAAAGCCTCCTGGGGCATATAGCATCCTCAGTGACAGTCACGCCACTTGGGTTGATGCATATGAGACCACTTCAGCACTGGCTACAGACACGAGACGAGAGACGAGCATGGCGCGAAGGCACACACTGCATCCTTGTCACACAGGCTTGCTGCTGTTTTCTCAGCCCCTGGTCAGACCTAGCGATCCTACGGGCAGGAGTTCCCCTAGGCCAGGTCCCCAGGCACGTCATGGTTATGACAGATGCCTCCCAACGGGGCTGGGTCACCGTATGCAACGAGCACTCAGTCGTTGGCCCTTGGACTGTGTTGGCATGTCAACTGCCTCGAGTTGCTCGCAGTACTACTTTCCCTGAGGAGTCCGCTACTTTGGAGTCTTGAGCCGCTGCGAGCCACCCACATACCAGGCCACCTCAACAGCACAGCGGACACGCTGCCGCGACAGGTTACACTCAGAAGAGAGTGGAGACTCCACCCTCAGGTGGTCCAGCTGATCTGGAGACAATTCGGCAACCACAGGTAGACCTGTTCACTTCCCCAGAATCCTCCCACTGCCCACTTTGGTACTCTCTGACCGAGGCATTGCTGTGTCTGGTGCACCCTCTTCGCATCTACTTGGATCGCACGCAGAGCTTTAGGTGCTCCGAGCAGTTCTTTGTCTGCTTCGGTGGACAGCGGAAGGGAAGCGCTGTTTCCAAACAGAGGATCGCCCACTGGGATGTAGATGCCATCACTATGGCATACCACGCCCAGCACGTGCCACCCCCTGCTGGCCTACGAGCCCATTCTACCAGGGGTGTTGCGGCTTCTTGGGCATTGTCCTACGGCGCCTCTCTAGCAGACATATGTAGAGCCGCGGGCTGGGCAAAACCTAACACTTTTGCAAGGTTCTATAACCTCAGGGTTGAGCCAGTTTTGTCCCGTGTGTTATCAGCTGCCACAAACAGGTAAGTTCGGGTCAGCTGGCCAGGTGTATCGCTTGTGCATAGCACCTTTCCCCTCCCTTGAGGCGAAGACGTGCGCTCTTTCCCCAGTTGTGTTCGCAAGAAGTGTGAACCCTGGACGTTCTTCCTCCCTAGCCTAGTGGCCATCGAGCCTTCGGAGAGGCTCGCTGCCGCCCCAGTACGGGCGTCACCAAAACCCCGTACTGAGGTAAGTGCTCCACATGTGCTGGTTGTCCCCCTAGACAACCCTGTGTGATGTATATTCCACAAAATGGTTTCCTTGCCGGTAAACCGCTTCTTCCTTGGGCAGAGAGCCCTCTGTCCTTGGTCGCCGTGTTTGTAGTAACTCCTCCCCCCATGGGTAGGATCTACCACGACGCCGTTCTGCACGATGTGCTTCCGCTCCTAACCGGTAAAGACCATGTGTTGTATTCCACCTATGTGTTGAATTTCCAGTGTCCCTCCTGCCACAACACTGAACCAACAGCTGAAACGGCCGGGTCTTTGGCTCGGCTCCTCCAAACACACATCGATACCTGATGTTTGTTTGCACCATCACTCCTTTTATACCCATGTGTCTGGGGGAGTGGCATGCAAATTCCACATGCCAATTTCCATTGGCCTTTTCTCAAGATCAGAGATATCTGGGTTAGTTGTCAACTCATCAACACAACGTCTCATTCCCTCCATCAGGGAACGGAGGTTACATCAGTAACCGAGACGATTTTCAGCCAATTTATTTCAGTGTCAGTCTCATCGGTCTCATTTGCTCTCATTAAACTGTACTACAGTACAAAAAGTACAAAAACTGTACTTTTGTTGTAGAAACAAAACATGATAGAAGCTCTTTGGTTGTATCTTTCAGGAAAAATCACTCAAAATAAATAAAACAATTTTTTACCAGTGTGGCAAAGAGGTGGTAGAGAATAAAGTATATGGCCACCACTGGAGCCCACATGGGTCCCACTGCCACCAGTGTTTGGTCCATGACATCTACCCAACCCTCCTGTGTGAGGATCTGGAACATGGACATAAATGCCTGTGGAAGAGAAAAAGAACAATGATTAGCCTGCACTCTTAAATTACACATCAGGGAAAAAAAGAAGAAAAATAAATAGTGTCTGCCCCATTAATCCTTAATAATACTTAAGGTTAATTCTAAATTTGACCTTAAAGGGATAGTTCATGATAAAACAGAGAAATCTGTCATCATTTACTCACTCTTGTGTTTTCCAAACCCAAGAGACTTTCTTTCAAGTTAGGCCATAGCCACCATTCGCTTTCATTGTATGGGGTGGGGGGGATGATGCAATTAAAGTGAATGGTGACTGAGACTAACACCTCCTTTTGCGTTCCACAGATTAAATAAATTACAATAACGGCTGAAATGAGAGTGAGAAAATGATGAGAGCATGTGGATTTAATATGAATGAATGAATGAATGTTACACTTATATGGCGCTTTTGTGACACTACACTCAAAGCACTTTACATAGTGAGCAGGGTACTCTTCTCAACCACCACCAGTGTTCAGCATCCACCTGGATGATCCGACAGCAGCCATAGTGCCCCAGAACGCTCACCACACACCAGCTATTGGTGGAGAGGAGAGAGTGAAGTGATGGAGCCAATTCGTGTATGGGAATTATTAGGAGGTCATGAGCGATATGGGCCATTGGGGGAAATTTGCCCAGGATTTTTAATGATCACAGAGAGTCAGGACCTTGGTTTGATGTCTCATCTGAAAAACAGTGCCTTTTTATAGTATAGTGCCCTATCACTATACTGAGGTATTAACCCTCTGGGGTCGGCAATCGCGCCGGCGCGATAGTCTCGCTTTTTTTCTTATCAGTGCAAAAGAGACTCAAAATACTCGGTTGATTTTGATCTTACATATAAGTGTTGTACATCATTAGATCCTGTTAAGTGTCTATTTTTTTTTGTGGATACTCACAATAAAAACAAAGTGTTGTGCTTTTGGCCAAATAAAGAAAAACAAACATGATGCGAGTTCTGCGTTCTCTCTGTCAGTGAAGTCCATTCTGAAACACGTCTGTAAATTAACTGTAACTCAGCAAATACTTGTCACCCTTGTCACACTTGTCGCCTTGACATATGTCTTTATGAAGCTTGCATTCTCTTCTTTTACATGAAGTAATTTATTAAAAAAAACAAATATTTTCAGCTTATGTAATCCGTTTGAAACCAAGGAGAGTACAGTTTTTTCGTTCTCCCCTCATTATCTGTAATGAGCTGAGACCGCCACGCCCCCGGGCGCTATTCACATGTAAATAGGTGATATGCATCGCACACGCCCCCCACCGCTACTCCGGTGAAGAGGCCCTTCAGATGATTCTGGACAGAGGAAGAATTCACCTTTTCCTCAGAGGAAGACAACGAACGGCTGCACTTTGAAGAACGAATTGATCCCGCCGAGGATACAAGTTCAGAGTAAGTTGTTTAGTGTTATAATTCATTTTCTGATCATATGGAACTTATATGAATTTTCAGACTATATTTTGCCTAGTTTTGGCTAGCTTTTGACATCTTACAGGAAAGATTGCCCCACAATATCCCTAACATTCGTGTATGCTCAAGTGTAAACTTTTCAAATGTGCTTAAACTCTAAACATATTTGTATATTAAATATATTTCACTCAGTTTTGATTAGCTTATGACACTGATTATCATGCTAAAATACTGCCTTATGCGTAATGTATCTTGTTTGCGAATATCTGCTTGGGCAACACGATTTAGTGCAAATATATTTCCGGTAAAATATGTGATAGGCCTAACGTTACTGTCTATGCAATATATTTTTATGGGCCATATAGACCACGCACATTTAGTGATACACGCAATGAACGGATCGTTCGCGAACGACACATCACTAGCCTACATTTCAAACAATTACACATGTATTCACAAACATCTGTGCATAGGGCAGTAAGCATGATAAGTAGTGTCATAGGCTAACCAAAACTGAACATATGCTCAGATGTTTGTGAATACATGTGTAATTGTTTGAAATGTAGGCTAGTGATGTGTCGTTCGCGAACGATCCGTTCATTGCGTGTATCACTAAATGCGCGCGGTCTATATGGCCCATCAACAGATACTCGCGGCCCATCAATAGATATTTCTCAGTCCCGTGGCCCATCAACAGATATACATACATTGTGCATCCATACGCATTATGAACCCATCGTTCAGTTCTCAGTGCGATCGAGAATCATACTGAGTAAGTGCATAGACGTAATATTTTACAGATGAAATGTAGCCTAATTGTGTTTACATCGTCATAATATAAAAGTACATATTCTTGTGTGAAATTACAAAAACGTCTTTTTTTATCCATGGCAATTAGTGATTGATAATGATACAGTTTCTTTGATTGTGTTATCAGCATGCTCACGTTTTTGTTTTGTTTTGTTTTTAACAGATGTGACAATGAACATGTCCAAGCACCTGTCCGAAGAGAGCCAAGGCAAACAAGCAGGCAACCAACAGACAGTCCACTCTGTCATGGAAAACAGAGACTGATGTTGACATGGTTCCACAGACTGCGATTCCTGCCCGCACGGGAAGCTGGACAGCAACTGATCTCTGTAGACTCTAAGTATAAGTCAGTTGACTTGTATATGTAGCACTGTGGTCTTGTGAGGCACAACATTTAGTTCCTTCACATAGAGGAATTACAATAAAACAGATTGAAAAACAAAACCTTTGCATCTCATGTCATTCTCAGTTCAGGCTGCCTCACAGCACCTTGATGGGGCATTAGCCTTTGGGGGAGTGTCTTTAGTCTCCCCTGGTGTGAATCTCATTGATATTCATGGCCATCGACACTCCCATGCATACAGCAGTGCTGACACAAAAACTGACTTACAAAATTGAAATTGTTATATTGTTGTTTGTGAAAGAGTGGTCAGAATGATTTTCACATCATTTTGTAGTAAAAATTCTAGCCTACAAGAATGGTGACTCAAAAGTCTTGTGGACAACTGTTCAGTATGTGTTATATGGCCTTATTGCGGTGACAATTTTTTTTTTCCCAAACTTACTAACCACGCATAATATTTTGTTTTCTATAAAATGCAAACATGTACATCTATTTTGCTTACATATTATTGTAGCAGAGTTTGTGCTGAATACAGAAAAATTACATGTTGGCCAATGAATGAAATAAGCACAAATGTCAGGGCATGTCAAAACATCTCAAGGGCCCCAAAAACACCTCAGACCCCAGAGGGTTAAGACCCGCACATGACGCAAGTTAAGCACCCCCCTGCTGTCCGCACTAACACCTCTTCCAGCAGCAACCTTCCCCAGGAGGTCTCCCATCCAGGAACTGACCAGGTTCAACTCTGCTTGGCTTCAGTGGGCAACTGGTCTAGAGCTTACAGGGTGGTATGGCTACTGACATGGAGAATATTTATTAAATAAATATTTCATACTGTAATACTGTAGGTGACTGTGGAATAATGAAGGCCACTTTTAAACTTCTTTTGTTGGTGTTGCTGTAGCTGTTCCCTGTTTGAAGGATGTTCTATAGGAATGTGTCTCTTGTCTCTACTCTCACGTTTCACACGTAGCTCAAATGTATGTCACACCCATATAAGGTAATGAACTATTTCATTGGTGGGGGTCTTGTGGAATGTGGTTTTTCTGGACCATATAACAAAGTGCTGAACAATAAACGTTGAAGAAGGATTTGATAGCATTGGGTGTCTGTGTCATTTCTTTCTTCCCTCAGCTGAGCCGTATCGAGACGGGGATTGCAGATCAAGAAAATAAATTAAATACATTGGATGACAAAATTATCTAACAATTTGGGGGCTCGTCCGGGATTTCTCCAGACAGGTAAGACTGATTTAAGTATCAAGTTTTCCTGTCTGATGAGAGATTAAATAAAACATAGTTTAATTTGGCTCGATATTAACTCCGTTAATAACTCTGCTCGGGGGCCCCGTCTGAGGGAAGATTTTGCCTTATTATAAATAGGAAGGAGGGTTTTGCTCTATTATAAATAGGGAAAACCCCACGACCGCAGCAGTAGTTTAAAGGATATCCTTATTCTGGTATGAATAAGAAGAGGATGGAAATTGTCCTAAGGAAAAGATGGAGTGAATTTTATCTGTATTATTGTTCTGCATGAACCGTGTCGATCGGGAAATTGTTTGTATTATTATTATTAAAAGGGTGACATTATGGGACAGGAAATAAGTCGCCTGTTATCGAATGAAACTCCAAAACAGTGGATGTTTCGTAATAATCAGGGTGTCGGAACAACCGCCTAAATATGATATTGTTGTTAACAAAGCTTTAACCCCTAACCTCCCAAAGACACCATGCACACTGTTGTATCCCGATTTGACCCCAGTAAAGGGTAACTCATTCGCTGCAGCCGCGGACGTATTCGATTCTGATTCAAAGAAAGATACGAGTGAAGATACAACAGCTGCATTTCCTTTTGTCCAGTGCCCAGATGGATATAAAATCATTCCACTAACAATGTCAGAGGCGCTGGCAATATGCAAGGAATTACCTGACCCAGTTAGATCTCCACTGCAATATGTGAATATTTTAAAGAAACTTACAACGTACAGTCAACTAACCAGACGTGATTATAGATTCATATTGTCCAAAACATTACCTCTGGACGTAACTGAAACAGTATTAGTTGAAAAAGTGCCTTTGCTGGATTTTAAATTCGATCAACCACGAGTGGAGGACGGAAGAACCAGGTCAGGAAGATACTTTAAAGGAACAACCATAGACTGGGCATGGGGAGACAATGACGCCTTGCCAATATTTTTTAGAGACCTCCTCAAATTCCTGCAGGGCATGGCCGCATCCAGACAAGATATTACACATGCGGCTAATACAAAACAAAAAAGGGACGAAGGTCCAGTGGCATTCTTTGCCCGGTTTAAAGCTTCGTGAACAGATGAATCGTCCCTTTCAACTGATGATGATCAAACGATTCTATTTATAAACACGTTCTTGAATAACATGGACCCTGAAACTGCTCGATTAATTCGTATCACAACTGCTGGTTTGACCGCAATGAAAATTCCCGAATTCGGACGACGTCTTCGTGAGCTGTCCACCGCTGGGGCTTTTGAGGGCTGTCAGCGTTCTTTCTCGAAAACAGCATCCGCAATGGTGCAGTATACGTCCCGGATGAATGAATCTCGCATATGCCATTACTGCGGAAGACAGGGACATCTAAAGCGAGATTGTCGTAAAATGATGAAAGATCTGGGACAACCATATTGGTGTAACCAAAATGAGAGACAACATTTAGCACGCTCTGAACCACCGCGATCTGAACCCCCACAAGAATTTGGCCCACATAACCGCTCCACACCGCGATACCCCACAGAATGGACACCCCGCTAGGGAAGCCCACAGAGCACTGAGTCCTCCGCATATGCATTAGCATCAACGCTGCGTTTCGATAACTCAGCACTGCCTTTTATATCGTTAAATATTGACCACAAACCGTATACATTTCTGGTCGATACTGGCGCATCTAAAAGTTCATTAACAGCACATTGCTATGAGGGCTCTATTACGGGACGCACTCTAAACTCTGTGGGAATTAATGGCGTTCCCGTTAAGTGTCAGATGACACCGAAATTACTCGTAACATCTCCTGATAACCCAAACTTGTTTAAAATGCATGATTTTGTGATTTTGCCTGACTCTCCATTCCGCCTACTGCGCGATCTGATGCATAAAATTGGGGCAAAAATAACTTTTGATTCTAACTCACTACAATTGCTGTTTCCCTCAGTATATTGTCAGTCTGTGTATACAGGTCACTGCGGAGAAGTTTGCAGCTCAACGTTTGTCAGCACTTCTGCTGCGAAACAGGAAATGCTCAACGTAGACCCAGCGCTATGGGCTGCCCACAAAGATGAGGTGGGCCTTTTTGACGTAAGACCATTTGTTGCCAAACTCTGCTCTAACCTACCAGTATACTGCAAACAGTATCCACTTTCCAAAGAAAAAGAACAAGGCATTGGCCCAATAATACAGCAATGCCTGTCACAAGGTATTTTAAAACCTACACCCTCACCATACAACACGCCAATTAATCCGGTAAAGAAAGCTAATGGTACATGGCATTTAACACAAGATTTGAGGAAAATTAATGATTTAATTATTCCATTGTCACCTGTGGTACCCAATGTCCACACTATCATTAACTCAATTCCGGCAGATCACACTCATTTTACTGTTATTGATTATGTTCTGCCTTCTTCAGTGTGCCAGTTGCAACAGTTACGCAGCCCCTGTTCGCATTCACCTATGGAGGACAAAAGTACACTTGGACTCGAATGCCTCAAGGATTTCGAGAATCGCCTGCTGTGTTCTCTGCTGTAGTGCACGCTACTCTCAAAGGTACCAAGCTGCCACCACAGACTTGTCTGCTGCAATATGCTGACGACATCCTGGTTTCTGGACTGGACATTGAGTCATGCACAGCTGCTTCAACTATTGTGTGCCATGTATTAGCGAAGGCTGGCTTCAAGGCATCAAAAGAGAAGCTACAATGGGTGAAACCGAATGTCAACTATCTGGGTCATGAGTTACAAGAAGGAACAGTACGTCTCTCCAAGGACAGAGTGAAAACAATTACTACCTTCAAATGCCCTAAAACAAACACTCAAATGCAAAGCTTCTTGGGTTTAGTGAACTATTGTCGAGCATGGGTGCCAAACTGCTCGTTATATGATAAAATACTGAGAGAAGCAACACTCTCAAATGCTGAAGAACCTATAGAGTGGACTGCTGAAATGGACATGGCTTTCAAACATCTACGAAACAGCCTCAGCTCTCCACCTGCGCTAGGCTTACCAAATTATGATGAACCCTTTCATCTGTACATGCACGAGGCGGCTGGCACAGCAGCACCGATCCTTGCACAGTCCCATGGCGGAACGTATAGACCAGTAGCGTACTTGTCAAAAACTTTAGACGCAGTCGCCAGAGGCCTCCCTGCATGTTTGCGAGCCGTGGCTGATGCAGCATTGATGGTACAACATGCAGAACGCATTGTACTCTCACATCCATTAGTTGTCCACACCTCCCACCAGGTAGGAACTATCATGCACAACATTACAACACAACGCATGACGGCCCAATGTCGATCGGGGTATGAAGCTATTTTATTGGCTAATGCTAATTTGACCATTAAACCAACTTCCACTGTACACGGCCCGACATTATCATTACACAAATTGCTGACTCAAGGTGAATTTTCCAATGACACACATGATTGCTTTGATCACCTGAAAACATGTACTTCCTGCAGGCCGGATGTTTCATCATCCGCCCTGGAGGAGGGGGACCATTGGTATGTTGATGGGTCCTGTTCCAAGCCAAATGATTCTGTATACTGGTGTGGTCAATCAATATATACACAGACTCGAAGTATGCTTATGGGGTGATACATGATTTTGCTCGAATGTGGGAGGAAAGAGATTTTAAGACAGCTGAAGGCAAACCTATATCACATCATAACCTGGTTTCAGAATTATTGAGAGCAGCACAGTTGCCTGCCAAATTGGCCGTAATAAAAGTTGCGGGGCACATGACAGGGGAACTGGAAGAGGCGAGGGGAAATACATTAGCTGATGAGGTAGCAAAGTGGGCTGCGAAGGAAGTTGTGGTAAGCCCAGATCTGAATCGAGCTGAAGAGAGAGTTTCCATGATGCAATCAACTCTGATAAGAGACATTGACATAAAACTGTTGCAGGCAAAGCCATCTGAATCTGATATTCAACATTGGGCCTCAAATGAAGTGAAACCAGACCGGAATAATTTGTTAAGGGATGAACAAGGGCGTCTGGCTCTGCCCAAAACCGCAATAGTAATACTATGTCAACATTATCACGGTATCTCTCACGTTTCACAAGAAAAGGTTATACAGTCAATAAATCAAACATATTGCATCAGTGGGGTACGAAGTGCAGTAAAATTAATCATAGATTCATGTCTAACATGCGCACAGAATAACAGAAACAAATCTACAAAGCACGACTCATTACCGCACCCGGAATTGCCGTTCCAACACCTGCAAATAGATTGTACACATATGCCGCCATGCAAGAATAACAAATTATTACTCGTAATCGTGGATCGTTTTTCTAAGTGGACGGAAGCTTTTCCGTGTGTGAGGAAAATGCTAAAACAGTGGTAAAAATTCTAGTAAAAGAAATAATACCAAGATTCGGCATACCAACCATTATTGAGAGTGATAATGGCACTCCATTCACGTCCAAAGTTACACAATTACTCGCAAAGGAATTGAACATAAATTGGCATTTCAACATACCTTACCACCCACAGTCGGCAGGCGTGGTGGAACGGACAAATCGAACATTAAAGGAACGATTGAACAAAGCCTGCACCGAAACCGGAAGAACATGGTTTGATGTTCTACCGGCTGTGTTGACCGAACTCAGAATGTCACCATCCTCTGTTGTTAAATTTTCTCCATTTGAAATACTAATGGGTAGGCCTTTCCCGACCCCTTGGGTCAAAGGCCGCACTGGCTTTCTCTCCACAGGTGACACGGAGGTGGTGATTGCCGAATATGTGGATTCCCTCATTAAGACATTAAATGGCATAAATGGTGATGTCTCTCCCTCTGCCTGCAGAAAGCCCTACTCATCCATTTGTTCCAAATCAGCAGGTTCTGGTGAAGTGTCTGAAACCAACGAAGTTAGGAGAACAGAAGTATTTGGGCCCAAGTACTGTACTGGCTGTGACTAGAACGGGGGTGCTAACTGACCTTCAACCACAGTGGATCCACGCAAGCCGCGTGAAGCTTGCTCCAGAGGAGGGCCTTACTGATTCAAGGTGAACGGTGAAAGCACTGGAGGAGCTGAACACGCAGCGCCAGTGCCCAACCGGGAATCTGCGAATTAGGAGGACCTGAGGAGGCACCCGGAACAGTCAACATGAAGACATTCCTACTGACACTCTGCATATGGCAGGTGGTCATGCTTGCCTATGCCCGTTCAGTATCAACACAACAGCAAGGAGTCACACGTGTAATTCCAATTCCTAGAAATAGTGTATGGTGGTTGTGGATGAACTACACCGCTGGTGGTAAACAATGTATAGTGTGTTCTAGATCACCAGCATCAATTTCGTATGTCATCCCTATACCAATGAATACATCAACATGTTTAACTCATCAGGAGAAGCTGATTAAGAGGAGGCCTCCATGTTTAAACTATAAAATCAATCTTCCACTAACCGGAACTAACAAAACAACTCGAACTTGCACTGACCGTGATGCCATAACAGCGCTTCAGAATGAGTCAATGTGCCCTTTTAACTGTTTACATTACAGGGCCAGTGGACATGTCATCGAAACTACGCTGGACAGTTCCCAATGTACAAATTGGCCAGTGCCAGGTGCCAGTCCACACAAGCTAGTTTCTTGGGTTAAGTTTAAGAAGACTGAATGTTATAAATTCTCAGATACGGGTAACAGAACTTCATTACATAAAAAAATTGTTTCGGATCAAATACTGTTCTCAGGTGAAGTGGATCAAGGCTGTAGAAACGTATTCATATCAAAGCATCGGTTTACCCACACGAATATTCCACAACATGAGGGGGGTTACAGATATGTGGTGGGTATGTTCTGGTAATGATTTGAAACTTCTTGTCGCACCCCCCACCCCATTTGATGGTGTATGTTTTATGGTAATGTTACAGGAAGATGTTTCTGTTATGAAGGTACGGGTAAACACCCGGACACGAAGGTACCTAGAAGGTGATGCCTCAAGTGACCCTGAAGTATATCTGGACAGTGTTGGACAGCCTAGAGGTATTCCAAACCAGTTTAAAGCCCGAAACGAATTGCCAGTGGTTTTGAATCCATCTTTTTATGGATAACCCCAAATAAAAACACTGAATGGATCAATTACTTATATTATAATCAGCAACGTTTCTTTAATAAAACTAAACGGGTCTTCGATTTGGTGAAAGAACAATTACATGCCACAAGTGAAATGACTAAACAAAATCGTATAGCTTTGGATTACCTCTTGGCTAAGGATGGAGGAGTATGTAAAATGTTTGGTGACAAATGCTGTACATACATCCCGGGTCACACTGATGATGATGGAGAATTCACGAGAGTATTAAAGGAAATGGATAGGTTGAATAAAGAATTAGCTGATAACGCCGGTCATCAGGGAATATGGGGGAATTTTTTCAATATGTTTGGGTGGTTCGCACCCTGGATGTCCTCCATTATATCGATTGCTGTATACATTGTACTTATGTTATTATTTGGCCCATGTTTGTTACAATTACTAATGCAGAAGTTGAATGTGATGATAAACAGACATAATATCGCTATGCTCCATTATGTATGTATACCTAATACTGAGGTTTGTTGAGAAGGCTGCGTGATCCTTTCAGGATCAAAGTGGGCAATGTGGAATAGGAATGTGTCTCTTGTCTCTACTCTCACGTTTCACACGTAGCTCAAATGTATGTCACACCCATATAAGGTAATGAACTATGTCATTGGTGGGGGTCTTGTGGAATGTGGTTTTTCTGGACCATATAACAAAGTGCTGAACAATAAACGTTGAAGACGGATTTGATAGCATTGGGTGTCTGTGTCATTTCTTTCTTCCCTCAGCTGAGCTGTATCGAGACGGGGATTGCAGATCAAGAAAATAAATTAAATACATTGGATGACAAAATGATCTAACAATGACACTAATTGGCTTGACACTGATTTGACTTCTCCAGTCACCCAAACATAAATGCAAATGTGAAAACTAACTAAGCAGACTAACAATTTTTTAAATCTAAATATATTCTTATGAATGTACGTGCATTTTTGAATGGTAATGTGCTTTAGTCACAAGCAGGGACAAAAATAAGACAACGTCGTAAACTCAGAGCACATCTTCACTGAATTTAAATACTGTAATAAAAAAATAACCCATCTATCAGCATCCTACAGAGATATGAGAATATATTTTCAAAGCCTTTTCTCCATGGAATTCAAATGAAGGTCTAGACCCAGCTGGTCCAAAGCCTGGTCACCGTCATACTGTCTCTGAGCGACTGCAGATGAAAATAATTTTGCAACAGGTCTATTGACAAGGGAGGTGGGTAAACATCATTATCTTCAATGGTTATCATGCCACCAGCCTTTGAAATGAGCGGCATCTGTTTATGTGTGCCCCTCCAAATCCCAGCACACACTGGGATCAGTGGAGTCCCACTAATAACGGAGGATAAAAAGATGCCATTAATGGCCCCCTTCACAAGCACATACTGTAGTATAAAAAAAAAATACTTAGAAGAGACTATAACATCTGCAGACAATTACACTTGTTTCTGAATATCTTCAAACAAGTCAAGTAATGTTATTGTACAGTATGTAGATGCTATAAAAAAGATGCTGCAATGTCTGTTACATCTTAAAGTCCATTAAAACAGGAAGCTGTGTTGGGATATATAGGAGGGCTCATATGGAGTTACAGTTGAAGTCAGATGTTTACATACACTTAGGATGAAGTCATTAAAACTCATTTTTAAACACTCCACAGATTTCATAATAGAAAACTATAATTTTGGCAAGTCATTTAGGACATCTACTTTGTGCATGACACAAGTAATTTTTCCAACAATTGTTTACAGACAGATTGTTTCACTTTTAATTCACTATATCACAATTCAAGTGGGTGAGAACTTTACATAGACTGTTAACTGTGCCTTTAAGCAGCTTGGAAAATTCCAGAAAATTATGCCAAGCCTTTAGACAATTAGCTTCTGATAGGAGGTGTACTGAATTGGAGGTCTACCTGTGGATGTATTTTAAGGCCTGCCTTCAAACTCAGTGCCTCTTTGCTTGACATCAATGGAAAATCAAAAGAAATCAGCCAAGACCTCAGAAAAAAAATTGTGAACCTCCACAAGTCTTGTTTATCCTTGGGAGCAATTTCCAAACAACAGAAGTTACCACGTTCATCTGTATAAACAATAGCAAGCAAGTATAAACACCATGGTATAAACACCTGCAGCCATCATACCGCTCAGGAAGGAGATGCATTCTGTCTCCTAGAAATTAATGTAGTTTGGTGCGAAAAGTGAAAATCAATCCCAGAACAACAGCAAAGGACAATGTGAAGATGCTGGAGCAAACAGATAGACAAGTTTCTATATCCACAGTAAAATGAGACCTATATAGAAATAACCTGAAAGGCTGCTCAGCAAGGACGAAGTCAGTGCTCCAAAACCGCCATAAAAATGCCAGACTACAGTTTGGAAGTGCACATGGGGACAAAGATCTTACTTTTTGGAGAAATTTCCTCTGGTCTGATGAAACAAAAATTGAACTTTTTGGACATAATGACCATCGCTATGTTTGGAGGAAAAAAGGTGAGGCTTGCAAGAAGAAGAACACCAAGCATGAGGGTGGCAGCATCATGTTGTGGGGGTGCTTTGCTGCAGGAGAGTATGGTGCACTTCACAAAATAGATGGCATCATGAGGAAGGAAAATTATGTGGATATAATGATGCAACATTTCAAGACATCAGCCAGGAAATTAAATCTCTGTCGCAAATGGGTCTTTCAAATGGACAATGACCCCAAACACACCTATAAAGCTGTGCAAAACGGATTAAGGACAACAAGGTCAAAGTACAAGAGTGGCCATCACAAAGCCCTGACATCAATCTGATAGAACATCTGTGGGCAGAACTGAAAAAGTGTGTGCGAGCAAGGAGGCCTATATACCTGACACAGTTACACTAGTTCTGTCTGTAGGAATGGGCCAAAATTCCAGCAACTTATTGTGAAAAGCTTGTGGAAGGCTACCCAAAACATTTGACCCAAGTTAAACAATATAAAGGCAATGCTACCAAATGCTAACAAATGTGTAAACTTCTGAACCACTGGGAATGTGATGAAAGAAATAAAAGCTGAAATAAATAATTATCTCTACTATTATTCTGACATTTCACATTCTTTATTTTTCTCTCTTCTTTTTCTCCCCATTTTGGAATGCTCAATTCCCAATGCGCTCCAAATCCTCATGGTGGTGTTGTGACTCAATCCAGTTGGTGGAGGATGAACCTGCCTCCGCGTCTGAGACTGTCAACCCGTGCATCATATCATATGGCATGTTGAGCATGTTACCGCGGAGACATAGCATGTGAGGAGGGTTCACGCTATTATCCGTGGCAACCATGCACAACTCACCACATGCCCCACTGAGAGTGAACCACATTATAGCAACCAGAAGGAGGCTACCCCAAGTGACTCTACCCACCCTAGCAACCGGGTCATTTTGGTTGCTTAGGAGACCTGGCTGGAGTTACTCAGCATGGCCTGGATTCAAACTCATGACTCTAGGGGTTGTAGTCAGAGTTTTTACTCGCTGATTAAAGTTAAATTATATTATTTAATCTCTCCCGTAGGGCTGCACAATTAATTGTATTTTTATCGCGATCATGATTTCTGCCTCTCACGGTTAATTAAGCATAATCGAGGTAGCAAACGGAAGGTGTCAGCCAGGTAAAGTTGCACATTTTTATTCATTTTCATTATAGGCCATGTCCACAGATGATAGACCAAATCACAAGCTCTTTCCTAGTCCATTTTCACCTCACCTGACCAATCACGCTCTCTTCAGAAGTTCGCAACAGACCAATCACTGTTTCTCTTTCGAGCACATGCATACATACATACACCACAGATGTTTATAAGTCTCGTATGTGCACCACACAAGGATAATGATACGCCATTCTGTGCTCGATGTACATTCAATTAATTCCATCTCGTGCTTTGATAATGTATGTTTTATACAGAACAGCTGTGCTCTGAGATCAGTTTGTGCACATCGCTAACGTGCGCTGACAGGGTTATTTTAAAGCACTACGCATTACCGCATTTTCTAGAAATATTTGGCTATAACAAGTGTTTAACAAATCTAAAGTAACCCCATGGCACTGGGGTTGTGTGGAGCGAGGAAAAGTCAAGAACATTTCTCCATGTATGGAAGGAGCACAAAACGCCAATGTCAAATCTGCTGGTAACACACAGAAACAACACTGTCTTCATTCCAAATAAAAGGCTTGATACAGTAATTAAAATAGTAATTACTTCAAAAAAATAGATGCTTGAGACTGTAACAATTCTGTACACTCAGTTATTACAGAAATATATTACTATTAGCCTATATATTATTGTAGGGAATGGGGATATAATAATAATAATAATAATGTTAATAACACTAATAACAATTTTAAGAATGGATCTTAAAAGAGGATGCAAGTGTAAACATCAGAGTTACTATTTCTATTAGCAGTAAAGAATGGGCAAAACATGCCTTAATTTCGTCAAAAGGAATAATGAACTAGTTTGCAGTTCTAACAACTAGTTTAAAATGAGAGCTACTGTTTAATGTAATTTTATGTTTTTTGTTCTTTTAGAATCAAGATCTAAGCAGTGGCAACAGTATGTATTTATTTATTTTTTGTTGTTTAAATTGTGCAGCCCTGTAATTATTTTTATTTTTTTCAAAAACAGAATAATCATGATTAATAATTGTGATTAAAATTTAACAAAAAAGACTCTTTTAGACTAACGTAATAGTGTAGTTTTTGAGGAACTTAATTTGACTTCAATCTATCCCACAGGATATTCTGAGAGAGAAGTTTATTAAAATAAAGTGACCAGATTACAGTCTACCATGGATCAGCAACCAATGAACCTTCTATTTTTTATTATTATATGGAAAAATATAAACATGTTATTTAATCCATCTACTTTAGTGTGTCCTCTCTTATTTTTCGACAGCCTTGTATATTATAAATCTTATGAATATTGCCAAAATTAATATTCTTTTCTTGATAATAAATTAGAAAGGCTGTTTATGTTTGCATTTCAAAGCTGTGGGTTATCTTGAAATGGTCAGTATGCCATTTTTATGATGTTTATGCATTCTACCACAACCTTTCTGGCAAAACTGATAAATGAGCAGAAATGGAAGAAAAGGAAAAGAGGCCTCCTGTCATAGTTTGGGGTAGATTAAATGTACAGTATATTTACCCTCAATTGTATGAGACTGCAAAAGTTAAAATAATAGAAGAATTCCTTACCATTGCATGATCACAGGCTAATATATTTTGAAAAACTTACATTACAGTAAGTTAAGCCATACAGTATTCCTGGTATGTCTATAATCCATGGGGCAAATATCTTTTGTAATGAAAACTGCATACAGTGTAAAAAGTGTCTACTGAAGTATTGTGCCCTTTTGCTCTTCAGCTACATTTACTCTTAGATGTTCATGGTTGCTGTAGCTACCTCAACTGTCCAATCAAAGAGAGCTTGTAATCAGCTTCTAATAGCCAATCCTGACGGAATACGGTTGGAAAAGCAAACAAGCAGTCTAAAGTTCAGAGCGCATGCAGAGGTCATACGAGGAGAGAGAATGAGAGAGACCTTGCACACACACACAAAAAAAAAAATTGTTAATCTATGCAAGATACATTGCTTTACAATACTGAGTTCAAGCTCATACAAAATAACATTTTGTAAACTCAAAATATCATCTAGTGCTTGCAAAAAATTTTTGTGCATCTTGTTCGAGCAAAATATTTTTGTGTGCTCAAACTTTCATCTTGTGCGTGCAAAACATTTTTGTGTGCTCAAAATCTCATTTTGCACACAGAACATTTTTGTGTGCTCAAAATATCATTTTGCATGCTCAAAATAAAAATATGCAATAGCCTTTAGTTTATGTCACAGCCATGAACATAACTTTCTTATCGCTAGTCAGGAGCATGTGGTATTAGATGGAGTAACATTATTGCATTTGAATGGACAAAGTGAGTGAGTGTACTGTGTCATCAATATTATTTAACAATATTCCTAGGTAGTACATTTGATATGGATATATCTGCATTAAGTGCATTTTGTCATTTATTTGTTTATTTGTATAGGGACAGTACAAAAACATGATTTCAGCACTAAATCTACAACAGATGCATTGTACATAGAGATTATAGCTCATGCTAATTTGCATATCAGGTCCCTAGATAGTCTATTTTCATTAAAATCAACATAAATGAAGCAATATAAACGAATCCCTGGTAACATATAGTATAAAAGATCTAGGAGTATACTAGCATATCATGAACATTTCACAGCAAATTCTTCCAAAACCAAATGATCTCAGCTTTAACATTTAATCTTTGATCTAATACTACATTCTATGTCTACAGAACAAGGAGATTTACCCGTGGAAATGTGGTGAAACGATCCAAGTCCTCCACAAAGCAGAACATCTGCAGACTGATGGCAGACATCACAATAAGCAGACTCGCAGTGAACACCACAAGACTGCCAAGCTTCTTCCCTGGACCAAAGATCTTATAAACAAAATCCTCCAGCGCAGGTGAGATCTTTATCAGACGGACCACTCGCAAAACCTGCAGGTAAAAGGACAAAACTTTGAATTTACTTTATTTTATTTAACTTGAAAAATCAGAAAAAGGTGGGGCAATATGGAAAATGCTAATAAAAACAAAAAGTAGTGATTTGTAAAATCTACAGTACTACATCACATTATTTGATGTTTTACCTTGTGATTTTTTTTTTTTAAATTAGATGTTTGCAACATGCTCCAAAAATATTGGGACAGTTTACCACTGTGTAATATTTCTTTTAATAACACAAGTTTAAGTTTAGCAAGCAGAATTTGTGTGCTCTTCATAATGCGCCACACATTATCAATTCAAGACGTCTGAATGGCAATGTATGTTTGTTTGTTTGTTTGTTTTTCCTCAAATATTTCTGCATTAATGGTGCCCTAACAGATGTGCAAGTTACTCATGCCATGGGCACTGACACACTCCCATACCATAACAGACACTGGCTTTTGGACCTGATGCTGTTAACAGCTCTGATAGTGCTTTTCCTCTTTGGCCCTGAAATGTGAACTCATCAGACCACAAAACATAATTCCACTGTTCTAAAATCAAATCAATATTTGGGACTAGAGAGTAGATTAGGATAGCTATAGAGCAGGAACTCTTTAAACAAGGGATGGAGATGGGGAGGTGGAGGGATGCTGAAAGGACTGTCGCCAGGGAGATGTAAGTGGCGGCTTATATATCTACTGCTAATAAGTTAATTTGATTGGCAGGTTCCTCCTGAACCTTAATTTACTAACTTAGCACTAATTTTTCCCTCAACGAGTGCTTGAGGTAAAATGAGGACAGCAAGTGCATTAACGTATATTCTTGGATGTGGTTATATGAAGTACAACATATAATGCCGATAATTGTTAAGAGAGCCTCAAATTTGAGAACAGCGGAAACATCAAAGCTTTATGAAAAGGTGCTAATGCACAAGAGGATGGTGGAAGGCGTTAGATTAATAAACCGGCTCCGCTGGGAGCTACAATAAGGTGGAAGGAACGTGGCTCATACTGCAAACGGATGGGAGGGTCCATAATGCGATTCAATTGGGGGATTCCATGATGAATAATGTGAAACTCCCCTTGTATGCGATGGGGAGAGCCCTCACTATGGTCCGAAAGGGAGACCCTACGCAGCATCCGAACGGAGGCTCACGCTGCGATTGGATGAGAGAGCTCATACTTTGACTCGAACGGGAGAGCTCCTAAACAATATAGTGTGAGCTCACACTGCGTTCGAACACAATAATTATCCTGTGAGCTCACACTGCGCTCGAACACAATAATGATCCTTGGATAATGTGTGAAGGTGTTTCAGCTGATGGTCTAATGGAATGTCAGTTCTGAATATGGAGGGACTTGGGTTGGAGCTCTGAATTTCTGAAAAATAAACCAATATAAAGTGTCAGCAATTCGATTTTTATTTCCTGAGATATGTTCGGCTTTGATGATGAATTCACTGCCGTTTGAAAGCCAGATGAGGCATCTTAGCAGGGGCATCATTTCTGTGGAGTTTGATCTACCTTTATGTGGCACGGCGGAGGGCGGGGCCTGGTCGTGACTCGACACGCCCGGTCCCGTATTAGGCTAATCAAGCCACCGAGATCATAAAGGCCGATCGCAGAGGGCGGTGAGGCAGAGAGAGATCCTTACGGACACGTCCGTCGTCCTATGTGTTTGTCTTTTGAGCTTTTCATGCTTTTGGATGCCCATTTCCTCCGCCACAGGTGGCCAGATGCCGTGATGGGATATAGCTCGAACAGCATGGAAGAAGTGGCTGACGGTGAGAAATTGGAGTGCTCTGGTGCAAGGTGGAAGCATCCGACTACCATTGAAATAACCTCAGAAAGAAAAATAAAGGGGCAGAGTAGGTGAATAATTGGATGTTGCTGGGGAGAGAGAGAAATTCGTCATAAGAGAGGTAAGACAATTACATTTTTCGAGGAAAGTGATACAAAAATTAAGCTCTGCTCGGCAACTGGAGTTTAGAGAAAGGGTGTCATCTAGTTCTGGAACGGATGAAGTGAGAGTAAGGAGGTTGGAGGTAAATGGGCGGCCTTTAGGCACTATGCGCATGGTCAAGCTTAAGTGGTCCAGCAGGGAGACTGTGTTTGCTGCACGAGGGGAGTCGTGCAGTTTAAAGCAATGCTGATAATCCTGCCGATTTTCTCTTTAGGAAGAGATGCTTGGAATCGTCAGAATCAAAATGAATTCAGAGGAATTCTATTTTTGTATAAGGACATGATGTTTTCTTGGGAGAAAGATGAATGCCTAGTTATGAGAAAACATTCTGGATGGTAGACAGGTGAGTAGAATGAGCTGATCATGAACCCTGATTCCACTTCCTTAGCTATTAAGGCATCTACTGTTTCAGGATTGGAAAATGCAGATTGAAAATTGATGCATATTAGGCTGGTGTCTCGAAGGCTTTCGAGGCCTGTGTTAAACCCTTCTTTCACACCTATTAACAAATATTGGGTGAAATCTATGGATGATTTGCAAGTTCCAGCATCAGTTTAGAGACAATGATGAAAGAACAGAGATAAGTTTTTAAATTTGTATTTGTTTTTGCAGATGATTGACGAACAGGACAGATAGAGCGGGCGTGAGCACAGTCGCAAAAAATACACACATGCAGAAAACGACAACGTTGACCTACACACCCAATGTTATTTAAGTTCTTTAGATCTGCTTGTATGGGGCAGATCTGGTGTTGTGTGAAACTGGGTCACTCCTGGACAGCGGAATGTGAGGTGTAGACCTGTTCGCATCCAGATCGGCTTTCTGCGATGGAGTGCTGATATAAATTTGGGGGCATGTTGGGGTCTGTTGTTCGACAGACCTGCAAATGGTGCAAGAGAGATTATGGCAGCCCAAGAAGACTTTGACTTTGTGTGCATTTGGTGGAGAAAAGTTTGTGATCCATGAAGAAATTACAACACCCAAAAAAGGAGAGTGATAGCTCGGCTATGATAGAGAGGTAGTCCTTACGCCTGTTGGAAAAGGTGGAACAAATTATTTCTGTGCATTTCCTGAGACAACACAGAACTGAACTAAGATCAGCACAGTTGAATTTGTTGCTAAATGTTTCATATTGATCGGTCCGCAGTCCAGGTAGCGAAACAATTCGTTTGGTGGAACGAGAGAAATGAGGAATGCTAGATTGATATCTGCACCTGTGAGAAGTTTGAATTTGTTGCTGAATGTTTCATATTGATCGGTCCGCAGTCCAGGTAGCAAAACAATTTGTTTGGTGGGACGAGAGAAAAGAGGAATGCTAGATTGATGTCTGCACCTGTGAGCATTTGAGAGAGGAGGGTTGTAGACAATGGAGGTGGGTTCATGGCAATAGCATTGAGAGGAGCTAGGAGGGTAATTGCTGAGTCGAGTGTGAAGGATGAATGCCTGACTGGAACTGTGGGCATAGAGAGGGAGAGATTTGAAGTCGGAACATTTTGCAGAGGCATCCTCACACTCTGACTGGTTCCGTAAATAGAAAGGTTAGGTTGAAGAGGAGGAACTGAGGGAGGAAGCAACAAGGAAAGTGGTCGTTGCTGAAAGGGGGTGGCAGATAAAGTGGCAGGAGCTGAGGTAGAAATAGAATGGAGGAGAGAAGACTGGGGATGAAATCTGGCACCAGAAGAAGGGGCGTTTGTTTGGGTGATGGAGGTTTGTGGGACAGATTCAAAGGAGGATTCAACGTAACCAGGGAGGCAGAAGCAGCAAGCTTTTGAAGTGGAGTCAAAATTAGGGACAATCCATGGTTCTCAGAGGACCTCTCGAAGCTTATTCGTAAAATAAATGTTCTGTTGGGACTATAAAATCACTGTCATCTAATAATTCTGCCAGTTTACCTGCATTTATTGAAGATGGCTCTGTTGAGGTGTGTGAGAAAGTAGAGATGTTCAACTCTCTTCTTTCAGGCATGAAAGTTTTAACAGGCATTCCCTGTCTGTCGCTCACTTCGATGTTGTGTTGAAGAAGTGACACTAGGGGTCTCTCTTGAGCACCGAATATGACTCTGATCTATGAAAAAAGGCCAATGAGAAGTTGGCAGACAGTATTTGCATACCCCACCCCCGGAAATACGGGTATAAATGCGGGGAAACACGTCGAGTTCATTCCGAAATTTTCTTCGGAGGCGAAGGTTGTACTGCAGCGAGCTGCGAGTCACACACCCGTTCCTGTTCCTCTGACTCTCTCTGCTGTTGGATCTACGGCACATTACAGCACCTTTCTCCTTCCCTGCACGGCATTGCAGCTTGCCCATGGGCGCATCGACAGTATAAGAGCAAATAAAAGACTGATATTTCTTGTAAAAGTGTATTTTTCTCTATTAGAGCAATACACAGCGGCGTTGAATGTACTTTTCAGGATGCATCTTTGTAAAGATGCCATTCTGCCCCTGTAGTTCCTGGATGCGGTAGAGTGCTCTCCGCTTCAGACGGCCAGGTGTTGTCTCGTGTCTGGGCAGTGATCACACCAGGCAGCGTTTGTGGATGGTTCATGCTCTCACTGCGATGGTATGACCATTCCAAACATTGCGGTCGTGGCTCGGTTGCAATAGAAAGCACGTCACTCCAGCTGCCCCCCACATTGCTTCTTCCCACAGGATTGAGGACGATGCGGATGGCAATGGAGACGCGATCTGGCCCCCTCGGACCACCCGCCCCCCAGCACGCTCGTTGACTCCCGTTCGTGCTCGAGGCAACAGCGGCTCGCCTCACAGTCAGCCTGCTTATCCTCAAGAGCGCGAATGACACCCTGGGCTGCCACCTTCGGGCCAGCACGCCCAGGCTGAGGCTGATGCCCAGATGGCCGACATGCTTTCCCGGGCCACCACCAGTGTGGGCTTGGACTGGAACCCTCCATCCTCCCCACAGCCATCGTGGTTGGATGCCTGGTTCCTGGGGCCTGGGCGGCGCTCACAGACTCGCCCCAACCCCCGAAGGTGCATGATGAGCTGACGTCATCGTGGAGAGCACCCCTCTCCACCCATCACAAAGCCACTTGCTCATCCGCTTTCGCTACCCTCGACGGCGGAGCGGCCCAAGGGTACACGGTGATTCCCCAGGTGGATAGGGCTGTTGCGCTCCACCTGTGTCCCGGAAAACCTACCACCTGGCGGGGTCGCACTGTGATCCCCTCCAAGGCCTGTAGGACAACATCTTCGCTGACCGCGAAAGCCTACAGCGCCGCCAGACATGCCGCTTCTGTTGTTACAGGAACTGCGCTCAGCAACCGACCACGCCCTTAGAGCCACGAAGGTCACAGCACAGTCACTCGGGCAGGCGATGGCCTGCGTGGTTCAGGAATTTCATCTGTGGCTGAACATGGTTGAGCGTGAGACCGACAAGTCTCACTTTCTCAACGCCCCTGTCTCCCAGTTCGGCCTCTTCGGCGACACCGTCGAGGACTTCGCCCATCAGTTCTCCACGGTGAAGAAGCAGAGAGAGGCCATATCTCACATTCTGCCCTACCGCAAGCCTGCCACCACGTGCCATGTCCCGTCTGCCCACAGAGGGCGTCCTCATGCGGCTAAAAAGCACCCTGCTCCACCTCAACCCGGGCCCAGCTCTCAGCCCCAACGTCAAGCACCCCGCAGGAAGCAGACGCCCCCCCCGTCTCAAGGACCCCCTCGAGGACCCGGAAGGCTCCAGGCGCTCATGAGACGCTCGACCCAGAGCCCGAGATTTTAGTTCCGGAGCTGGTAAGACCACTACGTCCCCCGGTGGAGGGCCGGGAAGAGAATCATTTGTTGGATTTATTTCATGTGCCGCCCCCCCCTACACAGGGCTGCGGTACCCACATTCTCAATAACAGAGCTATTTCCTTTGTCTCTGGGTCACCTGGCTGTTGGGTCAATGCTGTTCCCACGGCACCCTACCGCCAGACCTCCACAGTCCCGGCATGCTGGACGCGGACCTTCCGCCTTCAGCCCCACGACAGTTCCCGGCCAGCCGGTTCCGACGAGTCTAGAGGATGCCTACACTGGACCTCCTCCTCAGTCACTAACCTGCCCCCTGCCAGGTGTGCGGAGCAAGGTAAGTGCTTTGAGCCTTTTCTCAGCGCTAGAGCATCGGGACGCGACTTTGCCTCCCATCGCCGTACTACCTGCTCCGCACTGCTGCAAAGCCCCACCGGGTACGCCAAAAATAACCATCCCCTTGTTGCCCCTAGCACGGAGCTTGGATGCGTGGCTCTCACTTCCCAACCCGTCACTCTGGCTGGTCCGGACCATTTGACTCGGTTACACAATTGAATTTGCCAGGCCCCCGACCCCCTTCGTGGCTGTCTGCTTTACCGCAGTATATGGCAAACATGCCAAATCCCTGCGCATGGAAATCGCTACTCTTTTACTCAAAGACGTGATAGAGCCCGTCCCTCCAACCTAAATGAAGAAGGGTTTCTACAGCCCTTACTTTGTTGTACTCAAGAAAGGCGGCGACTTACGACCGATCTTGGACCTGCAAGTTTTCAACCGGGCTCTGCTCAAACTACCTTCAAAATGCTCACGCAAAAACACATCTTAACTTGCGTCAGGCATCTAGATTGGTTCACAGCGGTATACCTGAAGGACGCGTACTTCGAGCTGATTTGGGAACGGTTTGGCAAGGCCCAGGTAGACCTGTTTGCCTCCCAAGAAACCTTCCAATGCCCGTTCTGGTATGCCCAAACAGAGGCTCTCCTCGGGGCAGACGCACTGGCACACAGCTGGCCTGCGGGGCTGTGCAAGTACACATTTCCCCGTGAGCATTCTTGCACAGGTGCTGTGTAAGGTCAGGGAGGACGAGGAACAATTCCTTATTGGCCTACTCGGGCCTGGTTCTTGGACCTCATACTCCTCGAGACAGCCCCTCCCTGGTGAATTCACCTGAGGAAGGACCTTCTTTCTCAGGGACAGGGCACACTCTGGCACCCGCACCCAGACCTTTGGAACCTCCACGTCTGGCCCCTGGAGGGGATGCGGAAGATCTAGCTGGTTAACCACCTGCCGTCGTAGACACAATCAGCCAAGCCAGAGCCCCTTCTACCAGGCATCTTTATGCCCTGAAGTGGCGCCTGTTCGCAAATTGGTGTTCTTCCCGGGCAGAAGACCCACAGAGGTGCGCAGTTAGGTCAGTGCTCTTATTTCTGAAAGAGAGGCTGGAAGAGAGGCTGTCCCCTTCCACCTTAAGGTGTATGTCGCTGCCATCGTGGTAGACTGCAAGTCTTTGGGTAAGCACGACTTAATTGTCAGGTTCCTAAGAGGCGCCTGAAGGTTGAATCCCTCCTGGCCAAGCCTGTTCCCCTCCTGGGATCTCTCAGTGGTCCTCGCGGGCCTCCAGAGACTTCTCTTCGAGCCACTTGAATCAGTCGGACTCAGGGCCCTCTCTCTAAAGACGGCCCTGCTGATCGCGCTCGCCTCCATCAAGAGGATCGGGGACCTACAAGCGTTCTGTTAGCGACACTTGCCTGGAGTTCGGTCCGACAGACACATATGTGATCCTAAGACCACGACCGGGCTACGTGCACAAGGTTCCTACCACGCCCTTTAGAGACCGTTTTTACTTGGACCGCATGCAGAGCTTTAGATGTTCTGAGCAGCTCTTTGTCTGCTTTGGTGGACAGCGGAAAGGGAACGGACGCCATTTAATTTGCCTATCACACCCAGGCCGTGCCCCCCCCCTTGCGGGTTCGAGCACACTCAACCAGGAGCTTGTGAGCATTAGCCAGGGGCACCTCCCTGGCAGACATATGTAGAGCAGCGGGTTGGGTAACACCTAATACCTTTGCGAGATTCTACAATCTTCGGGTTGAGTCAGTATCGTCCTGTGTTTTCTCAGGTCCGAGCCGGTAGAACTCGGTAACACGCTGACGGTCTGGCCGGGTGGATCGCTTGCACCAGGCGCCCTTTCCCTCTCAGGTGATCCCACTCATTCGGATTCCTGGATGATTCTTCCCTAGCCCTGTGGGTCTGCTGTTCAGTGGAGGAACTTGCCGGGCAGGAATCCTACGTGGACTCCCCCTGTGTGTATTGTCCGTGGTACGGTCCCTTACGAGTGGACCCATGTCTCCCTTGGGCAGTTCTAGCTGCCCTCCGGTCACTGTGTTGTAGCTACTCCCCCCTCTAACGGGGTTGGATCTACCACTGCGCCATTTCCACATGCCGCCTGAAAATCCCATGTGATGTATTCACCACTCTTACTTCCCCTTCAGGGCAGGGGTGGTCTCCGCAGGGTCTTTTCCCCCTGAAAGAATAGGAAACTTGGTAAGACCCCCCTCCCTCAATGCGTGTAAGGGCCCCGGCCGTTCTTGCTCTATGCGAGAAACATAGAGAGAAAAGAGGCCTAGCCAGGCTTGGCCCGTTCCCAGGTTGGCAACCATCGCCTTGTTCCCCTGCCTAGGGTAACCAGAAGGATTCTGACGACTTTGTTGGGGCACTGGGGAAGGGTACGTGCAGTCTGACACAGATGGTCGCCTCTGCACGTGAAATACCTGTCTGCTCCTGTGTCAGCAGTACACGTATACGGCTCAGTGCATGGCGTGATTTAAATTGGACCCCTAGTGTCGCTTCTTCGACACAACGTTGAAGTGTGCGACAGACGGGGAATGTCTAGGTTACGTATGTAACCTGCGTTCCCTGATGGAGGGAACGAGATGTTGTATCCTCCCGGCCACGTCGCTGAGCCGAGCCACTGTAGTGGCCGGACCATTTCCGGCGGGGTATGCAAATACTGTCTGCCAACTTCTCATTGGCCTTTTTTCATAGATCAGAGGCATATTCGGTGCTCAAGAGAGACCCCTAGTGTCGATTCTTTGACACAACGTCTTGTTTCCTCCATCAGGGAACGGAGGTTACATACGTAACCTAGACGTTTTGTGTCATCTGGATCACTTTCTTCTCAGGTTTTGAATTGTTCTGTTTCTCAGGATTTTAATAAAACTATGAATAGACCTGTTGAATCAGAGTCTAAGTTTAATTTTGTAGCCTTTTCAGTTGGTAATGTGCATAAAGCACTTCAAAATCTTAACTCTAATAAACAAGCATGTCCGGATGAACAGTATTAGATAATGGTGATATTTAATACAGAAATGTTTCATCTTCATCATTACAAATTCTCGACACAGTTTATTATGGGGTTCTGAGAATTATTACAGGATGTAAAGTTTTAACTCATCATTGTGTACTGTATGTAAAGGTTGATTGGCCATTATTAAATATGCGTAGGTTGTTCCATTGGCATTGGCATGACATTTAATTATAAAGTGCTGGTTGGTTTGTTACCATTATATCTTACAACTTGTGTTAAAATTTAGAACAATTTACACTATAGTTTACAATAGGAAAATGTATTACCTGCATTAGTGTCTAAAGTGAGATCAGAATTTGAAAGAAGCCTTTGCTTTTGCTGTTCCCTCGGCTTGAAACACTCTTTAGCAAACTTTGAGACTGCAATGATTGGTGCCTTTAACAGATTTTAGGAGACATTGCGATTTTTTACACCAGAATTAAGTTCAGTGTGTTAATGTATAGTTAGGCTTACCACATCTGTACATGGATCAGTTGTCCCTTGTTTTATGTTGTTGTCTTTTATTGTTGAATTGTTTTATAGCCAGGACTCTCTTGGAAAAGAAAGTTTTAATCTCAAAGGATTAACCTAGAAAAATAAAGGTTATAATAATATTCCTTTTATAATAATATCCTATAATAATATTTTAGAATGTGAGTTGAGACCAAACATTGCTATTTGCAACCATGAGTCTTATTACTAATGATAGAAAAATATAGAAAGCTATTTACAAATAAAACATTACATGGTGACTGCTAATTGTGATTCATGTTTAGTTTTCATGGCAGCATATTAATGAGTCCAGAAATGAGAGGAGGATATGAATATTCAAAGTTGGAGCTCCGCCTCTCCTGCAGCGTTGAGAGAGAAATCTGGCAAGAGAGCACAGGTTGTGTCCTTAATGAGGCTTGTCAACAGAAGCAGGCTTCATCCATTACCATTCCCTGCAGCTGCCTGAAGATCTATGAAAAAGCTCTGCCATGGCCACCAGTACGTTATTACCCTGCATTAATGCATGATTACCATCTCAGAATCTAGCAGGTGTTGTATGCATAGCAAACATTTTACTGCTGAGTGCAAGTTTTCTGTGCTATTTTGTTCGGAGTACGTTGTGATATTCCAAATTGCTACTCTCACAGCAAATTATATCAACAAGAGCAGATAGGGGGCTTATTGATTTACAAATATGGTTGTTTTGTCTTAATTCAGTGTGCTGACATGCTGACAGATGACAATACTGGTGAACAATAAAATATTTTGCCCAGCCTGAGAGAAATACTGAATTGATTAATTTTATATGTGAGTGCTGCTTTACCCAAACTAAAGTTTCTCAAATCAAAAGTTACTTAAATTAATGTTTATATAGTTTTTATGTTATAAGCTTTAAGTGTTGATGAGTAACTGAAAGTGGTAACACAATTAATAACTAAATTTTCAATAACGTGACAGTAATTCAGTTGCTTTTTATACTACAGCATTAAAAAGTCTGATTCATTTTAGTGAATCTGTTTGTTCAGATGATATGTAAATTAACCAATTCAAAACAGTAAATATTAAGTGAAATGCTGCTGTTTGTAACTATGTTTTTGACCCAGTTATATAAATTATGTTGTTTATAAGGTGTCTAGCTTTTTTGTGGACATGTATCTGCTAATCTAATGCTGTAAACTTGAGACTGTCATTGTTTTTGTGCATAAATAAGTCTCTGATTGTAAAAATAAATTATAGTCTGATAACAGTTCAAGGTTTTATAAAAAAAAAAAAAAAAATGCAGGACAACATACCAAGCAAAGACTGCGGCACAGTACCAATACTACCACAAACAACACACATGCACACACGCACATATAAAATATAGCAGGTGCATATAGATTGCAGACAAACTGTCAAACAGAGTGCATAATTTATTAAATTAGGAACGTTTAAAGTAACTTTACCCTTTGCTGCAGGTTTCATTAAAGCTTTCACACACCTTTTCTGGTATTTCTGTCTTAATGTCTGAGCTGTTTGCCTCAATGGCATCTTTGGCCTTTTTCTTGACATCTATTAGCTTGGCAGAGCGACAAAGTTGCTTGTTCTAATGTTTTTTTCTCTGTGCAGAGCTCTGTACCTCTTGCTGGAGAGTTTTACATTTCTGCACAGCTGGACATTTACAGGACTCTCCTTGTTCCTGGAGTAATGCTGAATGGCTGACACCTGCATGGCCTCAGATAGATCGCTGGCTACTGCTTTGATCTTTCATGTGTTTCAAGCTTGCTGCATCTAGAACTGTAGAGGAAGGGATCGTTTTGACAGGCTTTGCGATTTGAATTGAAATATGAAAAACGTTGGATGATCACATATTGCTGCGCTGCTCAGCGTGTTCCACACATACCCACTAGAGGGTACCTCTTGCTCACGCAGCACTGACTGAAGCGACCATTGCAGTATACAGTAGTACCATATTGCGATTTCAAACTTAATTCAATCCGTAATGCTGCCTCAATGTCTTAGTGATCAAAGTCTGCAGGTCTCAATGCATTTTGGATGGTTTCCATCACCAAGCAAGTGCTGCTTTCACAATTGTCACATCCGTAACAAAGAGATGTCAAGTCCGTTATGTCGTTTTTTTTCTATTTTTTTTCTGCAAAAAATATGACAATTATTAAATCATTTATACACACAATTTTCTTATGAGAGCCAAACCTTCTACTCTCTGGGGCTTTTGTTTAGTGTGGATTGTGCATTCAAATACAGAAAGTTTGCGTAGGTATCCCAAAAAAACTTTTTTTGTCATACGTAATGCAAGTTAAATTCCAGATCTAAACAGAATCTACATTTTCTGATATCTAGACTCTATCTGCAGGGGTATATGATTGAACATACAAATAGTTTGATATACTTGTAATGACTGCACTACTCTTTATATGTGAATATATATATAGAGAGAGAGATATCTCTTTATATGTGTGCAAGCAAGTAAGTAAGTAACCTGTAAGCAAGTTTGGCAACAGTACAAATATATATATCCAACCATTTAAGCATTTATTTCTCTGGATTAATTAAAATAAACAAACCTGAATAAAATCCTGACGGTAAAAATCAGTAGCCTTTGTTTCATGGATTCTCAACTCTAATGTGCATGATGCGGAAGCAAGAGTGGTTCCATCCAAGGGAAGGTTTAATGACACTTGTTTGGGTAAAAAATTGCACGGGACAGGCCATTTTCGATAATATAGTATTAAACCTAATAAAATATTAAAACCGCCCCACTCATCCCCCTCTTTAATTGTTTTACGAATTTACACAATTCAAGTGGGTCGCATTTTTAGGTTGGAAAAAACAGAATTACTGAAAAATCACATCCCTGCTAGCTACTGTTTCCAATGTAGACTTTGACTGTAGCCTACTTTAAACTATGAGCTTGTAGCTTGGAAAGCGGAAGTTTCAGCACAGCTTCTGGAACACTGGTAACAAATGCAAATGGTAACACTAAATCCAGAGGATCAATATCTGTCCCTACCTGGAAATAGGTGAATTGGGAGTGGTAGAGATCAGGGTAGATGTGCAGGGTGGTTCCCACTACCAGCAGTGACTCAAACTTGTGTAGAGAGGAACTGACATAACCAGCGAAGCCCAAACACCAGATCTTCAGCAGAGCCTCTAGATCAAACAGCACAGTGAACGCAACCTGAGAACAAAGGAGAGAGACAGAGGTAGGAAGTCGGCATGATAACAAAGAGCTGTTCCTTGTGTGCCCATTTCATAATTTGTGTGTGTGTGTTTGTGTGTTTGTCCCAAGAGCCCTTGGTTCCCTATCAAAAAGCTACACTTTGGGAACGTCTTTAGGAGTGACCATCTGTGAATATGTGTGCAACACGTCAATGAAATTGACTAGAATTTATAGCCTCTGCTTGTGACATCATCAGGATGCACCTGTAGCAGGGCTATAAATAGATGCGCCACAGGTGCTGTAACACCACCTTTCTCTTGTAGATATTACTCTGAGGGGGTTCAACAGATTTTAGACATGTACTGATTCAATACATCCTCACAACACACAAAGTTATTTTAATTTCCCCACCAGTGTATAATACATGTGACAGAACAAATAATACAGAAACTGCAAAAGTACTCTCAAAGTCTCTGTCTCTCCAATGACACCACAAATGAAATGAACTTATCTTTTCAATTGTCCAGTCCTTCAATAAATAGGAGCGATGATGAATGTGAGATCAGTTCCAAATCCACCAAGTTATTTGAGGGCGACGCAATGTTTGTAATCCTATAGTCCACAATGAATGCTGAAGACTTGTTGTTAGGTTAGTTTGCCCTTGGATTCATGTATCCAAACAAAGTTCACAAAAGAAGATGTGGAATTTACAAAAGCCAGTTGAGCAGAAACTCAAAGAGTTCTCAACACAGGACTCTGGAAGAGCAAGAAGGTATCTTGAGTACACATGTGATTTTCCTCTACCAAACAAAAGGAAAAACTAAAAAACTCTCTTACTCTATGGTGGGTGAGCTTATATATCCTGTCACCTCCAGGCAATAGCGCCCTCAAGCTGCTGCTATTGTTACTACACCCAGAAAAAAAAATACAATAATACACAAAGTAACGGTTTTTGTCCGTTACATATCCCTCCCCTTGGTGTCAAAATTTGACTCATGGAAAATTTTTAAGTTTTGGGTATGATAACTGTCAATTTGGGTAGGGTCAGACAACATTGTGACCTTGTAATTTACTGGCCCTAGCCTTTTGACTACTTTAGCTGGTCCTCGCCATTTTGGGGCAATTTTAGCCATAAAACCATCATCTGCACGAGATAAAGGATGAGTACGCACCCAAACTAGATCACCCTCCTGGAAGTCCTGGGTTCTTCTCTTGCGGTTGTAATATTTTTTCTGTCTAGTTTGTGCTTTCTCAACATTTTCTCTTACAGCTTCGTACAGTAGTTTCTGGCGATCAATGGTACTGTAGCTTGGATGATCTGGATCTGGCGGACTCTGTAGAGCTCTTTGTAGTGGTCCTTTCAATTGACGTCCTAGGGCCACTTCAGCAGGTGAAAATCCTGTGCTTTCATGCCATGCTGTATTCAAAGCAAATCTAAACTCGTAGATCCATTGATCCCAGGTACGGTGATTATTATTAACATAAGATGCGATCATGGTTTTTAGGTTTCGGTTAATGCGTTCTGTCAGATTTGATTGTGGATGATACGCAGTTGTGAGTTTTTGGATTACCTGCCACTGCTTGCATAACTGATCCAGGAGGTTTGAGGTGAATTGAGTGCCTCTATCAGAAACAATGAAGGCTGGTGTTCCCCACCTTGTAAATATCTCTTCGATGAGAATACGAACGATGATGTTAGCTTTGGCAGATCTCATGGGGAATACCTCTACCCATTTAGAGAAGTAGTCTACTATCACTAGAAGATATTCATTTCGATGGGTACTCCGTGGGAACGGACCCATAATATCCATTCCAAGCATGTATCCGGGCTCAACAATGGGCACACTTTGGAGATCTCCTGCTGGCTTCAAGTTTGTAGACTTATGCTGTTGACATTTTTCACACTGTTTGCAGTGTTGCCATACGTCAGTACGCATGGAAGGCCAATAAGCAAACTCTAGAAGTCTCATTAGTGTTTTAAATTTGCCTAAATGCCCACTGAGAGGGCTGTCATGAGCACAAGTTAAAAACGCTTCCTTAAAACTAGCAGGTACCATAATCTGGAATCTTTGCCCTCCTTTGAGGATTGGGACACTCCTAAATAAAACATCATTCCTCAAGACATAGTGAGTTCTCATAAGACCAGTGGTATTTTGGTTAATGGCTCTTTCCATGATTTCTTGGCACCCGGTGTCTTTCTTCTGCTCAGCAGCAATCTGAGACAAGTCCATTGGCAGCTCACAAGTGATGGGATTGAGAACATGTTTTGCTGGTGTATGCATCAAGATGGCTGTTGGTTCAGCTACATATCTTCTTGACAAAACATCAGGTACTACATTACATTGTCCCTTCCTATAACGTACCGTAAAGTGATAACCTTGAAGTCTGATAGTCCATCTTTCTAACCTTGAAGAAAGTTTTGGGTGCTGGAAAAGCCAAACCAAAGAAGCATGGTCAGTAATTACTTCAAATGTTCTACCCTCAAGATAATGATGCCACTTTTCCACAGCCCAAACTACCGCTAGGCATTCCTTCTCTGTTGCAGAATATGATCTCTCAGCACCTCTCAGTACTCTAGATGCATAAGCAATCACTTTCTCCTGTCCATCGCACTCCTGTGTCAGCACTGCTCCCAAACCAATGTTGCTTGCGTCTGTTTGCACTTTAAAAGCAGAATCAAAATCGGGTGTGTTTAACACAGGGGCTTTAGTCAGGTCATCTTTGAGGATTTCAAACGCTCTCTGGCACTCGTCGGTCCACATCCATTTAGCTCCTTTTTTCTTTAGTGCATGTAAAGGTGCTGCTTTAGAGGAGAAATCTGAAATGAAACGGTGATACCAAGCCGCAAGACCTAGGAACCGTTGTAATTCTTTTAGGGAAGTTGGTGTAGGGAATGTTTTGATCGCATCTACCTTGTCAGAATTTACTTTGACTCCGTCAGCAGTGATTGTGTGACCCAAGTAATCTAAGGATGAACAGATGAATTTGCATTTCCTGAGATTGAGAGTGAGACCGGCAGTGTGCAGACTGTTGAAAACCTGTTTAAGATGCTGCAGATGTGTTTGAATGTCCGGTGAGTAAACAATGATGTCGTCTATGTATACCATACAACACCTATTTTTGTGCTTTCTGAGAACATGTTCCATTAAACGTTGGAAAGAGGCTGCCGAATTTTTAAGGCCAAAAGGAAGACACAAAAATTCATATAATCCTGAAGCAGTTATGAATGCAGTCTTCTCCACACTTGTAGAAGACATCTCTACTTGCCAGTAGCCACTCTTCAAGTCCAAAGTACTAAATACCTTGGCTCCTTGCAACGAATCCAGTATGTCTGTTATTTGGGGCATTGGATATGCATCGAGGTGAGTTTTAGAATTAAGACCACGATAGTCAATGCATAACCGAGCTCCCCCATCCTTCTTATCTACTACCACAACAGGTGAGGCCCATGGTGACGTGGAAGGTCTAATGATTTTCTGTTGCAGTAGTTCCTTGATTTGTTCCTCGATAAAATCACTTTTCACTTTTGAGACTCGGTAAGGTCTCTTTCTTAGGGGAAGTTCATCGGTTGTTTTTATCTCATGTTGGATGCAGTTTGTACGTCCTAGCTTGTGGGTGCAAACTGATGACCAATCATACATGAGAGATTTCAACTGCTTCTTTACCTCGAGGGAGGCATGAGAATTCTCCACTGCTTGATCAATGAGCTTCAAGTCTTCCTTTTTTAAGATCAATTCAACATTATCTTGTGCAGCATAAAACTGGATGACAGCGTTCTCATGAAGTTCATTAAAACAAATGGGGTGACTGACGTTGGAAACAGGCAAGTAAACACATGAAGAATTAAAATCAATGGTTACCTTGGCTTCCCTTAAGAAGTCCAGTCCTAGGATGACAGGAACAGCCAAGTCTTCATCATCCATCACGTAGAATGTTACAGCAAGTTTCACTCCATATATTTCACATTCCCAGAGAACCTTTCCCTGAGTTCTCTGACTCTGACCATTAGCAAGCATAAAAGTTTGAGTACTTTTGGTCAGATTCTCGTCCTTTCTTCTCAACCTTTGCCAAATTTTCTGCTGCATCAAAGAGAAGGTGCTTCCAGTGTCAATTACAGCATTAAAGTAGGTGTGATTCAAAATGATTGGAGTTTGCAGCACATTACTATATTGAGAATTACGAGTTGGATCAACGAGCATGAGGTGATTTTGTTGCCCTCTTCCACCAGAAGATTTCTTCCTCTGTTCCTCTTCTTTTCCTTGACTCCATCTTTTTTTACTCTCAACCCAATCTTTCTCTATCTGAGTACCAAGTCGGACCAGATCATCAACTGTCTTCACTGTTCCCCTTAACAACGAAGCCAATCGAGGGTTGCAGTTTCTTAAAGTTGCTTGAATTATCTCATTTTCAGTTATTTTAGCATTATTCTTTAAACACAACGCTCTGTAATTGAAAACAAAATCCCTAATATTCTCATTAACCCCTTGACGATAGTTAGCTAATTTTTGGGCCACAACCTCTTTATGATCTTCATTTAAAAAGGAGAAAAGAAACTTTTCTTTGAAAGAAGACCAGTCTCTTATTTTTTTCTTTTCAGCTCTCCACCAGCTCTTAGCAGTACCTTTCAGACTTACAGATAATGCTGCAAGAAGCTCTTCGGAATACAGAGGTCTCATCTCGTTATATTCTTCAAAACGGTCAATAAACTCAATTGGGTCTTCTGAATCAAGATTACTGAAGGTAGGCAGTTCAAGTTTAACTGGAGGATTATGAGATGAGGAACAACATGCTACTGGCTTTGTACTGCTTTCTGTAACTTGGTCCATCTTGGGTGGGGATTGAGACATCCTATGAGTAGTAGAAGTACCGGTGTGCATAGGAGTAGAAATAAGGGGTTTGAAAGTTTTAAACTGTTGCTCTATTTGTCGGTCTCGACGCTTTAAGCAATCCAAAATACTTTGGCTCATATCGTCGATTTTGGAAAGGAACAGCTGCTTAACGCGATCCAACTCTCTTTGCAAACAGTAGTTAACTTTATCTTCATATGCTTGAAACTTTGTGTTCATAGTTTCAGTGGTAACCAGTCCACTGACACGATGCTCAAGATCAGCAAGATGCTCCTCAATGCTACACATGCGCTGGACAGCTTCTTCATTGTCGAATTGCTGTAGTCGGTCTTCATAGAACTCAATTGGTGGAGGAGGTAATGGCACATCATCGGGATTAGCTCTTTGGTCTATTCCTCTAAATTCTCTCTCTTCCTCAGAGTCCAAATACAACTCACTGAAAGTATCAATGAGATTAACTACCGGGTCTCTGTGCTGAGCAAAAGCTTCACTTGAGAAATCTGTGATGGATGCACTCTCTGCCATTGCAGATGATGGTTTACTATTATTTGTTTGTGAAGATAAACAGTACAGTCCAAATTTATATTTTTAATAAAAAGACTCAAAAAAAAAAAAACTTCAATTTTCAAGTCCCTGTTCGGGCGCCAATCTGTAACACCACCTTTCTCTTGTAGATATTACTCTGAGGGGGTTCAACAGATTTTAGACATGTACTGATTCAATACATCCTCACAACACACAAAGTTATTTTAATTTCCCCACCAGTGTATAATACATGTGACAGAACAAATAATACAGAAACTGCAAAAGTACTCTCAAAGTCTCTGTCTCTCCAATGACACCACAAATGAAATGAACTTATCTTTTCAATTGTCCAGTCCTTCAATAAATAGGAGCGATGATGAATGTGAGATCAGTTCCAAATCCACCAAGTTATTTGAGGGCGACGCAATGTTTGTAATCCTATAGTCCACAATGAATGCTGAAGACTTGTTGTTAGGTTAGTTTGCCCTTGGATTCATGTATCCAAACAAAGTTCACAAAAGAAGATGTGGAATTTACAAAAGCCAGTTGAGCAGAAACTCAAAGAGTTCTCAACACAGGACTCTGGAAGAGCAAGAAGGTATCTTGAGTACACATGTGATTTTCCTCTACCAAACAAAAGGAAAAACTAAAAAACTCTCTTACTCTATGGTGGGTGAGCTTATATATCCTGTCACCTCCAGGCAATAGCGCCCTCAAGCTGCTGCTATTGTTACTACACCCAGAAAAAAAAATACAATAATACACAAAGTAACGGTTTTTGTCCGTTACAGTGCGTCGTCATTGTCTTCATACCACACGGTGTGTGTTGTGCTTCTCAAGCTGTCAGAACTTTAATTTCCTCTGTTAAGAGTTAGAATTTGTTAGGCAGTGCGCAGAAAACCTTTTCTCCTTTCCAAGAATGAGTGTGAAGCAAAACAAGCAGTGTGTGTTCCCGTGTTTACACTCTATGGCTGAAACGGACACACAAGTTTTGTTTTGTGTGTTCGGGGGAAGAGCATGCCGCTCTTGCATTAGGGTGGGTCGGGTGTGAGCATTGCGATCTGTTCACAGTCAAAATGCTTTGCACTCGTCTCGCTTACTTCCAAGAGCCATCGCCCACTCTTTCATCATGGGGCTCTCACATGGATCTGGCTGAGGAGCGAGAGATGGGTCCGTCCCTATCGCTTGCTCTCTCCCCAGATCCAGCTGGTCCTTCTCGTGTGCCTGAAGCATGCTTCAGCACCTCTTCGGTTCACAAGGGGGACGCTGAATCTCTTGAGTCTGTGGACTTTGAGCTACCCACCTCTGAACATTCCATGCACAATAACAAAGTGGCTGAGGAATTACTCGAGGTGGTTACTCGGGCTGTGGACAGGCTACAGTTAGACTGGCTATGTGAACAAGAGACCCCTAAATTCTCTAAACTAGAAGACAGATTTCTGTCTGGTGGCCAAATAAAAAAAAAATTTAAAAAAGGAAAGGAATGCTATATCAGTCCCTTGCTTTCTTTGATTACCTCCATAATGAGCTTTCTCATTCATGGAGGAATCCTTATACTTCCCATGTCTTCGTGCCCTTGACATCAGAATATTCGACTGTAATGGGTGCTGAGACATGGGGGTATTCCATGATGCTGCCGATAGAATAGACACTTGCGGGTTATCTCTCACCTGGCTCGGCATCATCTCTTAAGAGACCCACTCTCCCCACAAAGTCGTGCAAGACCACCTCCACACTTGTGGGAAAAGCTTATCAGGCAGCAGGTCAGGCTGGTGCTGCCCTACACACTACTGCAGTGTTGCAGGCGTACCAGGCTGACCTGCTGAATGACTTGAGTGCAGGCAAAATGGTCGACAAAGAGGCTTTCGCCGAGCTTCGTCGTGCCACAGATCTGTCTCTCCGGGCGACCAAACAGTCGGCTCACGCCATTGGCCGGTCTATGGCTGCTTTGGTCAGCACAAAAAGACATTTATGGCTAAACCTTTCGGGCATCAAAAACAGGGACAAAGTGTTCCTCCTCGATGCCCAGGTTTCACTTTCTGGCCTATTTGGCGATGCCATGAACATGGTTATCACCAGGTTCCAGGAGGCGAAAAGCCATGAGGAAGCCTTCGGGCAATTCCTCCCTCGCCGCACTCTGGGGAAGGGGCCGCTGGCCACCCTGCCCCGCCCTGGTCCTTCTAGAAGGGAGGCTCAAAAACAGAGCGTGGCAAATCACATTCCCCCTCGCAGAGACTGGGGACCGGATCACCGCCCACAGCAGCCCCCAAAGCAAGACCTCAGGACCGTCATCTCTAAGAAGAGAGATTCCTGCCGCCTCTGGCGTTTCGGGAGTTAGCGGTTTCCAGTGAAATGTTGGGTGTTCCGTTGCTTCCTGCCGTAGCCTAGGACGTGGGACATTCGACATCCCCTCAACAGGAAGTGTCTGAATTTAAAAGGGGCAAAAACCCATCTCAGATAACCTGGCAGCGTGGAAATTACTGCCAGGTGTTTTAATGAGGGCCCTAAGAACAGTAGAAAAAGGCTACAGAATTCAATTTGTTCGCCGTCCTCTGCGCTTCAACGCCGTGATTCCCACTACCGTGAAACTGGGATAAGCATGTCTACTGTGGGAAGAACTGCAAATCTCTTGGTCAAAGGGGCCATAGAACATGTTCCCCTTTCAGAGAGAGTCAGGTTACTACAGTGATACTTACTGGTCCCCAAGAAGGATGGAGGGTTGTGTCCGATTTTAGACCTTCGAGGCTTTAATCGCTCAGAGGGCGTTCAAGTTCAAGATGCTAACCATCAAGACGGTCGTGTCTCAAAGCCAACATCGTGATTGGTTGGTCATAATCGATCTCATGGATGCGCACTTTCATATAGAATGTCTGCTACAACACAGGAAGTTCCTGAGGTTCGCTTTCAGGGGCAAATCTTTCCAATATCGGGTTCTTCCATTCGGTCTAGCCTTATCACCCCGCACATTCACAGAATGTATGGATACATCACTGGCTCCTTTGCGACTCCGGGACATTCTGAATCCCTGATGGGCTGGGAACGGTCTTAAGTGGTCGTCCAGCTCAAGGGGAATGGGAGGGTCATCAGCTCGATTGGCACATCAACTGCCTCGAGTTGATGGCTGTATTTATGGCTCTCAAATACTTCCTCCAGTATCTGAGAGGCTGCCATGTCCTGGTGCGGGTGGACAACACAGCAGTAGTCTCTTACATAAACCATCAAGGAGGTCTACGTTCACACCAGCTGAACAGACTGGCATGGCAGATTCTCCTTTGGGCCCAAGGCAGGCTCTTGTCAATCAGGGCAGTTTATTGCCAAAAATTATCAGCAGGCACATGCCCCGCCACTCTCAGGGTTTATGTGGCCTCTCTATCGGCTTGCCACACCTTGATTGATGGGATGCCATTGGGGAAGCATCCTCTGCTTGCTTGCTTTGTTCGTGGAGTCATGCGATTGAGACCTCGTGCTAGGACCAGGATCCCTTCTTGGGACTTAGCAATAGTCCTTGAGGGTCTGGTTTGCTTTGAACCTCTTGAGTTAGCATCTGATAAACTTCTGTCTCTCAAGATGGTTTTTCTTATGGCAATTACTTCTCTAAAAAGAATTGGGGATCTACAGGCTCTGTCTGTCTTGCCATCCTGTTTAGATTTTGTCCCAGGAATGGCTAAAGCAATATTGCACCCTCATCCTGACTACCGCCTATGGTTCCTTTCTCGACCATACATCCGGTCACTCTCAAAGCCTTCTGCTTCCCGCAGTTTACAATACTGGAGCAGAAAAGACTTGGTCCAGTCCAGTCCGTGGCTTTCAGACTTATGTCCACCACAGTAGCCAGTGCCGTAAGTCAGGGCAACTATTCGTTTGTCATGGGGACCGTAACAAAGGGGCGGCCACCACCAAGAAAACTATGTCACATTAGGTGAGGGATGCTATTGCCCTGGCCTACGAGGCATGCGTTCAAGCTTCTCCAGTAGGTATCAGGTACCAAGCTTTGGCCAGAGGTGTCCCACTGCAACATGTTTGTAATGTGGCGAGCTGGTCCTCTCCACATACTTTCATAAGATTCTATAGTTTGGATGTTCATGCCACTTTGGGCTCTTATGTCCTTGAGTCTACATCACAAGCTCATGTCTGAGACCTCTCGCACTCTTGTGAGCACAACTACACAACCGTAAGGGGTTCAGACACCCACAGTGCGGCGGCGTGGGTATTCTCCTTCCCAAATCGCTGCATCAAAGTGTAGCTTTTTGATAGGGAATATCTTTTACCTGTTCCCTGATAAAAGCGGAATGAGACGCTGCGCTTCATTGCCTCATTGAGGATGCCCCAGGACTGTTCTTTAGACAAAATACCTGACGATGCACCAGTGATGCATCTATTTATAGCCCTGCTACATGTGCATCCTGATGATGTCACCAGTAGAGGCTATAAATTCTAGTCAATTTCATTGACGTGTTGCAGACATATTCACAGCTGGACACTCCTAAAGACGTTCCCAAAGCACTAAATCAGTGCAGCATGATTTATAAAATCATGACCACTCACACGAGTTGAGGACTCTAGTCATAAGTAAACTTACAAAAGCTGTTTTATTCTCCATGGGGCAGGGGCACCCTCATGGGGTCTGCCATTTTAGAATTACATGACCATCTGAATACTATTTGCTTAATCTAAGTAACCGTTTTGTCATTGGACACTTTCACTCTTGGATTAAATTAATCATGCTGTTTGTGAATAGTGAATTTCTACTATGTAACTGAAAACTATAGATTTTAAATTATGCTGCATCCACACCACTATGTGTCACTGTAAGTCCAAGATGACATGAGCAAAAAGTGACTGAGTGCACCTTTTTTTTACCAAAATGTAAATAGTAAAACAATTATGAAAAAGCAAAAATGAAAAAAACTAAAAACATTCTAACTAAACAGACCAGTTTTTGGCAAACAAATATTGTCCTTATTAAATTGTATACCTTGCAAATTTAAGCAAATGTGACAGTTTAGAAATTAGAAAACTTGCCCTGATCTGACATTCATATAACAAAATCAAATAAAAAAAATTATTATGCAAAGAACACTGTTCAACCTTTTCAGTTAAAATCTACCTTCATTATATAGTTTACCCATGCCTGAATGTTCAGTATGCTACTGTGGGTTTAATTTACTATTTGGCTACCCGTTAGCTATAGCAACAATGTGGTGATATCAGTACTTTACATTGGAGGACATATCCTGTGGTAAATGGCCAAAAAAATGTGGACACCCCCTACAATTCAACAGGTTTGGCTATTCCTGTGATTCCAATTAAGAAAAACCTTAATGCTACATCATACAGTGACATTGCATTGTAGCCAATTCTGTGTTTCCATCTTTGAACAGTTTGGTGAGGGCCATTTTCTGTTCTAGCATGACAATGCCCCTGTGCACAAAGTGAGGTCCATATAGAAATTATTTAGTAACTCTGATTTGGAAGAACTTGACTGTCCGGCACAATGCCCAGATCAGAATCCGATTAAACACCTTAATCCCGATCAAAGGCCCGATCACCCAACATAAGAGTCTGACCTTACAAATGCTCTTGTGTCTAAATGGCAGAAATTCCCTGCAACCATGTTCCAACATCTAGCAGAAAGCCAAGTGGAAGCTATTAAGGAGGATGTAAAGGGAGTAAGGGAAAGGAGGAGGCGAGAACTGGCTTGGCAATATTAATAATAGTTTAATATAAAACTGAACAAAAAGACACAAACATGCACATGACGGTCAGCTGCCCATAAACGATCTCTCTCTCTGTCGCACCACCATCCGCAGTCGGCCTTTATCCCTCTCTGAGGCTTAATTAGCCTGATAATACTTTTGGCAATGTACTGTGGGATTGTTAAATGAAGATGGAAAACAAAACCAGTTTTTCCCCAGTTGCATTTGATCTGTTCCAAATAAAAAGCAGTATGGATTAATGATGAGATGGATCCGCCTGTGAATATGTTAGGTGCCTCTTCTTCCTTATCTCTGTCTTTCAGGTTGGAGTGGGCAGGTGGCTACACTCCTCTATTTGTCTTTGTTCCCACAGTGCCAAGTGCATACTGATTGCAGAAGCAGTGCGAGGCAGACAGGATACACACACTCACACACACACACACACACACACACACACACAATCCCACCCAGTGCTCTCTGAAATGGAGTGTTCCCACAAGCTATTTTCGCCCATGTTGTCACGCAGTTGATTTAATCTCAGGGTTTTAAGGCAATATAAAGTGATGGGGCTGTGTATATATGAGTTCCCTATCTGTCACAAAACGATCTGTTGACGTTGTGTCGATGAGTTGATACTAGGGGTCGCTCCTGTGGAGCCCAGACATCTCTGATCTTGAGAAAAGGCCGTTGGAAATAGGCGTGTGGAATTTGCATGCCACTCCCCTAGACATACGGGTATGAAAGGAGTGACGCTGCAAACACACATCAGATATCTTCGATGTCACAGAGCTGAATTCCTCTGCCGCCTCCATTCATCTCTACGCGCTGTTGGATCTACGGTGCTTTCTAGCTGTCCTCCCCCTCGCACACTACGTTGTGCTGAGCAAACACCCCTGGGTGCTTCAGCAGCAGAAAAAGCAATAAGTTCACAGAGTGAATAACTTCGTTTATATACTGTATATATTTATGTATACTTGTCTATATATATATATATATATATATATATATATATATATATATATATATAAATAACACACAAAAACAGTTGTATTTTCTCTAAAAGAGTGGCGCAAACAGAAAGCGTGTTTTTCAAGACGCCTTTTCATTTGTGTTTTTTCCTGGTTGCGGTCGATGTCTCTCCTCATCTGATGGCCACAATCGCTGCCTTTCATGTCTGGGTGCCACCCACATGGAGTCAGCGTTCATGGATAGTTCATGTCCTCACTGCGAGGACATGAACATGGCTACGTTGTGGTCGCGACTTGCCCTCGTAAGAGCGCAAGCCACCCCAACAGCTCCCCGACTCGGTCCTTCTACCTACCGGTATGAGGCAGGGTCGGTTAGCACGGGGGGCAATATGGGGACCTCACTGGGAGCCTCTCTGCCGGGTATTCCCCCACGGACCTCCCATTCCCCGTCACGCTGGTATGCTCCAACTGAGGGCTGGGGCGAGGTTGCCGGTTCGTTTCACGACGGACCAGCGATCTCGTTCGGGGTGCCGGACGATGATGAGCTATCGATCGCGGCATCGGAGAGCGGGTTTGTCATGTCTGACGCTGAGGACTCCGCTGAACTCCCACCCTTGGGTGCGGCGGCTCAGTCCCAGGCCGACGCGGAGCTGATGGACATGCTTGTCCGGGCAGCCGCGAGTGTCTGGATAGAGTGGAATCCTCCGCCAACCCTTGCGGCTCGTCGATTGGTTCCTGGGGCCAGAGCGCTGCTCACGGCCACGCACCGCACCTGTTCCTTTCTTCCCAGAGGTGTATGATGAGCTCACGCGCTTGTGGCAGGCAACTTTCACTGCCCGCATGCGATCCATGAGCTCCTCCACTCTCACTACCCTCGATGACGGGGTGGCAAGGGGCTACTCGAAGCGCCCCTGAGACGGGCAGGCTGGTAAGCAGACCACTCCCACCCCTGCTGGAGGGTCGGGTGGAGAATCCTTGTTTGTTTACAAATTTTATTTGAAAATATTTAGATATTTTTTATTTTTCTTCAAATGTGTTCTGGTGTAGAAAAAGTCATGTACACCTGAGATATCATGAGGGTGAGTAAATAACGAGAGAATTGAGTGAACTATCCCTTTAACTGTCATGCCTGGATAAATAAAGTTAAAATAAATCTAGAAAAAAGATATGGATTCTGAATTGTAGCAAATTGACCCTCCATACAATGAATATCTGTAAATTACATCCTGATCTACACTGTGGAATATCATCAAATTATGAATCACTAGAAGTGATATTGCTACAGTGAAAACATAAATGAAAGAACTATTCTTATCTAAGGTATTCTTCTTTTGTGTCAGCAAGTTTTTAGTAATCGATTTTAACTGGTCTTACCTCAGCCATGTAGAACTCATCGTTGGTGAGTTTATGGTTCTCGCCTTTGTGGTAGTTGCTAGCAGCTACAATCACGTCAACGGCCACCATACTGAGGATGAACATGTGGAAAACTGAAGAACGCATCAATTGCTGTGGAGAAATCAGTGGAAAATTGCAAATATCAGAAATCTATTTAGTGAGATGAACAGAGCAAACTTGATGTTGCCAAAAGATCCAAGCTATGTATCTGTGATATTAGAATCCTCACTTAATTAAAGACACCCTAAATCACCTGATGAACATTATTTTATGTTCTCTGTTGACGTATTTCTTATTGAAACCGGAAGTATAGGTGGTATATTGGGCCAGTCCCCTTTTTAGAAATGGCCAATAGGCTGTAGTTACATAACATCCCTGAACCATGATTTGCAACTTGCTAGCTGGTTACAGGTGGTATAAGAGGGAGGGCCATTCACATTTTTAGAGAGCATTTGGTTGGACAAAAATGTGTAGTGCAAGAGACATCCATGTTTTTACTAGATTTGACAGACAAGAAATACTGTAAATATTAAACTAGGGTTGACAGTTTACTGAGGTAATTCAGTGTGATTCATTATACAAAAAAAAAAAACACATTCTAAAAATGTTCTAAGTTTCAAACAGCGTTTAACTTGACACATTGACCTAAATATGCTGTGTTTATGATACGACACAACCAAAGCGAGGTCTACAGTCCAAAAGTGTGTATCTGACATGTGTACATGTCAGATATATGTGTCCTTAGAAAAGCCAATATAATTCATCTTTCTCGGACAGAAGACAAATTTAATTTAAAAATGTATTGCTGTGGACTGAAGACAAGTGATTGTTCAATAATATGGGAATAAACAATGTATTGCTTTTTAAATCCACACTTTGTATTCTCTTATAAATGTTTTACTCATCTGCCACAATAATGTAACACATTTGAATTATCTGAATTCTTAAATGTATAATACACATAATTATAATGATTTGAATATAATTTCATAAATATTTAATCATTATATATTGATTTATTTTTATTTGAGGCCCTTTATCAGCAAATATTTAAACGAATTAATCAGCATATCATGCAATTCGTTCAATTAACATTTCTAATCAATTGACAGTCGTATCAATTAATTAATTAATTTTTTTTTACTTTTAGGAGTACATTCGAATATTGATGGCTCCATAGCAAATGAACATGGACTAAAGTAAAAAAAAAAATCTTTGATTTTGATTTTTGAAGGGAATGTCTAGTATAGCAAAGATTGCACTGATTATGGAACATCTGTCAACACATTTATTTTACAAAATAAAAAACACAATAGCTCTGTTCCAAAACCTAGTGATGAACTGCCCAGACAGCATTGTAATGCTTTTTTAATCAAGTCTTCCACAGGCTTCATGTGAGGTAGCAAATGTGACAGTTTAGGGAGGTGGGGTGTGTGAGGTGGTGATTCTAAATGAGAATGCCCTCAAAGTTGATGAATGGGGCACCTGCCCATGTCGGCTATGCCTAAATCTGCCACTGGTTATAAGAGTAAAATATCTGAGATGTATATCCTTTCTTATATCCAGCATACTGAACCCTTTCTCATACCATACTGAAGAACATGAAACCTGTTTCAGTTTGAGACATGTGGAAGATATTTTCTTTTATAAAGATTAAGAACTATACTGAATTAACTATAATGGAGGATATTGAATTGAAGAACAAAGGTGCATCATAGTTATTATAGTTTTATAGAAGTTTTTCTCACATATTTTGTGTGTGTGTGTATGTGTGCTCCAGTACAAGAGCAGATCTGACACTACAGATGGACAAACATCTGTCCATAGCTGGAGGCAAAACTGGAAATTTTGAGAATTTATAAATCAATGTAATATTGCCCAAACCATTCAGCCTAATAACAAACATTATACTGCATGACAGTGGTAATTACATAAATATTGATCCGAGTGTGAAAAAATGGTGGTAGTCTGCCTGTTAATAAACAGCTAAAAGCACTTTTCCAAAGCTGATGCAAAAGTTTAAGTGGCCATAGAAGTGTTTGAATACATAGAAGGTTTTTTTTTTTTTTTTTTTTTATCTGGTTGGTACTGCTAGTGGTGCACAAATTACATGCTTCACCTTTAACTGAAATTCAACAGGAAATGGACACATTGAGGAAATACCTAACAGTTATGGCGACAATGGGCCATTTTGTATTTCACTGCAAGTCAGTCTAGCTGTGAGTAATTTGGCAAACAAGAGATCACAGCTTGGGTGCATTTGTGTTATAAAACAATGGAGAAACACTAAGGAGAAGCAGATAAAATGCAACATGTACACACAATCCAAATACAGGAACACAGCTTGTAGGTGGGTGGACAATGTCGAATGAGCTGGAGAGAGAGGAAATGCAAAAATGAAAAACAGAAGAGGAGAGGGAGAACGAGAACAGAGGAAGGACCTTTTGGAGGACCAACAAAATGAATCCCACATCTATTGCAGCAGCCAATAGTCAATAGCAATTATGTAAATGCGATTAAACTCCACTTTAACAGAAGCTAACAGAAAATGGTCTACAACAACATGACTGCAGAACTCTACTTAAGTTTGTTAGTTCAAGTAGTCGTAAAACATTGAGACCTAATAAGTTCAAAATGGAATAGCATAGCCTATAGTGTATTAACTTATATTCAAACAACAAAAATTCAAATTTTGATGCAGCTAAAGCATTCAGGATAGGCCGAGAATATCTCCTTGTAATAAAATCTGTGGGGGTTTTTTGCCTTCCTTTAAGACCACTTTTTCACACTAGTCACTATTTGCTGATGTCATAAGACAGCAAAAAGAAAATTAATAGGAAATTGGCTATTTAGAAGACAGGTGAGAGACAGAGAGAGTCTGTGGGTTTGTGGGCAAAGACATAAAGAAGAGATATTCTCCCCCTTGGCTCGAAAGCCAGACTGGGCCACGTGTGGCCACGCAACATTCAAAATGTCAAAAAGGCATACAAGAAAAGAATATCTAGAAACAGATTTTCTCTTAATTGTATACAGGGGCAGTCCATCTGCCCAGATATATTGACTGTAGTTACTTGAAATTGGGTATGTTGTAAATATTATATATCAGCTTTTGTAAATGGCAATTAAACCATCCTTACCACTGCTAGGAGACTGTTTGGATTGCCGTTGTTATGTTTAGATGTGTTTTTGTTCATGTCTTGATTCCATGTCTTTAATTTTGAAAAGTTTATTTTGGAAACCAGGAAGCAAATTCGTTCACATTATCAATAATGAGTGCAATTCGGAGGTTGCATTTTTCCTCAAAGAATGCATTTTTACTCCATTGACGGATAGGATTAGCATTGGGGTTTAGGCACATGGTTAATAAAATTTGCATTCCTGTTGACTGTATTACATAATTTAAACTAAAAAACATTACATTTTCAATTAACTTTTGGCACCAATCTGTGGCCATTTCACTCCAAATCTAGAGCTCATACATGCTCATGTGTTCAACAACACTTTCAGCCACTGTGGCAGTTATTAGAAGCTACAAAAGCAGACCGATTTCAGTTAAAGACCTTTGACCTACTGTAGCAAACTTCACAATGAGATCAGTCTAGTTATAAGTCTAGACAAGATTATCTGCAAAAAAACAACCTAAATTGTGGCGTTGTGTCGAAGAAGTGACACTAGGGGTCTCTCTTGAGCACCGAATATGCCTCTGATACATGAAAAAAGGCCAATGAGAAGTTGGCAGACAGTATTTGCATACCCCGCCCCCGGCTCTCCACTTCAGATGGCCACAGGCGTTGTCTCGTGTGTCTGGGTTGTGATCACACCGAGGCAGCGTTTGTGGATGGCTCATGCTCTCACTGCGAGAGCATTGAACGGCTCTCCTGACCAGCTGGCGGGGTCGCCCTGTGCTCCCCTCCAAGGCCTGTAGGACGACGTCTACACTGACTGCTAAAGCCTACAGCGCCGCCGGACACGCCACTTCTGCCCTGCATGCCATAGCCCTCCTGCAAGTCCACCAGGCCAAGGTGCTTAAAGATCTGCAAGTGGGTAGCTCTGATCCCGATGTGCTGCAGGAACTGCGCTCAGCGACCGACCTCGCCCTCAGGGCCACGAAGGTCACAGAGCAGTCACTCGGGCAGGCGATTGATTGATTGATTGATTGATTCCTTTTATTGTCATTTTCATGGTGTACATAAAAACGAAATTGTGTTTCACACATCCACCACTCAGTAATTCAGTGAAAAAAAAAAAAAAACATTATATATATATATATATATATATATATATATATATATACACACATACACATACACACACATATATATACACTAAAATACATAAATAATCCATTTCAAATTTCAAAACCCATTCTCTGGTTTAGCAGTCTAATAGCTGTGGGGAAAAAGCTGTTTAATAGCCTACTAGTTCTTGCTCTGATGCGTCTGTATCTTTTACCAGACTGAAGTAGTATGAACATATCACGTAAGAAATAAGTGAAGTCCTTAATAATGCTATTTGCTCTATGCACACAGCGCTCTGTGTAGATGTCCTGAATACCTGGCAGTGAAGCACCAATGATTTTTTCAGCAGTTCTCACAATCCTGTTAAGTTTATGTCTCTCATCTGCCGTACTGTTTCCAAACCAGCAAGAGATGCAATATGTGAGAATGCTCTCAATGGTGCCTCTGTAGAACATAGTCAAAGCTGGAATAGGGAGGTCCACCTTCTTCAGTCTACGGAGAGAATAAAGACGCTGTTGAGCCCTCTTGATTATAACTGTTGTGTTGTCTCTGGAGGTTAACTCGTCGGTCAGATGGAACCCCAGGAACTTAACACTGTGTACTATATCCACCTCCGAACCGTTGATGGTCAGTGGGAGATGGTGCCGATGACTAGTCCTCCTGAAGTCGACAACCATCTCCTTGGTTTTTTTGGTGTTAAGAGCAAGATTGTGTTTTTTACACCATGCTATCAACTGCTCCACCTCCTCTCTATAGGCCGACTCGTCATTGTCAGTGATGAGGCCAACAACTGTAGTGTTGTCAGCAAACTTTAAAATATGATTGGTGTTAAAACTGGCAGAACAGTCATGTGTCAACAAAGTGAACAGTAAAGGGCTAAGTACACACCCTTGTGGTGATCCCGTGCTCACTGTAGTTGTCTTAGATATTTTGTTACCCATTCTGACTGTCTGGCGCCTCTCCGTCAAAAAGTCCAAAATCCATCTGCACATGCCAAGATCCACTCCCAGCAATAGCAACTTTTCAATGAGTTGTTGTGGCAAAATTGTATTAAAAGCAGAGCTAAAATCAATAAATAAAATTCTTACATAAGTATTCCTGTTTTCCAGATGTGTCAGACTGAGGTGTAGCAGAGTAGATAGAGCATCCTCCGTTGATCGATTTGCTCTATATGTGAACTGCAATGGGTCCAAACTGGTTGGGAGACATGATTTTATGTGATTCATAACAAGCTGCTCAATGGCCACGTGATGACCACGTGATGGCCACGCTCGTGGTCCAGGAACATCATCAACTTGGTCGAGATGCGTGAAACCGACAAGACTAGCTTTCTCAAAGCCCCTGTCTCCCAGAACGGCCATTTCGGCGACACCGTCGAGGACTTTACCCAGCAGTTCTCCGCGGTGAAGAAACAGATGGAGGTGATCTCTCACATCCTGCCCCGCTTCAAGCCTGCCGCCAAGGGCCATGCCCCGTCTACTCGCCGAGGGCGTTCCCCTGCGAAGAAACACCAGGCTGCTCCGCCTCAACCTGAGCCCAGCTCTCAGCCCACGTGTCTAGCGCCCCGCAGGAAGCTGACAGCCCCCCTGTCACAAGGACCCCTCAAGGACCCAGAAGGCTCCCAGGCGTTCCTAAGACGGACGACCCAGGAATCAAGATGTTAGCTCCGGAGCTGGTAAGCAGACCACTCAATTCCCCGGTGGAGGGCCGGGAGGAGAATCTTTTGTTGAATTTATTTCAATTGCCCCCACATTCTCAATAATAGAGCTATTTCCTTTGTCTCTGAGTCACCTGGCCCGCAAATGCCATTCTCATGGCACTCTGTCGCCACACCTCAACAGTCCCAGCACGTGGAACCTCCGCCTTTAGCCCCACGACTGTTCCCTGGCTGGCCGGTTCGGACGAGTCCAGAGGACGCCTCTACAAGCCCTCCTCATCAGTCATGAACCCACTCCCTGCCAGGTGCGCGGTGCAGGGTAAGTGCTTTGAGTCTTTTCTCAGCACCAGAGCCTCAGGACGCATCATCGCCTCCCGATGCCGTAACACCTGCTCCGCACCGCTGCGAAGCCCCGCCGGGTAGGTCAAAAATAATAGTCCCCTTGGTGCCCCTAGCACAGAGCTTGGATGCGTGGCTTTCACTTACCAATCAGTCACGCTGGCTGGCCCGGAACATCCGACTCAGTTACGCAATTCAGTTTGCCAGTCCCCCGCCCCCTTTCAACGGCATCCGCTTTATCGCAGTACATGGAGAGCATGCCAAAATCCCTGCACGCGTAGATTGCTACCCTTTTACTCAAAGACATGATAGAGCCTGTCCCTCCAACCGAAATGAAGAAGGGTCTCTACAGCCCTTACTTCATTTACCCAAGAAAGGCAGCAGCTTACGACCGATCTTGGACTTGAGAGTTTTCAACCGGGCTTTGCACAAACTCCCGATCAAAATGCTCACGCAAAAACACATCTTAAATCCTCGTGACAGCCCCTCCCTGGTGAATTCCCCTGAGGAAAGACCTTCTTTCTCAGGGACGGGGCACGCTCTGGCATCCACGCCCAGATCTCTGGAACCTCCACGTCTGGCCCCTGGATGGGACGCGGAAGATCTAGCCAGTCTACCACCTGCCATCGTAGACACGATCAACCAAGCCAGGGCCCCTTCTACCAGGCAACATTACGCCCTAAAGTGGTGCCTGTTTGCAAATTGGTGTTCTTCCCAAACTGAAGACCCACTTCCACCTTAAAGGTGTATGTTGCCGCTATCGCAGCTCATCACGACCCAGTAGACGGCAAGTCTCTGGGTAAGCACGACTTAGTCATCAGGTTCCTAAGAGGTGCCCAGAGGTTAAATCCCTCCCGGCCAAGCCTGTTCCCCTCCTGGGATCTCTCGGTGGTCCTCGCCGGTCTTCAGAGATCCCCCTTCGAGCCACTAGAATCAGTCGGACTCAGGGCCCTCTCCCTAAAGACGGCCCTGCCGATTGCGCTCGCCTCCATCAAGAGGGTCGGGGACCTGCAAGCGTTCTCTGTCAGCGACACTTGCCTGGAGTTCGGTCCGGCAGACACACATGTGATCCTAAGACCACGACCGGGCTATGTGCCCAAGGTTCCTACCACACCTTTTAGAGACCAGGTAGTGAACCTGCAAGCGCTGCCCCGGGAGGAGACAGGCCCAGCCCCTTCGTTGCTGTGCCCGGCACGTGCCTTACGCACCTACGTGGACCATACGCATGGCGTTCTGAGCAGCTCTTTGTCTGCTTTGGTGGACAGCAGAAAGGGAACGCTGTCTCCAAACAGAGGCTTTCCCACTGGCTGGTGAACACCATCCTGTTGGCCTACCACACCCAGGCCGTGCCCCCCCTTGCGGGTCCAAGCACACTCAACGAGGAGTGTTGCGTCCTTGTGGGCACTGGCTAGGGGCGCCTCTCTGACAGACATATGCAGAGCTGCGGGTTGGTCAACACCCAATACCTTTGCAAGGTTTTACAACCTCAGGGTTGAGTCAGTCTCGTCCCGTGTTTTCTCAGGTCCGAGCCGGTACAACTCGGTACACGCAAACGGTCAGACCGGGTGAATCGCTTGTGCTCAGCGCCCTTTCCCTTAGGTGAGGTAAAACAGTGCACTTTTCCCTCCCAGGAGATCCCACTCACTCGGCTCCCTGGATGACTCCTCCTCTAACCCTGTGGTTCCGCAATTCAGTGGAGGAATTCGCCGACCCAATTCACTGCGAGTATCTCAAATCTACCCTGCACTGGGAAAGGTGCTCCACAGATCAGGCCTCCTACGCGGACTCCTCCTGTGTGTATTTTCCGTGGTACATCTCCCTTAGGCAGTTCCTGCTGCCCTCCGGTCACCGTGTTGTAGCAACTCCCCCCCTCCTCGAGGCTGGATCTACCACCGTGCCATTCTTTCCAACATGTGACCGAAGAGGCCCATGTGATGTATTTTGCAACGTTACCTCCCCCTTCCTGGGCAGGTGTGGTCTTCGCAGGGTCTTTTCCCCCTGAAAGAACAGGAAAATGGGTAAGACCCCCTTCCCACAATGTGGTAAGGACCCCAACCGTTTGGCTCTATGAGAGAAACATAGAGAGAAAAGAGGCCGGCTTTTATGGGGCATTGGGGAAGGGTACGTGCAGTCTGACACAGCTGGTTGTCCTGGCATTTGAAATACCTGCCATCTCCTGTGTCAGCAGTACACGTACACGGCTCAACGCATGGCGTGATTTGAAGTGGATCCCTAGTGTCGCTTCTTCGACACGACGTCGATGTGAGCGACAGACAGGGAATGTCTAGGTTACTGTTGTAGCCTCCATTCCCTGTCCTCCCGGCCACGTCGCTGAGCCGAGCCACTGAGGTGTCCGGACACTCCCGGCTCCTCAGAAAAATCCTGAATGAACTCATAGTATTTCCTCGCCTTTATACCCGTATGTCTGGGGACGGGGTATGCCAATTTCTCATTAGCCTTTTTTCATGCATCACAGCCATATTCGGCGCTCAAGAGAGACCCCTAGTGTCGCTTCTTTGACATGACGTCTCGTTCCATCCATCAGGGAAAGGAGGTTACATACGTAACCTAGACGGTCTTTCTACTCACCCAAAGACACTACATGGCTTCAGAATGATTATTTTTTTTGTTCTTTTGGCAGGCCCAGTAACCCTTCACTTTCATTGCATAGAAAAGAGCAGCCTGTACACATATCCTTTTGTTTAACAAGAAAGTAAGAAAACCATATGGGGTTGGAATGACATATGGGTGAGTAAATGATTACAGAATTTACATTTCTGGGTGCTCTATTACTTTAAAAACATCTATGGACCACATCCCTGGCATGTTGTTGATTACTGCAGACAATAATTTTGATTCCTTTCTCAGTTTGTATTGGACACAATCAGGAAATATATATAGTGACAAACTTAAAATGGAAAAATATCAGGCACTTTTTTAAGACATTAATTGGCTATGTAGACAGGACTGACAAGGAATTCTATTACACTAGTTTTATGCCAATTTGTGTAATGATTAAGTGTTATGGTTATACTTTCAAAACAGTGAAACAATGAGACTGCTTCCTGCTTGCTTACTAGGACTCCATTGTAACACTATAATGCTTTTACCTCTTTTTTTTACATACTGAGCAACAAGCTAAAAGATTAGTGTGTGGTAATCAACAGCATGCCACAGATGCTGTCCATCACTGTTATTTAAAAAAATAATCCAGAATATTCATTAAACAGATTTCATGCACGTTCAAGATGCCAATTAATTTAAGAAAATGCTGTTGGATCTGAGAAGGGAAAGCCAGAAAAGACTGGGGAGAGCGATGAGGAAAGGACAGCAGCGGTCTGGTCTGTCTACTCCTCTGGTCTGGGATCACAGCTCAAATTTGTCAGAGCAGCCTCTGACTAATATGGGGCATGACAAAGCAGTTTGGCATTTTCAGCTCCTCAATGTTGGTTTTCCCTTGGGTGTTTTGGCTAAAAGGTGACCAGCAGGTGAGCCTATTTAACCTAAAATGCTCCTAGGTTTCAGAGAGACAAGTTCTTAAAAGAATAGTTCAGCCAAAATAAATAAATAAACATTTATTGGTAATTTGCTCACCCACATGTTGTTTCAATGCATGTTGTATGGCTTTCTTTTTTCTACGGAAAATACAAAAGGTGGAATTTTTAAGAATGTCCTGGTCTATGATTTCAACACAATTCCTTTTTACCAACATTTGTTAATGTTTTACCCATGTTCTACTGCCAATAAAAACAGGCTAATCTTTGAGGTTTTACACTTGAGTCATTTTAAAAAGAAACAAACCAATTTCACTTCAGCCACAAATAAATAAATAAAAAAGTGAAACTGAGAGAGAGTCTTCTTCTTTTCAAATTGTACCTGTCCACTGTATACCTGTTTTTCTACTTTCTAATACTGTCTCAGCCCACTATTCATCATCATTATTTTTTGGAATGCAGTCAACTTTATATAATAAGAATATTATGTTATTGTAATATTATAATATTTAATTGATTATTATTGTGTTTTACAAAAAATAATATATTTCTGTAATGCACAGGTCATTGCTATGCATTGGGGAGTATTATTTGTATTTGTACAATATATCAACATGTAGTGGCCAATCATATTTTGGAATTATGCAAAAGTGAAATTAAAGTGAATCTGGAGTGCTTAAAACAAAGGTGCTCACACTTGGGGAATGAAATCTACTTTTTCATATTGTTATTATAGCAATTGTTATTTTAGTAGTTGGCAGGGAAATTTGATCACTCTCGATACTATTACAAAAAAAATAATACTAAAACCAATTTGTTAATTATGTAAAGTTCTGATTCAATTTCTCAATTAATTATTCAAGACAAGTAAACAGTCTGTAATAAAATAAGAACTAAGAGACAAACGAAATGCAATGAAAAGAAACAAATTAAAACAACAGAATAAAAAATGCAAATCAAAAATCTTCTAACAGCAGAATCAAGTAATCAAATAAACATTCACAATGAAAATAAATGTGACATAAAACTACTAATAGACTGCACTGTATGATTACTGTATAATGCATTCATAATTTTTAAAGCTACAAAGCAAATTATTCAGTCAAGAGCAGTGAGGGGTTGTATTCTATCCTTGTTTCCTATTAAGTTTGATTAATGTTATAACTAGCGCCATGTCTATTATGTTACATTTATATTTTAAGTCTAACATTTTGATACAAATCAGATGCTTTCGTCCCACTGTTTACATACACTTAACATAACTGACTGTCACATTAATACCTCACCAAGACAGAATTTTGTCAGAATTTTGAATTTGAATTTAGGCATGTATCTGCATTATCATGAGTGCTCTCAGAGCACACACGCATTAAGCCACTGCACACACACTGCAGAAGCAAGGAAATAAAAAGTCATAATGTTGTAGTTTCTATCTCTAGCCACTTTCCCTTTTGGCCTGTTATCAAGATTGACCAATGGTAGTCTTGTGATCAATATAATGAGCACACCTGGCTTAAAATGTGATCCATTACTTCTGTTACACTGAGCATAAGATGGAGATGTGAAGCACAGAACTGCCCTGAAAACACTGTAATAAACATAATACAGATACAGATAGGAAAGCACATCGCACATAAACTTTGAAGTGAGTGGACTATTTATTTATTTAATTAAATCGGAGCCCTTTGTGGTTTAATAAACGCACAAGGTAATATTGTGATTTTGATTGTAATTAGATAAATCCTGCAGCCCTATTTTAGAGTGGGAATATTGACTTCTGTTATAGTTCTCCTCTGCATGTTCATGAGTGTATAAGAGAAGCTTGTTCACAATGGCTCCCAATTCAGCTGGAGTCAAATTAGGCTTTGAGCATTCAAAATAGTTTGCAATGGACAGAATATGATGTGATGCTCAAAGGGCTTCTGGTTTTTAATAAAGAACAAATCACAAATAACAAACAGTACTCCATTCAAAATTTTTTAAGATACGGTCTACTCACTTCGATCTTACGATCTTCTAATGGTCACATCCACTTTTTGCAAAAACATTTGCAAAATTTCTTTGAATGAGCTTGTGTTTCAGGTCTCCCACATCCAGATACTTTTGAATGGAAGTGAATGGAACGAAAAGTGTATGGTGAAGGTGGCTTCACACCTTGCTAAAGCAAAAACCATGCAAGCTAGCATCAACACAGAAAGAAGAAAGTTATATGAGTTTGTGACTAAATAAGGGCGAGAAAATGATGACAAAATTTTCTTTGTGGGTAGTGCAATACTTTCTCGTCCATACTTTATATGATGGAAATAGGCTTCACATCACAGTCAAAGGACATAAAAACAGCGCTGTTGATGCACTCAAGGTGTGGTGGCCTACTTCTTCTGATGCCACTGGTGGAACATGAATATACACCGGAGCTGTCACAATCAATTAAACAGCATCCATTGTGAGGGCGAGATGTGTCTCTCTCTCTCTCTCTCTCTCTCTCTCTCTCTCTCTCTCTCTCTCTCTCTCTCTCTCTCCATTTCACTGCATTACATGCAGCCCAATTTCTATCTTCCTCCAAACAGACAGTGAATCTTGTTACTGCTCCTCATTGTCTGTTTGAAACTTCAGGCTTTACACCTGTCAGCTGACAATTAGTGTTCTATACAGCAAGACGCCTGTCATGCTCTGTCAGTTTGTTGCCAATATGAAACACAAAAACAGCTCAAAGGGGCAAACAATATTTCTTTATCATTCAGGGGATGCCTGTGGCATTTGACAAAACATTTACTGACTCTCAACTCAGCCAAGCTGCAAACTTTGTTTATTTCTACTTGAAACTTCTTGGTAATCTGGATGACTTTCCATTAATAGTGTTAAGTGGCACACAAATAAGGAACATGGCTCTTTGGGTGTTTCTGAAGAGTTGGATTTAGTGGATGTGCCTTATGATCAGGGAGAGATAGAGATGTAGTGGTTTAGCCAAATAATTATCTTTTACTGTACAAGCATAACAAGAATAAAGTTCCTGTCTGTTGATTGTGTGCTGCGGGAGTGATAGACACTGGTCTGCTCGCTCTCGCTCTCTCTCTCTGCATGGCAGCCCAAAACACAAACACTAGTTTAGTTTCTCTCACACGGCATCACAGAGGGAAAGTAGCATCTGCGGTGAATGTGGATGAGTGCATTTTGGCCGTTGGGGATGTTGTTGGCCATGACTGTATTTTAGCAGCATAAAAAATGTTTTTAAGCTCGGTTGAAAAAGCAAAAGAAGTAGTGGAAAAAGGAGTTGTAATTAGTGATTCGTTTACCCCAGTGGTTCCCCTTTCTACCCCCGATAAGAAAGTCACTTTGTCTAATGTTCCGTCATTTATTAAAGACGAAATGTTAACAAAAGAACTGTCACGCTTTGGAAAGGTAGACAGTCCTATGAAAAAAAAAAATCGCTTTCAGTAGTAAATCGGACTTGAATAAGCATGTAGTATCTTTCAGGAGATTTACTTACATGATCCTGAAAGATAACAGAACGTCTAGGTTACTGTTGTAACCTCTGTTCCCTGATGGAGGGAACGAGACGAAGAAGCGACACTAGGGGTCTCTCTTGAGAGCCTCACGTATCTCTGAACATGAGAAAAGGCCAATGAGAAATTGGCAGACAGAATTTGCATGTCCTGCCCCCAGACATATGGGTAAAAAGGGAGGGAAATGCATCTGTTCATTCAGGATTTTGCCTGAGGAGCCGAAGGTTCGGCCATAACAATGACTCGGTTCAGCAACGTAGCCGGGAGGACACAACGTCTCGTTCCCTCCATCAGGGAACGGAGGTTACAACAGTAAACTAGACGTTCTGTTATCTTACAGGTAGATGCCACACTTCTCGTCGAGTGTGCTCGAACCCGCAAGGCCTAGGTGTGATAAGCCAATGCTATGGCATCAACCACCCTGTGGGAAAGCCTCTGTTTGGAGACAGCGTTCCCTTTCCGCTGTCCACCAAAGCAGACAAAGAGCTGCTCAGAACGTCTAAAGCTCTGACTGCGGTCCGTATAGATATGCAAAGCACGTACCAGACACAGCAATGAAGGAGCTGGGTCTGCTTCCTCCCGGGGAAGCACTTGCAGGTTCACTACCTAGTCTCTGAAGGGAGTCGTGGGAACCTTAGGCATAAAGTCCAGTCACGGTCTTAGGGTGACGTGAGTGTCTGCCTGACCGAACTCCAAGCAGATGTCGCTGACAGAGAAGGCTTGCAGGTCCCCAACCCTCTTGATGGAGGCGAGCGTGATCAGGAGGGCCGTCTTCCAGGAGAGGGCCTCAAGCTCAACTGAGTCAAGTGGCTCGAAGGGGGGTCTCTGAAGGCCCGAGAGGACCACTGAGAGAACCCAGGAGGGGAACAGGCTTGGCCGGGGAGGTTTCAACTTTTGGCGCCTCTAAGGGACCTGATAATCAAGTCACGCTTACCCAAGGACTTGCTGTCCACTGCATCGTGGTGGGCCGTGATAGTGGCTACATATACCTTCAAGGTGGAGGAGGTCAGCCTCCCCTCCAACCTCTCTTGCAGGGATGAAAGCACTGACTGAACTGCGCATCTCTGCGGGTCTTCAGACCAGGAAAAAAACAATTTGCGAACAAGCACCAAATCGGGGCGTAAAGTAGTACAGGAAGGTAGAAGTGGTAGAGGGAGCTCTGGCTTGGTTGATCGTGAGGGTGCCCAATACCTAAGAAAGAGGTCCTTCCTCAGGGGAATTTGCCAGGGAGTGGCTGTCGCGAGGAGCACAAGATCCGAGAACCAAGTCCGAGTGGGCCAGTAGGGGGCCACCAGAATGACTTGTTCCTCATCCTCCCTGACCTTGCACAGCACCTGTGCAAGAAGGCTCACTGGGGAAAATGTGTATCTGTCCCGAGGGAAGCTTCCGTTAGGGAATACCAGAGCGGGCAGTGGGAGGTCTTTTGGGAAGGGAACAGGACTTTGTGCTTTGCTGAACCATTCCCAAATCAGCTAGACCAACTGGGGGTGAAGCCTCCACTCTCACTGAGTGACCCTTATCATGACAGCGCGGAGTCGCTGCTGGCTCCAAAGGAGGAGATGGCGGGCGAGTTGTGACATGTGATGGGAGCGCACGCCGGCTTGGTGATTTATGTACACTACCGTCATGGTGCTGTCTGAACAGATCAAGACGTGCTTGCCCCGGACTAGTGGGAGGAACCTCCGTAGGGCAAGTAATACAGCCAACAACTCGGGAGGATGCCATATGCCCCAGGAGCCTCTGGAAATTTTTTAGAGGAACCGCCATGCCTGGCTTGAACAAGGTGAGGCATTTCAGCACTGACTGCGTGCACTCTTTAGCGAAGCGTGCTATCATTGAGACTGAGTCTAAGACTATGCCGAGAAAAGAGATGCTCTGAACCAGGGTGAGCTTGCTCTTTTCCCCATTGACCTGAAGCCCTAGGTGGCTTAGGTGCCTGAGCACCTGGTCCTTGTGGCCGCATTGTAACTCTCGGGAGTGGGCCAGGATGAGCCAGTTGTCGAGGTAGTTGAGTATGCGAATGCCCAATATCTCTGGCAGGGCAAGGGCTACCTCTGTGACCCTCGTGAGGGCGCGAGAGGACAGGGACACGCCAAAGGGGAGGACCTTGTACTGACATGCCTGGCTGTCGAACGTGAACCATAGAGAGGGTCGGTGTCGAGGCAAGATAGAGACATGGAAGTACGCATCCTTCAGGTCTACCGCTGCAAACCAATCTTGATGCCGAATGCAATTTAAGATGTGTCTTTGATTGAGCATTTTGAATGGGAGTTCCAAGATCGGTCGTAAGACATCGCCTTTCTTAGGTACAATAAAGTAAGGGCCGTAGAGACCCTTCTTCATCTCAGCTGGAGGGACAGGCTCTATCGCGTCATTAAGTAGAAGGATCGCGATCTCCACAGGCAGGGTGTTGGCGTCTTCGCCATGCACATGAGGTAAAGCGGACGCTGGCGAAAAAGGGGATGGGGGCCTGGCAAACTGAATCGCGTAGCCGAGTGTGATGGTCCTGGCTAACTAGCACAACGGGTTGGGAAGTGAAAGCCACGGGTCAAGCTACGTGCGAGGGGCACTAAGGGGACGTTCGTTTATGATGTACCTGGTGAAGCTTCGCAGAGGGTCGGGGCAGGTAGTGGCATCGGGAGACAAAAGCACGTCCCGAGGCTCTGGTGCTGAGAGAAGACTCAAGCACTTACCTTGGTCTGCACACCCGGCAGGGGGCGGGTAGTGACTGAGGAGGAGGTTCCATGTAGGTGTCCTCTGGACTCGTCAGAACCGGCCGGCTGGTGGGCAGCCGTCGTGGGTCCGGAGGCAGGGGGTACTGGGACTGCTGAAGCAAGGATGGCATTTGCGGGCCAGGTGACACAGGGATAGAGGAAATTGCTCTATTATTGAGAATATGAGAACCGTTTCCCGAAGGGTGTGCGGTACAGAAAATACCTTTAACTGAAGGTTCTCTTCCCGGCCCTCCACCGAGGGACGGAGGGGTCAGCTTTCCAGCTCCGAAGAAAACGTCTCATTCCCTGGGTCGTCCGTCTCAAGAATGCTTGGGAGCCTACCGGGTCCTCAAGGATGTTCGGGAGACGGGGGCGTGCGCTTCCTGCGGGGCGCTCGACGCTGGGGCTGAGAGCTGGGCCCAGGTTGAAGTGGAGCTGTCTGACGTTTGGAAGCCACAGGAGGACACCCTTGGCGAGCAGACGGCGCAAGGCCCGCGCTGGTACGGCGGTGGGGTATGATGTGGCCTCCGTCTGTTTCTTCACCGCTGAGGACTGCTGGGCGAAGTCCTCAAAGGTACCGCCACACAGACCGAGCTGAGAGATGGGGGCATTTGAGAAATTGTGCTTTGTCTACCTCCCGTATCTCAACCAGGTCCAGCCATAGATGATGCTCCTGGACCCCAAGGGTGGCCAGCGCCATGACCTTCGTGGCCCCGGGGGGCGCGATCAGTCATTGAGCGCAGTTCCTTGACTACGCAAGTGAAGATCTTCAAGTGCCTTGGCCTGGTGGATCGCAGGGGGGCCAAGGCATGCAGGGCGGAGACAGCTTGGAGCTGCTCCACCGTCAAGGTTAGTGAGAGCGGAGGAGCGAGGAAGCTGGTTTCGGACATGCACCTCCAGGAAGAAAGGAACCGGGGGGGTGCGTGGCTATGTGTGGCTTTCTCTCGTTTTGAGGGAAGAAAGTCACAACCGCAGCGTTGCCATGGCTATGTTCTCGCACTGAGAACATTAACCATTCATAAAACACTGCCTGCGTGTGATCGCAGCCCAGGCACACGAGGCAGCTCTTATGACCGTCAGAAGTGGAGAGAAATTCAACCGCATCCAGGAACTACACAGGGGCGGAAAAGAACATTTAAAAAGATGCGTCCTGAAAAGGACGTTCAACGCCAGCTGTGTATTGCTCTTATAGAGAAATAAACTCTTTTAGGAAAACATTCTCTTTTAAAAGCGCTGTCGAAGCGCCCAGGGGCAAAGCAGCACAGCTGTGCAGAGAAGGAGAAACCCGCTGATGTGCGCTGTAGATTCAACATCATACGCTCATAGAGATGAAGTGAACTGCCTTGTGAATAACAGCTCGCTGATCACACAACCGGTCGGCTCCGAAGTAAATTTCTGAATGAACAGACGAATTTCCCTCCCTTTATACCCATATGTCCGGGGGCAAGACATGCAAATACTTTCTGCCAATTCCTCATTGGCCTTTTCTCAAGTTCAGAGATGCGTGAGGCTCTCAAGAGAGACCCCTAGGGTCGCTTCTTCGACACAACGTCGAAGTGAGCGACAGACGGGGGAACTGAACTGAATCTGAATTTCAAATTCAAAGTTGATGACTTTGATTATAGTACTTATCTTTGTAAGTACTGACGTGATGAAGTGCTTTGGCTGTGGCAAAACTGGACATTTAGTTCAAAGATCAGGCCATTTTCAAAGCACTCTTGAAGAGAAAAAAGAATGACAAGGTTTCAGAATCTAAACAAGCTAGACAAATGGAAAATGATAAGGAGTCTGATGATGATATTGGCAATGAGAGAGATTTATCTGATTCTGGTGCTTCCAGTTGTTCCCAGAATGAATGAACATGTCAAGATTATGATACTGAGGATATCAAGAAGTTTTTAAAACTGACAAAAAATCTAAGGGGAGTACTGGTTGTTTATTTTTTTTCCTGACATCAAACATTTTGTGGAAAATACTAGAACTTATTTCACAAACAGGGAGGTATATCGTTTGAAAAAATTTGTGACCAAAAACTCCAACAATAACTTATTAATTGATGGCAGTAAACTGGCTTAATTTTTTGGCCCTTAATGGCTGCTTTTTTCTTTACAGTTAAATTTTTTACTTTCGTATGTGTAACGTTCGTATTGCATCCCTGAATGTAAATTGAGCCAGAGACTATAAAACCTGCAGCAATATAAAATCAAAGCAATTTGATGTTTTATTTGTGCAGGAAACACACAGTGATACAACAAATGCTATTGAATGGGCTAAAGAATTTAAAGGTCGCTCTTTTTTAAGTTTTTATTTGTGTGTATGCCCCAACCCTATCAGTAGAAAGAATGGTGTTTTGAGATACTCTGTGTGTAACTTTGGATAAATGTAATGGTGAAGAGCATTTATTTCTGGGTGGAGACTTAGATTGTGTCGAAAATAATATAGACAGAAATCACATAGAACCACATTTGCTTTCTCGAAAACGACTCATTCACATGATTGAAACAAATGATTTGTGATGTATGGAAGAGTTTAAATATGAACTTAAAACAGTACACATGGGCACATGCCCGTGACGCATCATCTTAGTTTTTTTAAGAAATGTTTCATAACCCAAGTTGGGTTCTCGGATTACAGTCTTGTCATATATACAGTAACTTTAAACTCTGTGAAGCCAAAAAGTACTTATTGGCATTTCAATACAAATTTACTTAGTGATGCACATTTTAAAGATACTTTAAATTTTGGGGGGGGGAAATTTTAGGAATGAAAAAGCTCAATTTCAGTCTTTGCAAAAATGGTGGGAGTTTGGTAAAATACAAATTAAGCAATTATGTCAACAGTACAATCACAATGTCAAAAAAGATATGATTAAATCTATAAAAGTTTTAGAAGATGAAATTCTCAAATTCCAAGAAGTGGCACAGTCAAGTGGAAATCAAACACATATTGTATCGCGTTTTGTCTGACATACAAAGAGTGAAAGCACAGGGGGCGCTAGTTCGATCATGGTTTAAAGATATAGACCAGATGGATGATCCATCAAAATACTTCTTTAGTCTAGAAAAAAGAACAGTCAAAAACGCTTTATACATTCATAATTTTCTGAGACCGGTTCACTTGTATCAGATCCTATTGAAATTCGGAAAAGAGCAATCAGTTTTTATGAAAATCTTTATAGTTGTGAGCACTATGAAGATCGGGTTGTTGAACAGTTTTTTTTTTTTTTTTTTTGAAGAGCTGGCAAAGGTCTCTGAAGACTCTAATGCAGCACTCAAGAAAGCCATAGGCCTGGGAGAACTGCATGAAGCTCTCCAAAGTATGGAGAATGGCAAGGCTCCTGGGATAGATGGAATCCCAGTTGAGTTCTATAAAGCATTTTGGCCTGTGATAGGGGAGGATCTGCTAGAAATTCTCAGTGACAGTCTAGTCTGAGGACTTCTGCTGCTGAGTTGTAATAGAGCGGTCCTTACCCTTTTGCCAAAAAAGGTGATGTGAGAGACATAAAGAACTGTCGACCTGTATCTTTATTGTGCTGTGATTATAAATTGCTCTCAAAAGTGTTAGCTACCAGACTAGGAAGGGTTTTGGAGGAAGCAATTCACTCTAGTCAGTCCTACTGTGTACCTAGAAGATACATTTTTGATAATATCCATTTGATAAGAGATTTATTTGATGTTTCTAAACTGATGGGTGTAGATATGGGTTTGATTTCCTTAGATCAGGAAAAAGCGTTTGATCGTGTAGAACATGACTATCTGTGGAAAACTTTACAAGCATTTGGTTTTAGTTCTGATTTTATAGGTTATATTAAAATTTTATACAATGACATTGAGAGTTTACTGAAAATTAACGGTGGCTTATGTGCTCCTTTTAAAGTATGTCATGGGGTAAGACAGGGGTATTCTCTGTCGGGGATGCTTTACACGTTGGCAATAGAACCACTTTGAAATAAATTGAGAATAATTATAGAAGGGGTATCTTTAAAAGCCTGTACAAACACTTTTTGTTTATCAGCATAGTCTGATGACGTTATCATAATGCATAACAATCAAAATTATGTGGATTTATTATTAAAAACATTGAGAGAATTTGGATCTATATCTTCAGCAAGAATTAACTGGGATAAAAGCGAAGCAGTGTTATTAGGAATGTGGGAAAAAGCAATACCAATTTTCCCAATGGGTTTAAGTTGGAAAAAAGATGGTTTATTGAGGAGTGTATTTAGGAGATGACACGATTGTTCAAAAAAACTGGGAGGGAATAATTGAAAAACTTAAAGGTCATCTCATGAAATGGACATGGATTATTAAGTATTTATCATATAGAGGATGCACTCTGATTATTAATAATTTGGTGGCCTCTTCTTTATGGCACCGACTGGCTTGTATTGATCATGCATGGTTGCTTGCAAAAATTCAGTCTCTTTTAATAGGTTTGTTTTGGGGAAAAATGCATTGGATACCTCATAATGTATTGTATTTACCAAATAAGGAGGGTAAGGACTGGTACATTTGCAAAGTAGGACTGCAGCTTTTCGACTGCAATTCATACAGCGATTTCTCACTGGGCCAGAGAACTTAAGCTGGAGACCAGTGACCAGTATGATTTTAAAGACTGCTGAAAGACTGTGTCTGGATAAAACATTGTTCCTTTTAGATCCCAAAAAAATAAACACATCCAGGATGTCAGGTTTTTACAGGAATCTTTTTAAAGCATGGCCCTCTTTCAAGTGAAAAGGACTGATTCTACACTTTCTTTATTCTGGTTAATGAAAGAACCTTTGATCTACGGTTCACGTTTGGACATTTTAGGTGCATGTGGGACAATGACTACAGCATTCATCAAATCCAAGTCCACAACACTTGGATGTTTAATAAAATTGGCTGGACCAAGTTTGGAAAAGTCAATAATGTAGCTGATTTTTAAGAGTCAAATCCATTCGAGTTGTTGCACATGTACTACAGAAACTACAGTCTGGTTTTACAGCAGAAGAAAAAAAAATGCTTCAAGGTTACTGTAAAGGAGAGTTCATCCCAAATGAAAAAGACAGTTTTCCAAATCTGCTTCTTTCACCAAATTTAGGTGAATTTACAGGATACACAGGATACACAATTCAATTGAAATACACAGGATTTTTTTTGGAATGTGAAAAGTTGACAGATATGGATTTGCATGAAAGTAGTGGTAAAAAATTGTATAAAGCTTGTGTAAAAACTTTTAACAAAAAAGGTTTAAATGGAAGAGTTGATACACCATGGCATGATGTTTTTAAGATGAGTAACAAAGTTAGACCAGAATGGAGAGCACTTTACAAGCCGCCGATAAATAAAAGAGCTGGAGATTTACAATGGCGTATTCTACATGGTATTATTGCAGGTAATGCTTTTATTTCTATTTTAAATCCAAGTGTTGGTCAAGATTGTCCTTTTTGTTTTCAACGAGAGACTGTTTTTCACACTTTTATGAATTGTTAAAGGCTGAAGCCTTTATTTGATGTTTTGCTAAATCTTTTTAACTGTGGAGGAGTTTTCTGTAGACACTTTTATTTTGGGTTTTAAATATGTTCAAAAACGGAAATACGAGTATCAATTGTTAAATTTTATTTTGGGTAAAGCCAAAATGGCCATTTACATTAGTAGAAAATATACAATTGAGCAAAACAGAGAACACAATGTTGAAAAGATTTTTGCAGCTTTAATTAAATCAAGACTTTTAATTGATTTTCATTATTACAAAGCTATGAACTCTCTAAGAGTTCTTGAAGGAACATGGTGTCATAAAGGAAAGCTGTTCTGTTATTGAAAATTATGTCAGGGACATGTGGGACAATGCACTTTTTTATAAAATGGTTTTAAAAATGTTGGTATTGATTTTATGTAAATATTTTTTTTTGTTAAATAAAGATTTTTGAAAAAAAATATTCTCTCTCTCTCTCTCTCTCTCTCTTTCTCTCTCTCTCTCTCCCCCATCAAATTGTATTCACTGTAGCCACCAAAGCAGATCATCTCTGCCTGTGCCTCTCTCTGTATCTCATTCAGACACACAAACACACACAAAGTACTTGATTAAAGCACTCTCACTTGATGAAAGGAATAGTTTACACATTTGTGCATGCACATATTCAACCTTGGTATTTAAAGACATGTTGCACCAAGTTTGATGTCAATAACACCAAATACATTGGTTCTCACATGTCTCATAACCAAATGCACCATGGCAAGTCTGAATATGAAAAAGTGCAAATGAGAATTTCAGAGCTGTGGTAGGGGGTAAGATTTTCAAAGATTAACACCACACATTTAAGAGAACACTTGTCCACCATGAAGCAACTAATAGTACTGTATATTAAACATTCCAAATATAGTCATCAGCAAACTGGTGTTACAAATGTTCTTATATTTCAAAAATATAAGAATCAACAATTATCATTAGAAATGGTAACTGAGCCAGGGGCATTATTTATAAAAACGAGAGATTTCCATTCCTACACCTTTCTGAGGGCATACCCAAACAATTCCACTCCACAGTTTAATTAGAAAAAAGGAACCAAAATAGCAGCTGGGAAACCTGCAGTATTCAAATCCCACTGCTTATCAAAGCTATTACTGGAGTGAGGTGATTCATGCTCTGTCTGGGACCTGCTGGTTAATTAAAGCTGACTGTCCTCTAGAATTTTCCAGCCACAATTCAAGTTGTTGTGACTAGGTTAGGGATGTAGGCAGGCTGGGACTTGAGCTCTATTGTTTGCGGTTGCTGATTAGGCACACTAATGACTGGGAGAAAAGCTCCTTTTGGGGGAAATGAGTGGGGCCAAGAAATGGGCTCGGGGTGAGGTGGAGCGGCCTGAGCTTTCACTGCTGCAGGGGGACGCCCTCGGCCAGCAGACGGGTGCGGGATCTTGAGCCGCGCTGGGGCAAGATGTGCTGGATGGCCTCCGTCTCCTTCTTCGCCGCCGAGAACTGCTGGGAGAAGTTCTCAACAGTGTTGCCAAAAAGATCTGGGACTTTTTTCTCAACCCGCGTTGAGAAAGCGGGCTTTATCGGCATCCTTCATTTCGACCAGATTCAGCCACAGGTGGCGCTCCTGGACCACCATGGTGGATATCGCCTGCCCGAGTGCTCACGCTGTGACCTTCGTCGCCTGGAGGGTGAGGTCGGTCGCCAAGCACAGCTCCTGCAGCACATCGGGTTCTTTGAGTGCCTTGGCTTGGTGTACCTGCAGGATGGCCATGGCATGCAGGGCAGAGGCGGCCTATCCAGTGGCACTGTAGGCTTTGGTCATCGGCGATGACATAGTCCTACAGGCTCTGGTGGGGAGCGCCGGTCATTCCCGCCAGGTGGCTGCGTTTTACGGGCACAGGTGAATTGCAACCACCTTATCCACCTGAGGGACCTCTGTGTACCTGTGAACTGCCCGCCATTGAGGGTACTGAGAGCGGATAAACACGATAGTCAGTTTTGGGCAGCGAAAGGTCCATTCGTTGTATACCTCTGGGAAGAAAGGGACTTTCTTTCTTGGGGGTGCTGGCCGTGAGCGGTGCCCTGAACCCAGGAACCAATCATCAAGCCGCGAGTGCTCAGAGGAAGGGTGGAGGGTTCCAGTCCAACCCAATGCTCGCGGAAGCCAGGGCAAGCATGGCAATAAGCTCTGCGTCAGCCTCAGACTGGGCGGGCAGACCCGAAAGTGGTCTCCGGAAGAAGGAAAGCAACGTTGCCACGGTCATATTCTCGCAATGAGAACATGAACCATCCACAAACGCTGCCTCAGTGTGATCGCTGCCCAGACACATGAGGCAGAGCCCATGGCCGTCGGAAGCAGAGACATAATGACCACATCCAGGAATCACACAAAGATGGAAAGGCATCTTTATAAAGACGCATCTTTAAAAGACATTCAGCGTCAATGTGTGTGCTCTAATAAAGAAAATATTCTCTTTAGTAGGGATATGCACTCTTTTAGTGCTGTCGAAGCACCCAGGTGCAAAATCTACACTTGTCATGCAGATGGAGAGAAAGCCACTGGAAATGCGCTGTATATCCAACAGCATACACTTCTTAGGAAGTGAATGGAACAGCAGTAGTATTCAGCTCACTGATAGTACAACCACTCAACTCCAAAGAAAAAATCAGAATGGAGTGGACATTCCAGGTCCTTTTATACCCATATGTCCGGGGGAGTGGCATGCAAATTTACTGTCCACACACACCCAGCATGAGTCTGACACATGGGTGAAAACATGGCGGAAGGCAATGACAGAACCTTCCGAGAAAACCAACTCAGAAGTGTGGTTATATTTTGGAATGCTGAGGGAAAATTAGTAGAAGATGGTAACTCTGTTTGCTGAGCTTTCCAGAGGAAAGTTGCTGCAAAACGGGGCAACGAGACCAATCTAGCGAGTCATTTTCGTGACAACCATCCATCACTTTATAGTGCATGCAAGGTAAGTTAACTTTTAGCTCAGTGCATGAGTTGGGGAAAAGTATGAGAAAAAGTAAATATTTGGACACAGTATTTCATTGGGTTGAAATAATTTCTTATCTCAGTTGTAAAAAACACAAGCTTTCGCAAAGAAAAAGGTCCTAGCAAGTGCATTGCTTTGAGCCAAGACAAACGAACAAGAAAACAAGACAATAGCCTAGTTTCCATCCACTTTCCACGCTATTGAAAATGCGTAAAAAAAAAGGACATTTATCGATAAAAATGGTGTGCATGATGACGTCATGCATAAAAAAAAAACACTTTGTCGCATACGTTTTGGTTTATCGCAAAAAAAATCTGCCCTTAAGCCGTTTCCATACAGAAATGTGTGTTTATCGTTAATTCGGAAACTTTCAGTCTTACTATAAGCACTTGGCCCTGAAATAAATCAATGTGTATATGCTGTGTGCACAGCTATTAAAGAAAAACTGATGTGTTGTAATATGAGTGTTTACATGTGATACATTTCTGATATTCAATAGGCAATTTTGAACAATCATCTAATCTAAAGCATCGCCATCACAACGCCATCGCCATCACAACTGCATTATTTCCTGCATATTTCTCCACTAACTTTTAATGACCAACTGAACTTAATGGTCATCTAAAATTAATTTTAATGTCATTCAATTTACATCTTCTAAAGAAGCTAAACAAATGTGATCCAAGGTAAAGAGCGTTAGATTTAAAATATTTAAAAGTTTTAAAATGTTCAAAAGCTAGTTTTCTGAAAGTGAACTCAGCATTGGACAAATAGTTCTGATAGTTTATAGTCTTGAAAAAAAAGTTTAGAACATTCTGAGAATATCATACAGCCGAATTCATCTACAGAAGAGGGTAAGGCTAATTTAAGTTTGTGTAAAGAAAAAGCATATATAGGTCTAAAAATATCATTTTTTTTATTTATTTATTTTTTTTATGCTTTTTTCATTTGGTAATTTGTTTTATTTAATACAGGGAATTTTGCCGGCATTTTTTCAAAATTTAAACTAAATTTTTTATAGAATTGCGTTATATTTTAGTGTTCCAAAAAACACACTGAAGTTTTTCTCCTAGTATTATGTATATCTTTGTGCACAGATATTATATGTTTTGTGGGCTTATTCCATGACTACTGTCTATTATTTTGAATGGTGAGGAAAAGCAACTAAATAAATAAACCTGCTTGTTCACTCAGTGTAGATTAGCTGGTCGGTAGATTAGAGGGCGGCAGGGCCTCGTGATTGCACCACTGTGCACATCCACAACTGCACGAAGGACTCGGTTAAGGGTGATTCCACATGTGCAGACTAGACGGTAACGTCTGAATACTGCGTTGATTAATATAGTCGGCATTTAGCCAGTTGCTGGTCAAACGGCTAACATGCCACGTATTATGGGAGACAGGCTCATTAAAACCCAGGAAAGTCGGGCCCCTTCCATTAAAATCAATCCATTATCAAGTACAATAAATTAGCTTTCAAGGATGTATACCTTGTCATCATGATTAACACAGTCTAACAATTGGGGTCAATTATGTCATGTGACACTGCATTTTTGCATTTATGCCATTTAACGCAATTTTTGGCATTTTTGCTTTTTAAAAAAAATAAAAACATTTTGTGACATCTGAAGTGTCGAAACTGAGTTTTTGCACTAGAGTTAAATGCAAAAATATTATGTCGACACTTGTGAAATTTTTGTGATAATTTGCATTTCCATCAGCTTTATTTTGATGCGCAACAACATTTTTTAGCAAAATATCCTTGGCTGGAAATGGAGTTAGTTACATATAACAAATACGTGCAACATTTAAGTGATGTACATTCATACCACTAATACACAGCTATTCAAATAATTATGGGGACATGAAATTGTGATTTGAGATGAAAATTTGAAACTTTTACCTATTCTTTAATTATTATATAATCCGTTGCAGTCTACAAAACAATCAACTTCAAAATACTGAAGTCCTCCAATTTCATTTTCAATACAATCTATAACTATAAAAGAGACGCACGCTGGCGCCAGTTGTGTTTGTATGAAAGGAGAGAGCTTGAGACATGAAAGAAGCCGGAGTTTCAGGATGAGCGACCAGAATCAAGAATTTCAGAGAGTTATGTAATAACATGTTATGTAGTTTAGTCACCCAACCAGCATATTTTGATCATTTAAAATGTAAGTTAATAATAATAATAATAAATACAATAATAATATTATTAATATTATTATACTTAATTTGATATTCCCTTGTTTACTAAATGTAATTATTGTTTGTTGATTTTCAAATATAAAACCTGTTTAAATGATTTCCGTGTGTGTATCAATACTTTTTGTACATTTTCAGCACATTTAACAATACCATGATAATACTGATAACCGTGATAGTTTTGGTCATGATAATCGTGATATGAGATTGTATACCATTAAATCTCTACTATGTGGTTTACAAAAATAAAAAATAAAATAAAAATATATACAGTATATTCCCTATTCTAGTTTCATTACTGAGCCAGCACAATTATCCATATCACGTGTACTATGCTGACAGATCTAATCCAATAAAAACGTGTAGAAGACCAGATACATACAACTTGATGCATCTATTTACTGCAGAAAGGGGATGACTCTTACAAAATCTGTCAACCTGTCTCACTGCTGTAATACAGTAATGAAAATCATCCTATTTGGACACATAGTATAAATACTTCTCAATTTAAATAATTGTATTTTAATTAAAGTTTTAAAGTATTTACAATTTTAATTATTAATCATTTTTATTTGCATTACAATAATAACAATTACTGTTTTCACATTAAAGTTACATATCTAACTTTAATCTGATATATACCGTATAATAAAGCATTACACTTTATTTTGGGGTGAAATATGACACAAACATTTCTTTGTGAGATTCACCTGGGAATCTATTCAAAAGTGAAGTGCCCTTAAAGGCCACTGTGTAACCATTCATAAGCATTTGTGGGAGTATAGACACTGACCTACATTTTACAGGATGAAACTAAAAGGAGTCTCCATTCTTTCTGACCAGATCTAGGCTAGTGGTCATTTGTCTGCCATTTATGGCATGAATCATAGTTCACATACCATTCTGTTGTGCTGAAAGCCATTGTGATTAGAGTCTCTGATGAACTACACCTCTACCCACTTGCTGTGTTCTCTCTCTCGTTCACCTGCATCCTACCCCCTGCAACCTCTGCCCCTCTCTGAGGAAATACAATGGCTTTCCATTACTTGATGGGTCCTCCTCATGGAAACCTGGCCCCAGAAATGTTATTAATTGTCAGTCATTGGTCTCAGTATTTTTTAGCTTGCACAATTTTTTTTTAAAAGCTTTCTACCATGGACACATTTAAGGCCTGTGTATAGTTTGATTTTCTGCACTCTGGATTGGATCGCACCCAGCCTACCACATTGACTTTTAGTATACGTTTCTGACTGCAAACGAATATGAATGCGTTCGACAAATACCCGCTATAGCTGCGTTGTGATACTGTTTCAATACAGTCAATAGCCGGTGCATGCAGACGAGGACCGTGTCCATGGGTCAAGAAAATCTGGGCTGCACAGACAGTGCTGATGATGAAATTTGCATCACGCATACTGTGGTACTGTGGTATAGTGGTGTACTACCAAAGTATACTCAGGCCTTAAGTCCAAAGTCACAATAGGTCATTGAGAACAAGTTGTTAAGTGTTTCACCATGATTACACAATCAAATCTAAGCAAAGATTGTGTGATGCATTAAAAGTTAAAAATAAATATAAACATACAGTACATCAACTCACAGTTGTCTCTTCCATTCAACTTTTTAAAACAATTCATAATTTATTTGCACTTCCATAATGCCAAAATGTTTTAAGCCAACCAGGCAGTATGTCGTTGGCACATTAAGTAAGGAATAATTGACAACAAACCATTGAATTATTGAAAAATAATGCACATCCGAGGTGGTAATGTGGTCATGCGCAGCGGAATGACCGTTACACCTTCAACAGGCCGGATTCAATTCTAGAAGAAACTTCTAGAATGAAAAATCAACACATATGACACCATCAATCATCCATGTGATTATCTAATCAGCCAATGTATGGCAGCAGTGCAGTGCATAAAATCAGACAGATACAGATCTGGAGCTTCAGTTAATGTCCACATCAACCATCAATGAAAAATGTGATATCAGTGATTTGGAATGTGGCATGATTGCTGGTGCCAGACAGGCTGGTTTGAGTATTTCTGTAACTGCTGATCTTCTGGGATTTTTGCACATAACAGTCTCAAGAATTTACTCAGAATGGTGCCAAAAAAAAAAACATCCAGTGAGGAGCAGTTCTGTGAACGGATATGTGTTGAAGATGAGAGAGGTAAACAGAGAATGGCCAGACTGGTCCGAACTGACAAAGTCTACGGTAACTCAGATAACCCCCTTTTAAAATTGTGGTGAGAAGAATAGTGTCTCAGAATGCTATTCTGAGATTTGTATTGGTGCTGTTTTGGTGGCACATGGGGGACCTACACAATATGATACAGGTGGTTTTAATGATATGGCTGATTGGTGCATGTATGTATGTATATATACACTCACCTAAAGGATTATTAGGAACACCTGTTCAAGTTCTCATTAATACAATTATCTAATCAACCAATCACATGGCAGTTGCTTCAATGCATTTAGGGGTGTGGTCCTGGTCAAGACAATCACCTGAACTCCAAACTGAATGTCAGAATGGGAAAGAAAGGTGATTTAAGCAATTTTGAGCGTGGCATGGTTGTTGGTGCCAGACGGGCCGGTCTGAGTATTTCACAATCTGCTCAGTTACTGGGATTTTCACGCACAACCATATCTAGGGTTTACAAAGAATTGTGTGAAAAGGGAAAAACATCCAGTATGCGGCAGTCCTGTGGGTGAAAATGCCTTGTTGATGCTAGAGGTCAGAGGAGAATGGGCCGACTGATTCAAGCTGATAGAAGAGCAACTTTGACTGAAATAACCACTCGTTACAACCGAGGTATGCAGCAAAGCATTTGTGAAGCCACAACACGCACAACCTTGAGGCGGATGGGCTACAACAGCAGAAGACCCCACCGGGTACCACTCATCTCCACTACAAATAGGAAAAAGAGGCTACAATTTGCAAGAGCTCACCAAAATTGGACAGTTGAAGACTGGAAAAATGTTGCCTGGTCTGATGAGTCTCAATTTCTGTTGAGACATTCAGATGGTAGAGTCAGAATTTGGCGTAAACAGAATGAGAACATGGATCCATCATGCCTTGTTACCACTGTGCAGGCTGGTGGTGGTGGTGTAATGGTGTGGGGGATGTTTTCTTGGCACACTTTAGGCCCCTTAGTGCCAATTGGGCATCGTTTAAATGCCACGGCCTACCTGAGCATTGTTTCTGACCATGTCCATCCCTTTATGGCCACCATGTACCCATCCTCTGATGGCTACTTCCAGCAGGATAATGCACCATGTCACAAAGCTCGAATCATTTCAAATTGGTTTCTTGAACATGACAATGAGTTCACTGTACTAAAATGGCCCCCACAGTCACCAGATCTCAACCCAATAGAGCATCTTTGGGATGTGGTGGAACGGGAGCTTCGTGCCCTGGATGTGCATCCCACAAATCTCCATCAACTGCAAGATGCTATCCTATCATTATGGGCCAACATTTCTAAAGAATGCTTTCAGCACCTTGTTGAATCAATGCCACATAGAATTAAGGCAGTTCTGAAGGCGAAAGGGGGTCAAACACAGTATTAGTATGGTGTTCCTAATAATCCTTTAGGTGAGTATATATATATATATATATATATATATATATATATATATATATATATATATATATATATATATATATATATATACATACATACACGCGTGTGTGTGTGTGTGTGTGTGTGTGTGTGTGTGTTAAATAGCTATGGTAAATAATATTTCCATTACAGAGGCAAAACAAGACTTTGTTAAAATATTACGAAAAGACAAACATCATGCATAGATTAATTGTCCACAATCAGACCAGGGATGTGTATTAAAGGCTTAGTTCACCCTAAAATGAAAATTCTCTCATCATTTACTAACCCTCATTCCATCCCAGATGTGTATGACTTTCTTTCTTCTGTAGAACACAAAAAAGATTTTTAGAAGACTATCTCAGCTCTTTAGGTCAATTTAATGCAAGTGAATGGTGACCAGAACTCAGAAGGTCCAAAAGGGACCTAAAGGCAGAACAAAAGTAATCCTTAAGACTCCAGTAGTTAAATCTATGTCTTCTGAAGTTACATTATAGGTGTGGGTGAGAAACAGACCAATATTTAAGTCCTTTTTACTATAAATCTATATGAGAGTGAAAAAGTCACTTCCACACCAGAATGTTGAAGTGAAAGTGTAGATTTACAGCAAAAAAGGACATAAATATTGATCAGTTTCTCAACCACACCTATACTATTGCTTCAGGAGATGTTTCAGGCACGTCCAGCTGGGAGAAGGCCTGGGGAACACCCTGGACTAGGTGGAGAGATTACATCTCCACACTGGCCTGGGAACGCCTCGGGGTCCCCCAGTCAGAGCTGGTTTTTTGATTACTTCTATGCTGCCGTTGTGTCCTTTTTGGTCCTTCTGAGTTCTGGTCACCATTCATCTAAAAATTCACCATCTAAAAATCTTTATGTTCTGCAGGAGAAGGAAATTCATTTGCATCTGGATGGCATGAGGGTGAGTAAATGATGGGTCTTTTTGGGTTGGGTTCATTTTTGGGAGAACAGCCCCTTTAAGAAAATAATAAAATTTTTAGGATTTCCCGTTGACTTAAAAGAAAATAGAGACGAAGGCTTGCATCTAAAGGCTACCTTGTGTGTCTGTATATTCAAACTCGGTCAAGATCATATCACCTAGTTTGAGTAAATGTGGCTTTTGCGTTTGAGCTGCCTGCGGCACATTTCTTACACTCCCACACAGCAATGTGGCATTAGATGTGGCAGAGAGGAGATACTGAGGGTGTTCTGACAGTCAGGGGCGTCAGTGTCATTAAATCGTATGTCTGGTACCTGGAGGCAGGCAGGTGCCCGGCCATGCGGTTTATTCACATCCACCGCCACAAGCTGCCATCCTCCAGACGCGTCCTCATGAAACATCTACCACCAAGTAGAAAGACAAAAGAGAGAGACAGTGAGAGAGGGCCAGAAAAAGAGGGTGGATTGTTAACAGGCATGAATGATTTGCATTCTGACAGAGAACATGTAAACAGCTATGTTAATTAAATTGCCTACCAAATGCATATTTGACAACATACATGAGCAGATAGGAGGAAAAAAGAGAGAAAAATAAACAACAAATTGAAAATCTCAAAGACAATTGATGATTGCATTTTATTCTACAGAATTCTCTGAACACAGAAAGGCTTACTGCCAGCTTCATAGAAATTTTATAAACACAGGCAAGGTCACAAGAAATTGGCTTCATGATTCAGCGAGCAGCTCTTCACATGTCAGAATCTAAATGCACCATGACTCCACAATGACAGATACGAGGAGACAGTGCCGGAGAAAGCAGACTAGAGAAGTGGGGCAGCCACCTTGAATATGGCAAACAGCAGAGGCTTCTCATATCAACATGTACACAGCCCACCCTGAAACTATCAGGTGACTCTTTACCTGAAGAAGGCATGCATATTGCATTATAAAGGTATGCATAATGCCATATAAAACACTTTGTATTACATTGTATGTTTTTTTTTGTAAATAATTGTTCTGAGGGGTTTTAAGCAAGTAACTTGTGGGTGCTGGGGTGTTCCGGGTTATTTCTAGGCGAGGCTTACTGGTCCAAATCAAAAGAGGGGCCCACCCCCAATTCTCTGTGATATTCTGGTCCCTAGATATGCTCTTTCATCAATGTAATTTTTCTTTCATCAGGCAAGTCTGAATGCTTAGTATTTAGTATTCCAACTCTCCTTAAAGGAATGTTCCAGGTGCAAAGTTAAGCTCAATCGACAGCATTTTTGGCATAATGTTGATTGTAAAAAAAACAAAACATTTACTCATCTCTTCTTTTCTTTAAAAAAAGCTAAATCAAGGTTACAGTGAGGCCCTCACAATGGAAGCTGCCAAACGGAAGGCTGTGTAAATGCATCTTTTCACAACATACAGTACACACAGCGGACCCTTCTTCCCAATTTATTTCCCTGAAGAACAAAAATGAACTGCTAATGTGCATTGCTGCTGTTCCATGTATGTATGCTTTTTATAAGTCCAGAAGAAAGTTAACCCAATAAAACCCAAGAGAAATGACAATCATTAAGCTCACAATGCCCCTTCAGCTCTGACAGATTTGAATGGTTACCTATATAAATAGATATTTTAAAAGTTTCCCCTCATTGTCTCATATTTATAACTTCACAATTCATGTGCTAATCTTCTTAAGGGGCTTTAATTAAATGTTTTTTAGTTACATCACAAAAGGAATTAGTGCAAATATTGCAAAAAGAATATCATCAGGCCCCCAGGAGAACCTAATTTTCATTGTATTTCTTTGAGACTAAAGGCATCACCTAAGTCTAATTATCAAACACTCAATAAACTAAGGTTTTGTGCATACTTAGAGCTACAGTCCTTGGTAATTTTTTTCACTGAGTCATTTTAGTGTTTTTAAAACTGGGTTTTAAACAGACACAGAGAGGCTAATTGATTTCAAGGTCACAACAGTCTCCAGTTCTAAGAGTTACAAAAGGGCAATTCTAAGTACATTAATTGGATTTTCACATTTGAAATTGTTAACTCAGTGTCATTTAAAACATGAGTTTAAGTAATTGTTTATCTTTTTCTCACAATTCACACTATTTATACTTAACCCTGCATTATTAATTAATCCTGGGTAGTCAGTTCAAGATTTTACACTGCACATTTAAGAGCCATGGTTCTCAGCAGGAAACCGATGGAGTGCGTACTCCGGGTAGGGAAGGAGATATTGCCCCAAGTGAAGGAGTTCAAGTACCTCGGGTCTTGTTCACGAGTGAGGGGAAAATGGAGCGGGAGGTTGGCCGGAGAATCGGGGCAGCGGGGGCGGTATTGCACTCGCTCTATCGCACCGTTGTCACGAAAAGAGAGCTGAGCCGGAAGGCAAAGCTCTCGATCTACCGGTCAATTTTTGTTCCTACCCTCACCTATGGTCATGAAGGTTTGGTCATGACCGAAAGAACTAGGTCGCGAGTACAAGCGGCCGAAATGGGCTTCCTCAGAAGGGTGGCGGGCTTCTCCCTTAGAAATAGGGTGAGGAGCTCAGTCATCCGTGAGGAGCTCAGTCATCCGTGAGGAGCTCGGAGTAGAGCTGCTGCTCCTTTGCGTGGAAAGGAGTCAGTTGAGGTGGTTTGGGCATCTGGAAAGGATGCCCCCTGGGCACCTCCCTAGGGAGGTGTTTCAGGCACGTCCAGCTGGGAGAAGGCCTCGTGGAACACCCAGGACTAGGTGGAGAGATTACATCTCCACACTGGCCTGGGAACGCCTCGGGGTCCCCCAGTCAGAGCTGGTTAATGTGGCTCGGGATAGGGAAGTTTGGGGGCCCCTGCTGGAGCAGCTGCCCCCGCGACCCGACTTCGGATAAGTGGTTGAAGATGGATGGATGGACATTTAAGAACTTGTACAACTATTAAACTGGGACAGCACTCTTATTTTCATATTTATAAGGTGAATAACATTGATTGGAAAAGTATAGAATATGATGCTCACAACCTGTTTTAATAACTGCTTGTCTTTAATAGATTTTTTTGGTCCAAAATACTATTCATTCTTCCACTTTGTCAATACTGTTAACACATTTGCTGTCACAAGTTCAAAATTTTTAACTGTTTCCACCATACACTGAAAATAAACAGTGCATGAAATGTATTGCTACTCTACAAAGGGCATACATATTTAAGGAGATAAGCCCTGTCTGGTTTATGATGGGTTGTTTGTGGCAAAAATGACTCAAGATTACATACTAGCACCACTTTTTTTCACAATGTATGTCTTTGGCACTGGAATTCAGGTTTAGCACCGCCTATGGATCAGGGCTTCACAAAACTGCTGCATATAAGTGGTGCTTATCCCCTTTCAAAATTACAAGTATGAAGCATTGCTTTCCCCAGGGTTGAGCAAAAAGTGGTCTTAACCCAGAGTTTATGAACATATTAACCCAGGGCTAAGCACAGTGTAAAAACCCTTTGTCTCTGTCAGTATTACTTTTTTTATTTATTTTTTTGTTAAATCTTGTAACTGTATTCTGTGATACTCTTGGTATCACATACCCAATGGTAATGGGGAAAAAACTGAATTACTTTTTGAAATAGCAGACTCTTTAAGGTTAAGTTGATGGCTCTCGCAGGAATAGTACAACTATAATTTTTTCACAAAATCCTTGCTATTTGCTATTTCTATAGCAAATATAGATGTGTTATATTGCTTTTGGAAGGCTTCACCCTTGACTTAAAATAGAACTTTATTTTAACACTTTTCTCATCTCTCTCCCCCATTTTTATTAATTTCTTTATTTATTCCCTATTTCTTTCACTTAGGATCTTGTAGTATCAGCCAAATCTGAAAAAAACAAAACCCCCAAAAAAATCAAGAACATACCCAGGTCATATTTTAACTGAAAACCAAAAAGAAAAAAAAAATTTGCATTTAACAACAATTTAGAACCCATTCCTCATGAATGTATTAATGATAAACTAGTTATAGTACGTATGGTTTAGTATTTATGCATCAGTGACATTTGTTGTTCTGAATTTTGTTTTTGTTCTTTTTTTTTTTTTTTTTTTTTGCATTACAGTAATTAGTATGACATTTCTTTCACATTACAATAATGAGAATTTGTGGAGGGCATGTTCTCAAATTTCGTGAAAACACTGGCATTGCTATAGTCCAAAAAATTAGGTGCTTTTTTCTCTCTCTTTTGATTTTGGGGTGAAATATGACCTAGACATTTCTTTATGCAATTTACCCCACTAAGGCAGTGTATGTGTATGTGTAATGCTGTGCACCACCAAGACTTTAATAATGGTGGTTAGGTCACTTCACTGCTGCCAAAAGTGCCACCAGCTCCACTCATGCCAACCCTCAAGGCTTTGATCCAAGACTGGCTCTGGCACTGTGACTGGCGTGATATAGTCAGAGACTATGCCTCGGTTCACACAATTACACAATAACACAACTTTTCACACCATGCCCCCGCTCCAAATTGTCTGTGCATTTGCACCATTAGCTTCATTAGTGTGAATTTCTCACCAAACATTAGATTGTATATTGATAGCAATGATTGCATACAATCACCAGGACAGGTTTCCCCACAGGCAAAAGAGAGAGAGTTGAATTTAGGGTTAATTAACTCTCTCTATCCTTTGTGTCAATCAGTCAAATCAAATCCAGGCTGAACAACAGAATTCAAAACACACACACACATTCTCGGTCTATTCCTCTCTTTCTTTCAGCCACGTTCTTTATGACTCACCCTCAAGTCTGCCAACCACACAATCAGATTTCTATGCCATTCGGGACCCTCACCTGACAAGCTGCCAAATTTATTTAAAAAACAGCATGCTGTCGGGTGTCTCCTGTCTGCTAAAGGCCAGGGAAGCCAGACTCACATCCTCAAGTAAATTATTTGTAGAATGACCTTATATGTGTGTTGGTGTGTATCGCACTGTGCTTAAAAATCATAAATAATGATATTTTTTTTATATATTTTTGATTTGGCCATTTTTGATTAAAACCAAAAATATTTTATTTTTAATTAAATCTGAAAAAAATTAACATGATTTTCCAGGGGTGGTTGCGGGAGGTGTGGCACGTAAGCTTTTGCTTTACACAGATTATATTTTATTATTCTCTGACCCTACTAGATCTATGCCTTGCCTCCACAGAATTATTCATTCCTTTTCTAAGTTCTCGGAATACAATATAAATTCCCCCTCTCATATTTCAAGCAATTCAACAGCATAGCGATGTCTTTCATTTGGAATGATAAACATCCCAGATTACATTTCAGTAAATTGCATAGGCCGATTGACAAAGGTGGCCTACCCAAGATTTTGTTTTATTATTATGCATTCAGTCTCAGACATTTGGCTCATTCAGCTTCCACCTGAGAGAGCCCCTCCCTGGTTTTGTATTGCCCCTATTCCGTCATTGCAAAGCCTTTCTATCAATCTAATTAATATCAAACTAATATGAAAAGGTAAGTTACACCGTTATCTCGCATTTGCTCTCAGTACGGACAAAAGAGTCCAGAGTGTTTAATTAATTTATTTAAATGTTGCCTCCAGCATATGGCTGAACCTAAATGGAGGTTAATACACTGACCTATTTGAGAGTGGAGTGTTGAATCCTCGACATTTTGGAATTCCCAGATCTCAGTTATTTAGGTATTTACAGCTGTGCCACCTGCTCTGTACTATTTTTGGGAGAAGCAAACACCCCCCTAAAGCGGCAGATACTCCAGGCGTGATGATTACTGCTTTTGGAAAAGGTCATGAGGCATCAGTGTGCTACTCCCTGCTAATTCAGAGTCTGGGGGACAGAGCTTTAACTTCTGTCAACAGATTATGGGAGAAAGATTTAACCTTGGTATTGGAGGAGGGAGTGTGGACTAGGATTCTAAAAAAATGCATCTAGAGATGCAAGGGTTCACCTTATGCAATTCAAGATTTTACCCTGATTCTACTGGACCCTCTCTAGACTGTATAGGCTTGGACACACCCACCTGCTGACAATGCCAATCAGAAGATGGAGACACAAACCATGTTTTTTGGTGGTGTGTTAAAATCCAAGAATTTTGGCTGAAGCTTCAGAGTTTTATGTGTTACATATTAAATTTCATTGTACCCCAGACTCTGTATTTTAGGCGATGGGGCAGTCATCAATATAGGGAATAAACACGTAAAAAATTGGGTCTTAACCAGTGTTTTTATCGCCAGACATGTTTAAAAGGTGTGGAAGTCGGCTGGAGGGCCCCAATTTCAGGAGTGGTGCTCGGAGATGGGGAGGGTGGCAGCTTTCGAAGGAGGTTCGTCTAGAAGGCTGAGAATTTGGGATTTGTTTGTTGGGAAATGGGGCAAATAATTGCTATTCTTGGACGTCTCTCGGGGTGAGGCACTGGAGAGAGAGGTGTAGTTATTAATGTGAGTGATTATTTTTTGTATTTATTTTGTTTCGAGTGTATGTGCTCATGTGTGACCACAGGGGTGTTTGTTGAGGGTCAGGGTGGGCTTGGGGATTAGGATGTGTGGTAGTGGGGGTTAAATGTTGATTCTGTTTATATACGTTTTGATTTTCTTTGTTTGATGTGTGAATCAATAAAAAAATTGTAATCACAAAGAAATTTCCAGAAAACTGAAGATTCCATTCAAATGTGTACATTACAGTCTACAAAGGCAAAGGACAACTGTCTTTAACAAGGACAGAAAGAGATGTAGAAGGTCACATATACAACTAAACAAGAGGATAAGTATATCTGTCTCTAGTTTGACAAATAGACGCCTGACATGTCCTCAGCTGACAGCTTAATTGAATTCTACCTGCTCAACATAAGTTTCATATACAACAGTAAATAGAAATGCAGGCCTTATGTGAAGAATTGCAAAGAAAAGGCCTCTTTTGAAAAGAAAAACAAAAAGAAAAGGATGGGCAAAGAAACACAGACATTGGACAACAGTTAATTGGAAAAGAGTGTTATGGAGCTTAACCCCACTGAGTTTTTGTCGGGTCAGCTAGAATGTAAGGTGCCCAACAAGACAGTCACATCTATGGCAAGTGCTACAGGAACCGTGGAGTGAAATGTCACTTGAGAATCTGGACAAACTGACAGCTAGAATGCCAAGGATCTGCAAAGCTGTCATTGCTGAACATGGAGGATTTTTTTATGAGAACTCTTTAAAGTAGTTTAAGTTCTGAACTTCTTTAAAAAAAAAAAAATAGTAATAGTACTTTTTCATGTTATTAATGTCCTGACTATACACTGTGATCAGTTGTATGCCACTTTGGTGAATAAAAGTACCAATTTCTTTCCATAACAGTAAAATCTATACATTATTCCAAACCTTTGGCCACCTGTGTATATGAATAAATTATGTGAGATTAACCATTGTGAAAAATGTAATTTATAATAGACCTTTGGCCGCCTGATTTTAGTCTGTAGATGTGTATGTGAGAGATTGTGTGTGTACCTGAGTAGTGGCTGTTGAGGTGGTGCTGCTCCGGGACCCCCACATCTGCTGGAACTGCACTCTGATCTCAGCAAAGGTTTCTATGATCACAGCGATGAACACATTCTGGGAACATTGTGAAAATAATCTAATGAATTAATGAATGCCCCAAATCATTTTATTTCATTGCAGCCTTGCCTGTTTTCTGGTAATGCAATACAATACAATACTGAAAATATATCATATACTGAATATGCACTGCTGAACTGAGGGATTTATTAATAAAGGATTAGGTTTTTTTTTTAGTTTTTTTTTTATCATTTTCAGTTCTGAGAGTTACCGTATTTATTAATAGTGAATCAAACTCTTTATTTCAAAAGATAGAGGAAAATTAGATGTTTGAGATATGGATGTCACTGTGTATTGTGTATTATCCCAAAATATATTTAAAAAAAAAGCTAACACATCACCTTGACTCTCCAAACCCTAGTGCCCAGCCTACCTAGACAACATTTTCAAACCTTTCATAGGCATGGTTCTCCCGAGAAAGGCTATTTGTGTGGTGTGACTTTTGACAGAGTTCCTGTACATGAAGAGTGTTTCAGTTCGGATGCTGCCTTAAAACATAGCAATTTATGTAACAGTAGACAGCAAGGCAGCTTGCTAGATTTTGGAACAGATCCCTTAAGCTAGAAATTAAGTAGGACCCATGTGCAGATGTTAACCGAGCATTTTGTTGGTGTGAGAAGAAAAGGATTTTTCCACCTTGACCAGCCAGGCGAGGAAGAAAATGAGTGTGATGAAGTAGAAATATGAGCGCCAGCGTGGGAAGCTGTCAATGGCCCGATACATGATGAAGACCCAACCCTCCTGAGACGCGGCCTCGTACACCGTGAATATACTGGTGCCTGTGAGAGGAGAGGACAGAAAGTTATGTGACAAGAGAAGAGGAGGGGTGGTGGGCCCAGATCTGAGATGTTCTTGTGCCCTCAAGAGTGGTTTGACTGGGCACTCAGGCACAAAAATTCAGACATAAACACAGTCTTGGCATTAGTGAACCTTGTCAGGTGCTTCCCATTACCGAGCTATGTGCTTCTCACTCCAAATGGCTAAATGAGGCTTCTGAAGCACTAGCTGCTACTTTGGTTTCATGTTGTGGAGGCATGTAACAATATCTGAATATCAAACTATGCTAACTGATTAACTGCACACTCAAGGAGAGAAAGCTTGTCTTTTATCATAAAAAAAAATATTTCTTCATGAAATATGAAAAGAGGAAAGAGCACAGATTGGCTTCTGAAGAATCTTAAAGGAATATTTTACACAAAAATAAAATTTTTGTTATCATTTATGACGCTCTTTCTTATTTGGAACACGAAAGGGATAGTCAAGCTACAAAAAGGACAAAAAAGCACCATAAAGTTGTCCATATGAATAAAGCGCTACATTCCAAGTCCTCTGTAGCCATTCAACAGTATTGTGTTGTGACAGTTGTTATTCACTTATAATCTGCCCCTCATCCAAAGCTCTCAAATCTCCTTCAGACATGCACATATTCAAATAAGATGCATCATACCAGGTTCTGTAATTGGTTCTTGCATGTCTTATAACTGAATGTAACACATTTTGAATATGTGGAAGTATGAATTAGATTTGAGAGCAGAGGCATGGGCATGGTTTTCAGTGAATAACTATGGAATGCAGCAGAAAAGTTGTATGGACTACTTTCAAGGCAGACTTAATATGCTTTTAATTCCTGTTCGTGGCTTGACATTCTCCAAAATTTCTCCAATGTGAAGAAAGTGATACAAGTTGAAAACTACAGGAGTGCAAGTAAATCAAACCATAAATTTCCATTTCTGGGTGAACTATTCTTTTAAAAGAAAGGCATGCTGTAATCGAAACAGTGTACAAGAAATAGTAATCTCTCCAAATAATATGCAGATTCGCCCTTTGCAGAGGAAACTGCTATAACTAGTTACTCTCTAAGCGGTGTTGTTTCAGACAGCATGGAAATGACACCATAACCAAATTATTCCTGAATGATTTCATTCACAGAGTATGAGGTGCTCTCTAGTTATGAGCCCACAGTGTTGATACTTCCATCATGAACCATGATGCCATGCTGCAAGATGGCTGCCAAAGGCCAGCAAGAAATATACTACCAAGTTCTGCTTCTTGCCATTTTCCCACCAGGACCTGGGGCAGAACCGGCCGAGGATACTGGCAGAGCCCTTTAAGGTTACTTTCACCACTACACATAACCTTCAAAATGACCTATTTTAATGGAACTGTATCACTTGCCTTTTTTCACAGAATCTTCAGTCTGGATGTCAGATGTAACTGCACATTTCAGCATCAACAGTATGAGAGTCTTTCTATGGATAATACAGAAACTCCCATAAAACAAAACATTTGGAGATCAATCACTGTGTCCTGAGATGACAAGCTAAAGGAAAGCAGCTCTATGCCCACATCCTTGATGGCCTGAGAGAGTGTACCAAGACTCAAATATCCAAGATAGAGTAAAATATCAGCAATCCTTAAGCATCAATATTCTAAAAGCCTGGACTGCACCTCTACATCTCAGTTTATACAGTTTTCAATTCAATTAAACCATTACAGAAATACAGACTACAAAGATATTTGAAATTAAAGGATAATATGAACTAAAATGACAGGGTAATAAAACCACAATTAGCAACTTCAAAATATCTGCTTAATTTCTGAACAAATTACTAAATTCCAAAAAGAAAGAATAAACTGAAAAAACCATCAGCGAGCAATGTCAGTTACCATATACTGTAGTAGTAGTAATTTGCCACAAACAAAATAAATAAAAAAAAAATAAAAAATGTAGGACTACTCATCATACTTTTTGTTTTGCATCCCTGAATCTGAAAGCTAAAAAGATATGACATTATTGAGGCACAGATGGCTGGACAACAGATCACTCAGGCAGGAATGGCTCTGGTTGATGCAGACATGACATCTGTGTATTGAACTCTATAAAAGGAAGGTCGAAGGAGGGCTCTTTTGCAGATCTCAATGTTCAACCGTTTCAAAGCCATGACTGGGTCTTTTTAAGGAAAAGCCTTCCCTTCATGGCTTTTTGGAGATTAGTTGCACTGCTCTGTGCACCTTTCTAGTGGATTTATCTCAAATAAGAGCGATAAAAATGTGGCATGTTGCTTTGTACAGATCAAGGTGCTTAAATAAACTGTTCTATTTGTGAAGCTGATTTCATAATGCTTTGAAATCTAAGCTTTGCTGAAAATATTACATTTCCTGCATGCAGTGAAAGAGGTTGTTATCTAATGTTTCCTTGCACATACTGTGTAGATGATCTCAAAATGCTTCCACCAACATACTAAATGACAGCAAATAGCTCATTGTAGACACATAATACTATTTAGATGTAGACAGCCAATCAACAATTAATTGCAATGTATAAAAATAAAACTTCACACTAATCACTTCAAAATAATCACAAAGAAAGGGAATGGTATGGTTTTGCACAGACAAAATATACAAATAAACCAGATTCATATTTCTTGATAAAGGCCAGGAATAACGCTTTTTGTGTGAGCATGGATGTCAAAGAATGGAAAAGTCCAATACAACCCACCAAAATAAAGAAGATATATATATATATATATTTTTTATTTTTTTTTTATTAAAATTATTGTGGCTCAGGTGGTAGAGCGGGTCGGTTGCCAACCGCAGGGTTGGTGGTTCGATTCCTGGCCCACACGACTCCACATGCTGAAGTGTCCTTGGGCAAGACACTGAACACCAAGTTGCACCCAATGACAGGCTAGTGCCTTGCATGGCAGCTCTGCCGCCATTGGTGTATGAGTATGAGTGCGAATAGGTGATTGGGACACAGTGTAAAGCGCTTTGGTAACCTCTAATGTTAAAAAAGCACTATTTAACTGCAGACCATTTCCATCCATTTATTATATTGCCATGATTTTCATAATATTTTATTTTTAGCTACAGCAGATCAGATAAACATAAAAATCTTTAACATGATGCTTGTTAAACAGTGGCTCATATCTAAAACCGGTAGGACTTTCTTTTAGCCCAAGTCCACACTAATCTGTATGAAATTTGAAAACTTTGTTTTCAGTTACCTAAAATCATAGTTTTCAAAGTATGCGGTTATACAGAGATTTTTAAAGTCTCTGTTTCCATTGGAGGAAAACATCCTGGCTACTTTCGTAACCTCCGTTCCCTGATGGAGGAAACAAGACATTGTGTCGATGTAGTGACACTAGGGGTTACTCTTGAGAGCCCGGAAACACACCCAGTCCAGAGAGGGGGGAAGTAAGTGGAAATATGTCACATGGTCTTGCCGAGTCTAGTCGGAAGTATGTCAAATTGAGAAGTCCCATGGTAGGTCCTACCCAATGGGGAGCATGGAGACTGGGAAACAAGGAAAACGCCATTTGCCAACTGGGAAACGTTTTTCAGCAGAAGATACATTGCAGGGGGTTTCCTATGTGGAACCAGCACATGCGGAGCACCTGTCCCAGCACGGGGCGTAGTTACCACTGGGTAAGTAGTAAGTCATCTGCCACAGGGCTAGGAGGAAATCAACCAGGGAACACATTTGTGAACACTGCTGGGAATGAACAACGCACATCTTCAGCTCGAGGTGAAAGGTGATAGGCGCAAGCATTATACCCGGCCGGTCAGTCAGGACTTACTTGTTTGTTCCTGCTAAGACACGGGACAAGACTGACTCAATCCGGAGATTGAAGAATCTCACGAAGGTGTTGGTTTAGCCCAGCCCTCTGCTCTGCAAATGTCAGCTAGAGAGGCGCCACTGGTCAGAGCCCAGAAGGCCGCCATGCTCCTGGTGGAATGTGCTCGTAGCCCTGCAGGGGGTGGCACGTTCTGGGTCTGGTAGGCAACAGCTATGGCATTGATGATCCAGTGGGCGATCCCCTGTTTGGAGACAGCGCTCCCTTTCCGCTGTCCACCAAAGCATACAAAGAGCTGCTCAGAGATCCTAAAGCTTTGCGTATGATCCAAATAGATGCGCAAAGCACGAACCGGACACAGCAAAGCTAAAGCTGGGTCTGCCTCCTCCTGGTGCAGCGCTTGCAGGTTCACCACTTGTATCCTGAATGGGGTCCTGAGAACCTTGGGCTCATAGCCCGGTCGGGGTCTCAGGATTATGTGAGAGTAGCCCGGACCGAAATCCAGGCATGTTTCACTGACCGAGAATGCTCTTGATGGAGGTGTGCGCCGTCAGGAGGGCAGTCTTTAAGGAGAGTGCCTTAGGCTCTACTGACATTAGGGGCTTAAAGGGAGCCCCATGCAGGCCTTGCAGGACTACGGAGAGGTCCCATGAGGGAACGAGGTGAGGTCTGGAGGGATTCAATCTCCTAGCGCCTCTCATGCATCTCTGGGGGTCTTTGTGCCGGGAAGAACACCACTTAGCGAACAGACGCTACTTCAAGGCATACAGGCACCTCATAGAGGGGGCCTTAGCTTGAGTTGCGGTGTCTACCACAGCAGGTGGTAGGCCACTGAGTTCTTCCACATCCCGTCCAAGGGCCTGACATGGAGATTCCAGAGGTCTGGTCGCGGATGCTAGATGGTGCCCATCCCTGAGAAAGAAAGTCCCTCCTCAAAGGAATTTGCCAGGGAAGGGCTGACACGAGGAGCATGAGGTCCGAGAACCAAGTCTGTGTGGGCCAGTAGGGAGCCACTAGGGTGACCTGCTCCTTGTCTTGAAGAGGGTCTGTGCAAGTGGGCTCGCTAGGGGGAATGCATACTTTTGTAGTCCAGGTGGCCAGCTGTGTGCCAGTACGTCTATGCTGAGAAGGGCCTCTGTCAGGGCGTACCAGATCTTTGATCTTTTCTGGGCTTTCAAGAGTGACCCCTATTGTCACTACATCAACACACCGTCGAGTGAGTGACAGATAGGGTACGGCATTCCAGTGTGAGTGAGAGGCATAAACATAACAAAATCAATGTTTTTTCAAACAAAAACATATTTGTGTTGACATGCCCTTACACACAGCAATTGGTCATTGGCATTCCGTATTCATAAATCGTGATTTCATCTGAAACTGGATTTGTGGCCTATGGGTAACACAACTATGATAAAACAGGTGAAGAAATCCCATATATTTATTTGAAGAAGGGACCATAGTCATATCTAGAAAATGGAAAATCACAGTATGGGGGAGGGGTCTTTTGACTGGCCTTTGATAACTCAAAACACTCTATCAACCATTAGGAATGCTCTAGCAACCACCCAAAACACCCTAGTATTGTGACAGCACATTTTGCATGGGGAGGGAACATTTTCTGAAGAAAATATAAAAATGCACCTTTTTTGTTCAAAAACAAAGCAAAACATTTAAAAAACAGACATAAAGAAAACATAATTCCTTCATGCTAGATGGACATTGCAATGACTCACCAAGCTCGTTGAAACCACTGTATCCAAGCTCCTGTCTACTGAGCCCCAAGTCTTCTTCCAGATCCATACACTTAAACCCAGCTGGACACTGATAACCCTCTCCATACGGTGAGCAGTGTGTATCAGGGATGGCCAGGCTGTTCCATGTAACATTTCTAGAAAAGAGCAGAGTGTGTTTTCAATCAATCATCACATGTTGGGTTATGTGTTACATCTGGCCACATTAACCATTTAATTGTAACAGACTGTCTGGTGTTTGTTCACATAAAGCCAGTAATCCTGGTCCTCTTTGGCTATATTAACACAAGTGTTTGAAATTAAGAACCACAACAGATATGACTCTCAAATTGTCCAATATATAGAACATGAGGCAGATGCTGTATGTACAGGTAACTGAAGTATATCCCTATATTGTTATGAGGCTGCCTGTACCCATAGTGACAGAGAGTGACTGTAATAAGTCATTGAAAAAAAACATATGTTGTTCCAAACCAACTTTTTGAAGAATTTCTTTCTTCAGTGGAACACAGATGTAAGGCAGAATGTTAGAGACTAACAGCCTCAGTCACAATTCACTTTGATTGTATGGAAAAAGATGCAATAAAAGTTCATTGGGAATGGGGCTGTCAGTCCCAAACATTCTGTCTTTTGTGTTCCTCAAAAAAGAGAGTATCAACCAAATTCACTCTCAAAATTCAGATCAGTAGTCTCTTCAGTTATAGAATGTTGTTGTCATTCTCTTTCCTAATCTAACATGTATGAACAGAACCATATATAACAAGATTGACAACCACATTCTGCTGCTGTGTAAGCATAGGCTTAATATCCTTGAAATTCTTACTTGGATGAGAAAACAATACATTGATTCTAACCCACACATTCTCAGACAGCATTCTTTGGGCCACAGGTGTTATTTCAGAAGACACTTGATGTCTCTAATGAAAATTAATGCTTTTAAATTGGCTCGCCAGACATTCTTTCAAATTGCTTATTAGGACTCTGAAATGAGTAGGGATCATTGATTGCAGTGTCACAAAGGCCAATCAGAGGCACAGCAGAGAATCAAAATAGCTCTAATTATACAGCAATAAATAACCCCATCAAAGAGATCATACTCGTGAAGAAACTGTTAACAAACACACTTTAAATAATCGTGTAACATAGTTCAATGGAAAGGAGGAGGCGAGAACCGGCTAGTCAATATAAATAATATTTTAATGGCAAACTTAAACAAAAGACAAAACACACACATGACGGACATGTCCGTAAACAATCTCTCTCCCGCACCACCGCCCGCAATTGGCCTTTATCCCTCTTGGAGGCTTAATTAGCCTGATAAGGGACCGGGTGTGTATAATCACGACTCGGCCATGCCCTCCGCCCTGCCACAGTCCTCCCTCGTTCTCTCAGATAGGGGAGCCCCCGGCATGACGTACAACCCCCAACCCCCCCCCCCCACCCCCACCCCCTTGCCCGTCCGCCGGCAGGTCATCCCCGTCTACCTGGACGAGGGACGGGACAAGGTGAGGGAAACAGAAATAATTAAATGGGGGGGGGGGGGGATTCCAGCCCCTGGCGGACGGAACGCCCCGCTGCATTCTCGGGGAGCCGAAGGGGTCTCCCTCGCCCCTGGCAGCGGTTCTCCCACTCCAGGTGGTTGGTCTCCGAGCCCCTCCCCGTTCCTCAGCTTCCAGGCGGCTGGGCACCTCGTCCCCCGGCAGATGGCTGCGGCTGCTCCATTGGGGTGGATGGTAGTGGTGAGAACTCTACTACGGCGTATCCCTCCTCCTTCCCGGGTTTCAGCACCAGTGTAAAGCGGTTTAAGGAAAGGAGAAGGCGAGAACCGGCTTGACAATGTAAATAATATTTTAATAGTAAATTTAAACCAAAGACACAAACACACATATGACGGACATGTCTGTAAATGATCTCTCTCTCACACACCATCCTCTGCAGTTAGCCTTTATCCCTCTCTGAGGCTTGATTAACCTAATACGGGACCGGGTGTGTAGGATCACGACCCGGCCCTGCCCTCCACCCTGCCACAAATACTTATGACATCATTAATTATACTTTTTATTTTTTTTAACACCTACATAATATATTGGTATTAAAGGTAAGTATTATAAACTTAAATTGCAATAAAAATTGCAATAGAAGTCATCATTAATTAAAAAAAAAATTTATCCAAGCATCTTTCTAACTCACAAAATCCCCAAAATGGGTTAATTTAAGTACTTGAATTGATAGAGAGAGAAAAAATGATTGCCTTTAAAGATAACTTACAATCGTTTTTTGTTTTTTTTTATACAAATAGCCATGCGCTATTGAAATTGATGTTTAAATATGTTTCTCTAATTGTAATGCTATTAAATTTTTAGTTTTGATTTGAAAATGAGCAAATGTTCTACTATAACTTAATCTCCCCATCAACAAAAATAAAGACTACTAATTTATTAAACAGTAAAAGCTCATGTTAATGCAAATGTACAGCTGATCTGTCTGATGTTTGGAACAAATGAGGGTGAGTAAATGATGACAAAAATTTATTAAAATCATGTCAAATGTTTCTGTAAGAATCGGTGCAGATCAGGATGAGATATCTCTTTCTCTGCAGGCTAAGAGCTCTTTTCAGTCAAGCAGATAGACAGATTGAGGGCATGCTGCTGAAAAGAGGAGTGCATTTGCACAATGCCTAGGCAATACAGGAAATGTTAATTATTGTGATTAGTGTTCGGCACACTCCTCTGTTGATGATGGTTCAGGCTTTTTGTTTTAGAGCCAGCTCTGACACGCCACTCATCTGCAAAGGGAATATTAAATAAGCCTAGGTTTTAAAAAATAACCACCTCCACAGCTCCATACACACAATGCATAAAAATGGTTGTATACCTTGCTTTCGTCATGCTCTCAAGTTGGGAATCAAGATGTGTTCCAGCAAGGTTCACTGTTCTTGTATATACATGTATTATTGTATTATCAATGCCTCCAAGTGAAATTAGCAAATCAAACAAACAGCACTGTATTAAAAAAAACAACAACATATGAATCTGTATCAATATGGTACACCATAATATGGCTATGCTTATAGAAGCATTGATGAGTCTGTCACACCACATCATGAAAATGATGATCTGTTATTAATACCTTTCCAAAAACGTGTAGGAAGTGTGTAGCAACAGACATAGACTTCTGATCTCACACTGATGCAGAATAATAAGTGAGCTAGCCACACAAATGGAAACTGAAATTAGATTTACATGATGTTCATTCTTGAGCTAATAAAGTTCTTTCAAACCAGATTTGTATCAACTTTGTCTCAGATGTTTCTCCTAAAATTCCTTAGGAGCAGCTTGGAAAATGGAGCGCAAGTTGAAGAATACAAAATTAGAGGTATTTTAATGTGAATGGAAAGATTGTGTCTGTAGCTACAGACAGGCACAAGCTGTCAGGTCAACATATTTTAGCAAACTCATAGAAGATAACCACAACAATCCTAGGTGTTTATTCAGTACTGTGACTAAATTGGACGTGAGGGCACAGAGACATGCTGAAGGGGAGGACTTTGTACTGATACGCCTGGCCGTCGAACCCGAACCGTAGAGAGGGTCGGTGTCGAGGCAGAAATGAGACGTGGAAGAATGCGTCCTTCAGGTCTACCGCTGAGAACCAATTTAGATGCCGGACGCAAGTTAAGATGTGTTTTTGCATGAGAATTTTGAACGGGAGTTTGAGCAAAGCCCGGATGAAAACTTGCATGTCCAAGATCGGTCATAAGCCACCGCCTTTCTTGAGTACAACGAAGTAAGGGCTGTAGAAACCCTTCTTCATTTCGGTTGGAGGGATAGGCTCTATCGCGTCTTTGAGTAAAAGAGTAGTGATTTCCGCACGCTGGGATTTGGCATGTTCGCCGTATACTGCGGTAAAGCGGGCACCCGCAAAAGGGGGCGGGGGCCTGGCAAACTTAATTGCGTAACTGAGTCAAATGGTCCGGGCCAGCCTGCGTGACGGTTGGGACTTGAAAGCCATGCATCCAAGCTCCGTGCTAGGGGCACCAAGGGGACGGTTATTTTTGACGTACCCGGCGGGGCATTGGAGTGGTAGTACGGCTTCAGGCGGTGAAGATGCGTCCCGAGGCTCTATTGCTAGCACTTACCTTGTGTCGCACACCTGGCAGGGGGCGGGTTAGTGACTGAGGAGTAGGTCCGGTGTAGGCATCCTCTAGACTCGTCAGAACTGGCCGGCAGGGGGACAGTCGTGGGGCTGAAGGCGGGGGGTCCGCGTCCAGCATGACGGGACTGTAAAGATCTGGCGGTAGAGTGCCGTTAGAACGGCATTTGCGGGCCAGGTGACCCAGAGACAAAGGATATAGCTCTGTTATTGAGAATGTGGGTACCGCAGCCCCGTCTAGGGGGGGCGGCAAATGAATTAAATTCAACAAAAGATTCTCCTCCCAGCCCTCCACCGGGGGACGGAGTGGCCTGCTTACCAGCTCCGGAGCTAACATCTTGGTCTCTGGGTCGTCTGTCTCAGGAGCGCCTGGGAGCCTTCCGGGTCCGCGAGGGGGTCCGTGAGACGGGGGGGCGTCTGCTTCCTGCGGGGTGCTCGACGTGGGGGCTGAGAGCTGGGCCCGGGTTGAGGCGGAGCAGGGTGTTTCTCAGCCACAGGAGGACGCCCTCGGCGAGCAGACGGGGCATGGCCCATGGCGGCAGGGCAGGATGTGTGAAATGGCCTCTGTCTGCTTCTTCACCACTGAGGACTGCTGGGCGGAGTTGTCAACAGTGCCACCGAATGGACGGAGCTGGGAGACGGGGGCGTTTGAGAAGGTGTGCCTTGTCTATCTCCCGCATTTCGACCAGGTCCAGTCCATGGATTACATTTCTGGACCACAAGGGTGGCCATCGCCCATTCGAGTGCCGGTGATTCTGACCTCCATGGCCCGGGGGGCGCAATTGGTCATTGAGCGCAGTTCCTACAGCACATTAAGAACAGGACTACCAAGTGCAAGTTTGAAGTGCCTTGGCCTGGCGTTGGTTGCAGGAGGCGCCATGGCGTGCAGGGCGGAAGCAGTCTGGGACCGCTCCACCGTCGAGGGTAGTGAGAGCGGAGGAGCGAGGAAGCCACGGCTTACTCAACTCGTCATGCACGTCCAGGAAGAAAGGATTTAACGGTCCAGCCTCGTGCTCGTGGTAGCCCAGGAAAGCATAGCGGACCTCTGTGCGTCAGGCTCAGACAGGGCGAGCAGACCCGAAGGTGGCGGCCCAGGCGAGTAATCAGCATCAGACGCTGCTGTAACACTCTCCGATGCAGCGACGATGTCATCCAATTCCAGGAGCTCAAGGGACCGACCGGCCGGCCGTGAAGTGGGCTGCACTCATCCCGAGCTCGGGGGAAGCAAGCAAGCGTGCCGGGGAGGCAGGTGGTTCGAGGGGGTTTACCCGGCGAAACAGAACCCGTCATTATCCCCAAATCGCCTTCATTGCCCACGGCGCCTGCCACAACCACGTAGGAAGGAGGCGAAGTGCGGGGGCAGCTAATGACAAAAGAAAGATGCAACCGCAATGCTGCCAAGGCCATGTTCTCGTACAGAGAACATAAACCATTGGAGAGAAATCACTCATCCCGTGCTCAGACAGAATCAAGCATGCGTGCCATGGAGGAGGGTGGTTCGAGGGGGTTTACCCAGCGAAACGGAACCCGTCATTATCCCCAAATCGCCTTCATTGCCCGCGGCGCCTGCCACAATCGCCTAGGAAGGAGGCGAGGCACGAGGGGCGGTTGAAGTGGCTTTCTCTCATGACAAAAGAAAGCCGCGACCGCAATGCTGCCATGGCTATGTTCTCGCACTGAGAACATGAACCATTCATAAAACGCTGCCTGCGTGTGATCACAGCCCAGGCACGCAAGGCAGTTTTTATGACCGTCAGAGGTGGGGAGAAATCACCGCATCCAGAAACTACACAGAGGCAGAAAAGACATCTTTAAAAAGACACGTCCTGAAAAGGACGTTCAACGCCAGCTGTGTATTTGCTCTTTAGAGAAAACAACTCTTTTAACTGCACTGTCGATGCGTGCAGGGGCAAACTGCTCTGCCGTGCAGAGAAGGAGAAAGCCGCTGTAGTGCGCCGTAGATCCAACAGCAGAATCAGCTCAGAGGAACAGGAACGGGTGTGTGACTCGCAGCTCACTGCATACACGACCATCGGCTCCGAGGAAAATTTCTGAATGAACTCGACGTATTTCCCCACTTTTATACCCGTATGTCCGGGGGCGGGGTATGCAAATACTGTCTGCCAATTTCTCATTGGCCTTTTTTCATAGATCAGAGGCATATTCTGCACTCAAGAGAGACCCCTAGTGTCGCTTCTTCGACACAACGTCGAAGTGAGTGACAGATAATTTGAGTGCTCAAATAATTTGGTCTTGGAAGAATATGATGATTCATACTGAAAGCTCTGACTTTTGATTGAAGACTTTAGTATCTTGGCATATCTGACCTTTGAAAAATTACTGAGATAACTGTGGTCTGAATGTTCCTGCAAAAGTATAATTTAATCTTAATTTAATCTCATTGCTGTCTAGGAGAAACAACTGAGATCTCAATTGTAATTTTATTTTTCTATGGGAAGAAAGATTTATTGTGTTAAATTGTGCATAGAATAGGTATTCGTGATTTCCGACCTATTAGAATTAGTTAATAGTGATTATAAAATAGTACCTACCCTTTCTGTGTATCATTTGTAACACAGTGATGGTTGAAGGTGCCAAACATTTGAACCCCCAAGATTCCATACAGAAGCAGGAAGAAGAGCAAAAATATGGACACACTCCAGATTTGCTCCCCCGATCGTCTGAAAGGAAGTGAATTTTAAGTGACTAATACAAAAACAATCTGACAATTCCTCAAATGCTTCATTATGGCTCTTACACTTACTTAAGAATGTTGGTTATCCGGGTACGTGGCAGCTCAAATCGGAAGTAGATTCGGAATGCTCGGATCATTATGAGGGCCCTCGGAATGCGTAACATTCCCCAAGGTGACATTTGGTCGACAATTTCTGCTATTTCAAACACCTTGAAATCATTCAGATGGAGAACTGGATGAGCAAAGTTACCCAAGAATCTTAGTGCTTTTTAAATTAAAATAAGCACTTCCAGGGCTCAACAATAACAATAGGTAGATATCAGGGCCAGTGTGAGAGAGTTTCAAGCCAGTTGACAGAAGAGTTCAGTGCCCAATCTGTCTCATGCTGCAATGTCACTACATCTTGATACACCTATTTGTTGATCTTGTACAGTATATGTGTTTGTATGCCTTGCAAACTTTCGAATTGCGAATTCTGCTCATTTAAATATGTCACTATGGTAATGTCATCTGGTTGGCTAATATAAATAAAGTTTAGTTGAAATTGCCAGAATGACTTTTGATAGTCTTAATAAGATCAGTTAAAAATTGTAGAGAATTACATACTAATCAGTAATGTTTTCCATCATATGCCGTAGTTCTCAGCTCAAGTTGTGTAATTTCCAGCCATTTATTTTTTTCATGAAAAAAAATAAAAAATTCTGGCACATATAAAAATGCATTGCTTTTATTTATGTACATGTTCAATGTACATTTTTTGTATTATGGCCAGTGAAAATGTGGGCAGCGCAAGTAAAATTCTGAACTACTGGACTGATTGGGCCAGCAGATTTCTTTTATATATTTATTTGTGCCCTGACTTCACATTGAAAATAACATTGAAGGTAACATTTCTGTACCTGAAGCACAAGGGAGACCCACAGAAAGACCACCATGAAGCCATCAAACATGCACCAGCGGTCTTTAACGTAGGAGTTCTCTCCCTGGAAACAGAGGCAGGTGATAAATTACAGACTATAAATGAAAATCCACAGGTGAGCAGCAGCTGGCCCACTGGTCTAATGAAAGGCTTTGACAGCTGTTAACAACAAAAATCAGCCCATAGATGTGCAAGTACTTCAGAGCACTTATTTTGCGAAACACTGCTTAACTGGTGTGCACCTTGAACACCTAAACAAGGCAAACACTGTTGTGACATAAAACATTTCACTAATAAGAATTATCATACTCTGTAGACAGGCCAGAAATAATCTCACTAGGAGTAGAGCACACAAGGAATATTGTAAATAATACTGGCAAAAAACGCAGGCAGGAGCTAGGAGTCATTTATATGCACGCTCATGCATCTGGGGCACAGGAAGTGACATCACAGATGTGATTTGCTCAGGTTTGTTTGCTTGAGCACAGATTGTGTTCATGCTCCAATGGCCTTTCTTTGATAGAAAGGCAGATACTACAAAGATACTTGCGCTCCTGAGACATAGGCCCAGAATTCGTCTGGGATTTCAAAGCTTCTGATGAGATATGCTGCTCAAATAGATCCCACGTTGTATCAGTAGGCCAAAAACATAATTCATTGCAAATTCTGTGAAGGTCTGACTGACTTATTATGGGCAACTGGTAGTTATTTGGCTGAATGAATCAGTTATAAAATACAATGGCCTGCTTCACATAAATGTACATGTTTACTATTAATGTAACCACAGCGTAGTTCTAGCGGGAAGACTAGCAGCTGTACATCATCACACCATTAGCTGGGTAATTCCTAGCCAGTCACATGTAAGCCATTGCTTTATAAGTCAGCTCACAATCTATCATATTGCTGTTTCAGTGTGCTAACACGGCAACCTCCACCACCCCACCACCACCACCAGTTGAGTCCCGTCCTGCATGGGGGTAGGCTCCTCGCCCCTGCCTCCTATCTCCAGCAGAATATGACGATTCTGAGTAAAACTTCTTCGGACCGCCAGACGGGGCCTACGCCAAAGAGAGACATTACTTTTCTGTTTTATATTCATCAAATAAATGTCATCTTAAATTTCACTCAAGTCTGCCAGCCTTCCTGATAGAAATGCAATGCTTTTACAATGCCATTAGCGATTATTCATAATACAGTCTCAAGAATATACTTAATTACCCAATATATGCCTGCTAAGTGCTAACAACAAAACAAAAACATAAATACAAGATTTTCACTGATCATAACAAGCAATTCAAAGACAGGAATACAAAACAAATAGGCTTAATTAGCAGAACACAGGTCAGTCACATTTACAATAATGCTGTGAGTCACTCTTCTCCAAGAAAATTAAAATTTATGTTAACTTAGTTTATAATTGGAGGCTAATCACCCTGTCCTCACATGATCTAAGGGAACAAATTAGTTACTCTATCTTCTACAAAAAAAAACTGTTTTCCATGCCATATAACAGATAATGAGTAACAAAAGTCTTAAATTCCAATACCCGGCTCTTTTAGAGATTAAGAGCCAAATTATTCACTATTCAATGTCTCTCTGTGTGCTTGTTATCCTTGATTCAGCAATTAAACTGTCCACATATTATTTAGCAGTAATTAAAGGGTTCAAATCAGCCACCTGCCCATTTATACACTTCCAAAAGACAGTCTATTTTTCCCCATTTCATTTTTGTTACAAGCTGAGACAACTGATAGTGTGTTTTACCTTGATGATACCTCTGATATGCATTTTGGCGATCATCTCTGCGGTGTAGAGGAACATGAGCAGTGTGTCCAGGGTGAATGTGACATACTGCAGTGGTGGGTAGTGCTCAAAGGTCATAGGTGTGTTCATACACACTGAAATTACACTGATTATGGCACAGGCCCGTAGGAGAGAATGAACCCACTGAGGAGAAAAAGCACAGCCAAGTTTAAGAGAGCGTGGTTTTTAAGGCACAACACCATGGTTTATTTTTTAGCTCTTTGTCGCAACTGAGTGTGATGTATTTTCTGTCATAAGTGAAAACTAAATACTGTGTAAAAAAGCGAAATATCCAAAAAGAACGTATTTGATACTTAAAGAAGTAGAAAACATTAAGATTCTTTCATCATTTACTCACCCTAATGTCTGTTCAAACCTGTTACCCAGCTTTATTTCTTCAGTGGAATGGAGTTCATCCCGCTCTTTTCCAAATAACGAAAGTATACAATGACCAGGGGCTGTCAAGCACCATAAAAATAGTCTATATGTTTTGTGTGCTAGTATGTTTAAGGTATTGTTAATATTTATGTTATAAATTATGAATTACTTATAATAAACGATCATTAAAAACAATGTAATATTTTATATTCTGCTATATAGTATTTTGAAGCAATACAAAAGCTTTATGTGAAGAACAGACCAAAATTATCTCTGGACACACTGCTGTTTCCGTTTTTTGCTGAACATCCTGATTTCTGTCACAATTCTCTAATATTATTCATGTTTACATATGTTTCACCATTTTGATTTCTGTTGTACAGAAGAAAGAAAATCATATCAGTGATGAGTAAATATTGAGAGAATTTCAATTTTTGTGTGAACTATTCCTTAAATTTACAGCTACGTGGAGTGTGAATTTGGACCAATGGGATTTCACTGTGAGAGGGGATACCTAGTGTAATACATCAGAAAAAGAAAAACCAAGATTCCATCAAAATTCTTTGATGCGCAACACTGTCTTTTGCAGCTGGTTTAGCCAAACCACACATGGAAAAGTGTGGAAAAGTTTGTTTGCAAACTGGTTTGTTGAATAATGTTTGATGCATTATTGTATGCATTATTGTGTCATGCATTAGAACAAGGTGCTCGCTGTGGACTGCTGCCACAAATCTCTTTTCTATATGGAGTGTGGGCTTCAGTGATTTTTTTTTACATACTGGTTTGTTGATCCAAAGGATGTCAGCACTGTCAGTCAGTGTTTCGTCGGGCCCAAAGTCAGTCATGGGCTGGGGCTCAACCCGCGAGCTCTGCTTGCGCTTCAGCATGCTTGGGCTCGCTGTGCTATAGAGAGAGTGGATCTGAAAGACAGGAGCACATCAACCACGAACGATAAATGACACATCGACCAAAGCTCAAATTGTGTTTGTTTCCCCTTAGATTTGTTTTTATTGGATGCTGATGCTATTGTGCTCTGAAAAGTGCAAAAAAAAGGCATTTCATGTGATAAACTAAATGCTAATTCCAAAATGATACAGTATAAAAAATGACCTCAGAAAAAGTGTCATGAAAGTCCTTAGTGGAAAAATATGCTATAACTATAGAGACATGTAAAGAGATTTGGGCTATGTCTTCATTGCAGCTTTCCAATACAACATGAGAACACAGCTCTGTACGGAACCAGACAGTATGTATTGTAGTGTTGCGCAGCCACCGCTAAACACAATCAAGCATATGATGTACATAAAACAAAGACTGTTGACACAGAAATACCGACTTACCTTCTGCAAAGATCACACTGGATCTTCACCATAACACAAACGAAAGGCAGCCGATGTTGCAGAATATTGGCAATAAGGCCATTCTTACCGAGGACAATAATAAAAACATGGATATCACACACTCACTGAAACAAAGCGCACATACCAACGGGAAAAGTAAAGCTGAAATTGCTCCAGCACTGCACATAACATGCGATCAGGCATACCCTGTAAATAACACACAACAGTTAGTTTACATGGCATATGGTGTACCAAACGGGTACAATTATATCGACAAATAATGTCCACCATATCAGACAAGGCATAAATGCAACACTGAGTGGCGGAGTCATGGACGGATGGGAATTTGGGAACAGGTTACTCACGGTCAGGCTCCTCATTGGTGCATTCATCCCAGGCATAGAGAGGGGTGGAATTCAGTGCAAAAGACAGTTGATTGGTGGAGTTGAGGCCTGTCCTGCAAAGGCACCAGTCATTTATTCTATTGATGTCACATTACTTATAAATAAATGTGGTCAATGAATGCTATATCACATAACATCTAAAATCTAGACCTTTACATGTGATATAAACACAAATAGCTCACAGCACAAATTATTTCACATGCCCACTTAGCTAAGGCAGGACTTCATGTGTAAAATGGTGTACAATATGATCAAGAGCTTCTGCCTGAGTTGGTAAGCTAAGTCAGTCTTAACATAAAATATTTAAACATCAAGGTCATTTAAAGGTAATTTTGGCATAATGCAATCGGTCATGGTGCAAATTTAAACAATAATCCCATTAATTTCCTCAAACAGTCAAAAACATTCGCTACAATGAAAAGACTACCAAAGGAAGTTATATGGGTGGGAATCACAAGTTCATCCATCCATCCATCGACAACCGCTTATCCTGTGTACAGGGTCGCGGGGGGGCTGGAGCCTATCCCAGCTAACATTGGGCGAAAGGCGGGGTACACCCTGGACAGGTCGCCAGTCCATCGCAGGGCCACACATAGACAAACAACCATTCACACTCACATTCACACCTAGGGCAATTTTTGGAGACATCGATTAACCTAGCCTGCATGTCTTTGGATGGTGGGAGGAAGCTGGAGCACCCGGAGAGAACCCACACAGACACGGGGAGAACATGCAAACTCTATACAGAAAGGCCAGGGCAACCGGGGTTTGAACCCACGACCTTCTTGCTGTGAGGCGACAGTGCTAACCGAAATTATATAATAGCTATATTTAGGTCACGCTACGATATTACTGCAATTCTTTATTTTAGGTGTATTGTGATTCTAAACTATGATATATTATGAAATTTCACTCAATGTTCATCTTCACTGGACTTCAGAGGACTGTTTCCAAATCACCAAATGCATTGTTAAATTAATATAAAAGTGGCAGCTCCAAAATTAGGCCAATTTATTTCCTAATATCTATGTGCAATACAAAGCCATAATCATATAAGACCATAATGGCTCCTTATTTCTGTGGTTATGTCAATGTAGCTAGTCTTTACAAAAATTATGTATAATAATAGTAAGGGAGAGTGATTATGTGTGTAGCATGATAACGGCACCTTCTAAGGGACTGTTGTTGAATTTTTCGATCGATCTGGCAAAGAGAAAAAAAATTGAATCACTATAATACTAATATGGAAAAATTTCAATTATAATATTGATATTTGGTATGCAAATATGGATACAATATTACCATATTTTAACATATCAATATTTATTTCCCCGCATTTAGCAAGTTGTATCTTTAAATTTCTCACATTTGTTTCAAGAACATTGTGGCCTGCTGAGAACAGTTTCTACACAGTCAAAGGCATTTGCAAAGTACAGTTAGAAAGTGTTGATAGATAGAGGTTTGAAGACAGTGAAAACCAAATTACAGGGTCTAAGTGCAGTAATGTGGGAGTAAGTTGCAGAACACTACAATTAGTTTCACTTTTCAAGAAAGGACTATTTGCCTAAAGGCAGGATGCAATCACTAAACATTTTAATGGTGGATCAAGAGATCCTCTGGTGTTGTGAATTTGCTTTTAAGGTAGTTTTTTACAAAAGTGTTTTGGTTTTATATATATATAATTGTAACATATATATTTGTAATATAGATTTATTTATATATTTACAAAATGTATACATTATTCCAAACTTTTTTCCAAATATACTTTTATTCTTCAAAATGGCATTCAACTGATCAGAAGTTATAGTCAGGGCATTAATAACATGAAAACTTACAATTACAATTTGAAAAACAAAAGTTCAGAACTTCTTAAACTACTTCAAAGAGTTCTCATCAAAAAATCCTCCATGTGCTTCAATGACAGCTTTGCAGATCCTTGGCATTCTAGCTGTCAGATTGTCCAGATAGTCGGGTGACATTTCACCCCACACTTCCTGTAGCATTTGCCATAGATGTGGCTGTGTTGTCGGGCACTTCTCATGCACCTTACAGTCTAGATGATCCCACAAAAGCTCAATGGGGTTAAGATCCATAACACTATCAGTGGTAACGTGCTCAACAAGCCATGTGATAAGATATCGAAATGCAAGCCTATAGTACCATCTGTTTACTCCAGAGAGCAGTAAGTGAAATTTCAGCTGTATGAGCAATGCACAGTTTATACAGTGAAGAAAACACTTCAGTAGGCAGAACAACACAAACATGTTACGTTCTTGCATTCAAATCACTTGATGGGGCGCAAATACGTGTGTGTATATATATATACACATATACACATATATATATATATATATATACACATATATATATATATATATATATATATATATATATATATATATATATATATATATATATATATAATTTTAAAATATTTAAAGATAACTATGTATAATTATATATTGATATAAATATGTATAATCATTATAAATTGAATTATTGTTATATGATGGGCTTTCTCAGCAAATATTTGTATATGCGATTAATCGTGATTAATTAATCGGGACACCATGTAATTAATTAGATTAAATATGAATTGATTGACAGCCCTTACATATATATATATATATATATATATATATATATATATATATATATATATATATACACGCACACACTATCACTATAAGGATAACTATCCCCATAAAGGAAGCTCTTTAGTTTCTTAAATGTGCAACAGAACATAAAGCATGTACCAGAATAGATAGACTTTGCTGTGCTTTGAGTATTTCTCAACAACCACGTGGACCCACAGAATCAGATACACAACACCACGTGACTATGTATTTAAACACCCTGCATCTCTGACCAAGACAGATATTCTACTAAGTAATTTTGTGGTGGACATTTTAATGTACTTGTCATCAAAGATTTATCAGATATGCAAAAAAAATTCAAATACAAAAATATTACATTTTTATATAACCGAGCGTTCGCGTGGAGTTCGCCTAGATACTTAGAAATAAGAAAATAACAAACGACTGCGGCCAGAGTTTTAATCCGCGCTTCTTTCTTTATTATCTTACGCACCAGTAGTGGAACAAACCGGACATAAGCACACAACAGAACAACCAACACCTGTGCGCATGCCCACTCATCATTTACGGCAAGCCCCGAGGGGATAATGTACTGCACATATACCATACAGTGTATAGGCACTCAATGTTACAACAATTAACTAAATCCCAAATTAAGTCTGTTACATATATATATATAAAATAATACAAAACAAATTCACTCGAGATTATGTCTATCAGCCCTGATGCATTAACATCATGCGAGGAGATTCCTCCCGCTGCTGCAAGGTTACCATGGCAACAGAGGAGAGTAGGACAGACGCAATCCCTCTCACTTAATAACATAAAAACACACGAGATTCATAAAACACAAAAATGCCAGTTCGAAATGGCATTGCGTACGTTATTGTCTAAATGTGTCACAAACTTATCCAAAAGCATTTTAAACCCATGACATTGCTGTTGAACAAAGGCCTTTGGCTGCGCAGTCGGTCAATTCACTTCCTGGTAGACGTGCAAACTAGCCGAATAAAAACAAACACATCTCTTATATGACACCTTTAGCGAATTCACCAGGCGAAAAGAGAGAAAAGGCTCGTTTTACTTACTTGTTATTGAAGTATCGTCGTTAGTTCGTTGTATAATCCTGACCCGTTCTTTGGAGCTCGAGCTTCAGTTACTGCAGCCGCGCGACAGCTGCGCACCGGACGCGCGTGACCTGCTACAGCAGAGCGGACGGGATGAGATCCCGCAGGCCTTTACAATATACACACACTCAGGACTGATATGCAGGTTACAGGTTTGTCATTGTTTTGCAAACATAATGCTGAATGCAGATTGACAGAAATGTCGTTGAATTTAAAAACGTACATTAAAAAGTATTTATTATTTATACTACTGCGTGTATTACTTATTTAACTGCTAAATTAAAAGAAAAGTTCACCAAAAAGGTAAATTATCTTATTTATTCAGCCAAATGTCGCTTTAAAACTGTATAATATTCACATGGCTGTTTGTCATTAAAATGAATGTTCAGCTGTGAAGTCCCAAAAAGAGCAAAACACCATGAAACAATAGTTAAAGTAATGGATACTTTAAGATTCCTGCGCTACATGCTAAGTATTTTGAAGACCTACAATCATTTTTGAGTAATTAACAGAATGAAATTCAAGATGCTGAATTTAAGATTAAATCTCAATCTAATCATTTTTCAAACGACATAATCAAATATGGCGCTGCGGCGCATGTCAGGCTGTTTGGACACAAGACGCACAATCATATTATGTCAATAACATTAGAATACATGGGCTTAATGCATTATCCACTTTAAATGTTATCTTTACAAAATTTAACAAAGATTAAATTATTGCCCTGTTATCATTGGATTCTTTGGATCACGGTTAGTTCCATGTTAATTTATCAGGGTCCCTGGTGCCTTCACAGATCTGCTATATTATAACTTGTTTCATTAATTCATTCAGTAATTTGTTAATTAAATCATTCATTCATTGGATGTGTATTCTAGATGAAAAACTAGACAGATATTTTAAGCACAGTGTAGCCAGTTTGTCCTTAAATATGTTTTGTGGTTTGGAAGAACTTTTATGGGTGATAAGAACATATTTCTCCAGAATTTTCATAATTTTTTCTTTCTTTTTTTCTGTTCAAAAAAAATATTTCAACCTTGATAACTGATCATGATAGAGAAGATCATGTTGAAAGAGATTCAAATCAATTAAAATTGTTTGGTGATGTAATGATTGATTCTTATACCTACTGAAAATCATGTTTTATGCATTGAATACAAGCAACTAAAGAAATTCTTTCAATTGTGACATATAGAAAAAAGCAGTGCAGTGAAATGGAAAGTAAATTTTGTAGTCATCTGTTAGCTACTGCTTTTAATCACAGAGGTATAGTCAAGACCAGACCCTCCAAGACCCTGACTCAGACCCCCTAAGACCTAGACCAAGTCCTGACCCCTGGAGGCCCAGATCCAGACCAAGACAAGACCCTTCAAGACCCAGATCAAGTTCTGTCGGCCCAAGAACAAGGCAATACATTTGAACGAACCGAGAATGAATTAATTAATTTATATTTAAAGAATCTTCTTCAAAGTTTTCAAATGCAAATTTTACCAATGCAGACTCAGTCTGCATAAAAAAACAGTCCAATTTTACAAGATACTTTCGGAATCGAAACCCAAATCCCTAGCTATATAAATAATACAACTAAAGTGAAGTGAACTGAAATGGTTAGTGGACAGCCCAGAATATTTAGCTAGTCTGCATGGCATTGGTCTGATTTTCACTGCATGTCATCAATTCCTTTTGTCACAGGTGTCACAAAGTTGTTTATTCTTCTACCACAATAAAAGATAAAAAACAAAACAATCATAGCTCTTTTTGCAGGCATCATTTTTCAAAAGAAGAAAAAAAAAATTCTAAAAGGAATGCCAATAGATTGTTAATGAAATCAAACAATTCCAGTTTATCCAATAGGACCTTAATGTATTCTTAGTGGATACTTATCTGATTCCTTTAGGACTGGTTCAACATTATGAAAAAAAAATTGCGTCATCAATAAACTCTCAAAACACAGATGACTGCTTCACTGTATACCCGGATAAGTTGAATGTACTTAAAGAATTTGAGGAAACCGGTTGCCTTAAAAAATTTAAGTAATGTGTACTTATAACTTGAGTGAAGTTAACTTAAAAATTCCAGCATTTCAAACTTTTATTTGAAGTTCAATGCTCTAAATTCTAAGTTTATTTAACTTGAAATAATTTGTAATATCAATTGCTCTATCCAGTTACTCCACTTAGTTTCTTAAGTTAAATTAAGTTTATATTAATTTATTTATTAGTTAAACTAGATAATTAAATTAATAAAAAATAAAAAAGAAAGAAAGAAAATAACAAAAGTACATTCTTTTTCTGTTTTATTTCAATTTAGAACATTTCATTTGAAAATACAACAGACAGCAATACAGTCAAAGGAACATTGCCTTGCCAACCTTGAAATATGTTCAAGTTTCAGAGATTTCCAACCTTTGTCTCAATGAAACAGTGCACAACAGTAAACTTTCAAACTAACCACTAGATATTTAGAGCAGAGGTATAACTTTTGGGAAGCTCGTTTTACACTGCAAGCAGATTTTTCAAAGACTGAATTTTGGGTGTCAGCTCACCTTTTCCCAGGTTGAGCATTACCTGCAGAATAAAGGAGAAAGTGTTTTTCATGCACTTGGGTCAGCCCAGGTGCAGGGCATAAATCAGTCTGAAAAGGACACAGAAGGCCAGAGGCAGGTTGGCCAGTTCACCCATCACCAAACTCCCTTCCAAGATGATCCCGACTCTGGATGGGTTTAGCTGAGGACTTTCTTGATTAACACAGAGGATTGCCACTGGAGTCTAACTGTACAAGTCCTTGTCAGTTACATTCTAACAGAGAAAGAAACAGATAGATAATGCCATGTTGTCCACCAAAATGTACCTCCGACTGTATAATGAAAAGCACCATACAGTTTGAACTGCACTAAAAGTAATTATTAAAAGGACAATCCCAGTCTTAAATTGACTTATCAACTGCCATATTTGGATCTGTACATTACAAGTACTGACTGCAAAAACAAATATGGTTTTGTAGATTAGCGCCTATGGAGAGTTTACCCACTTTCAGCCTCACTCATGTTCAAAAGATGTGGAAAGACGGTTCCCAGAAACTTCTATGTTGCCATAAAACATTTTTGAGAATCATGTGACTCCAAGTACACGACGTCTTGCAGATGTCTTTGGATCCCAAACTGAAACAGGAGTTTTGAGTGCACTTGTTGGCATAACCAGGATTTAACAACAAGCAGACCCAAAACTCATGTACAAGACATATGTGTAACTTCCAACTGGTGACAGTGAAGTAATAAAAATTAGGCGAATGTAAAGGGAGCCATACACCTTAAGATTCTGTGAGCAGTTTTTCAAATCTTTTCATCACAACTGTGACTGAAAATGGGTAAGTTCTCCTGAGCTGCCAAGCTACCAAACCATATTCAGTGCACGCATGTACATATCCAATTATGGCAGAAATGTCCTTCAACTTCATGAATCAAAGTTTTTCCCTTTCATTTGTACTGCAACAGCAGAGAAAAAAAAAAAGTTAATTTGACTTTTACTGAATTTATAGTCAAATCTTTTCAGTTTGTCATGTCATATATCAATAATACAGATATTCAAAAATGCATTTAGTTAAAATTTGCTTGGCCATAAAATAAAAGTCTGGGAAACACTGAATGCTGATTAAATTACTTTGAAAATTAGTAGCAGACAGTCTTCACCAATGGCTTAAAATGAAAATAAATAAATAAAAATAACTACGTACCTGCAACATTTACAACAAATTAATTACTTACAGAGCAGGTCTTGAAGAAGGAGAGAGGAGAGTAAAATGGAGAAAAGAAGGGGAGAGGAGAGCAAAGAAGAGAAAAGAAGAGATGAGAAGGAGAGAGAGGAAAGGCAAAAGAGAGGAACGGAGATAGGGGAAGATATGGACTAGACTGATGTAGACAAGGCAACCCACCTTTGTCTGACATAAAAGCTGACAGAAGCTTGGCGGTGAGGCCTTTCTTCTTCCTGAAGAGGTTCATCAGGCTTGGAGAGAAACGGTCAAGTGAATCTAAGAAGTTCTCTCTGATATTTTTCCCCACCACTCTGTTGAACTCGTAATAAACCTGAAGCATAAAACATAGCAAATCATGTATAAGCCCATGGTCAAATGACCCCCATCTATGACTCCCAACACTACATGATTTGGGTCACACAATATTAACCACTCCCAGATATATGTGTGTGTGTGTGTGTGTGTAATATATATATATATATATATATATATATATATATATATATATATATAAATAAAAGATGCCGCTGTGCTCTTTTCGCTGCACCTTGATACACATGCAAAGGCTAGAGTAGACACTGCTTTCAAAGTTACAGTATTTATAAGGCACCTGACTTTATGGTTTACTTTAAATGTGCAGGTGAATAAAGTAATCAGACTCAGAACATGACTTAGCAAACCCACATGACAGAAAGCAAAACTTAACTGGTATCAGATTCATTTGGTTGCTGATCTGGAGTTTTGGTGTGAAGGCGGGATAAGTGTACGTTTAGTGCATTTAGTGATTTAAATGTACAGGTGCTGTCATATAATTAGAATATCATCAAAAATTTGATTTATTTCAGTAACTCCATTAAAAAAGTGAAACTTGTATAATGTATACATTCATTCCACACAGACTGATATATTTCAAGTGTTCATTCCTTTTAATTTTGATGATTATAACTGACAACTAATGAAAACCCCAAAATCAGTATCTCAGAAAATTAGAATATTGTGAAAAGGTTCAATATTGAAGACACCTGGTGCCACACTCTAATCAGCTAATTAACTCAAAACACCTGCAAAGGCCTTTAAATGGTCTCTCAGTCTAGTTCTGTATGCTACACCATCATGGGGAAGACTGCTGACTTGACAGCTGTCCAAAAGACAACCATTGACATCTTGCACAAGGAGGGCAAGACACAAAAGATCATTGCTAAAGAGGCTGGCTGTTCACAGAGCTCTGTGTCCAAGCACATTAATAGAGAGGCGAAGGGAAGAAAAAGATGTGGTAGAAAAAAGTGTACAAGCAATAGGGATAACCGCACCCTGGAGAGGATTGTGAAACAAAACCCATTTAAAAATGTGGGGGAGATTCACAAAGAGTGGACTGCAGCTTGAGTCAGTGCTTCAAGAACCACCATGCACAGACGTATGCAAGACATGGGTTTCAGCTGTCGCATTTCTTGTGTCAAGCCACTCTTGAACAAGACACAGCGTCAGAAGTGTCTCGCCTAGACTGCTGCTAAGTGGTCCAAAGTTATGTTCTCTGATGAAAGTAAATTTTGCATTTCCTTTGGAAATCAAGGTCCCAGAGTCTGGAGGAAGAGAGGAGAGGCAGAGAATCCACGTTGCTTGAAGTCCAGTGTAAAGTTTCCACAGTCAGTGATAGTTTGGGGTGTCATGTCATCTGCTGGTGTTGGTCCACTGTGTTTTCTGAGGTTCAAGGTCAACGCAGCTGTCTACCAGGAAGTTTTAGAGCACTTCATGCTTCCTGCTGCTGACCAATTTTATGGAGATGCAGATTTCATTTTCCAACAGGACTTGGCACCTGCACACAGTGCCAAAGCTACCAGTACCTGGTTTAAGGACCATGGTATCCCTGTTCTTAATTGGCCAGCAAACTCGCCTGACCTTAGAAAATCTATGGGGTATTGTGAAGAGGAAGATGCGATACGCCAGACCCAACAATGCAGAAGAGCTGAAGGCCACTATCAGAGCAACCTGGGCTCTCATAACACCTGAGCAGTACCACAGACTGATCGACTCCATGCCACGCCGCATTGCTGCAGTAATTCAGGCAAAAGGAGCCCCAACCCTAAGTATTGAGTGCTGTACATGCTCATACTTTTCATGTTCATACTTTTCAGTTGGCCAACATTTCTAAAAATCCTTTTTTTGTATTGGTCTTAAGTAATATTCTAATTGTCGGAGATACTGAATTTGGGATTTTCATTAGTTGTCAGTTTTAATCATCACAATTAAATGAAATAAACATTTGAAATATATCAGTCTGTGTGTAATGAATTAATATAATATCCAAGTTTCACTTTTTGAATGGAATTACTGAAATAAATCAACTTTTTGATGATATTCTAATTATATGACCAGCACCTGTACATAAACCTTTCTGATGTAAACGAGGAAATCGTTCCATTCTTGCATGACTTCCATGTTTGAGCCTAAAATGTTTAAATAGCTGTGCTCTCTTTTCAGTTATAAGAACAATACTTAGACTTCCAAAGCATCTCTTCCTGTGACCTGCAATACAAAACAAGTTAGTTTATCATAGAAAAGCCTGTTAGAGAGCTATGAACCTAGATAAAACTGGAGTTACATCCAGTAGCTACTGTTTTTGTATTTAAACCATTAATGAACTTTTATTTCAATCAATAGCAGTGTCAAAATACAATGTGGTCGATAACATTAACTAAAATGCACTCACCAGATCCAGTAGGCCGTGGTTCTGCACTCTTCCTGTCGCCCTCCTCACTCCTCCGCTGGAAACGCGGTGTGCGGCACCTCTTGCGTCACCGAGCAGGTGATTAAGCGCGCGAGGGAGGAAAATAACAAGCTAACAGATGACAAATGTCCCTAACAGACGAAAAATGTCTGTCAAAGTCTCCAGGCGGAGGTTCAAGCGCGGTGGTGTACGCAGCACGAGAAAGATAAAAGTAGCTAGCTAACAGGTAAAAAATGTCCCGTCGAACAGTTTAAAACTGCTCACAAACATCCCCTCAATGGAAAAAAGGAATGATAAAAAGTAACAAGCGAAAAAAATTATGTCGAACTGGTTAAAACAAACTTTACAACTTCTCACCAACAGCTCCTCAAATTCGCACACACTTTTGCAACCACAAGAAAATGGCGTTGCTTGACTTCTCAGGAGCTAACCAGCGTCAGAGACGTTAGTGTGGGGGATGGGCTGGCGAAGTGTGCGTTCACGTTCCCAACGTGCATTGCCTCAATAATCTGCCAATCGCTGTATTCTGTTAAAAGATGCAGCCGCAACCATCGACAACAAAATAATACTGAATGTATTTTAATATATTTTGCGGATCTAGCAGAGTCGTCTCCATAGTAACGTATGCAGCGCTCATAGTTACTGTAGTATGTGGTGCCATTAGACATACAGAATCGACAGAAAATTTTGATTTCTCAGAAATTAATTTTTCCATAGACATATGGAAACCCGTTTCCGCCAATTAAAAAAAAAAAAAAAAGTCTCATAGCGTGTCATAATAATGAGAACATATCTTATAATAATGACATAATTTTCTCATAATTATGACTTTTCTATGATCTTTATTCTAAGACATTATTATGAGAATGGATGTCTTAATTATGGGAAATGTTCTCATTATTATGAAATAAGTCATTATGACATAATAAGTCATAATTTTGAGATAGTATCTTATGAGATCTAAATCACAACTATGAGATACAATGTCTAGTTATGACTTTCAAGTGTTGGAGGTGTGGTCAGGACAAAAACTTTATCATTTTAAGCCATTTAACTTTATTTAAAGTTATTCACACATTGAAATTGGTCTACAAATTAGTAGAATATACTTACATTTTATAGTAATGCAATCAAACTTAAATAATTTAAGTACACTGTAATAAAAATTAATAATAAAAATTTTAATTGGATATTAAATCCGGGTTTACAGTGCATGTTAACATTAAATGGCAAATTCATCTTTGCTAATCAAAGTTAAACTGAGAGATGGAAACTTAATTGAAAACAATTGTTGGTAAATTAAACTATTAAAATAACCCTGCATTAATGGAACATTCTTTGCTGACAGTAAGACTGACAATCTCTGATTGAAATAAAGAATGATGAATGCTGATATAAAGCAGTAGAAATAATTTAAAATAATAGTTTGAAAAAATTGATTCATGAGCTGGACTTCCCAAAACCATGGGTTACTAAGAATTGTGTTTCATATGCATTATTAATAAACAAAATAACAATGTTTATATGTCAAAATCACAGACATGTCTTTTGAATGCATGAATGCAACAGCCAATCAGAGGAGTAAAGTTTGTGTCACTGGTGCAGAAGAAATCCGCTCAGCAATGAACTAATTCAGGAACACAGTTCTCAGCTTGTTTGTGATGTGTAGCTACATAATGTAGCATGCAGTACATTTATGTTGATCAATATTATTAATAGCAATTACAATATCAAGTTTTATATATATCTTTGTTATAGACCATGTGCAACATGGATGGGTTCAGCCGTTGCACACCTTCTCCAATATGTGAGCGGGGTCCATGTTGGGGTGGCAGGTGTTGTGACAAAGCTCATTTTTAGTGTGGCAGCTGCCACCTCTTGCCACCCTTCTGGCCCCGCCCCTGAGAAGTACATGAAATTTTTCAGTAATGGTAAAGATGCCACACTAACTAGTGGTTGAAATAATGATCACATTTGTGCACTGGTGATACACTGCAGTCTTGATTAAGATCATAAGGTGAGACCAAGATCCAGACCAAGACTTTAAGTTTTGAGACCCAGACCAAGACACTGAGTAATGAGACCCAGAACCTGACCAAGACTGTGTTTATATTGAGACCAAGACCACATGATCAAGAATCCAAATCTGACTTATCATGACCCAAGTTTTCTTCTCTTCTTTTTTTTTTTTTTGCTGTCTTTTTTCATTTTATCTCTTACGCTGGCTCCTGCCTTTGTACCGAGAGTCAAAACTAATCAAATGCTTTCATATGGAGAACACAGTTGGCCTCTGAAGAATTTGAGCAGGATTTGGCCAGCCCATTCCCCCTCTGTTTGGGAAAGTGAAAATTCCTGAAGGCACTTCACTTCAGGTTTCTGGTGGTGATTTAAACATGCATGCAGAGACTTTTGTGAACTCCGTCTTAGTTTCTGTGCTTCTGATTTTGCTCTCAGCCATTGAAGGAAGTTTACTGCAGTCACTGAGGTGAGTTACACTATATTGGTTATCTATATGTTTCCCTCTTTTCCTCTGTGCACTTAGCAAACAAGTTTTGCTGACAGACTGGGTTTCTACACAGTGGAGAAAGTTTGAGTTATGCAGTCACAGCTACATAACTACAGGGTCTTATGCTTGTAGGTTTTATGTTTTGATCTATTTACTTTTCTTTCTTTTTTCTTTCCTTACATCAATGAAAACATGCCAGCAGTGTTGTATTTGTTTTAGTTTGTGCCTCTTAAACTATTGTTTAACCACAAAATATGTCCTTTTTTTTAAGTCAGGCAACATTGCTTATTAAACCTTTTTGATCACTTCCAAAACTTTTTTTAAGTAACACAATTACTTAAACGTAAATTACTTGACTTTGCCTATTGCTTACTTGTTTAGTCATAGCAGGTGCACATTTGCTCTAATGTCATCACTTGTGTACAACAAAGCATGTCTATTGTATAGACACACTGCACTGCACAATATCTGTCTAAAGTAAATTTGCTGACAAACATGTTCTAGAGCAACCATACCAAGCCCCTGAATAGTGTTTGCTTTAAAAAAAAAAAAAAAAGTTGTATTTTTATTTCTATGTAATGTGAGAAAGGCAAACTGCAGAGACGAAAAGCAGGAGTGGAATGTTAGAACGCTACCAAATGAAACCTTTTCACAAGGGAACTCGGGTGGTAAAATAATAAACAGTGAAATATAGTCTGCCGTTTGTTTTGAGTGGGTTTGCAATGAAATTCTTGTTCTTGAGTGTCACACCATTTTCCCTTTCACAGCCTACACTGTTATTCAGCTACAGCAGTTCTATGCCTCCATTATAAAAACAAACATTTTTATCAAAATTCTAGAATCTTAGATTCACTTTCACAAACATAATATAACATGTAACTTTTAAACATTGTTTAATTGTTGTTCTAAATTGTACATCTTTAATCACCTTTAAAGTTTATTATTCTGTTGCGTCCACATTCTTCTAGGAGATATTTTTTATTGTATGGGTAATGTCTTGAGTATTGAGTACTCTAACAGAAACATATTGTATGAGTCATGGCTACATTTCCCCATTACATTAGTTATTATTTCTCCCATGATTGTTCTTTATCTTCAAATATTAGTTTACAAGATACATAATTTGCAAGATACATAGACAGGAAATCCAGTAACATCTTATCCACACAAACTAAAAAAGATTTTCCACCAGAAAGAGAGAGGGAATCTGGTTGTCATTAATGGTGAAAGGAAAGACTGCAAAGCACCACCCACCCACCATCTGACATATGTTCACCTACAGGGGAAGAACAGAGGTTTGAAGTGTAAGGCAAAGGTCAGAGGGGTGCATGAACGCTCTGTATCTTGCAGGCAGGTGGGTGGAGAGTGTAAGCTCTCTGCCGAATCATCACTGAGGCGCTGTCGGACCTCCGACGGGTTGATCTGCAGCGGGAGAGGAGAGTGTGAGTGTGGGATTTGCATATGCCAGGTCACTGAACTGGGAACATTTTATGGACCACGATGTGAATGCCATGACTGGGTTTGTCCGACATACGATGGGAAGACCTGTGGAGGTAAGAGATCTCTCAGTCTCTCTATTCTCTCAGTCCTCCAATCCAGGGTCCAGCTTCAGTGAAGGCCTTTATTTTATCATTAGCTACAATGTCTCATTTGAATTTCTAATGAAATTTCTAATAGTCAAACACAGAGCGTTTCAAAAGAGCCTTTTTGAGTGCTGTATTTTTCTCCCTGGAAAAAATTAATAAAATGAAAATCCATGCTGTTATGGCTGGTTTTTTCTGTACTCATTTGGTGCTGGTCAAACTAGTGAACCTGCATTGCCATGCTGTTAACCATTAAAACCATATCAACCAGCATCATCTTTCTGGTGAAGCTTGTTATGAGGCCTGGTGGACATACCAGCACAATAGCAACCAATGCAGGGAACGAACATACAAAGCACAACATATGATTGTGACTAGCAATGCTGGTCTTTTCAGGGGTACAGCACCTCTTTTGCAGCTGGGTCTGTTTTAAAGATTTCACAGACACTACCTCAAAGCTTCTTTTTACCAGTAATTACTTTACTTTGTTGAATGTCATTGCAGTAGGTTCCACTGGATGGTGAGTGTGTGCAAAAATAGTTGTGAGGCCACAGAAATCCATTAGCTTTCTGCAAGCATGAATGCACAGATCTCAAAGAGTCAACGACAACCTCTGAATCACCTGACATTCAAACCCTTGATTGACAGCTCTACGACATGTTGATGGCATTTGTAGACTATGTAAAGGCCAGCTTATAAACATTTCATGTTTATAAGCACACAGTAATCTATGCCATCTTTACACTGCACATTTAAAAAAAAAAAATGCTGCATCTGAGGCAGCATTAATACAATGAAAATGTGCATAACCCTGTGTTTAAAGGGATAGTTCTCCCAAAAATGAAACTTTTCTCATCATTTAGTCATGCTAATGGATGCCACAGGTCCAGTGATAGCTCAACAGGTCCAGTGGTAGCTCAGCGGTTAAGGCTCTAGATTACTGACGAAAGGTCGGGCGTTCAAGCCCCAGCACTATCAAGACACCACTGTTGGGCCCTTGAGCAAGGCCCTTGACCCTATCTGCTCCAGGGGCGCTGTTTCATGGCTGACCTGCGCTCTGACCCCAGCTTAGTTGGGATATGTGAAAAAACTGCATTTCATTGGCTCTGTACCTGTACTCTGCACAATGACAATAAAGTTGAATCTTCTTTTCTCATGCATGACTAAATATTTCAGCTCTGTAGGTCCACACAATGCAAGTGAATGAGTGCCAAACCTTTGATGCTCCAAAAAGCACGTCAAGGCATCATAAAAGTAATCCATAACATTTATTAGTTTCATAATTTTTAAGGTATTTATATATAACTGATATGTAAGTCTTTTTATTCTAGAAATTCTTCTCCTTGCCCAGTAGGGAGTGGTATGCATGAATAATGTGAATCACCAAAACCACAAGAAGAAGCATATGAAAGTAAAAGTGGACACTGACTGAGCAGGAAGGAAAATTTGATTTCGAAGAATTTGAAGAAGACATTGATTTAACCACTGGAGTTTTATGGATTACGTTTATGCTGATTTATGTGATTTTTGGAGCTTTCACCCATTCACTTGCATTGTTTGGACCAAAAAAAGCTGAGATATTCTTCTAAAAATCTTCATTTGAGTTAATTTCTGCAGATGAAATGGCATAAGGGTGAGTAAAGAAAATTAAAATTTTTAGGTGAACTATTCCTGGGGTGTTCATCCCAAACATGTTTTTTATGTCCATCTGTGCTGTTTTTTTATATTAATATGCTAGTTTTTTAAGTGTCTTGCGCATTCGTTTTCAAGGTGCTGAGTCAAATTCAAATACATTTTTTAAAAAGAGTGTTGAGACAACTGTGTTCTGTTTCATTCAGTGTTCCATTTGTCTAGCTTTTAAATGCAGGAATGCTTTTTTAATGCATAATGAATATAATGCCTTCAATGCTAGGGGTTTAGGTGGTTCAGAGCTAACATACAGTATGTTATTACAGCTTTTATGCAGGGTTGCATTTTTTACACAGAATTTGGAACAGGCACAGTGCCTGCTCAGAGAAGCCTCACTCGCCTGTGTAACAACACCTCCATTATAAGAAATTGTACACTTATACAGACAGTCTATTATCAACACTGTAATTTTTGTAACATGTATGTTTTCTGTCTCGTACACCAGAAAATAGCAATCCACCAGACTGACAAAACACCCACCTATTTCTGTTCCACCTCCAGGTTTTGATCTGTAGACACTAGGTGTTGAGGACTACTAATGGAGATATGTGAAGCTGGAGAGAAAGATTTATTTGTGGAGGCAGGTTGCAAGCCAGTAAAGAGCTCATTAGCTTTCACCATGGCCGGTAATAGGGTTTCTCTCATGGTTATGTCTTCTGAAAATGGAGACCACGGATGAACTAAAACTTTTTTCTTACTAACTTCATAGCTATACACGTCTCTGCTAAAACACCCCACCTCATCTGGTTTTCAGAGCTGCATGGCAAAGCATACAGTTTGGGGATCTTAGAGACCTGTAAAATGATCCTGATGTGGTATTGTTGGTATCCCTTCGTTTCACTGTAACTGATGTTATGGAACAGCATCAGGTGGTATTTGTACCATAAATATAGTGAGAACAGCAGTGTTATAGCTTGCTTTCCATTCAATGTCTTTATTTTTTTAACCATCACACAAAGATGGCAGGATGTTTTGTTTTATAATTTAATTTGTCATGACAAGATCAGCATGATATGTGACTCATTTAATAAGAAATTCATATTCTGATTTAGTCATCACCATCTCCACTGAGGCATTGTCAAGAGAGTTGCTTTTGTTCTGGGAGACTTTTGCTTTGAAACTTCTGTTTTTGTTTATAAACAGATACAAATGATAACAGAGATTGACCCAGGGATAATGCTGCAAACTGAGGAAAACTTGCATGTAACCACAAAATGTTTCACCTAAAAGCTAAACAACAGCTGTTTGTGATTGATTCATTTTTATGTTCACTCACATCCCCAGTGTTTTAGTCTACATTTCATTAGCATTCTGTATGTGAATGTTTCCTTTATGCATGTTGTCACAGCATACTATAAGAATTTAAATGTTCAAGTATTTTCATGAGACTTGAATGTTTGTTGTACAGCCTGGGAGAAATGGATCACAATTACATGGTTTTGTCCCCCCTTTTTTATGTGACCTGGTTTTGCTTTGAATCTGTTATTGGGGAAAGAGCTCAACGTGGCAGTTCCTTCCCACTTTTTTCTCACTGATTTTTCCCTTTTCTCAAGCTATTTAATTGGGTTTATAAAGGACCACGTGAAAGATTTGGCACAGCTCTGCCTCAACTTTTCTTCTCTGCAACTCTTTTCCATCTGTAGAAACTATGTTTTCTCGGTTACTTGGATTGACCTTCATTTGGTCCTGTGGTATGATGCATTGGCCTTTTCTATCAAACACATGCTGAGCTTTGAAAAAACTAGGTACATCTTAAGTGTTGACTGAATTGAGGTGTGTGTGTGTGTGTGTGTGTGTGTGTGTGTGTGTGTGTGTGGTTTACGAGGACAATTTTTTAGGTTACAAACTGGTAATTACAAGGGTATTATACTATAAATGTGGTTTATGAGGACATTTCTTGTGTCCCCATAATTTAAATAGCTTAAAAAAACATATTAAACAATGTTTTATTGAAAATGTAAAAATGCAGAAAGTTTTTTGTGAGGGCTAGGTTTAGGGGATAGAATCTATAGTGTGTACAGTATAAAAATAATTATGTCTATAGAAAGTCCTCATTATGATAGGTAGACCAAAATGTGTGTGTGTGTGTGTGTGTGTGTGTGTGTGTGTGTGTGTGTGTGTGTGTGTGTGTATTTGATTATGTGGTTGTGACAGGTTCACAAGCAATCCGCACTGGTATGAGCCAAAAACACATACAATCCATGCTGAAATGTTCGGAATACGCAAACGTAATACAATCCAAGCTGATGTTGGATGCTTCAATAGGCCAAAGCAGAGATGATATATATATATATATATATACAGGTGCTGGTCATATAATTAGAATATCATCAAAAAGTTGATTTATTTCAGTAATTTCATTCAAATAGTGAAACTTGTATAATGTATACATTCATTCCACACAGACTGATATATTTCTAAGTGTTCATTCCTTTTAATTTTGATGATTATAACCGACAACTAATGAAAACCCCAAAATCATTATCTCAGAAAATTAGAATATTGTGAAAAGGTTCAATATTGAAGACAACTGGTGCCACACTCTAATCAGCTAATTAACTCAAAACACCTGCAAAGGCCTTTAAATGGTCTCTCAGTCTAGTTCTGTAGGCTACACAATCATGGGGAAGACTGCTGACTTGACAGCTGTCCAAAAGACGACCATTGACATCTTGCACAAGGAGGGCAAGACACAAAAGATCATTGCTAAAGAGGCTGGCTGTTCACAGAGCTCTGTGTCCAAGCACATTAATAGAGAGGCGAAGGGAAGAAAAAGATGTGGTAGAAAAAAAGTGTACAAGCAATAGGGATAACCGCACCCTGGAGAGGATTGTGAAACAAAATCCATTCAAAAATGTGGGGGAGATTCACAAAGAGTGGACTGCAGCTGGAGTCAGTGCTTCAAGAACCACCAAGCACAGACGTATGCAAGACATGGGTTTCAGCTATCGCATTCAAGCCACTATTGAACAAGACACAGCGTCAGAAGCGTCTCACTGGGTTAAAGACAAAAAGGACTGGACTGCTGCTGAGTGGTCCAAAGTTGTGTTCTCTGATGAAAGTAAATTTTGCATTTCCTTTGGAAATCAAGGTCCCAGAGTCTGGAGGAAGAGAGGAGAGGCACAGAATCCACGTTGCTTGAAGTCCAGTCTAAAGTTTCCACAGTCAGTGATAGTTTGGGGTGCCATGTCATCTGCTGGTGTTGGTCCACTGTGTTTTCTGAGGTCCAAGGTCAATGCAGCCGTCTACCAGGAAGTTTTAGAGCACTTCATGCTTCCTGCTGCTGACCAATTTTATGGAGATGCAGATTTCATTTTCCAACAGGATTGGCACCTACACACAGTGCCAAAGCTACCAGTACCTGGTTTAAGGACCATGGTATCCCTGTTCGTAATTGGCCAGCAAATATATATATATATATATATATATATATATATATATATATATATATATATATATTAGTACTGCCCTTCAGAATCTACATAACAGGTATTTACTAGTGATGCACTGAAATGAAAATTCTGGGCCAAAACCAAAACTGACTCTTTTTTTAAATACCTATTTTAAAATAGTTTTTTTAAATAATTGTATTAATATTATACTCTTTCATTAATTTAATTAATCTGAATAGAAAAACTACATGCCAATAAAATTATCACACTTTTATTGAAAGTAACACACCAAAATTGGACAGAAAATATATTAAAACAATATTAAATATATTATTCTTTATTCAGTTCTTTAACAATCAAATTAACAGATTTTTTTTAACAATTATTCAAATAATGTAACGTTCTAGAAAACTATAATGATATGCAAAACAGACAGTAACAGAAAGTAAAAAACAGATGTAGCCAAGTGAAGAACAAAGTTTTGGAGGGCTAAACAAATTTTAATGTAATTGCTATACACATAAAAAATTGGACCGCTTTCTATTTAAGAAAAGTGGAATGTTTCTCTTCAAGAACAAAAGTTGCTCAGCTTTCTGGCTGGAGAGACGGTTCCTCTTCTCATCAAGAACATGAGATGCTGCACTGACTAGTCTCTCTCTGTGTTGGTGCTTGGGGTAGATAAATATCTGTGTGCAATCTGCGCAAGCAATGGAAAGTCTTTGTTCATGTACCAGTAGTCAAGAGGATTGTGGCGTTCACGTGATATGAGCGTGAAGCGATCGTCTGTGTTCCCTAACTGCTTTCGGGTCCTTGAATAACGTATAATTTGTGAGGAAGGGCACCCGGTGGACTTTCTCTGGTGCCCTCCTAGGGTAAGATGGTGCCCCCTATTGAGTTGGTGCCCTACGCAGACTGTGTAGTATGCGTGAAGAGAGCGGTACTGCTTTGATGTATTTCCACACTGCTGACATCGGTCTGTGCTGGGTAGCGCCTTGATAATGGCTAGATCGATTGAGAGTGAAACCTGACCACTGAGGGGCGGGAAGGCATATATTTTCGGCTCATATTTTCGGCCTTTTTTCTCTTTTGGCCAAAACAAAAAATGCCAATTTTGGCCGAACATTTTTGGTGGCCGACATTTCGGTGCATCCCTAGTATTAACATGAAGTATAATATGCATATTTGCCTTCTTGAGTAGCTACAAGTGAATGTTTGCACCTTTAGTCCCTCAATGGTCCTAAGTATCTCACAAAAAAACAAAAAAAAAACATGATATGTATATATATATATATATATATATATATATATATATATATATATATATATATATATTAAAACACAATTTATTTATTTGTGATGCCAAATGTTGTTTGGGGGGGTGGGGTGTTTGCTGTCCTTTTCTGCATATCGCAGCGCCATTTTGTGGTCCATTCTTCATAACGGGCGGCTCATTGTTGCTTATCGCGGCACATTCGGCATGAACCACCGGGCTGCTCAGTTCTCCCGATGGCTGTTACGCCCCTGATCGGCCCAAAAGTGAGTCGGCCCACTGGGAAAATGCCCGGTATGCCAGATTACAAGTCCAGCCCTGATTGTTATATATAATTTATATGGTACATATTGTGCATACTGTGTATACTGTGTGTTACTGTTTGACATGTCATACCCTTCCACACTACTGATTCTGTTGATGCACTACATACCTGAGCTATTGCTCTATTTTACATTTGCTGGATACTTCCTATCATGTTTGATATTTTTATTGGTTTATTTTATCTTATAATCTTATAATTATTTATCTTACAATAATAATAGTTCTTTGTTAGTTTTAGTTTTTATGTATTTAATAGTTTAGTTTTGGTTTTTTGTTACATTTAGTTTTTATTTAAGAGTCCACAATTCAGTTGATTGAACATGATTTGGAAAGGCACACACCTGTCAATATAAGGTCCCACAGTTAACAGTGCATGAAGTCCAAGAAATTGTCTGTAGACCTCCGAGGCAGGATTGTACCGAGGCACAGATCTGGGAAAGGGTACAGAAAAATTTCTGCAGCATTGAAGGTCCCAATGAGCACAATGGCCTCCATTCCATAAATGGAAAATGTTTGGAACTACCAGGACTCTTCCTAGAGCTGGCCGCTGAGCGATCGGGGGAGAAGGGCCTTAGTCAGGGAGGTGACCAAGAACCCGATGGTCACTCTGACAGAGCTCCAGTGTTTCTCTGTGGAGAGAGGAGAACTTTCCAGAAGAACAAACATCTCTGCAGCATTCCACCAATCAGGCCTATATGGACCGGAGTGGTGGTGGCATAGTGGTGGTGGCAAAGTGGCTAGAGCACAGGGTTGCTAATCAGAAGGTCAGAATCAGACTGGTTCAAACCCAATGACCACCACCATTGTGCCCTTGAGCAAGGCACTTAACTCCAGGTTGCTCCAGGGGAATTGTCCCTGTAATAAGTGCACTGTAAGTCGCTTTGGATAAAAGCGTCTGCCAAATGCTTAAATGTAAATGTAATGTAAATGATATGGTAGAGTGCCCAGACAGAAGCCACTCCTCAGTAAAAGCACATGACAGCCCACCTGGAGCTTACCAAAAGGCACCTGAAGGACTCTCAAACCATGAGAAACAAAATTCTCTGGTCTGATGAAACAATGATTGATTGAATTCTTTGGCCTGAATGGCCAGAGGCACCACTCATCACCTGGCCAATACCATCCCTACAGTGAAGCATGGTGGTGGCAGCATCATGCTGTGGGGATGTTTTTCAGCAGCAGGAACTGGGAGACTAGTCAGGATCGAGAGAAAGATGAATGCAGCAATGTACAGAGACATCCTTGATGAAAATCTGCTCCAGAGCACTCTGAACCTCAGACTGGGCAAAGGATCATCTTCCAACAGGACAACGACCCTTAGCACACAGCCAAGATAACAAAGGAGTGGCTATGATACAACTCTGTGAATGTCCTTGAGTTGCCCAACCAGAGCCCAGACTTGAACATCTCTGGACTCTGGAGAGATCTGAAAATGGCTGTGCACCAATGCTCCCCATCCAACCTGATGGAGCTTGAGAGGTCCTGCAAAGAAGAATGGGAGAAACTGCCCAAAAATAGGTGTGCCAAGCTTGTAGCATCATACACAAAAAGACTTGAGGCTGTAATAGGTGCCAAAGGTGCTTCAACAAAGTATTGAGCAAAGGCTGTGAATACTTATGTACATGTGATAACATTTTGAAACATATCACAAAAAAAAAGAAAGAAAGAAAACTAAATAATTTTTAAAGATTATTTTTATTTTATTTTTGTTTTTTCAGAGCCATGAAAAAAAAAAAATTTAGTCTTGTTTTTCCAATTATGCTGATTTTTATTTTCATTCAGTTTACGAAACTGATTTTTTACATTTAGTCTTTATATTAGTTTATGATAATGTCAACAAATATCTATCATAATGTGAACTGCTGAGCATCTAATTTTATCAAGCTATACAAAAAAATACAATACTAGCCTAAATAATATTAATGGGTTTCAACAATGTCCGTATGCCATTGTAATAAGTTGTTTATCACTTCATTGTATTCCTAATTCATCACATTTAACATGGATTACAGAATTAATAATAATAATAATAATAATGTTTTTAATAATGGAAATTGTCATCATTCATCTCCATGTTGTTCCAACCCCATTTAAATATTTCTTTCATGCATCAAATTAAAGGAATAGATCTCCAAAAAAATTAAATGCTCTCAATTTCTCACCCTCATGCCATCCCAGATGTGTAGGACTTCCTTTCGTCTGCAGAACACAAATTAAGATTTTTAGAAGAATATCTCAGCTCTGTTTGGTGAATAGTGACCAGAAATTTAAGCTCCAAAAAGCATATAGAGGCAGCCTGAAAGTAATTAATAGGACTCCAGTGATTTTCAGAAGCAACATGATAGGTGTGTGTGAAAAACAGATAAATATCTGTAACTTCATCAAATATAAAGTAATTTTTTGCTATTGGTTCTCCTCCCTGCCCAGTAGGTGGCAATATGCACAAATAATTGAATCACCAAAAACACAAGAGGAATGTGAAAGTGGAGATTTATAAGTAAAGAAATATCTAAAAATGTATCTGTTTCTCACCCACACTTATCATATCCCTTCTGAAGACATAGATTGAACCAGTGCAATTTGAATTCCTATAATGCTGCCATTATGTGTTTTCTGATCTTCAGATTCTGGTACCCATTCCCATTCTATGAACCAACAGTGCCGATATATTCTTATAGCCTAGCACATAATCATTTTATGCTCTACAACACAAAGTAAGAGAACAACAAGGGGGAAATAATTACCTCACTGAAGTTTGTCTTGTTTTATACAATGCCAATGTTTAACAGGCTAAGTAGACAACGTGTTGTAAAGATCAAGTTACTGTGTTCAACAAGAGAGTACATGTACTTTTACTGTAAATTACTGTTAAAATTACTGTAAAAAAACAACAATCTGACATTCACAAAATTCCCTTTGTGACCCAGTACATTTAATTATATTTTATGGAAAAAGATATGTTTCTTCTTATTTTTAATATCTGTTTTGTACATTGGGGTGTTCTGTATTATATTTTATGTAGTTTAGTTGAAGTTTATTGCATTATTTTCATTTCACATGTGTTACTCTTATGATGTTTATTGTTTGTGTGATTGACACTGAGCACCGTCACTACATGTTTATTGATCATTGCTCCTGGAGGGGCCACTATTTATGAACTTCTTGCCATCATGTGCCCTTCTTCAATTACTATCGTGATTAACAATACATTTTAAAGAGAAAAGCATTTCCCCTTCTGTCACTCACTCGACATTGTGTCGAATGAAGTGACACAAGGGGCCTTCCTTGGATGCTGAATCGTACCTCTGAACCTGAGAAAAGGCCAATGTCAAGTTGGCAGACAGAATTTGCATGCCTCGCCCCAGACATATGGGTATAAAGGGGCAGCGAATGCCAGTCAGAATTTTTCTTCAGAGCCGAATGGTTGTGCAGCAAGCAGCTGAGTTTCACTCCTGTTCCACTCACCTCTACCAGCGAGAAGCATTGCTGTTGGATCCGCACGGCGCATTTCCAGCTAGCGTCTCTCTCTCTGCACACTGTGCAGTCTCTTCCTAAAAGAGTTATATTTCCTCTTAAAGAGTCTGAGTTTCCACTTACAAAAGAGCAATACACAGCGGTGTTGAACGTCCTTTTCAGGACACATCTTTTTCAAGATGCCTTTCCACCCCTATGTTGTTCCTGGATGCGGTCGACTTCTCTCTAAGAACGATGGCCACAGACGCTGCCTCATGGGCCTGGGTAGCGTTCACACTGAGGTGGCGTTCGTGGATGGTTCATGTTCTCACTGCGAGAACATGGCCATGGTCATGGCTCTCCTTCCTGAAAGTGAATGCCACTTCAGCCGCGCAACCTGACGCGGAAGACTCGACTAGGCTGCCGACTTCTGGGCCGGCCTGCCCAGCCGGAGGCAGACACGCAGATGGCGCTCACAGCCACCATTCTTCACTACCATTCAAATTACCATTCTTCCCGGAAGTGCATGATGAGCTGACGCGGTCGTGGAGGGCACCTTTCACTGCCCGTAACCGACCCCCTCGCTCGTCCGCTCTCACTACCCCGGAGGGCAGAGCGGCTCACAGGTACACGGAAGTCCCCCAGGTGGATAGGGTGGTTGCGATCCATCTGTGCCCAGAGAACGCCGCCATCTGGCGGTACCGCCCGGTACTCCCCTCTAGAGCCTGTAGGACAATGTCATCACTGACCTCCAAAGCCTACAGCACAGACAGACAGGTTGCCTCCGCCCTGCATGCCATGGCTCTCCTGCAGGTCCATCAAGCCAAGGCACTTAAAGATCTGCACCTGGATATTCCCGATCCCGATGTGCTGCAGGAACTGCGCTCTGCCACCGACCTTGCTCTCTTATTTTCATTTACCACACACTCTCCGGGTTACAGTACCCACATGTTCAATAAAAGAGCGATTTCCCCACTCCCTGGGTCATCCAGCCAGTGTGCGCCGTTCCCACGGCACCCCGGCCCTAAAACTCTACAGTCCCAGTTCCCCGGATGCAGCTCCATCGCCTCCGGCCCCTCGACTGCCCAGCCCCGGCAGGCCAGCGCTGACGAGTTCCGAAGACGCCTCCTTAGGTCCTCTTCCAGGTACAGGGAAAAGGTAAGTGCTTTTAGTCTTTTCTCAGCACCTAAGCCTCGGGATGCTCTTTTGCCTCCCGATGCATTATTACCTGCTCCCCCCTACCGCGAAGCCCTGCCCAGTACGTCAAAACCTATCATCCTGTTAGTGCCCCTCGCACGGAGTTTGGATGCGTGGCTCTCTCTTCTGTCGTGCTGGTTGGCCAGGACCATCCGACTTGGCTACGTGATTCAGTTCGCCCGGCTACCGCCTTGTTTCAGTGGAATTCTCTCCAATCTTGTGCATGGCCAACAAGCCAGTGCCTTATGAGCAGAGATCTCCACCCTGCTCCTCAAAGATGAGATAGAGCCTGTCCCTCCAGCCGAGATGAAGAAGGGTTTCTACAGCCTTTACTTCATCGAACCCAAGAAAAGCGGCGGGTTGCAGACACCCGTTCAAAATGCTCACGGAGAAACAGATTCTCAACTGCGTACGACAACTAGATTGGTTTGCGGCGGAAGACCTGAAGGATGCGTACTTCCACATCTCCATTCTGCCGCGACACCGACCCTTCTTACGGTTCGTGTTCGACTGCCAGGCGTATCAGTACAAGGTCTTCCACTTCGGCCTGTCCCTGTCCCCTCGCGTCTTCAAGAAGGTCGCAGAGGCCGCTCTTGCCCCCCTAAGGGAAGTGGGCATCTGCATACTCAACTTCCTCGACGACTGGCTCATCCTGGCCCACTCTCGAGAGTTACTATGCACCCACAGGGATCAGGTGCTCAGGCACCTCAGCCGTCTAGGGCTTCAGGTCAACTGGGAAAAGAGCAAGCTCGACCCAGTTCAGAGCATCTCTTTTCACGGCATGGAGTTAGACTCAGTCTCTCATATGAGACCCCTACAGCACTGGCTACAGACTTGAGTCCCGAGATTGGCATGGCGCCACGGCACAGATTTTCAACCTTTGGACAGACCTCTGCTTTCTGCAGACCAGAGTCCCCCGGCAGCAGGTGTCCAGACGGGCCGTGGTAACCACAGACGCCTCTCGACAGGGTTGGGTCACCTTGTGCAATGGGTGCGCTGCCGCTATCCCCTGGAATGGACCCCGGCAGCGTTGGCACATCAATTGCCTTGAGTTGATGGCTGTAACTCTTGCCTTATGGAAGTTTCTCTCACTAATTCGAGGTCTTGATCCGTTCAGACAGCACCGCAACAGTAGCGTACATAAATCGCCAGGGCGGCGTGCATGCTCGTCATATGTCACAACTCACCCGCCATCTCCTCCTTTGGAGCCATCCGCAACTCAAGTCGCTGCTCACCACTCACATCCCTGGCAACCATAACACGACTGCGGATGCGCTGTCACGACAGGTTTCACCCAGCGGAGAGTGGAGGCTCCACCCCAGGCCGATTTGGCAAGGCACAGATAGATCTCTCTCAAGACAACTCCCACTGCCCGCTCTGGTACTCCCTGACAGGAGCCCCTCTCGGGACATACGCGCTGGCACACAGCTGGCCCCGGGGGCTGAGCAATGCGCATTTCCCCCAGTGAGCCTTCTTGCATCGGTGCTGTGCAAGATCAGTGAGGACGAGGAACAGGTCATCCTGGTGGCCCCCTACTGGCCCACCCGCACCTGGTTCTCAGATCTCACGCTCCTCGCAACAGCCCCTCCCTGGAAAATTCCCCTGAGGAAGGACCTCCTTTCTCAGGGACGGGGCACCCTCTGGCATCTGCACCCAGACCTTTGGAACCTCCACGTCTGGCCCCTGGATGGGATGCAGAAGATCTAGTGTATCTACCACTTGCTGTCGTAGACACGATCAACCAAGCCAGAGCTCCCTCCACCAGGCAACTCTACGCTCTAAAGTGGCGCTTGTTCGCGAATTGGTGTTCTTCCCGAGCCGAAGGTGAAGGTGTATGTAGCTGCTATCGCAGCCCACCACGACGCAGGCAAGTCCCTTGGTAAGCACGACTTGATTATCAGGTTCAGCGGACCCGCTGCTGGGCTTACTCCCATGCTAGGCATGTAACACCTTTTTCCCCCCTCAGGGGTGTGGGAAACCTAAGGTTTGTATACAAAAAAAAGAGTTGGGGGCATTGGGGAGGGCTACGTGCAGCCGGTACAGGTGCCTCCATCACGCAATAGCCTGCTGTGCACCTGTTTCGACAGCGCTTTTTTATGGACCCCTTGTGTCACTCCATTCAACATAACTTCGAGTGAGTGACAGAAGGGGAACATCATGGTTACTGTCGTAACCTCCGTTCCCCGAGGGAGGGAACAAGATGTTGTGTCCCTCCTGCCACAGCACTAGACCTAGCACTGTAAATGGCCGTACTTCCTTTTCGGCTCCTCAGTGTAAAATCCTGACTGGCATTCGCTGCCCCGCTTCCCTTTATACCCATATTTCCGGGGCGGGGCATGCAAATACTGTCTGCCAACTTGACATCGGCCTTTTCTCAGGGTCAGAGGTACCCTTTGTGTCACTTCATTCAACACAACGTCTCATTCCCTCCCTCAGGGAACGGAGGTTACGACAGTAACCATGGCGATTTTTACAGTTTCAGAAATTTAATATATCAACTTTATTATTTAATAATATATATATTTTTACAGTATGTGCATCGGTGGTTGTCATTGTGTGAGATTTTAATTAAAGCAAATATATACTGATATACAAAACAAATTGATATTCATAGATAGATTAAGTAGATTGCAATGCATATTGAATTTAGATTCTTCTAGGAATTTTATCAATGATCAATAACAGGCTTGACTTGGCTGGGCAGATCATTATTCCTAGACTTTAAGACATACAGCTCTTGTAAGATTACTGATTGGATAGCATCCCTGATCATGTCTTTTTTTTTTTTAACAAACAAAGCACCTGCGCAGTCATGCAGTGATCACCCCATTCTTTTCTAAGACATACGGCATGCGATGCATGTTGTATTTTCTTGCTAAAACTGCTAGTACAATATTTTTTAACAAAAAATATTTTTGCCCAATTTGTTCTAGATGCTCTCAGAGACAGTGTTGCCTTTAGAGCAATAAACTGCAGCGATTCCAGTCTCACAAGACATATTTGATGCATTTATATGCATCAGAGTTTTTATCAAGCATTCATATTCACATGGACAGCACTGTTTCCATTGGCAAAACAGTCATTAGCATCTGATGACTTATTAATCTGCTCCCCATCTACAATTTATCTGATGATGATGCACCATCTATTAAAACTGTTCACAGCTGTTTAGAGTGAGTCATACTGCTCAGGGTGTCTACGTTGTCATCTTGGTCCATCAGTAGGGTGGGGGTAAATTATTCCCTTGGGGACACAGAAGCAGGGACACAGTGGACAGCAAGGACCAAACTATTCCTCCCACATATGAGTGGATGGCAGTTAATATGTCAAAGTGATTGTCTCTGCATATTGGATTGAGTTCTTTGAATTTTAATGTAGATGAGACACTGAATGTAGGAGCTTGTTAATTTTAGTACTGTGCCTGTTTTAAAAGTAAATCAAGTAAGAACCAGACTCTGAAGTCTGCCAAACATTGCCATTATCTGGTCCAAACTAGTTTAGGTGGTTGATCAGCTGAACTACCAACCAGTAAGGTTGAGCTCAATGTGGTTAGAGCTGGTAAACCACCTTGTCTAACCTTATCTAAGCTGGTAAGCACAGTTTGAACCAGCTGTTCAGCTTGAAAGCAGCAATGTGAATATTGACTATTTTCAGACAAGTTTCAAACACTACTTTCATCTTCCATTGTTCAGGAAAAGATGTAATCTTACCCCAAAGACTATTGAAAAGTAACAGGTGCTATTTTCAGAATAGAACACGACTCCTGCTATTTCTGCAGTAGACTATATTAATTTAGCATACTTTAGTAAAAAGTACTAGTATGGCAGGAATAGTATGCTACTTCAGCCAAAAAAGAAAATGATTTCAGAGGCAGAGCAATTATTGTATTTAGATTAAAGATTAAGAAGAACAAAATGTGTGTGTGTGTGTGTGTGTGTGTGTGTGTGTGTGTGTGTGTGTGTGTGTTTTACTCTTGGAATAATGTGCACCAATGCATTGTGCACAATAAGACCAGGAGCCATTAAGAAATGTTGTCAATTTGGATTTCACATTGAATTTAAGCTGGCAGTTTTATTTATTATTTATTTATTTTAGCCGGGATGGTGATCAATTTAAGACAAGTCATTAAAAAAAGCTTATTCAGCATTGGCATTTATATGTATACCAAAAATGTGTAATGTCTGCTCTGTAATGAAATTCTGCATGAAAATGAAAATCTGAAACTGTGGCAGACAAGAAGCTTATATGTGTGTAAACACAAGGATGGAATCATACAAATCAGGAGTTGTGTTTGCATGAAGACAGACACAGGGATCCAAAAAGACGATGAGTGCAATAACAGAGCACACAAGAGAAACAGAAAAAAAACACATGGACAAGGCATAAGGAGAAGGAAAAAATAACTAAGATCTGACTGGAGACCTGACAGATAGATTTTGTCTACAAACAACTTGCCAGATGTGGTCATTAGGAATGCCCCTTTAGTCAAATCTTAACCACAGCCCAGAAATTGTAATTTTTTAAATAGTTCTTGGCTGACGTCTTAACATTTCCAAAACCAATTTGTTTTTAATATACGAGGCATAAGATAGATGTATCCTCCATTTTGTATTTGCACAATTCTTGCCTTTCCCTCCTGAATGGATAAAAAACATTGAATGTTTGTGACAAGCAGTCAAGACACTCTGGTAATGAGTACAGGAAGAGAACAAGGCTATTGTTAAGGACTGATGGATAGCCCTTGATGGCAACATCAAATTTACATGTGGATTAGTGCAGGGACTGATTGAGAATGACACTTCAGGCTAAAGAGCTGAATTTACAAGAACAGGACATATTTGGATCACATTTTGGCTGCCGTTTTTTCTTTTTCTTTCTTTTTTTTTTTTGTACATCCATTTTCATCCATGGAGTCGTGAATAATGATGGGCAATCATAACAGTAGTCTTGTTTCACATGTGCCACTGTTGCATACAGCAGGAGGGAAGGGGAAAAGAGAGAAAGAGTGATGGAAAATGAATAAATGCTCATATTTCAGTATTTGTAATAAGTAGAAAAACTTGTGTTATCTAGAAGGATGAGCTTAGGTGAAATAAACTACTGTACCAGACAATGCATTTGACAGTGTACAGTAGGCTATACTCAGAATGCATTTGTCAGCTGTATGTTTTGAGATTGCAGGACTGTCTTTGATTACATGGTGTTAAATTCCTTTTTGTCTGTCTAGAAGTGTGTCATGGTGTCAGATGCATTAAAGTTAAATATACTGTACTGATCCCGACTTTGTACTTGTACAGACCAGAGGGCACTACAGGACTTAATGATTTAACCTAAACTGCTTATTAAAAGTTAAGTGTCTATTTGCAACTAGTAGCACCAAATTGAATTGCAAAATACTGCAAAAACTGGTTTCCCAAACACTCTCCAATCTTCCACTGCTCAAACAAACAGGTTGTCCCACCCTAATTATACATTATATGTAGGTTGCTAAATTGGGCTGGATGGGCTGCTGGAATGAAAAAGGCATGTTTTTATAAAAACGTGTTATTAAAAAAATCATTATATTTTGAAAGGTAGACATTTCTTAAAATCACAGGGAGTACATCAATGTAAACAATTTTACTTTTGTGATTGCGAAGAGCAATGATTAATGTGCAAAAGTGAGTGATATTTATTGGCGTCATGGGCCTTTCACATGACTCGAGTCAGCGCTGCAGTGTACATTGAAGTCTATGAAGTGACTTTACACCAAAGTAATTTTTCACACACACATTTTTGCTTCACCAATAATGTCTTTGAGAGTACTAAGCAACAAGAAATATTTAAAAACTGTTCAAATTTGTGAAGAGACATTGAATGTCTCATCATTTCTTTTAATTAAATATTACCTTATCGTTTACAAATATCAGAGACCCCACTTATTGAACTAATTTAAATTCACCAAGAAAACGCTTAGACCTAAACAAGTTTTTTTTTATTACATTTTGTTATCAAAGCAACTGCAAGCTTTTTTTCTATCTCTTCCAAATACATGTTTTCAATGTTTATTGTGCACATCTCCCGCTATTTTACATGGCAAACTCGTAAAATCACCCCTCTGTGATGCTTTCTGCAACTCTTGTCATATGGAGGGCGATGCGGCGATTGACGCTGGTGTTGACGCCTCGACTCAACTCACGTGAACTTAGATCTGATTAGTGTTTATAATTCTTAGAGTGAAATCAGTAGATTTTAAGCCATGCAAGTTTTAATAAAGGGGAAGGTAAGGACTTTATTGAAACTCACTATTATTAGACTATTATTGTTATCTTTTTTGGATTAAAAATAATGCTCAAACTGAAAGAAGACTATAGATCTCATATGTTTTGATGCTTAAACAATAAAAATTATCTTGGTAGATTTCGGTCATGAACGGCTCAAAATGATTCACTGGCTCACTCATAGCACATAAGATGCTCATGTGTCACCACCTAATGGCATTTCTAGAATGGGTCAATGAACTAATCAGTTAATAAAATTTTACAAATTTGTGAAACAGAAGCAAGCCTCACCAAAATACTCTTTATTTCGCAGCTAATACTGCACAATTGTAGTCTTGAATAAACTTGAATCACTAAAATAGCAGGAATTGGTGCTTTTAGCTTATTCTTTAAAAAAATATCCCCGCAAAAGAATTTTGTGGACCAGTGATTGACTTACCTTTTTTGCCCCTCATGAGTTTGCATCCCTGTAATATATAGTGGCATTGCAAGAACAAATCTACAAATTATAAAAGAAGCAAATCTGTTGTTTTTCATTACTCAATTAGCGCTCTTGCCACCAGTGACCTCACACAGCATATCCTACCCATGTGACTTTTTCATACCCGAATTTCAAATATTACAAGTGAACATGCTACTAAGATTAACAGAAAACATGGTCAAGTTCTTGAAAAGGAAAACTATTGATGAAAACTACGATGATTAGCCTATGTGGGGTAGTCGTGTGCCGAGGCAGAAAAAGGTTGGGAAACACTGAAAAATTTGGAAAATGTTTATGGTGCAGAAAGAAACAAAGAGAAATCTTTAACACCTTAAACACATGTGTGAATCACACAGAACTCCTTGCCAACCCCCACCCCCTTCTTTCACAGGGTTTCCTTTGTAAGCATGAGTGCATGGAGAATGTTAATGGCTTGCACATCACCCTGTCCTTCACCCCTTTCCAAACACCTTACAAATGTGTTACTAATCACAAAATCGATCTCCTATTGAGCTCTTTGGCTCCTCCAACATAATACCACATCCAGCCATTTACTTTTTACACTGTGGGTCCATATCCTGACCACATGTTATAAAGCAATCAATAAATGTATTTTGTATGTGTGTTGCCTCTACAGATCATGGGATATGCAACTGTGGAAAGTGTTTCTGCGATGAGGATTGGTTTGGGGAATCCTGCCAGTATCAGGAGGAATGTTCCCTCTCTGCTAAAACTAGTAAAGACCTCTGCCGCAATGCCCAGGGTATAGTTTGCTCCAATGCAGGTAAGATGTTTCATATTTCTTATTATATTAAGCACCTTAGACAATAAAGTTGTCTCTATGTCAGAGCTGTGATGTAGAATTTCTTATTATCCTTCCTACCTACCTACCTACCTACCTACCTACCTACCTACCTATGTTGGTCGGTCGACCTGTGTTTATCCTAATTTCAAGTGAACCTGCATTTACTAAAATGTAGTCTGGGCTCTATTTTCTTTTAGCTTGTTTAGTTTTAGACACAATGGTTTGTCATTTAATTGTGAATTTTGGCATCTGTCTACAATTACAATAATTTGGACAGCTTCTACTAAGTTAAAGACAAACTTTAACAAAAATACAGTAGATTTTGATTATAAAGACTGCCTTTGATTCCACCAAAAAAAAAATATAATTGTAAGTTGATAGGCCTATATATTTTGGTAACCTAACTATGTACAGTTACTTTGTTGGTTGCATTTTATTATTTGCATTTAGCCTTTTTTTTTCTTTGTCTGCCTTATGCGACCTCAGTACAGACCTGTGACAAACCTGTTGAGAACCTAATAAATGACCCAACTGACTTTTATTGTGTACTAATTTTGGCTTTTTGGTAAATGGTCTAACGAAACTTTGTTGGATACAGCAAATGCAATACTGCACTGATTTTTTTTATAATCCTTATCAATAGTGAATCATTTCTGCATATTTGTTTATAAATAAATCTAAATTTAAAGTTATATGGTGCTCAGTTGTCAAAACATGTTTTCCACAGTTTTAGAGGCCAAGAAAATCCCCATAGAAAACAGCAGCTTGCTTGAATTTCACTGCTGACATGAATGTAAATGTTAGGTTATGTGGCTTGATGTGTTTGCATGAAATTGTGTCTCTGTGTGGTCATCTAGGTTTAGAACAAGTGCGATTGTGTAAATGTATGTATTTTCCTATGTAAGAGAGTGGATGCTGTAGTGTGGTGCTGTGGAGCAGGGTGACAGCATAAGATCTCTGGATGCTGACATTGATGTTTCTGACAGGCACCTGTCACTGCGGCAGCTGCATGTGCCATAATCCCGACGGGAAGGGCTTGATCAGTGGACGCTACTGCGAGTGTGATGACAGCGAGTGTTTGGATGAAGAGTCTGGAGAAGTGTGTGGAGGTATGGCTGGGTGACCTGTGCTTTGATCCACAGTGGCCACACTTACAAATGGATGACTTAAATTGGATGATATAACATGAAACTAAGTGGCATCTACAAGTAAATAATGTTAGCTGTTTTTGCCATAACATTTAGCAAACTTGTACCAAAGACATTTCTAGTGGATGTATGAAGTAAGTACCCCAGAGACAGCATACGGAGAAGGAAACAGACTTGTAGAAAAATTAATGGTAGACATCACTACATTCAATTTGGTAACTGTAGGAATGGACATCCTACCTTTTAGTTAAAAGAGCTGATTTATTTACTCTTGTCTTCAATTTGAATTGTATATCTGTTAAATCGTTTAATATCTAACATACTTCTTTTTGTTAAAGGTTTTGCTTGATAAGTTCACTTCTGTTTTCTTATTTTAAAATAAATGCTACTTAGTATGTTATTTTGTCATTTAATGCAACCGCATTCATAAATTTTTATGCTCAAATCATACTCTAAGCAAGTACTTCTAGTTAAACAATCTTGATTTTGTGCTTCATTGAATTCTAAAATGTGTCATCAGTGTATGAACTATCCACTTCTATGGTGAGTTTGCTTTTTCAAGAAATGTCATGGTGGTGCAACAGTTTGAAGAGAACATTACTGAGCAATAAGTTAAAGTCAATAAAGTTATAGCAAATTACCTGAATAATAACACATATGGTTTAATGGCACACACTTTTGAATGTAACTCCATCACCCCTTTGAGCACCGAGGGTTATTAACGTCACAGTAATGCAAGAATACATGCTAGTATGGTCAATGGACCATGTGTTGCGAATGCCTTGGCCAAGCACTCAGGTCTACTTTTGCATAAATGCGTAAAGTATGTTCCCCGTCTGTCGTTCACTTCGACGTTGTGTCGAAGAAGCGACACTAGGGGTCTCTCTTAAGCGCCGGACATACGGGTATTTAAGCGGGCAAATACGCTGAGTTCATTCAGAAATTTTCTTCGGAGCCGATGGTAGTGCATGCAGTCTGCTGTGAGTTACACACCAGTTCCTTATCCTCTGACGGTCTGCATGCTGTTGGATTGACGGCGCATTACAGCGGCTTTCTCCTTCTCTGCACGGCAGTGCAGCTTTGCACCTGGGCACTTCGATAGTGCAGAAAATAACTCTTCACTGAGTTTATTAAAAGAGTGATTTTCTTTATAAGAGATTATATTTCACTGAAAGAGCAAAACACAGCGGCGTTGAACGTCCTTTTCAGGGCATGCTTTCCCGGGATGCCAGCAGCGTGGGGTTGGATTGGAACCCTCAATCCTCCGGGCAGCTATCGCGGCTGGATGACTGGTTCCTGGGGTCCGGGTGCCGCTCACAGCCTCACACCCACCCTCCCGGGTCCCATTTTTCCCGGAGGTGGACGATGAGCTGACGTCATCATGGAGAGCGCCCCTCTCCACTTGTCATAACGCCACTTGCTCATCCGCTCTCGCTACCCTCGACGGCGGAGCGGCCCACGGGTACACGGCGATTCCCCAGGTGTATAGGGCGGTTGCGCTCCACTTATGCCCCGGAAGCCCTACCACCTGGCGGGTTGCCCTCCAAGGCCTGTAGGACAACATCCTCGCTCACTGCGAAGGCCTACAGCACCGCCGGACATGCCGCTTCCGCCCTGCACGCCATGGCCCTCCTGCAAGTCCACCAGGCCAAGGCACTCAGAGATCTGCATGGGGGTAGCCCTGATCCCGATGTGCTGCAGGAACTGCGCTCAGCGACCGACCTCGCCCTTAGAGCCACAAAGGTCACAGCGCAGTCACTCGGGCAGGCGATGGCCATGCTCGTGGTCCAGGAACGTCATCTGTGGTTGAACTTGGTTGAGATGCGTGAAACCGACAAAGCTTGCTTCCTTAACGCCCCTGACTCCCACTTCGTCCAGCAGTTCTCCACGGTGAAAAAGCAGACGGAGGCAATCTCTCACATCCTGCCCCGCCACAAGCCTGCCGCCATGGGTCATGCCCCGTCTGCTCGCAGAGGGCGTCCTCCTGCGGCTTAAAGACACCCTGCTCCGCCTCAACCCGGGCCCAGCTCTCAGCCCCAGTGTCGAGCACCCCACAGGAAGCAGACGCCCCCTGTCTCACGGACCCCCCTGAGGACCCGGAAGGCTCCCAGGCGCTCCTGAGACATCCGACCCAGAGTCCGAGAGGTTAGCTCCAGAGGTGGTAAGACCACTCCGTCCCCCGGTAGAGGGCCGGGAGGAGAATCTTTTATTGGAGTTATTTTATTTGCCGCACCTCCTAGCCGGGGTCGCGGTACCCACATTCTCAATAACGGAGCTATTTCCTTTGCCTCTGGGTCACCTGGCCTGCAAATGCCGCTCTCACGGCACTTTGCTTCCAGATCTCAACAGTCCCGGCTTCCTGAATGCGGTTCCTCCGCCCGACTGGCCGGTTCAAACGAGTTCAGAGGATGCCTACATCGGACCTCCTGCTCAGTTCGAACCTGAGTGCCGGGTGCGCGGAGCAAGGTAAGTGCTTTGGGTATTTTCTCAGCACTAGAGCCTCGGGTCGCGCCCTCGCCTCCCGACACCGCATTACCAGCTCCGCCCCGCTGGGTACGTCAAAAATAATCGTCCCCTTTGTGCCCCTAGCACGTAGTTTGGATGCGTGACTTTCACTGCCCAACCCGTCATGCTGGCTGGCACGGACCATCTGACTCGCTTAAGCAATTCAATTTGCCAGGCCCCCGCCCCCCTTCGCGGGCGTCTGTTTTACCGCAGTACACGGCGAACATGCCAATTCCCTGCACGCGGAAATCGCTACTCTTTTACTCAAAGACACGATAGAGCCTGTCCCTCCAATTGAAATGAAGAAGGGTTTCTACAGCCCTTACTTCATTGTACCCAAGAAAGTCGGCAGCTTACAACTGATCTTGGACTTGAGAGTTTTCAACCGGGCTCTGCTCAAACTCCCGTTCAAAATGCTCAAGCAAAAACATATCCTAACTTGCGTCCGGCATCTAGATTGGTTCGCAGCGGTAGACCTGAAGGACACGTACTTCCACATCTCAATTCTGCCTCGACACCGGCCCTTTTTACGGCTCGTGTTCGATGGCCAGGCGTACCAGTACAAAGTACTCCCCTTTGGCATGTCTCTGTCCCCTCGCGTCTTCACGAAAGTCACAGAGGCAGCTCTTGCCCCGCTCCGAGAAGCCAGCATTCGCATACTCAATTACCTCGACGACTGGCTCATCCTGGCCCACTCGCGGGAATTACTATGCGCGCACAGAGACCAGGTGCTCAGGCACCTCAGCCGCCTGGTGCTTCAGGTCAACTGGGAAAAGAGCAAGCTCACCCCGGTTCAGAGCATCTCTTTTCTCGGCATGGAGTTAGACTCAGTCTCAATGTCAGCACGACTCACCAACGAGCGCACTCAGTCAGTGTTGAAATGCCTCGCCTCCTTCAGGCCGGGCACAGTGGTTCCTTTAAAACTTTTCCAGAGACTCCTGGGGCATATGGCATCCTCCGTGGTGGTTGCGCCGCTGGGGTTGATGCATATGAGACCGCTTCAGCACTGGCTTCAGATTCGAGTCCCGAGAGGAGCATGGTGCTGCGGTACGCACCGTGTGATAATCACCCCCGCCTGCCGCCAGACATTCAAACCCTGGACAGACCTCTGCTTTTTACGGGCAGGAGTACCCTTGCAGCAGGTGTCCCGACGCGTCCTGGTCACGACTGACGCCTCCAAATCGGGTTGGGGCACCATGTGCAATGGGCACATGGCTGCGGGCCGTTGGAAAAGCCCCGCTGCGCTGGCACATCAATCGCCTAGAGTTATTGACTGTTTTTCTTGCCCTCAGGAAGTTTCTCCCATTAGTTCGGGACAAACATGTCCTAGTCAGGTCAGACAGCACCACTGTGTTAGCGTACATAAATCGCCATGGCGGCATATGCTCCTGCCACATGTCACGACTCGCTCGTCGTCTCCTCCTTTGGAGCCAACAGCGACTCAAGTCTCTGCGTGCCACTCACATCACCGGCAACCTCAATGTGATAGCGGACACGCTGTCACGACAATGCTTGCCCAGTGGAGAGTGGAGGCTTAACGCCCAGTCGGTCCAGCTGATTTGGGAGCGATTTGGCAAGGCCCAGGTAGACCTGTTTACCTCCTGAGGACCCTCCCACTACCCGCTCTGGTATGCCTGAATAGAGGCTCCCCTCGGGGCAGACGCACTGGCACACAGCTGGCCCACGGGGCTGCGCAAGTATGCATTTCCCCCAGTGAGCCTTCTTGCACAGGTGCTGTGCAAGGTCAGGGAGGACGAGGAGCAAGTCACCCTAGTGGCCCCTTACTGGCCCACTTGGACTTGGTTCTCGGACCTCATACTCCTCACGACAGCCCCTCCCTGGCGAATTCCCCTGAGGAAGAATCTTCTTTTTCAGGGACAGAGCACACTTTGGTATCCGCACCCAGACCTGGACGGGATGCTGAAGATCTAGCTGGTCTACCACCTGCTGTCGTAGACACGATCAAACAAGCCAGAGCCCCTTCTACCAGGCATCTTTACGCCCTGAAGTGGGGCCCCTGTCTAGGGTAACTAGAAAGATTCCGACGACTTTTATGGGGCATTGGGGAAGGGTACGTGCAGTCTGATACAGCTGGTCGCGTTTGCACGTGAGAATACCTGCCCGCTCCTGTTTCAGCATTTCACGTACACAGCTCAGCGCATGGCACGATTTAAATTGGACCCTAGTGTCGCTTCTTCGACACAACGTCGAAGTGAGTGACAGACAGGGAACATCTAGGTTACGTATGTTACCCCCGTTCCTGACACGTCGCTGAACCGATCCACTGTAGTGGCCGGACCATTTCCATTCCTGAATGAACTCAGCGTATTTGCCCGCTTAAATACCCATATGTCTGGGGCGGGGTATGCAAATACTGGCTACCAACTTCTCATTGGCCTTTTTTCATAGTTCAGAGGCATATTCGGCACTCAAGAGAGACCCCTAATGTCGCTTCTTCAACACAACGTCTCGTTCCCTCCATCGGGGAATGGGGGTAACACACATAACCTAGACATTTCTGGCTATGTATCCTCATGTATCCCTCAACTGATGTGTGTTGTAACTAGAGGTAACTGTTCCTTATTCATTACTGGGCCCTTTTATTACTTTTATTACAATTTCTAGTCATTTCTGAGGAGGTTATGAAAAGGATTTCATGTCACCTTTTGCTAAATTAATTTGGGGAAATAATTGCAAAATAGATGATGTTGCTCTTTCACATAATGAATGTTCCTTATTCCTTTTGTCCAGAAGCCACTGAATAAACAGCCAGTCCCCTTTAATCAATATGCTGTAATTTCTTTTTTGAAAAAAATTACACTTTTCAGTGGTGCGTTATTATGTGAAATACACCATTAAAATGTTTCATAAGATTTGGTTACTAGGGTTTAAATATGCCCTTCAGAACTGTCTTTAAAAGCAGCCTAATTCACAAAATGACATGGCCATAATTTGTCTCTGATGATTTTGAGAGTTATTTTTGAAAAAGACCAGGAACTGGATTTCTCTCCTCACTCACCCTCCATTTGTGGTTGCAGGCCATGGAAAGTGTTACTGTGGAAACTGTTACTGCTCGGCTGGTTGGCATGGAGATAAATGTGAATTCCAGTGTGACATCAGCCCATGGGAGAGTAAGCGGAGATGCACATCTCCAGATGGCAAGATCTGCAGCAACAGAGGTCTGTCTTTGTGCAAACATTTATCGTACTCATATGACATATCCAAAATTTCACCAAAAACGTACAATTCTCCCATCATTTACTCAACCTCATGCCTTCCCAGATGTGTTATTTTGCAAAACACAAAGATTTTTAGATCAATATTTCAGCTGTTCTGGTTCATTCAATGCAAGTCAGAACTCAGAAGTTCCACAAAGCACATAAAGGCAGCATAAAAGTTATCCAACAAATCCTGTGGTTAAATCCATACAGTATATTCAGAAGAGATATGATAGGTGTTGGTGAGAAAAAAAACTATATTTAATTCCTTTTTTACTGTAAATCTTCACTGTCACTACCAAATTCCACTTTCACATTTAGCCACCTATTTGTTGTGGCTGGTCAAAGGTGGAGATTTATAGTAAAAAAAATAAATTAAAAAAAGTACTTAAATATGGATCTGTTTCTCACCCCCACATATAAATTTGCTTCTAAAGACATGGATTTAACCAGTGGAGTGATTACTTTTATGCTGTCCTTATGTATTTATGGACCTACAGAGCTGAAATATTCTTCTAAAAATATTTGTTTGTGTTCTGCAGAGGAACGATAGCCACCCACATCTGGGATGGCATGAGGGAAAGTAAATGATGAGAGAATTTTTTTTTTTTTTTTTTTGTGAACTATCCCTTTAAAAGGTTTAATAATGTTCCAGCAGTGGCAACTAAATCAACTTAGAATTTAGTTTTAGGGGTTTTCCTGCAACAAAATAAGTATAATTGTCCCATATTGACCAACTACAGCATAAGTAATTTCACCCGACAAACGCAAATGAGAGTGGGACAATGCAGTCTCCATTAAGATTCATCAGGCTGTCAAAAAATATTTGGTTCTCATTTTGCTGGTAAATCTCTAGGGAGCCTCTCTGAAATTTATTACAGCAGTAGGGTGAATTGGTGCACAATATAAACTCAACCTCACACCTGAACCTCTGACGGTGGTGAAGTATTCTGCATACAGACCGTAACAACTCATTATGTTTAACAACAACATTTGCATCAGATAGCGGGGACTCAACATTTTTCTCTGAAAAGAATAGTATAGAGCTGCTAAAATCCAGAAGAAAATTTGTTTATTGCGTTCCTTATGGAATAGTTTTTGTTTTTTTTGTTTTTTTGAACAGCGGTTTTTGATTAATAAGTAACAAGTTCTGTCATTTATATTATTTGAAAAGACTTTCAAGGTGTGTTCTAGAATATCAATTATACACTGTCATACCTCAAATGTGAATTTGGAAACCACTATGTGCTTTAAAAACACACAGTAAGTTGTTTACAAGTTACTATATAAGGATTACAACAGTTGTCAAGCATGTAAACACATCCCTGTGATAGTTGGAGTCCTTATATAGCAACTTGTTTGCAATTCTAGCTAGCTATACTTCAAACCCATTGGAAATGCCTGTCATTCAGCCTTCTGGTTTGGACTACAAATTGAGGTAATGATGGAAAGGCTAAATTTTACCAAAAGTAACACTCTCTCATGGAAAATGTACACTCTCTCATGGCCTTCGGCATGCTTGTCTATATAAATGGCTAGACACATTTTTATCAGCAAATTTGTGTTCTGCTTGAGGCGGCCCCCTATCTCTAAGCCGTCGGTATCCTTGGTCATCCAAACCAGACCAAGGTCCTGTGAGTGGAAGTCTAAGCATAAAGCAGAGTGAATAATAAAAGTAGAGACAGCTGCATGGTAACATAAAAAAGTAACTTCAAACTAATTATGAAATCAAAATGTAAGTTTTGTGGCTTTTAGTGTATGTTTGCTTCGAGGCCATTTAAATGCTAGTGTACCTGATACGCTGACAAAATTCACTTTTAGCAGATATCCGTTTCAAATTTACAATATTTCTTATGGGGGAAAATGGACCAAAAATATTATACTGTATATCTTGTTGCAAATAGCAAATCATGGTACTTGGCTGTGACATAACTATAGCATATTAACTATAAAAAGCCATTAATCTAATTTCCTAGCACATTGATTTGAATTTAACAAAGTATTAGTTTTATAATTCTGTCAGCCAACAAATGTGAAAATGTGTGATGATTGAATGCTTGAAAGTCCTAATCATAGCATGAGCCACACAAAGGCAAACAGTGATTAAGGTAGCATTGCTCCAGAAAAGTGCACTTTGTTATTCCAGTTCACATGGCAAAAAATATCTATTATTTTGGGCACTTTTAAGATATCCATCCTCATTCTCCGAATTTTTTATTCTGTTTATAACCTTCAAATATATGTTCAGTTCTGTGAATGGCAGGTCTCTGTGGATCACTGCTTTTGTGTGAAATGACAGCCTCTTTTAGTCCGTCAACCTCTCAATCCATGAAATAGCTTGCCCTTGATTTTTTGAAATACAACCATACCAAGCTACATTAAAGACCTTTTGGGATAATGGCATGACTACCCATTTATACGGGCCAAGTAGTCCCAGAAAAGTTGCCAGGTTAATGTCTATCTTGTTTGAAAGGTTTAATTTCCACCTCCACTTTTTAAACACTGACAGATAATTCCAAATTATGTCAGTCATTTTAATAAATGAAACAAAACTTTTTATCATAGCTCCTCAAATTTCATTTTAACTATCTTTACCGTCCTTGATATGTGCAGTATCTATATATCCATACGTTTGCTTAGGAGAGAATGCACAAGCGGCGCAATTGAGGTGATGCGGGTCACGAACATGCTGTGCTGATAAACAGTCTTGTCCCTACAGTTTCTTGATTTATTTAATTGTCCTTCGCAAGAATTTATGCTTGCTCCGTATGTGAAAATATACACTTTAAATGTATGCAGCGCTTTGCAGCACGGTTCTCTCATGCTTTACATTTTTTATTTTCACTTTAGCATAATTCCAAACATATTTAAATCGCAGATACAGAGGACACAGAATGTGGATTGATGAATTTTCCAAATAACAAGTGCAACTGCAATCATGTGATCTACAAAAAGTCTTGCTCATCTCCCATGATTTAATTGTCATCCAAACGCATGAGTTTCATCACAGAGGAGCCATGAAAATGTACTTTTACAGATGTCACTTTGAGAATCAATTGCTGTCCAAATAGGGCTATTGCCAGATGTGTGTTCTTAAGAGTTATTTTTCTGGCTGCTATGGGATGCCAAAGAAAGGCCTGAAAACATTTGACATCAAAATGTCTGAAGTCAACCAAAATTTTGCAACAAATTTGATGAACTAAAGAGGTCATATGTTATAGCCAGACTAGCAGGAAACGTGTTGCCATATTTGAACCAATATATAAGTTTGGTGAGAGATATTCCTTCTAAAGAAATTGAGAGAGAGGAATGATCACTTTTGGTTTAGATGTAGAGGAGTGGTGAAGATGCTAAGATGCATACCAGGACATAACAGATACAGATTGGCTCATTTTGTTAGTGCAGAGATTTGTAGCTGATGGTTGACTGTATCAAATGCATTGGACAGTTTCAGAAAAAAAATAGACAGCAAGAATGCTCTGACTAACTTAAAGGAATGATTCACCAAAACCAACAATTCTGTCATCATATACTCACCCTCATGTTGTTCCAAATCCCATTTGACATTCTTTCTTCTGTGGAATACATAAGGAGAATGTTAGCCTCAGTTACCATCCACTATCCCATTAACTAAGTCTCTGTTTTTCCAAGTTTAAACAAATGTGCCAAGTCTCAAGGTTATGGAAGAATGGGCCATTGTAGTTGCTTTCCTGTGAGTAAGGGCCACAAAATAAGCAGGAAGACACTCTTATATAAATGACTGTTATAATAATGCCCATACCATTAATTTAAGTACTTGCAAGTGGCCAGGGGCCAGGTTGTGATTCTACACACCCAGTCCCTAATCAGGGGCGAGGGAGATCCCTTCTGTTCCCCGATAATGCGGCGGGGCATTCTGTCCACCAGGGGCTGGAGGACTGCCTCCGATCCGCCCGGGGAGGTGTGGCTGTCATCCGTTGGAGGGTGGAGGAGTGGCTGGGGACCAAGCTACAGCGTTTTGGAGAACCGGCAAGTTTTTTTTTTTTTTTTTTTTTCATCTCTCTTTCCTCTCTCTCTCTCTCACTGCCACTCTGCCTTGGCCTTGGCCTTTTCCCTCTCGTTTAAATATATGTGTTTTTTGGGGGGGGTACTACACTGTAACAGGAAGTACACCCCCCCCCCCCCCCCCAGTTTAATTATTTCTGTTTCCCTCCCCTTGTCCCCTCCCTCATCCAGGTAGACGGGGATGACCTGCTGGCAGATGGGGCTTAGGGCACGCCCTCCCCCAGGGAAGGAGGGGGGGTGTACGTCATGCCGGGGGCTCCCCAGCCTGAGAGAACGAGGGAGGAATGTGACAGGCTGGAGGGTGGGGCCGGGTCATGATTATACACACCCGGTCCCTTATCGGGCTAATTGAGGGATAAAGGCCGATTGCGGACGGTGGTGCGAGAGAGAGAGATCGTTTACTGCCAGCTGACTGTCATGTGTGTGTTTGTGCCTTTTATTTAAGTTTATCATTAAAATATTATTTATATTGCCAAGCCGGTTCTCACCTCCTCCTTTCCATTGAACTGCGTTACAAGGACATTGACTGAAAATGGGCATAGCAGCAGTGGTCTAGCCTCTGCTTGCAGGACACCAGCAGACTTGGATCCCTGTGTGTTTTCAGATAAGAGAAAACAGGATTTCCAGTTGTGCTGCAACTGGCCTAGCTTGGCTTCATCAGAGTGGAGGTGTTTCCTGCGGCTCTGTTGCCATTACTGTCACCCCAGCAGTAGATTAGCTGGGACAGGGAATAAGCATCCTCATCAATCTCTGCCATTTTCTGTCAGCTGGGCTTGAGAGGATTTGGCCCCATAAGAGAAATTTGGCTTTCCTCTTCAGCATCACTTCAATTATAGTGCTGTGCAGCTAACTGTTTCAGTAAGCCCTAATCCACCTGCTCACACATGCAAAATAGTTTGAACCTATATTACAACAACTGCAAGATGGGCTTACCTGAGATTTTCTGAAAAGTTCACTTTATGTAGTACCATGTGGTTTTTATGTAGTGCCGACTTGTAAATGGAGAGGGAGACAGGGAGATGAGAGTGGTGAGGAGTTACACCTGTGGGCAATTTTACTAATAGCTGTTCTGTGTTGCAGTGAGAGGCGACAGAGAGATAAAAGGGAGCTGAGAGCCACTGGGGAGAAGAGTGACGCACGTTGTAGTTGTGTGTGTTTTTGTTCACGTGGAAATTTTTGTTGTTACACTGAAAAGTTCTTTAAAAATAAAAGTCTCCCACATCCTCATTTCTGAAGAGTGACAAGAACATGTTACATTGGTGCCGAAATCCGGGAAGAAACAAAGTCATGGAGTCCTCGCCATTAGCTGAAGTCATCAAGACTCTTGCTGGTAACCACCAGACGCAGCATCAAGCCCTCCTGGACCTATGTGTGGAGCAATTCCAGGTCCTGCTCCAAGCCCAGGCAGAGAACCGACAGGTATTACTGAGCCTGATGGCCCAGGGGAGTACTCCAGCTGCAGCTATGACCACAACCCTCATCACACTCACAAAGATGGGGCCACAAGATGAACCCGAAGTATTCATTGAGCTTTTTGAACAGGCGGCTGAAGCGTGGGGCTGGCCCAACACCCAGTGGGCAGCCCGATTGCTACCCATGCTGTCTGGGGAAGCACAGCTCGTTGCCCAACAACTTCTGGTCTCGAGCATCCATGAGTATACGGACCTAAAGCGGGCCATCTTGCAGTCGGCTGCAATCTGGAACTACACTGGTAACGCTTCCACACGCTGCCGTACAGCGATTGCGGTCACCCGTTTTCCTTCGCCCAACAGTTCTGTGATGCCTGTCGAAGGTGATTACTGTCAGAACATCGCAACGCCGAAACTGTTATCAATCTTGTAGTACTGGATTAGTTTGTCAGCAGGCTACCAAAAGGAACAGCTGAGTGGGTCCAGTGCCATCACCTGGCATTGCTGAAGGAAGCAATCCAGCTGGCTGAGGACCATTTGGCAGCGTTTACGGGGGCCATCGAGCTCTAGCTTTCTCTTCTCTCGTCCTTCCTCCTTCTCTTCCCCTTTTCTTGTACCTGCACACCGGAAACAGGGCTGCATGCCATCAAAGCCAGCACCCTATTCTCTGGGTTTCCCTAACCCGCTGGCTTCCTCTCTCTCTCTCTGTCACCCCCTGCCCACAGGTTGGTGACTCCGATGCCAGGGGTGCAGGGAGAAAGCCTGGGCCAGTCAACTGGCGCTGTGGGGAACCCAGACATTTTCAGCACCAATGCCAGGTGATGGAGTTAGGCATGTTCAATTGTAAGTAATCCATTTCCCTGAAACTGACTCTGTGCTGCTTTCAAAAATGTGTGGGGTTTTTTTTGGGCATACGAACCAGTGCGTCAGTGCACCATAGCAATTCTTCCAATAACATGAGTTTGGGGTGGAACTATCTGTGTGTACAACCAGTGGCAGACAGATGGAGTGTTCTGTACCTGTTTCAAAACAATATTATTGCAATTCTGTTTAGTGACACTAGTGGAAAATAAATTACACCCTTCACTTTTATCTTGGACGGTTATACTTAAATATTTAGTTAAATCCAAGAATGTAAGATGAATTGTATTTTGCAGGTTTGCATTAGCTTTAGTTGTCTGAGACCCAATGTAAAAGACTGGAAGCTATACCATACTTTCACCTCTTTATGTAGGAATCTGTGTATGTGGTGAGTGCACCTGCTATGACGTGGATCCCTCAGGAGACTGGGGCGACATCCATGGAGAGACGTGCGAATGTGACGAGAGAAGTTGCCACGCCATGTACGACAGATACTCTGATGATTTCTGTTCAGGTGAAACAGTCTTTTCATATTGGCATTATTTATTAACTTCAAACATTTTTGACAAGCTTAATCTTTTTATTTAATTTTGATTGTATATGCACATTTTGTATCCCACAAGTCACTTTGCCAGTGTTTTTTGTCAATTGCATCAAGAAAGGAGGTTGTTAATGTTCAAAGCCAGTTTGGCATTATCAAGTCATCAGAAAAGGAAGTAGCTCACATTCCAAATTCCAGCAGTGAAAATACTTGCTGTTGCTGTTAAAGAGGGTAGTGTGGAACTATTCTAGATCCCTTCACTCCACCTATATACCTGATCTGTCATAAACACAGGCCACATAGATTATCTTGAGCTCAGGAACAACAGATAAAGTTGAAACATTTCAACAACTGTTTCTAATGCTGAAGAATAACTTTGCAGCCATATTCAGCTCTCTTCAATAGAGCACAGCAAGTAAAAATCTCTATACGGAAACTGATTTTTAGTAATAACTTACAAACACTTCAGTACAGACCTATAATGATCCCTGAGGTTGTTAAGAGATTATATGTTTCTGTACAAGCCACAAGTCAGTGTCATTTTAGCTTCATTATTCAAACTACTAACATATTTGTGAATATCTGAATATTTTTGATTAAATTTAAAGTGAAACACTTTTGCTTTTATACAGTACTTCTAAACAATGTCTATAAATCAATAGTAAACATTTTTATTTTTAACTCAATTATTTCATTCACAATGCTTCATGAGATTTATTCTCATTCCATCATAAAATAAGTTGGGTATACAGTCTTGTACCTTCGTCTTTTATTTCTAATTTTCATATACTTCTTATTTTTATTTTAATGCTGTGTTTCGTCTTGGAGCTGGATGGTTCATGGCTTAGAACTCTTTGTCGAAGAATAATTTGAAATTCCCTTGGAGAAAATGAATAAGAAAAATACTTCCGAAACCATGGGTGCTGAATTATCGCCAGTCACTATACTCAATTGTGATATTATGTTTGCCTCTGAGAACTGCGTTGACAATTCGCTTTTGCATTTATGTTCAGGTGCTGTGCGCGTTGACCCTGAGTCTATGAACAGACATGTGCATACACAAATACAATCACCACCGATGCATTATCTTTGCCCATATCCACAGCGGCTTCATGCAGTGTTTCAGCTGATCTGACATTAAATCTTGCTATATGTTTGTTTAAAGGTCACGGCCAGTGTAACTGTGGCAGATGTGACTGCAAGGATGGCTGGGCCGGAAAGAAATGTGATCATCCTCTTTCCTGTTCACTCTCTGTAGAGGCCAGCCATAAGAAGTGTCGGGGAACTTCCAACCTGCCCTGCTTTGGCAGAGGTAATTAAGTCTAGTATCTATCCACATGAGATCTGTACCAAAGTGGGTTCCAATGGCACCTTTTTCACAGTTCAGAGGTGTTAAATTGATGGGTCACATACAGTAGTAGGGAAAAGAACTCTTAAAGGTGAAGTGTGTAATTTCTGTGGCAATCGAGGGGGGATTATTTGTTTGACTGTATTTAGTTTGAATTGTCTGTTTCACTATATCCAGATTGTTCCCAAAAAATTGTCATAGTAAACATAATTTAGTAGCATGAATTTTAGAATTGATGGTATTGTGGTGACCATGGTATATTTTTATTAGGCTTATTATACCACAATATTATACAGCTTACAGTCTACTTTGTGGCACTGGCCTGTACATGCTGTCTCTATATGTGTCTAGTTAGAAAGAAAAAAGTCTTAATAGATGAATCAGAACTAGTGCTGAACATTTCCATTGTTCCCCACTGAATAAGAAAGTGAAGTGCGGTAATAATAATAGTCTTTTAACACTGAGTGAGGTGATAATTATATTTAATGGGCCCAGTCTTCTGTGCCCTTGTTTTTTAAATGATTTCCACCACCATGTTCCAGCTACACGTTGAGAATATAATATAACTATTTTAAAATAGAAAAACAAATCACTTTTGTTGTAATGGCTGTCCTTGGGTTAAAAATAGTATACATAAGTACATAGTACACATTTAATCCATGAAGGAATGTCGTAAACATTTCTATCTTTTTTTTTTTTTTGGCTTTTTTTTTTTTTCTGACAGATGCCTGTTTGTTGTACAACACTAAACACAAGCCCATGTTTGTTGAAGAAATTATCAATCATGATTACAGTCCAGAGTACTTAAGTGACACAAATGTGCAAATACAGACTTGAGGAATCAAGGATTTACATAGTGGCTTTTGGGTTTCATCCCCCAAGGCTTTAGCTCCACTATATAGCACCTGAAATAACACTGAATCTGCTAGCAAGTCTTGTGGTGAAACTAAGGGCGTACTCACACTAGGCCCGGTTGCCTTTTACTGTGCCCAAGCAAGATTGTCCCCCTCCCCACTCCCCCGATTGCCTGATTTAACCAAATATCTCAGAGTTCTTGTGTGTTGTATCCAGTTGTTCCTGTTCTCTCTTCATCTGCCCAAATTTCTAGCAAACACTGCACCTATAGCGTAGACCAGTGTGATCCCTTTGTCTGCATGTTTGTTAAATGGAACAGTCGCATCATTGATGTCATTTTTCGAGTTTCATGTTTCAGTCACAGATAGCGATCACACTAGATGCGTACTGTGCCTGAGCCAACTGAACCGTGCCCAAGCCCACCATGTGTATAAAAAGCTAAATCTGCACAGGGATTTCTGGCTTGTATCATGTTCTTGGTCTTTAAAGGAATCATTTAATAAATAATTAAATTGTAACTAAGTGTCACCACATGACTTGCTGCCTTAGTTCCTTAGGCACAATTTAAACTGGTTAAAACAGTTTAACATGATTTAAAGATACTGCCAAAGTGCAGAAAATAATTGGCAGGGAATAAAATAAAACAATAATTCCTGTAAAGGAGCCTGATTGTTTTTTATTTCTCAAAACTGATTGGATTGGTTGCAGAATGTTATGACAATATTTTACCAGTGATGCTGACAAAGAGGAATAAATATAGTGTGCATCTTGTTCTTCGTTTCATAGATTTCCATTTCGAAAACTGAAAAGTGTAACATAGTGGATGTCCATGGACAATGTGTCCATGGACATAATCAAGATTGTATATTAAAATGTATAGAAATGCATAAAAGAAAGTATACATTGAAGTGCAGTGATTGGTGATCATTTCCTAAACCATAAAAAAAAAAAAAAAATACATTACCTTTTTGCCTTCACTTTAGAGATATACTATACTCTTTAGAACATGGGGTGGCTGTGGCTCAGGTGGTTGAGCAGGTTGGCCACTAATCGCAGGTTTGGAGGTTTGATACCTGGCCCACATGCCGAAGTGTCCTTGGGCAAGACACTGAACCCCAAGTTGCTCCCAATGGCTGGCTTGCACATTGCATGGCAGCTCTGCCATCATTGGTGTATGAATGTGTGTATGAATGGGTGAATGTGTCACAGTGTAAAGCGCTTTTAAAACCACTAAGGTTAAATAAAAAAGTGCTATATAAGTGCAGACCATTTATAACTATACTTCATATTAAATGGTTCTTCATAGCAAGTTAATTTTCAAATATTCCATGTAATCTCTCATATAATATGAGGTCATAAAGACGGCAATGCAATTTATAATTTTAAAAGAATAAGCAAACTGTCTAAAATTGTTTTAGATAGAGTATTGCATGTTGCATATTGCATAGAAACTGCAGTACCCTACATGTGAACATTCCTAAATTATTTTATATAAAATACTCATGTGCCCCTATAAATAAACCCCTCATCAATATCAGAAAGCTGAATATTGAACTGGTAGCAGATTCTGCTTATGATACCTCTGGATCTTTAAGCTTTTGCCTGGATGCAATTTGGAAGGAACACTGTGGCTTTACAGTTCAGCATCAATAAGCCATAGATTGTTCCACTGTTTCTGCTTACTGAGAGTGCAGCCTGAGAATTGGCCACCAAATGATGATTTATACATCTGTTTACATAGATTTTCACCCATGATTGGAGATATATGTTTGCTTGCTGCATCCATTATCTTGACAGCAGGTAATTACCCAGGTTTCCTCCACTCTGAGTTTCACTCCCACAATTAAGAGGAACTGTCAACCTGGCTAAATCAATGCAAAAATGTACGCAGTGCTGTGGAGAAGCTCCCCATATGAGGGATTCCTGTGTCATACAGCAATTGCTTTGGATTCTTAACCCTTGTGAGTCAACAAAAAAAATGTTACTCAGAGGTCCTTCGAGGACAGAAATGTCCATGTCAAAAACTGCCATAATAATTTATATATTCATATTATTTTCCACTTTCAATGAGTAAATTTATTTACCCAACATCAGTCCTGAACATAACTACCAAATATTCATTAATTTTAAGGATTTTAACCCTTTAAATGCCCATTTATTTATATAATGCCACTGTTGGGGTTTTTTTTGTAAAAAAAAAAAAAAAGAGAAGAAAAACACAAAAAATGTATTACTTTCCATATACTAAATGACTATCACAATCTGGGATATGTCAGTGATTAGCATCAACATACACTCTCACACACTCACACTCACACACACACACACACACACACACACACACACACACACACACACACACACACACACACATTTCTCAATACACACATACAAAACATACTTTTTTATACACACCAACACACCCACACACTTTTAGCTGCATCATTTATTAAATTGGCCTGCAGTGCTCTATAATACAGCAAACAGAAAATAGGAAAAAAAAGCATGTATTTGCTCCTTAGGCTTATTATGAGAAAATTGGTGCTATCTCATGGAAAATATAACAAATTTTGAATCCAGGGCTCCGGAATGAAAGCATAAGATCATAGAATTCTTTATATTATGCTTTAATGGCACTGGAATCAAACACTGCAATTTTAATGGGTTTCAATGGGGACATTTTTGTCCTGAAGGTTCTGAGTGTAGCTTTTGTGTACACAGTGTATTATAGATGTATTTTAGGAAATATCAAATATCAAAATTCCCCCAAAAATACACAGCTTTGGCAAACTTTATGCCATTGGCATAAACATAGACAAAATGATCGAAAAGACAAAAATGCCCCAAAGGTCGCACAAGGGTTAAGCCCCTGACTAAAAATAAATTATATTGTAAATCAAGTTGTCTGTAAGCAAAGCTTTTCTTAACTTATTTGCCCATTTTCTTCGACTTAAGAATGATGGTCATCATTGCCCAGTACTGTGTGCTAAAAATTCACAATGTAGCAAATGATCAGGGAAAGCGATGTCCCACTAGCCGATTTTTTTCAGTCATAACCTTTATTACAAAGTCGCTGCAGAATTTGAGAAAGTTGGTTTGCACGGCTGCACCTCTTACCAACACATTTCCCTAATTAATGGCCTTACGGGATGAAACATAACTTCAGACTAGTTTGAAAATATTGTTCAGTTGCTGTGGCGGACTTTCATAACCTTTCAGTGACAATGATCTTCTTCTCACGCTGAAGAGCAGATAAAGCCTTTTTGGATCTTTTCCAAGCTTTTTTCTGAGCAAATGTGAAGCGACGTATCACAAATGTTAATTGTTATCCATGGTGATTTTGTAACCAAGGGGTTTTCAGGGGCTCTCCTACATTTAAATGACTAATAAAATAAGAAAGCGGAGACAAAACAGTCTATGTTAAAGCTGCTGGAAGCTATTGTTTTTTTCATTGATAAGTATGCCAAAAATGTACCTACTCCCTTAAAGTTATTAATGAAAGCTTTCTAAGATATCTCACCAGTCTCTGTGACAGCTGTAGACTTTGTAGACAGCAAATAAAATGTGTCTGCAGACCATGGACATTGATGCTTTTCACCAGTCAACCATTTTGCTCCTTCTCATTTGAAGCAGATCATTGAGCAGGTCTGTTGAGGGCGCCATAGTGGGTGGCTAAAACAATTGGAAGACATGACACCCCAAAACCAAAATCTAGTTTTTTTTTTAGTCAGTGGCACCACATCTAACTCACACTGCTTACTCACAATAGAGAGTAGAATAGAATAGAATAGAAAAGCTTGTAAAGGGTTCTGAGAAATAAAAAGAGCCAGTTGAGCTTGTTTTCCCAGTGTAAAGGGAACAGCTGGGAGATTTCACATTCTTTTAATCTGGAATATCCCTCAGGAACTCAGGAAACACCTGTTCTGAAAGTGTTTCTGCTGACAATGGAAAAAAATAAAAACCTTTTCTACTGTAGATGAGTCGTTTCTTTTGTGAGCTTGTCCATTTATACTATGATACAGTGTATAAATGATGTCCAAAATCAATTTACTATTACTGTCTTGTATACCCCACCATTTGAGAAGTAACAAATGAGTGATTGCATTGACGGAAGCTACTAAGTGTTGGTTTTTACACTATTCATTAGCTCACTAATGCACTCTATATATTACCATGCATAGCCTGAATACAAAGAATGCATCTTGATTAAACATGCACAGCAGCAATCATTCGACACTCTCAGCCATCTTACAGGAGAGGGGAGAAGAGGCCTAATTTTCGACACAGATGTTGACTGATATCCAGTGTGATGTTGGAACTGCTTTGCGTGATGAGCAATCTTTTAAAGCAAATCAACAGAATTATGGCTGATTGCAATCATTTCCTACTAGCTTGATAATGATGGCTTTCTTTGCTGTACAACTTTTTTTTGTTTGTTCTGCTATGAGATGGAATGTAATTTCTGAATGCATCCTATTATATTTGGTCATCAATATATATATATATATTTATTTATTTATTTATTATGTAGCCTATGCATATATGCATGCACACAAACATAAAAAAAGATTTTGCACTATTTCTTGTTCTTTAATCAAATGCAAGCTAATTTCTGATCAGAAAAGTTCAGATTTTCTTGCTTCCATTGAAGCACACAAGACGCTCTTTGTGGCGTCAGCTTGAGTGCATGTTGTCAGTGCTTTCTTGTTAATTATTCAATTCGTTTTTCATTAAAATCTTTATACCAATAACATATTTTGTAAAGATTTACCATTATTTTTATTAAATTGTGAAAGAATGCAAAAACTAAGCATTTTCAATACTGCCCTCAGACTTTTGGACCCCTCTGATATGTATATATACATTTACATTTATGTTTATTCATTTGGCAGACGCTTTAATCCAAAACGACTTACAAAAGAGGAAAACATAAGGGAATCATCTTTAGGAGACACAAAAAGTGTCATACTACAAAGTTTCACTAGAATCAGAATAGTATTCAAAACAGATGTATATGAACTGTATATGTATATATGTATATGTTTATATCTATATGTATATGTATATGTACAGTATATGTACACTCACCTAAAGGATTATTAGGAACACCATACTAATACTGTGTTTGACCCCCTTTCGCCTTCAGAACTGCCTTAATTCTACGTGGCATTGTTTCAACAAGGTGCTGAAAGCATTCTTTAGAAATGTTGGCCCATATTGATAGGATAGCATCTTGCAGTTGATGGAGATTTGTGGGATGCACATCCAGGGCACGAAGCTCCCGTTCCACCACATCCCAAAGATGCTCTATTGGGTTGAGATCTGGTGACTGTGGGGGCCATTTTAGTACAGTGAACTCATTGTCATGTTCAAGAAACCTATTTGAAATGATTCGAGCTTTGTGACATGGTGCATTATCCTGCTGGAAGTAGCCATCAGAGGATGGGTACATGGTGGCCATAAAGGGATGGACATGGTCAGAAACAATGCTCAGGTAGGCCGTGGCATTTAAACGATGCCCAATTGGCACTAAAGGGCCTAAAGTGTGCCAAGGAAACATCCCCCACACAATTACACCACCACCACCAGCCTGCACAGTGGTAACAAGGCATGATAGATCCATGTTCTCATTCTGTTTACGCCAAATTCTGACTCTACCATCTGAATGTCTCAACAGAAATCGAGACTTATCAGACCAGGCAACATTTTTCCAGTCTTCAACTGTCCAATTTTGGTGAGCTCTTGCAAATTGTAGCCTCTTTTTCCTATTTGTAGTGGAGATGAGTGGTACCCGGTGGGGTCTTCTGCCGTTGTAGCCCATCCGCCTCAAGGTTGTGCATGTTGTGGCTTCACAAATGCTTTGCTGCATACCTCGGTTGTAACGAGTGGTTATTTCAGTCAAAGTTGCTCTTCTATCAGCTTGAATCAGTCAGCCCATTCTCCTCTGACCTCTAGCATCAACAAGGCATTTTCGCCCACAGGACTGCCGCATACTGGATGTTTTTCCATTTTCACACCATTCTTTGTAAACCCTAGAAATGGATGTGCGTGAAAATCCCAATAACTGAGCAGATTGTGAAATACTCAGACCGGCCCGTCTGGCACCAACAACCATGCCACGCTCAAAATTGCTTAAATCACCTTTCTTTCCCATTCTGACATTCAGTTTGGAGTTCAGGAGATTGTCTTGACCAGGACCACACCCCTAAATGCATTGAAGCAACTGCCATGTGATTGGTTGATTAGATAATTGCATTAATGAGAAATTGAATAGGTGTTCCTAATAATCCTTTAGGTGAGTGTATAATGCTGTGGTGTGTGGTGGACTTTTAAAATGAGGAGGCAGAGTGCCATCTCAGTGTTGTTTTTCTTTTTCATTTTTAATAAATATAAATTCATATTTCAGTTCCAGTTGACATTTAAATAGATTTCAGGTTAAACCCATACAAATCTGATTTATCACAACATATGATATGAAAAAGTAGGCCTGCATAAAAATATATAATATAAAAAGTCACATATTTTGTTTATAAATGCAACAACATAACAAAATACAAAAAACGGCTGTTGTTCTACATGTAACATATACAGTATTTTCCTTAAATCACTTAATTATCATTCAATTTACATAGGCTATGTACATATATGCCCCAAAAACAATACCTACAAGAATAAAGCAACAAGCATATTTCATGTATATTTAATCTGTTAGCCTAATATAGTCATCATATTTTTGGATCATCTGACATCTACTCCTTGATAAACAGGGTACCCTGAAGTGTCCAATGGCATAGATTTTACTTGAACATTGAGGGGAACCAAATGTGGACCCGGATTTATTTATAAATAAGATACATAAATATATATTATTCAATGTAGGATGCCATGGTGTGAGTTTTTGACAGGTAGATTACAGTCTGAGAAAAAAAATAAAAAATCGCGGTTGACCGTCTTCACCGAGGCCTCTGGAAAAGTTTTAAGGGGACTGTTGATCCTGGCCTGAAGGCGGCGAGGCACCTCAACACTGACTTGGCACACTTGTTGGTGAGGCGTGCTGACATTGACACCGAGTCAAACTCCATACCGAGAAAAGAGATGCTCTGGACTGGAGTAAGCTTGCTCTTTTCCCAGTTGACCTGAAGCCCCAAACGGCTGAGGTGCCTGAGCACCTGGTCTCTGTGAGCACATAGTAACTCTCGCGAGTGGGCCAGAATAAGCCAGTCGTCGAGGTAATTGAGTATGTGGATGCCGGCTTCTCGGAGTGGGGCAAGAGCTGCCTCTGCGACTTTCGTGAAGGCGCGAGGGGACAGAGACAGGCCGAAGGGGAGGACTTTGTACTGATACGCCTGGCCATCGAACGTAAATCGCAGGAAGGGGCGGTGTCGAGGCAAAATGGAGACGTGGAAGTACGTGTCCTTCAGGTCTACCGCTGCGAACCAATCTAGATGCCGGATGCAGGTTAAGATGTGTCTCTGAGTGAGCATTTTGAACGGGAGTTTGTACAACGCTTGGTTGAGGACTCGCAGGTCCAAGATTGGTCGTAAGCCACTGCCTTTCTTGGGTACGATGAAGTAAGGGCTGTAGAAACCCTTCTTCATCTCGGTTGGAGGGACAGGCTCTATCGTGTCTTTGAGCAAAAGAGTAGCGGTTTCCGCGCGCAGGGACTGGGCATGTTCGCCATGTACTGTGGAAAAGCGGACGCCCATGAAGGGGGGCGGGGGCCTGGCAAACTGAATTGAGTAACCGAGTAGAATGGTTCGGGCTAGCCAGCGAGATGGGTTGGGAAGTGAATGCCACGCGTCCAACCTCTGCGCTAGAGGCAAAAAAAAAGGGCAGATTAATTTTGACCTACACGGCGGAGCTTCGCAGCGGAGTGGAGCAGGTAGGGCAGGTAGGCGATAGGGCGTCCTGAGGCTGGGGTGCTGAGAAAAGACTCAAAGCACTTACCTTGCTCCGCACACCCAGAAGGGGGCGGGTTGGCGAATGAGGAGGAGGTCCAGTGTTGGAGTCCTCTAGACTCGTCGGAACCGGCCGGCCGGGGAACAGTGAGATCTGGTGGCAGAGTGCCGTGAGAACGGCATTTGCGGGCCAGGCGACCCAGAGACAAAGGAAATAGCTCTTTTATTGAGAATGTGGGTACCACAGCCCCATCTACGGGGGGGGCGGCAAATTAAAATTGTTTAAGAACAAAAGATTCTCCTCCCAGCACTACACCGAGGGACGGAGTGGTATTACCACCTCCGGAGCTAACATCTCGGTCGCTGGGTCGTCCGTCTCAGGAGCGCCTGGGAGCCTTACGGGTCCTCGAGGGGATCGGGGGGCGTTTGCTTCCTGCGGTGTGCTCGACGCAGGGGCTGAGAGCTGGGCCCGGGTTGAGGTGGAGCAGATTTCTTAGACACAGGGGGATGCCCTCGGTGAGCAGACAGGGCAGTGCCCATGGCGGCAGGTTTGCGGAAGGGCAGGATGTGTGAGATGACCTCCGTCTGCTTTTTCACGCAGAGAACTGCTGGGCGAAGTCCTCGGTGTCGCCAAAGAGGCCAAACTGGGAGTCAGGGGCGTTGAAGAAGCGAACTTTGTCGGCCCCGTGCATCTCGACCAGGTTGAGCCACAGATGACGTTCCTGGACCACAAGGGTGGCCATCTCCTGCCCGAGTGCCTGCGCGGTGACCTTCGTGGCTCTGAGGGTGAGGTCGGTCACTGAGCGCAGTTCCTGCAGCACATCGGGGTCAGGGCTACCATCGTGTAGATCCCTGAATGAGGATGTCGTCCTACAGGCCTTGGAAGGGAGTATAGGGCGCCCGCGACAAGTGGTAGGGTTTCCGGGGCATAGATGGAGCGCAACAGCCCTATCCACCTGGGGAATCACCGTATACCTGTGGGCCGCTCCGCCATCGAGGGTAGCGAGAGCGGACGAGCAGGGCTTTTGATGAGTGGAAAGCGGGGCTCTCCACGAAGACGTCAGCTCGTCACGCATCTCCGGGATAAGCAGGACCCCACACTGACGGCGGCCCGGGCAAGCATGTCAGACATCTGCGCATCAGACTCAACCTGGGCGTGCTCTCCGATGGAGCGGCGAACTCATCCACCTTGAGCTCCATAGGATAGGCAGACGTGCCCGGAGGCGAGTCGCCGTTGCCTCGAGCACAGACGGGGGTCAACGAGCGTGTCAGGGGGTGGGTGAGGACCTTACATCGTCCTCAATCCCGTGGGAAGGAGGAGCGATACAGGGGGCGGCTGGAGTGGCGTGCTTTCTATTGAAAGCAAGCCGCGACTGCAACGTTGCCATGGTCATGCTCTCGCCTCAGTGTGATCGGTGCCCAGACACACGCAACAACGCCTGTGGCCGTCTGAAGCGGAGAGCACTCTACCACATCCAGGAACTACACAGGGGCGGAATGGCATCTTTAAAAAGACGCGTCCTGAAAAGGACGTTCAATGCCGCTGTGTATTGCTCTTTTAGAGATTTAAACTCTTTACAGAGAAAATTGCTCTTTATGAGGAAAACTCTTTTAAACTCTGCGCTGTCGAAGCGCCCAGGGGCAAACTGCACGCCGTGCAGAGAAGAGAAAAGCCACTGAAGAGCGCCGTAGATCCAACAGCAAAGCAGAGCGTGAGAGGATACAAGCAGGATGTCTGGTGTGTCACTCGCAGCTGGCTTCATACACGGCCATCGCCTTTATACCCGTATGTCCGGGGGCGGGGTATGCAAATACTGTTCGCCAACTCTCATTGGCCTTTTTTCATAGATCAGAGGCATATTCGGCACTCAAGAGAGACCCCTAGTGTCACTTCTTCGACACGACGTCGAAGTGAGCGACAGACGGGGAACAGTTTTTTCTTCTACATCAATTTATTAAAGCAATCCATTGTCTGTCAGACACCCCAACATAAAGCATCAACAACAGACTCTAAATACTGTCCACAACAACTCACAAATAAATCTGTGGACTATGCATAATAATGGGATAATTGCATACAGTAGGCAATTTAAAGTCTGATCATGACTAAAATTGAAATGTATTGTTGAATTTGGTGAATTTGTACAGAAGCAGGACTTTACTGGTAATCTGGCATACCGGGCATTTTTCTGGTGGGCCGCCGTGAAACATGCCGAATGGGCTGTGAGGAGCAAATCCCCTATCCCAGTACAGGACGATACACCTGGCCAGCTGTTCCATATTACCAAACTCTACTTGTTCATACCAGAAAAAACACAGGGTGAAACCAGCTCAACCCGGAGATTGTGACATTGTAAAAAGGTATTGGGTGTTGCCCAGCCCGCTGCTCTGCAGATGTCTGCTAGAGAGGTGCCATTGGCCAGTGCCCACTAGGATGCCAAACTCCCTGTAGAGTGTGCTCGAACACGCAAGGGGCGGCATGGCCTGGGTCTGATAGGCCAATGCAATGGCATCCACTATCCAGTGGACAAGCCTCTGTTTGGAGACAGCTTTCCCTTTCCGCTGTTCACCAAAACAGACAAAGAGCTGCTCAGAGCATCTAAAGCTCTGCATGTGATCCAAGTAGATGTGCAAAGCACACACCGGACACAGTAACGATAAGGCTGGGCAGCACTTGCAGGCTCACCACCTGATCCCTAGGAGGGGCTGTGAGCGTGCTCAGGTGGGTGGTCTTTAATGAGACGGCCTTTAACTTGACTGACTCTAGGGGCTCAAACGTGGCACTCCGAAGGCCAAGCAGGACCACGGAGAGGTCCCATGAGGGAAAGAGGTACGGCCTAGGAGGGTTCAGCCTCCTGGCGCCTCTCAGGAACCTGATGATACATTCTTAAAATGTACTTAATACCTGTTAACTCTCCTATTTGGTTTCTTTGGGAATGAAGTGAGATCTGGCAAGATTCTTATAAACGCACCTGTAGTCTTGAAAGTACACGCACACTGTCTGGTCACAGTGTGACAGTCAGAAGTACTGATTGGTTTGGACGAGAAAACTCTGGGGACAAAGTGGGGACAAAGCAAAGATGAATTTCTCCCATTATGTTCATATGCTGATGAACAAGATAATAATGAAAATGAAAAAAGTAAAAACAATTCAGCTTGAAAAATAAATTCAAGAGAAAGAAAATAAATATTACTAATATAATTGACCTTCAATAATGACACTAAACGTCTAGGTTACATATGTAACCTCCGTTCCCAGATGCAGGGAACGAGACGTGTGTCGAAGAAGCAACACTAGGGGTCTCTCGAGCGCCGACTATGCCTCTGATCTATGAAAAAAGGCCAATGAGAAGTTGGCAGACAGTATTTGCATACCCCGCCCCCAGACATACGGCTATAAAAGGCAGGGAAATACGTCTAGTTCATTCAGGATTTTTCTGAGGAGCCGGAAATGGTCCGGCCAGAACAGTGGATCGGCTCAGCGACATGGCCGGGAGGACACACATCTCGTTCCCTCCATCAGGGAACAGAGGTTACATACATAAACTTGACGTTCCCTCTCTGTCGCTCACTTCGACATTGTGTCTAAGAAGCGACACTAGGGGTCCAATTTAAATCACGCCATGCGCTGAGCCGTGTACATGTACTGGTGACACAGGAGCGGGCAGGTACTTGACGTGCAAAAGCGACCAGCTATATCAGACTGCATGTACCCTTCCCCAATGCCCCAAAAATGTCGTCGGAATCCTTCTGGTTACCCTAGACAGGGGAACAAGGCAACGCTTGCCAACCTGGGAATGGGCAGAGCCTAGCCGGGCCTCTTTTCTCTCTGTGTTTCTCGCATAGAGCCAAACGGCTGGGTCCTTTACACGCATCGTGGGAAGGCGGTCTTACCCGTTTTCCTGTTTTTCAGGGGGAAAAGACCCTTTGGAGACCACACCTGCCCAGAGAGGGGGAGGTAAGAGTGGCGAATACATCACATGGGTTTTTAGGCGACATGTGGAAGGTGGCGCAGTGGTAGATCCCACCTCTCCGGAGGGGGGAGTTGCTACAAACATGGCGACCAGGGGGCAGTGGGAACATGCAGTGCACATGCGCTTGTCCGCGCATAAGGGGACAGTACCACGGAAAATACACACAGGGGGCACCTATTCCAGTACAGGGTAGATTAAGTACCCGCAGTGGATTGGGTCGGCGAGTTCCTCCGCTGAATTGCGGACCCAAAGGGCTAGGGAGGAGTCATCCAGGGATCCGAATGAGTGGGATCTCCTGGGAGAGAAAGCGCACAGTTTTACCTCAACCGAGGGAAAGGGCACTAGGTGCAAGCGATCCACCCGGTCAGTCCGTCAGTGTGTACCGAGTTCTACCGGCTCGGACCTGAGAAAACACGGGACGATACTGACTCTGAGATTGTAGAATCTCGCAAAGGAACAGGTGTTGCCCAACCCGCTGCTCTGAATATGTCTGCCAGAGAGGTGCCTCTGGCCAGTATCCACGAGGACGCAACACTCCTTGTTGAGTGTGCTTGGACCTGCAAAGGGAGGGGCACGGCCTGGGTGTGATAGGACAATGAAATGGCGTCCACCACCCAGTGGGAAAGCCTCATGACTACTGATGCTGATTCTGAGGTTTCCTTCTGCGTATGGATCCTCACATATAGTACATGATTTAAAAAAAATTATGTATCCATTACTAAAATTAATTAAATTAACTCGAATGTCAAGATATAAAAAAAATAAAGGTTATCCTGCCAGTTTTTTTTAGGATGGGAATTGTTTCTCCCTCCGCTCCCAATATGCAAGCAGGCATGGCCAGTCGCTCATTTAAACAATAAATATTATTTAATCAGTAATTACAGAGTGAGTTATTTCATTCAGTGACTTAAATACATTCTGAAAATAAATTATACAATTGTCCAATAGACATTTTGTCATATGTATGCGTGTGATATCTGTATCGTGATACTGACATTGTCCTTAGGTCAGTCGGATCTGTTGACTGGATTTGGGTGTTTTTTGTCCAGTCAACATCAGTCAGGGTGCACATTGACTGGATCTGAATATGACACTTCATTCAGTGTTATTGTAATATATTTCTGCAAATGTAATATAATATGTATTCTTAGCTACACCCACCCAAAAATGCTGATCCAACTTAGATATTTTTGCTCTTCCAAAATTGTATTAGTTGGATTTTTTTGTGTATGACAACAGGTGAAAAAATACCTACACAAATTATATCATAAATACAATTGTAAATATAAATAAAACTTTTAAGTTTCATAAAATGGCGATTGTCTGGGACATAATTTGATGTTCCACTATATTTTTAGAGTTTGTACATGAACTTTGTTTCCACCTGCTGATGGAATCTCCAAACTGCAAATATAGGAACTGAATTAAGACTTTGCACTGAAAACAGACGTTGTTTTGAAAGGTCTTAGCACAATGACGATTTCTCAGCAAAGTTGCCAATTCAGCTTTGCGTAACTTCATTAACATACAATACACCCACTGTTTGTACTCATTCAAACACTCCCATCCACGGCCGCTTGCGATTTTGCTGGCACGAAAACTGCACTTAGAATTGGCACTCTATCCTCCCTGACCTTTCATTTCATCTGCTTATTGAAGACTTCAAAATGCAGTTTCAAAGCTTTATGAAAGAAGCACAAGACCACAAAAGAAAAAGAGATTAAGCCAGCACTTCTCCCCAGATTGCTCTATTCAGTACTAACAAAATATAGGAAATGGTGCCCTCTGACCGCATGCAGAATTAATGCCTTTTATAATGTGTTTTACATCAAAAGTACATCATCGGAGTCTGTGTTTAGAACAGTTAGATAATTGGCAATATGAACAGTTAACAGCAAACAGATTTGCATGCAAATTTGGTACACTTTACAATAACGTTATATTCAATAAAGTTGTATTAGTTGATATGAACAAACACTTTTACAGCACTTATTAATCGTGGGTAATGTTAAATACAACATTGTTGTATAAGTTAACATTAGTTAATGCATTATAAACTAACAATAAATAATTGTAAATTTATAAATGGACATTAGCCTAACCAATATTTATAAATGTTAAGAAATTATTGTTCATAAAATATAGTTCATTTTTAGTTTATTATACTTAATGCATTTATTAATGTTAATAAATAGTACTTTATTGTTTATATTGCATAATGAGGAATAGATTCAAAATTATTGGTAGAATATGTATTGCAGCTTGTTTGGTAGAGCATTGTTCTAACAACACCAAGGCCAGGTGTGTGATTCCTAGGTAACACACCCTGATCAAATGTATACCTTGAATGCATTGTAAGTTGCTTTGGATAAAAGGCATCTACCAAATGCATATATGTAAATGCAAGAGTTGTGAATGCCACAATCAAGTATGTTCCAATATGTCTCCAGTTCTTAACACCATTGAAACTTTACAGGAGGTTGTGGAGTGCAAAGTAGATTTCAACCACTTTTATGTCTCAAGGGCTTTTATTCTTACTATAGTCTACAGCAAAGTACATTTACACCCCCTCTCTATATATACAGATTAGGTTTTACATTCATATCCCACACACCTACATGTATTTCCATCTTAAAACCTACTCTGAAAGAGTTTTACCTCTAGTTTTTTGTGGCTCTTGACATTTCCTAATTGCACTTTAAAAAGCAGACAGTGACAAATCTGCTGACCCCATTTAGTGCTCCAGACTCATTTGCGTGAACCTCTGCTTTTGGCATGGCAGGTTCATTCTTCACACAACACATCAAGATACACTCAGCAAAGCTCTAGAACACTTGTCATTTAATGTCAAAGATTACAGTGGTCTGTGCTGCTAAACACTGGTGCCTTTACAAGCCTGATATTCCATGTCAAATTTGTGACACAAGAGTGATGCAGTCTTGGTGTGCATCGACATTCCAGAAAGCCAAAGAAAAAGAACTTTACAATGATTGCTTGAGTATTTTGCTATTTATGTTCCATATTGCATTATATTTAAAAAAATAAATAAATAAATGCCAGAGGCGTGTGGATGGTGTACTATTTCTGGTGAATTTTCTAAGTATGAATCTGTGCATTCTTTTCGACTAATATTGCCCACACACACACACACACACACACACCTTGCAAAATATTGCAACACCAATTTTTAAATGTATGAACTTTGACGTTGAGAAATAATTAAATGTATGATCAATAAATCAATTTTTGCAAACTGGGACGTAAGCTTGTAAACAGAGATGATGATTTAATGAAAATCGTCTAGGTTTCTGTCGTAACCCCCGTTCCCTGATGGAGGGAACGAGACGATGTGTCGGTGAAGTGACAATAGGGGTCTCTCTTGAGTGCCTCGGTTGAATCTGAGCTTTGAGAAAAGGCCAATGAGAATTGGCGAAAAGAATTTGCATGTCCCTCCCCTGGATATACGGATATAAAAGGAGGAAATTGTGCATCTATTTAGTCAGGTTTTGCACTGAGGAGCCAAGAATAAGGCTCGGCTGTTACAGTGGTTGGTACAATATTGTGGCAAGAGGGACACAACGTCTCGTTCCCTCCATCAGGGAACAGGGTTCCGACAGTAACCTAGACGTTCCCCTTCTGTCACTCACTCGACGTTGTGTCAGTGAAGTGACACTAGAGGTCCCTGTCCAATAACACCATGACACTGAATCGTGTTACATGAACTGCTGATGCGGGTGCAAGCAAGCTGTTTCGTGCCAAAGGAGCAGCCCGCGCCAGCCTGTATATAACATTCCCAAACATCCCATAAAAACATCATGCATTTTTTAGGTTCCTGGCCTCCCTCTTCTCTTGAGGGGGAGGGGGGGGGGGGGGGGGGGGGGGGGATCGATGTGCCAAGTATGCCAGCCACAGCCTTTTCTCTTTCTATGTTCACCATAGGGCTTTTATAAGTGTCTGGGGCCATCTAACGCATTAATACGCATCGGAGAAGGTGTTCTTTCTCGACTCCTATTCTTTCAGGGAGAAAAGATCCCACGTAGACCACATCCTGCCCAGGCTGGGTAGGTCACATGTGGCAAATACGTTACATGGGCTTACGAGCCACACATGGAAGTGGTGCAGTGGTAGGTCCTACCTGGTGAGGGAGGAGCTCTACAAACACAGTGACCTGGGGCATAGGGACCGTACCGTGGAAAAAAACAACACAGGGAAATCATGATGACTGATACCTGTGGAGCACCTATTCCAGTACAGAGTAATTAGTACCCGTAGTGCGTCTGGTCGGGAATTCCTCCGAATTCGTGAGCCAGAGGGCTATAGAGGAAAACATCCAGTGAGCGCAAGCTTTTGTGCACAGGTTCGCCTCGGAAGAGGTGCTATGCACAACCAGTACACCCGGTCAGCTGTCCCGTGTTACTGAATTCTACGTGCTCGGACCTGAAGAAACACAGACTAGGGCCTATATTGGGTGTTGCCCAGCCCGCTGCTCTGCCCATGTCTCCTAGAGAGGTGCCGGCAGCCCACGAGAATGCCATGCTCCTCATAAAGCGTGCTCAAACCCGCAAGGGGGTGGGCACGGCCTGGGTCTAGAAGGCCGGTGTAAGGGCGTTGATGACCTCGTGAACAAACCTCTGTTGGGGACAGCGTCCCTTTCCGCTGTCCGCCACAGCAGACAAAGAGCTGCTCGGAATCATCTAGAGCTCTGTGTGTGGTCCAAAATAGGTGCGCAAAGTACGCACCGGATACGGCAACGATAAGGCTGGGTCTGCCTCCTCCTGGAGCAGTCGTTTGCAGGTTTCCTGTCTGGTCCTGAAGGGGGGACGTAGGAACCTTGGGCACATAGCCTGGTCGGGGTCTTAGGGTGACATGAGCGTTTGCCGGAATGGGCTCCAGACAAGTGTCGCTGGCAGAGGGCACTTGCAGGTCCCCGACCCTATTGATGGAAGTGAGCGGAATCGGAGGGCACACAGCTCGACTGAATCTAGTGGCTCGAAGGGGGTTCTACAAGAGGGCCCTTGGGGGGTGCAGAGCGACCCTGTGAGGGGAACAGGCATGCCCTAGGAGGATTCAGCCTCCAGGTGCCTCTTAAGGGACCCGATGACCATGTCATGCTCCCGGAGGGGTTTAACGTCCACTGCATCGCGGTGGGCTGGTATAGAGGATACAACACCTTCAAGGTGGAGGAGGACAGCCGCCCCTCCAACCTCCTATGCTAAATGAGAGCACAGACCTTACTGCACATTTCTGTGGGTCTTATGATCGGGAAGAGCACTAGCTGTGGAGGGCGTGGAGCTGCCTGGTAGAGGGAGCTCTGGCTTGTTTGATCGTGCCTATGACAGCAGGTGGTAGGACACTTTAGATCTTCCGTGACCTGTCCAAGGGCCAGCCATGGAGATTCCAGAGGACTGGACGCAGATGCCAGAGGGTGCCCAATCCCTGAGAAAGGAGGTTTGTCTTGGCACTCGTACAAGAATGGCTTCCTGGAGAATTGAACTTACTGAATGTCTGTCTCTCAAATATTGTGAAGGAATTAATTGTTTCGATTCAGACCAAAGTGCACAGCGAGGGAGCCATTAATCACTTTAAAGCTGGCAGTTCTGCTTTCTCCATTTACAAACACAAACAATGCCACTAGCTTCTGTGAAAATGCATATGGTAAAGATACACTTTATCTCTGGGGTGTACGGAACATGATTGATACAGTCTGTATTGTATCAATAAAGAAATTGAATAAAGGTTGTAAAATCTATTTATGCTCAAAAATGTTTACTCCATCCTTTCATAACAATAACTATTAAATTTAACCCATTGAGTTAATCTTATTAATATATTGTAATTCGGCAACAAATTTATTGTGATTTTGTCTTGTATACAACATTTTATCCTAGTCTATTGTACTCATTTGATACATATTTCTTTTATACAGGCTTTTTTACACTCACACAACTCCAACTCCATTTTTAATACATCTGAAACTTTTCAGAATTAAATAAAAGATATATCAACTATTTCAAAATTTAAATGACTAATACAATTGTCATTAGAGTAAATATTCCTTGAAAAAAACATTTTTTTTATAAAGTTTTTACAAAGAATAAGCATCTAAATTGCATGTGACTCTTTTTTGACCTGCATATGCATTTAGGGGGGTAAAGCTGCATATGTGTTCTAGGGTTCATTCAAGAACTTCTTTTGTATGAACGACCCCTTGGAGGTTTGAGAAGGAACATTTTTTATTTTTTTTTTATTAAATAGGCAGTGGCTATTTGCACTGTGCTCCTTCCCTTACCATGGTTTTACCACAGTAATCAAAGTATCAATATGGTATTTTGTAGTAAAATCAAAGTAACCACTAAATGAAACATGGTTATTATATTAACACCAAATCACTGTAGTAACACCATGGCTAATATAACCCAGATTAAACAATTCTCTCCCTGACCACCACAGTGACCAAATCACTGCTAGGCAATCAACCATTATATTCAAACATATAAAGTTTGAATATTTAGGTTGGACATACAGATATTCCTGCCCCATTGCCATTGGTTTAACCTTATGACTTTGTCTGGCTGGTCAGGAATCTAAAAAAATAGAGCAAATGTTTTGAAAGTGCCACAGAGCCACAGTGTTTTGAAGTACACTTAGGTAATCAACCTACAAATTGTTTACTTATAATTACCTCTGCATATTAAACTGGGATAGGAGAGCGAATTCACACATTGAAAAAAATAACACACTTCACCTTTAAGAAAAGAAAAAAGAAAAAGAAAAGGAGTCTTCTCACATGAGAGATGCATTTTTTTGTTTTTGTTTTTAATTGCAAGGTGAAAATTCACACATAGCAATTCCAAGGGAAGGGCAATGTGGCATCACTAAAGCTAATCGATAAAGCAAAAAGTGTTATGACATCACCAGTTACTGTGGCAACAGCAGCACACAGCTTTCTGCTTGTCAGGCTGAGAGGTTGTTAGACAGGGCGTTGCTTTATTGTTCTTTTTGCCTGCTTGGAGCTAGAATTTTAACGCCTGTCAATGTCAAACAATGACAATGCCATTATAGCAGACAAATGAATTCTTTGACAACCATACTCAGACTCAGGTGCTCTGCACTTTTTAGTGCAACAGCCTTTCAATTGACCTTGAAACCAACTAAGTTCAATTCAAGGTGAAATGTGGACTTTAAAGGGTTACTTCACCCAAAAATGGAAAATGTTGTCCTCTTTTCCTCACCCTCATGTCATTCCAAAACAGGGACTGACAGCATCAGTCACTATTCACTTTTATTATATGGAAATAATATGCAATGAAAGTGAATGATCATTCTTCATATCATCTCTTTTATGTTCCACGGATGAAAGAAATATTAATACTGGTTTGAAATAACATGAGGGTGATTAAATGAACCCTTTCATTTAAAATAAATAAATAAATAATTGAGAAATAAATAATAGCAAAAATATCAACGATTGAATTTCATGGTGTTTTTCTTGTTATGTTTGTTTGAATATTTGCCAGTCACAGTGTGTATTTTTGTGTTTTAGGGCAGTGTTTGTGTGGCCAGTGCACATGCCATCCACCAGGAGATAAACGTGTACATGGCAAGAACTGTGAGTGTGACGACCGGCAGTGTGAGGACCTGAATGGAGAAATTTGTGGAGGTAGAATACACAGAATTTACTAGTCTATGAGTCCTATAGTAAACTATAGTAAATTTAAATTTAATTACTTGCCTTGAACAATCCTATAGGAAAATATAATCTTTAAAATTAAACTTTATTTATATTTTTCTGTCTTATTGAATAATAAGACATAAGAATAATAAGGCATACTTTAGGGCTCATAAACTTAGTAAATATAAATCTTTATATTGAATCTTTATAAAAAATATACATCATTTATACATCATCACTTTAAGTCAAGTCCATCGCTCACAATATAATGAGCATTGCAAACTGTAAAGACAGCATAATACATTATTCACAGCAAGAAATACTAGCTTTCTTTATAGCCTTTGTTAGATCATTTGAAAAAATGAAATGCAGTTAGGCTGTTGAGTTCTACACTATCGTAGAGCTATCCGAAACAAAAACCAGTGGTGAGACACCACAGCATATCAGTTTTCCTATGGTGATAGCGTAATAGCCTGTGGGTTTAAACATAAACAGACTCTGTAGACTACAGCTTACTGTACAATGCATCATGCAATCGACTGACAGCTCTTATTCCTTACTCAGCATTGACCTATTATAGGACTATATCCTTTATTTATTATGGTGGAAAGTACCGCATACATTAACACTGTCTGACTTTAAGTGTATTGATTTTAAACACTAGGGTGTCAACCATGTTATACAAATGGTTGTCAAAAGTGAGCAAGTAGGTGATTAATAGAGAATTGTTGTTCACCCTGCCTTATTGGGTTTTTTTTAAAGCCCACCATCAGAGCATGCATATTATGGATTATAATCAGCTCAAAATTCAAGTAAGGCATTGAAAATACATCAAGAGGTTGATTTATTCTTTTATGCCTACAAGCCTGTGGCATGAATGATGATGCAAAGTCCCTTGTCTGTGTTTTTTTTTTTATTCATGTTCCAGTTCTATAAAAAAGGCATATGGAACACCATTCACCTTTCACCTAGGACTATAAACAAGCAACCAATGCTAATAAAAAAAATTGTATCAACCCCAGCGGTGTGACCACCACGGAGGATGCCATATGCTCCAGGAGCATCTGGAAATGTTATAAAGGGACCGCTGTGCCCGGCCTAAAGGTGGCGAGGCATTTCAGCACCAACTGCGCACGCTTGTTGGTGCGACGTGCTGACACTGAGACTGAGTCTAACTCCATGCCGAGAAAAGAAATGCTCTGAACCGGGGCTAGCTTGCACTTTTCCCAGTTGACCTGAAGCCCCAAACGGCTGAGGTGCCTGAGCACCTGGTCTCTGTGAGCACATAGTAACTCTCAGGAGTGGGCCAGAATGAGCCAGTCATCGAGGTAATTGAGTATGCAAATGCTGGCTTCTCGGAGCGGGGCAAGGGCTGCCTCTGCGATTTTCTTTCAGGTCTACCACTGCGAAACAATCTAGATGCCGGACGCAAGTTAAGATGTGTTTGTGCGTGAGCATTTTGAACGGGAGTTTGTGCAAAGCCTGGTTGAAAACTCGCAAGTCCAAGAACGGTCGTAAGCCGCCGCCTTTCTTGGGTACGATGAAGTAAGGGCTGTAGAAAACCTTCTTCATCTCGGTTGGAGGGACAGGCTCTATCGCTTCTTTGAGTAAGAGAGTAGCGATTTCCGCACACAGGGATTTGGCATGCTCGCCGTGTACTGCGGTATAGCGGATGCCCGCAAAGGGGGGCAGGGGCCTGGCAAACTGAGTCGGATGGTCTGGTCCAGCCAGCGTGACGAGTTGGGAAGTGAAAGCCTCACATCCAAGCTCCATGCTAGGGGCACCAAGGGGACAATTAGTTTTGACATACCCGGCGGGGCAGAGCAGCGGGGCGGAGCAGGTAGTATGGCGTCAGGAGGCAAGGACGCGTCCCGAGGCTCAGCTGCTGAGAAAAGATTTGAAGCACTTACCTTGCTTCTACACCCGGCAGTGGGCTGGTTAGTGACTGAGGAGGAGGTCCGGTAGAGGCGTCCTCTGGACTCTTCAGAACCGACCGGTCAGGGAGCAGTCGTGGGGCTGAGGGCAGAGTGTTTGTTAACTGTGAACTCTGGAATTCTGAATTTTTTTGCTATTAGAACTTAATGCGGCATTTGACACCATTGACAATGATATTCTTATAGCTCGACTTGAAGAGTCTGTAGGGATCCAAGGAACTGTCCATAATTGGTTCAAGATCTATTTAATGTAATAGAAGCTTTCATCTTCCACAGCCCCTCTTACTTGTGGGATCCCGCAAGGCTCTATTTTGGGACCAATTTTGTTTTCATTACATAAATTGGGTCAGTTTTTAACAAACATGGAATATATTTCCATTGTTACGCAGATGGTACTCAAAGTTATCTGCCAATGAAAAAAAAAACATTAATTAGAATGCTTTTAGCTTGCTTAAAATATTTAAAATCATGGCTGTCTTTGAATTTTTTACATTTAAATGATTGTAAAATAGAAATTTTTGTGTTTGGGGCACCTGATGTTCTGGGGTCATCTAATTTCAATCTATGTCCTCTAGCTACATATTGTAAACCGATGGTGAAGAATTTAGGGGTACTTTTTGATAGTTCACTTAAATTTGACAAACAGATTACTGTAATTCTGTTGTCGTTTACATGATAGATTTTACGGTTTTATTGTTTGTTTTTAAACCTTAAATGGTCTTGCACCTTCTTATCTTTTAGTCCTTTTGCACTTGCACACAGCATATAGATCCCTCAGGTCCTCAGATCAGAAAATCTTGACTGTTCCAAGGGCCAGACTTACAGGTACATATGCACATTAGAACAGCTCCTGTACTGGTATCTTTTAAATCTTGGTTAACAACCCATCTTTTCTCCCAGGCTTTTAGCTAAACCATGATTGGAGATCCATGTGTTTAATGTTGATTTTAGTGTTTTTTATGTTTGTTATGTACTTGTTTTAATAATGTACAACACATTTATCAACTTCCTTTTGTTTTTAATTGTGCTTTATAAATAAATTGCCTGCCTTGCCTTGGTGAAAGTTTTGCCATGAAATGATTAAGTAATTTTGTATTAATTGACATTTTCCAATGCCATTTGCTCATGGATTGCAGTTTGAATCACGTAATTCACAGTGCATACTTTGAGATAATGATGCCATAGAAATATTGGCATTGGAAATAATTGGCACTTGTGAATTTGTTGACATAGAAACAAACTTTATGGATATCAATTCAAGCTGTGGTTAGCAGAAGTAGTAGTAGAAGTAGAAGAAATAAAATTTTCAAGATTTGTTTGAACTTTCATACGAAAGCTTTTATATATTTATTTATATAGAGATTTTACACTGAACATGTGCATGTGACTATCGTGTGTCTCGATCAGACAACAATATACCTGAGGCCACATGTCTTTGATCAGTTACTCTGACTCTCATTGCAAGGTCAAGGAGATTATTGCATTTAAATCCATTTCCACACTTCCACCACGAGTATCTTTAGCTGAGCCATAGACAACACATAACAGTTGTCTATCAATAAGAATTTTTGAATAAAGTTTTTACGTGAATGTGGCAGAATGATCTGCCTCTCCAGCTCATCATCATCGCCCCGCCTCTTAGAGCTGCCCTTCAGCCAGGCTCATGATGGAAGTTGGGTGGGAGAGCAAGAAGATGTGCATAATTAAAAAGACTCATTTAGTCAGTGGTTAGTCAGCACACCTGACTGCTGTCTTTAAAAAGCAGAACTCACCTCTTCTCAGGGAGCTGGATTCAAATCGCCATGTGTGCACACACTGGAATCCTCGCACGCCCACGACCAGAGCTGGGAGGGTTCTGACCTTGACGAGATGGTGTGCTGCCGGACCTGTTCCCCGGACGTGTTAATGAGACGGCGGGGGTGAATCACTCACGTTGCAGCTGACGAGCTAGATGCTGGGCTGCCTTCCCCTCACGCTTGCCGCGGGCCTGGAAAGACACACCGCCAGTGATGCCGCTGCCCCTCATGCCGTGGACTTTGGAGGGGAGCGCCGGAGGTCGATTGACACCAGTCCATGCCTGGGCCATCCTATGGACACTACCGCGCCCTTTCACGGAGCCCTGTTTCACCGCGAGGATGCCAGATTCCTCCTTTATTATGAACACTATTCCCCCTTGGACACTTCATGTTTATTATTGTTTCCAATAAATGCCTCTCCGAGGCTTGATGCCACACTCACTGTGTCTGTCTCTTGCTCACTCTGCCACAGTGAAGTATTAAGGCACTTAAAATGAATGTTTAAAATATGTTTCATTGCATTAAATAACAAAACATCTGAAAATAAAATAAAATGCCAGATGTTTTCTCAGAACTCGCTTCACATTTTTGCAATTTCTCAAGGTCGCAAGGTCATTTCAAGTGGATTTTTTAAGTAATTTCCCCTCAAGTTCACACAGATGTCCTGGCAGAGAAACCACATGTGTAGTTTATCACATTAACTATGAACATGTTCCACAAAATTTATATCTTAATGACAAATATGAATTTTTCTGACTCTTATACATTAAATATGTTAAATAAACATATACTACACATACATACACACACACACATATATATATATATATATATATATATATATATATATATATATATATATATATATATATATACACACACTTAGAAATTGAAACAATTTAATTTAGAAATTGTATCTATAAATGCTACTTAGTTTCATATTTTATTATCTTCCCCAATTCAATTTGTATGATCCTTAAGTGTCCAAATGTATGGGTAGTTATACAGTATACATAAATATACTCGTTTAATTGATTTTTTACTTGATTATTCACTATGACTAAAATTATTAACTAACAAACTGTAAGTCGTTACAAATCGTTTACTATTTGAATGTTTGGATTATTAATCAGCAGTATTTTTATATTTTTCTTTAAGAGCAAGCAGTCTTACTCATAAAGAGCATTAGGTACACTTTCAAATTATATAGTACACAAACCTTAGTAATTTCCCTTAAATGTAGTAGTGCTATTAAAGAAACTTCTCTGAAAATGTGACAAGAATTCCATCAGATCAGCCATGGTACACTTCAAAATCTGGAGTGACATTCCTCCTTTTTTTGCTTGGGATACAAATTGAATGCAGCTGCACTCGGAATGCTTATTGTATTGTGTCACTAAGTGACAAGCTGCCATGGCTCAGCCCACTGCCCTTGTGTGGACCAGAGAGGTTTAAATATGTATAAGGCTCCTCTGCTGTGACTGCCTGAGCAGTCAAAAAGATTTGAGCACGCTAACACAGGTGAATGATCATGCATCCTCCACCAGATCAGAGATACAGTAGCCACACACGCTATTGAAAGTTTATCTAGCTAATTGCATAGATGGTACTGCTGGAATGAACAGACCCTTTTCTAAGCTCCGCCCCTTTTCTTACTAACTGTACTGATTGGCCCTTTGCTGTGCTCCGTGGTTATCGTTGCTGACTGGACTGAATTGACCCTCTGCCCCTATGTTTACTTATAGAAGGTAAAAAAATACCTCATCTGAAATACCTCAATATCATCTCTGGGTATTATATAAGTGCCCAGAAAACAATGTCTTAACATTGTTGGGGATAATTTCTGTAAAAGTCTGTTTTACACTATCCAAATTCACAATACTTACATTAGTCTAACATTAGAAAAGTCTTACATCAGAAAAGAGAATTAGGCTTGTCTGATAGTATGGTAGATGCAACAGTCGCTAAGGGCTGGTCAGTAATGTTTTTGAGGTTAGCAAAGAGTCAATTGTTGTTAAAATGGAGTGAAAAGCCATTCCAGTTGTATTAACATGAAAGTATTTTACTCAAATACTGAAATGCAAAATCATCAATATTTCACATTAGATTAATAGTTTTAAGAGCCACATGCCTTATAGTTTAAGGCTAGGCTACATTCCTTGGAAAATATTCTTCCAAAGATAGGTGTGAAAATCATTGTGAATTTGAACGTGCCCACACTTGAAATGCATTTACGGATGGTAAAATGGGGAATTGCAGGTGCGCTTTAATTGAAAGGACTGGGGTGCCACTCACCAAAGCAATTAAATGCTCTCGGAGGCTGGCTGATTGAAGCAGTCAAGCATGAAGCTCAAGCAAGAGTGCATCAAACTCCAAACCTGTAAACCTACACCCACAAAATGAATGAGTGTGAAAGACAAAAAGACAAGGAGAGCCAGACATTTTTTTTCTTTTGGCATGTAATTTAAGATCTGCAGTATTGCAGCAGACCTTGCTTGTCGATTTCAAAAGTCTTTAATATCTCTCAGACATGCATTAGACATATTTGGAAAAACATTTCATTTTGAGGCTCATCCTTTGTTTGGTTTTAATATCTAGAACACATTTGAGCCAGCCGAGCCAGATGTAGTCTAGGGGAATCCTTCATATTGTTTTTTTTTTTTTTTTTTTTTATCATCGAGAGAAAGGTACTGCTTGGAGGAGGAAGTGAGCATTTCATATTGAGTCTTCAATTGCTCTTTAAAGATTGAGAGGGATCAGGGTACATTTAGTTTCCTTACAGACCACGTGAAATAACACCTATGCATAGATCTCCTGAAGTGCTGCTTCTGTAAACACCCTTGAATGCAAAATAACCTAGTCCATACATAACAAGGGCATTTAGAAAAGCTACATTATTAAATTTAAAGCCATAAATGTGATGCAAGTACACAGACACTCTTCATTACTCAATGGGGTGATAAAGTTACCGTTTGACTAGGGGGGAATTTCACAGAGAATGAATTGTACCCAGTAAAAGTGCTGGTTATGTGCATGCGCTGTCTGCCTTAGTTTAGTAATTTGCTTAATTTGTAATTTGCTCAGAAATTTGCAGGCTGGTCCTGAGTGATACAGTATATAGCGGAGGATGCTGCAGACCATTGAAATCTGGCACATTCTGCTTGGACTTAACAGCATCACTCCACTATTGTGATCCAAACATCTGAATCATCTCATGCCAAAACCGTGTTTGACTACACTAAGCATCTGGATATATGTCAGGTTATAATGCCCTTCTCCATCATCTGATCATTATTTGATGATTTATTGCTGATGTGATCAGTAGAAATATACACGCACTGTTTCTGCTTGAATTATTGTGAAAGGAGGAATTCGCGTAAACATTTTTACACATGTTGCGGAACCAGTTAAAAGAGAAAATTTAACTTACATCCTCTAGCTACTATATAAAACAAGAAGCAATAGTTTGGAATCCTCTCAACCAAGTCTATGTTTAAACATCTAAAAGTTCTACTGTATAGATTAATTAATCACCAGCCTTTTTTCACAATGGCAGATGACAAAAGGGTTTAACTGAGCACAGTTTAGACAGCAAGCTCATAAATGCCTTAACAGTGCCTCATCCGCTTATGGGAACCCAGCATGATCCAAGAGGCTGAAGGATGGTCCATCCCTCTGGGTCTATAAGTGATAAGAGCTCTATAATGCAACACCATTAGCCAGTCTAGAAACAAATCTCTGTTTGAACCAAATATATTTGCCTGGATCAATAAGACCGTTGCATTGTTTTGGCAGATATAAATGCAGGTTATCTTTGGTAAAGAGAGGTGGTGAAGTTAAAGCCATTGTGTGTGTGTGTGTGTGTGTGTGTGTGTGTGTGTGTATGGGCTGTGTGTCTTCCCTAGGCCATGGCTTCTGCTCATGTAGCCGCTGTATCTGTAGTGATGGATGGTTTGGGAAGCACTGCCAGTTCCCCCGCAGCTGTGACATGACGGACGAGCAAAGCAAGAGCCTGTGTGAGACGGCTGACAGTGTCATGTGCTCTGGAAAAGGTAGGAGGGAAGATCCTTTGGGTAACACCCTTAGAAGTAATATTTGTCAGTCATGTTTTTAAAATGAAAGTGAGTTTGCTCATTTGTTTGGTGGGGAACAGAACAAACAGAGCTATTAAATCGATTTTCCCACACATGCTCCTCTAATGAAGTGAACTGCAAACATAAGCTCAAATTACCATTTCTAACAATTAATTATATTCTTTGGGATGGTTTTTGCCACGTTTGTTTGATGAGACAGTATGCATAAATGATTGGGGAGAGAGATGGAATGGAACCTGGACAGAATCAAATCTGTTTCAGAGCTGTGGTCAAGTGGTTAGTGCGATGTTAGGAAGTGAGGGTTGCGAGTCTGAGGGAAATGGACTGAAACAGGATGCAGGCCACTCTCTCATCATGATTTTCTGACTATTGTCTACTGTCTTTGTGGGGGGGAAAATATGTATCATGTGATAACTGCTAAATCACAGCTCCAGACTATTTATTATATTTTTAAGGTACAGATATCCAAGTAATACAGATTTGTGTTTCTTGTCAAATCTGTTAGATACTGGACTATAAACTACAGTGAACTATGTTTACTGACTGTCTGTTAGAAACCTTAACATCTAAATAAACAGGTAAAGTTGATCTAGACAAACTTTGATTCTGGTTTGACAAAGCTTTGTCTGAAAGTTACTGAAGTTTACAGACAGACAGACAGACATCCAAAGGAATTTTTAAATATATTTTATATGGGAATGTATTTAAATTTTTTTTTAAAAAAAAATAGATATATGTTATTAAATATATATTAAATGTATTTATATATTTAATGTATATATTTAATGTATTTATTTATATATATATTTGTGTGTGTGTGTGTGTGTGTGTGTGTGTGTGTGTGTGTGTGTGTGTGACAAAACTGTTTAGCTTTAAGGATGCATGTATGAGTGGTTACATGTGTGTATTTGTAATGTTTTGCATTAACCCTTTTTCCTCCCTTAATTTGGCAACGTATTTCAGGGAATATGCATACTTCAAAATGTGATAAATAACAGCACGAACAACAGATGACTTTTCTTCCACATCTTAAGACAAAATTTTTACAATTAATATTAGCAGCTTTTATTTAATGTCATTTTTTTATTTAAGAAAGTAGGATTCAAATATAAATAATTATCACAAAGTCAACATGTCTTGGATCGTAGGCAGCCATGTTGGTTTTAGGTAGGGATGGGGTGATTGAACCTAAAGTATCAATCAGTGGTGGGCCGTGCATTTAAAGTCTAGGCCTTCAGTGTGATTCATGCCATTTGGAAAACACAGTTTCACAATGAATAAGACTCCCTATGCCTTTGTGGCAGCGACAACTGACTCATCAGCAGCTTGATCTTCTGTTCTTCACTTTATTATTACATGCTCACTCAAGACCAGCTAGAAGGCCTTGACCGGGACATATAGCTAAGACCACACCCACCAAGAACAAATAAATCAATCTGATTGGCTGATGAATCTGACAATCTGACTTTAGTTGCCCATTCATTTGCACTGTTAAGGATTCTGAAGAAATTCTGAAGGCCTAACGGGGTGGAGCTCAAACTCACAAGCTTTGGGCATGCAATATGTGAAACAGTTGTCACACCTTGCTTGTAAACATCAAGGAGTATATTCTGAATGGATAAACTTTTAGTTTTTCTCTATTTCTTTGTAGATTAATTAAGAGTGGAAAGCGATTAAAAAGACATAGGAAAAAGGTGATTGAGAATGTAGGGATGAAAAATATTTATTTATTTGGTATGTTAATCCTGCAGTGAAGGCTTTGCTGGCCCTGAAAATTTGCCACTGGAATCAATACTACTGATACTGATGTTGTATCAAAAATATCGAACCTCACACAAAAATATTGATTAAATTTTTTTTTTTTTAACTGGGAAAATTATTATTTGGTTACCATGAACATAAACAATAATCATAAAGTGAAATAAAAATTATTAGGCTCTTTTAGCAAATACTTGTGCAGGATGCAGAACTATTTCTTCTTCCACTCATCTTAAAGATGCACTAAGTAACATTGTGTTCTCTAGCGACATCTGTAGAGATTTACAATTGCAAGCAATTTGCGGAAGGACAATTTACGTCCGTTGTGTTTCAACACTGCTCTTCTGGTGGCTGAATCTCATGATTTGAGGTTACCTGGACATCACCTGTGTGTTCATGACTGGGAGAAATAAAGAGCCGGAATCATAACGTGCTATTTTCATGTTGATAGTATTATGTTACATGATTAAACATTTAAAAATGAAATGTTACTTGCTTTGATGAAGATTAACAACGCTCTTATTCACATAATTTGAATTCATGAATTGTACACTTTTGCGACACTCAAAGCGCTTTTAGAGAACAGGGGACTCTCCGTAATCACCGCCAGTTCCCAGTTTATTTTAATATGATTACTCAAGTGTTTTATTGACTATTAATATTTGTGTTGTATAATACTTGTATGTGATACTGCTGAAGTTTAATGGTTTGAAAAACATTATTTTTACATTATTAAGCTCATCAACTAAATCACTGACGAAAACATTCATTGGCAAAATGTTTTTTGATTTCATCAATGATAACGAAGACGAGATGAAAATGTGCATCATGATGATAATTAAATGATTTTATTAAAGGTGTCATGAATTGGATTTTTATTTTATTTTATAATGTTCCTTGAGGTCCACTTATAATGTTAGTGTGATTTCTTTCATTAAATTAGTAATAATTTAGGAATAATTGGTCATTTTCTATCCAGTTTTTGTGCCTCTGATTCAAATGCTCCATTTTATGGGGTGTGTGTTCTTGAAGACTTCAGTGTAGCCATGCTGAACAGTGACTACAGCATCTTCAGCCATAACACGTGACAGCCAGTACTTCTTTCCTGTGTTTATGGGCATGACGTCATGAAGCAAAGAGGAAAGACATAAGCCAGCGATTTAGGTCCAAATTTGACCCGACAGCTCAAAATACAAATTATTTTTATAGGCTTACCAAAATGAATCGAGAAAGGTAAAGGTAATTGTTTTGAACACTGATTGTTTATGTACTCAATATATAATGGCAATTTGTTTTTAACCAAAAAATCTTACGTAGTGCAGCTTTAGCATACATGCTGACAGACAAGTTCTTATGCCATCACAAGGCTCGTTCAAACAAGAGGGATCATTGTGTGGTAACTATGGTTTAACTAAATGCCATGGTTAAACTATTGTTAGTGTAGTGAAACCATGGTTACTTTTTGTAATGGTAAATAAAACATAAGTCTCATTATTTTCTGTTTAGGCTCACAAATGTGAAATAATAATAATAATAATGACTTGAATTAACCCGCCTGATCAATATGTCTGTCCATCACTGACTCGTTAGGAGCATGAAATTGTACAACAGAACATTCGCAGTTTCACACATTTCTAATAAACGCAATTTACCCTCTAAATTCAAATTATGTACCACAGAATAACTGCTATAATTGTTTTTACGATCACATGAAATAGTACAGGAGAATAAGGGAAGACTAATGGATTTCTCATTAGCATGGCAGCGATGTGTGTCTGACGGCTAATTTGTTTCTGCAGGCTCTTGTCACTGCGGTCGGTGTATCTGCTCGCCACAGGAGTGGTACATTTCAGGGGAATTCTGTGAATGTGATGACAGGGAGTGCGACCAACATGATGGGCTGGTTTGCACAGGTACGTGTTCAAATGCAGCACCACTCTTCAAAGCACCCACTCATGAACTGACAGATCTCAGCGACGGCTCTTTGTGATGAAGATTGAGGTCCTCTGATGTGACTGTCTTTTGATTAGACAGCTCTGTGAGACTCTCTTGCAATCAGTGAGCTCCTTCTGTCTGGTTCTCTTCCTGCTTCTCATTGGAAAGACCAGAGAGAGAGTCTAGGTTTTCCTTTAAAGCCCCAAAGAGTTGTCTTGGTAGTTGTAATTAAAAGCATGATAAATCGGTATTATTATGATAGCTTGAGGGCTCAAAGACATTTGGACAGATGCTTGGAAATTGTTTACTTATTGGTCACATTTTGTCATTATCAGTTGCAGTGTCAGTTTCTTGCAGAGAGACCACATTTATTACAAAAAAGGAATGCATAAATGTCACTAATTTACATATTGATGATTAGGGCATATGCGATCATTTCCATTTTCTTAAAGATTATTAAAACTATTTTCTGATGTTGCTCAGAGAAAACCTTTTCTATATAGACGAAATGCAAATGCAAATGCAAACAAAAAGCCAATTAATTCCCTCAGTTTTATAATCATGCAGAAATGTTTCTGCCAGTTTCTAAATAATAATTTAGCATTTTCATGGCTTCTTCAGGATGATATTCTCATTACACCCACAACTGATGAGTGATGTGGATAATTCAATGTATTAGTGAAGGCTGGGGTTTAATTTCATGCACTGCAGATAGAATTCCATCTGTTTGAGCATTCATACAATACACAGCTCTCAACCTTTGCCCTGTCATATACTGTACCAGAGTCCTCTAAATGCATATGTAAATAACAGCATCTCAGCTGATTTACAAATGGCAGCCAATTTCATTTACTGGTCCCTATGTAGCTCTTTATCATATTGAAAATTGTCAAGTACGTTTTTAAGTGGATGTAGAAAATGTTACTCAACTTTTATCAGGTTGTTTACTGCTTACATAGGCAGCTGTCTTCTCAGACAGTATCCATCATGGTACCTCATAAGTGACTGATTGGAACACACTAAATTGGTAACTACTCAAAACCTTTATTTGGTTGTTTTTGCAAAACAGCTTGGATACTGTAGCATTTTGTTAGCAATTTAGTTCGCAATTGAATGTGACCTGTACATTTTAATCAAATATAAAATTACACCAGAATTTAATTCTCATGTAATGCTGAATGTTGGTTGGAATTTGTAATTTAAAAAAAGGATAATTATGTACACTGTGTAATTATATCAGTGCCGCCACATGGTCTGAATTTTATATTTGTACTTTGCACACTCTGCCAAGGTGGTGTGAAGACAGAAAGCATGTCGAGACTTGGTGAGTGATGATCAGAGTGTCTCTCTTATCAACTTCTGTTCCAGGAAACGGTGTGTGCAACTGCGGAAATTGTGACTGCTGGGAAGGCTGGACAGGAAACGCCTGTGAAATTTGGGTTGGAGAGGAGTATTAACCCTGGTGACACTTAAAGACTGTTTGTGTTTTTAACCAAGACAAGAAAATGGCTGCTGCAACTATAGCAAATGAGGGAAAATTCATTATGAGCAGATCAAAGGAAATGTCTGTGATATAACAGCATTAAATGCTAAATTAATTAACTCCTCTATATGCACATAAAATCCATAAGGATTTTTTCAGGCAGATGATTTCTATAATCTTCTATAGATTTCCATATAACTATGTATATGAAATTTGTATAATAATGCTTACATAGTCTATTATCTGACACATAAGCAGGCACGAAAATTACAGATAAGAATATTTTATCATTATTATTATTATCATTAATGATTGAGTGAAATGTTTTGACCACATTTTATTCATGGTAATTTTCATTTGAAATGTGCCTTAAGATAAAAACATGTTATTGAGTTGTAAAGAGCTTCTTACCAATAAATAGTACATGCTCAGAGATAACATGAAAATGAGTAAGCCCTTTTTTGCGATATGCTATGAAATAAACTTGACTAATTGTATTATGTAAGACTGTTAGACATATATATGATATTTGGGGTTGAATGTGTTGACAATATTGACCAAGATTATTATTGTAAACAGATAAATTAAATAAATGTGAAAAAACATTTAAAAATAAATAAATGGAGCTTTAAAAATGTAAAACATTGAATTAAATCTAAATATACCAACAAAAAAGTAAAACTAAACTGAAACTAAAATAAGTCAAACAAGAGTAATTGAATGGAATCAGAACTAAATTAAAATGGCTAATTGTCAAATAGAAATAAATAAATGTAAAAAACTTGATCCCTGGTCAGCCCATTAAATGACTGGTAAAATATATGTGTGTGTGTGTGTGTGTGTGTGTGTGTGTGTGTGTGTGTGTGTGTGTGTGTATATATATATATATATATATATATATATATATATATATATATATATATATATATATATATATATATATATATATATATATATATGTGTGTGTACACTGTATATGTAATACACAAATACTTTAATTTGTTAGAGAGATTTCAGTACACCTTTATATAAATATTTTATTCAATATGTTGTATCTGTGTATACAACAAACACAAACTGTACAGTGCAGACAAACTCTTTGCATATATGTATGTAAAATTAGCAGAACATACCAACGTTCCATAATACACATAGCCTACAACATGCAGTTCTTATATGCCACCCTCTTCCATGCAACAGATGGATTAACTGTCAAACGAACATTTAAAACCAATCAACGGACAATGAGGACCTTTCTTCACCACTGGAATTAAGAATACAGAAAAAATAAAATCCACAGAAATGACTAGTTGTTCATCGATTGCTCCTCATAACGATTTAACGATGTCACACACAACCTGATTGGAACAAAACAAACACGTTTGACATTTGAAACAAACAAACGTACTAACAAATGCACACTTACTCACCAGTCACTTACAAAAATAAATTTTAACCTTCATAAAACCAGTTAACTGGTTTGCAGGGCAGCTGTAGCCCAGCATGTAGAGTTCATTGAAGTGATTTTTGATTTGTGTGGAAGTGGGACACCAGCCTCATACTGATTTCACATACAGTAAGAAGCTAATTTTCCTGTATAGTACTGCATCTCCATCTAGCATTAAATTCAGCTTTGTACAGACAGATATTTAAGTCTAACTAATGTGCTTGAACATTTCCTAATATGAAAACTAGCTCATAATCCCAATAAATAAAAAATATAGGTCTTCAAATAAAGTGTACAATATATTTGTATTTAGCAGCATTGCCTCAGTCTACTTCATAGCATTCTATTCATTCAAACTATGAAAACTGTTTAAGCAAGACAGGCTTCATGTCAACTCTGCTGATAATTAGCTAAATGGTAAATAAATGAGTTCATGGCGATTTCAAACGCAAAGTGCAATGGTCTCAATCCAGAGTGTGAGAGAGTCTTATATAATCATGCCCATTCACTTTAGCCCTACACCTCTTAAACTAGTTTAAGACATTTCTACCTATCCCACACTTTGGTTCATAAAAAAAAGCATGCAGATGATTAGTAATAGGTACCCCTTGTCTTTTATTAAACAAAGAATATCAGAGACGATAAAAGAGTTGGAACCTTTTTGAGTTTTGAGATGTGAAAAAGTCGACAAGAGAGACAATTGTTTTTTGTGATTCCTCTGCAAGGACGAACCCTAGTCACAGTGAGGAAAATAAGCTGTAGAGGAGTTATTGAAATTGTTCGGCTGGATTCTTGTGTTTACAGACTTTGGTAAATTTCAAGATCAACCTTTGAGGGTTGAAGCTTGGACAGATAGAGTGTTTGTGGGTAAAGTTGCTACTGAATTTGTGTGTTACTGGTGGCGTCTGGGGTATGAGGCACCTTTAACCCAGCACAGACTGGGTACATGTTTTTGCATGCTGGGTTAGAGGTCATCACAGGCACACGATGAGCAGTACTGGACTCTGCATGCTGAGCTAGGAAAAACCCCTCTCATTTCAGAATCGTAATATCTGGTAGATAAAAATCTCTTTTTTTTATTATTATTATTTTTATACAGTGAAAACATTGTTACATAAGCCATCTCTTGCACTTCATAAGCGCTGCAAGAATAGAATGTAATACTAACCTTGCCCATGCCTTTGCTGAACAAAATGGGTGTGCAGCCAATAGTAATGGTACTTACATTGAGCCATTTTTTCACACTTCATGTAGACTGCATTTCTCAACGGCTGCTTCTTGAGTCACATTTAATGTGATCACCAGATCTAGCCCATTGTTCAGAGGAGTCAGCATGTCAAAGAGGGGCCTTGACCAGAGGCCTACAAGGCCTATAGATTTTCCTAGAGCCCACGCTCTAATTTAAGAGCAAAGAAAAGTGGAATTCAGCTATTTACTGGGGTTGAAACTGATCTACACCGTACTAGTGGGAACAAGATAATGATATGTAGTGTATACACCTCACCAGCACATGCCAGCTCCTTATGTTGAATACCGTGGCCATGACCAATGCACTTGCTGGCATTAGCTAAGTATATGTGTGTGTCTTTCTAGATGTTGAGAATGAAAAGACATGAGCACTGATCCTTGGATAATGAGTTTAGATGACTCTGCCCTGTTAGTGCACTTGAATAATTCCCTGCATACAGGCAACCAGTGACGTCTCATTATTGCACACGCCATGAAATTCTTTTCTCAAAATCCATAATTGTATTTGTATAACATTTGCCTAAGAAAATCACACATCAACAAGTTTCGTAACTAACCGACAAAGGGAAAGATTTGGAATTCAAGCTGTGAGAGACACCTAGAAAGAAAGAGACACAGGAGCATACTTGATAACAAAGAATGTGTGGTTTGCTGTCCATATATGTATATCTTTACACAGTATTACCCCAGAACATAGCTGGTGTTACTGCATGTATAGAAAATAGATTTGAAAGGTATGGTCTCTGCTGCAACAGGGCTTAATTAAAGGAATATTAGGGGTGAATGTTAGCAAGCAAAAGGCCGCCACGCAAGCGCCTCTGGTAGACAACTTCATTCTCGTGGATTGTCTCGATTACAGAAAAAAAGACTGGTTTAAATGTATGTCAGAAGGCATTCCATATCGGTTAGGGCATTCCATGGTGAGAGTTTAGCTGGTTTATCCATCCTCCTACGTGCACAGCTGACCACCCTTCTAGACCCAGTCCGTCAAAATAGATCGGAACAGTCAGAGGAGTGAAGGGAGATGGGAGGAGAGAGAGCAGAGGATGCCTGGATCTGATCCACAAGCATGGAGAGCCTGACAAAAGGAGCATGGCTCTCCAGGTTTGAGCACAGGCCGAGCTGAGATCTGGCTATGTGGTGGGCTTGGTTTCCTTGCTGACAGGTTTGCCTCCATTCATGACAGCTGGAACTTCACTTGTGCTTTTACTGGGCGCAACTGCAGGTTTGGGCACTGTCTCCCCTACGTCATGCAATGATGGCTCTCGGTACATAGCGACTGCAAAAGACATTAGAGAAAAGAAAGAGTCAGCCAGGAAACCCCATCTGTCTGCTTTCACATGCTTATTGGCTAATGGAAATTATTTTCGGGGTATGAAACAACACTGCCCTAGAAAGTCAAAATGCAGTAACTATGCCAACACTGAGGGTGAAATAGCACCAGGTAAAAGCACCCAAATCACTAAAGTAATTATGCAGATCAGGCAATGGCACAAATGCATAATTTGTACTGAGTATAATTTGCATGGCAAATTGCAATCTTGCGGGTTTGCTCTGAGTACTATATAGTGGAAGATGCAGCAGACCACTGTAATCTCACACACTCTGCAGGGACTGTACAGAATCACTCCACTACTGTTATCCAGACACCTTAAACATCTCTTTACAATTTCTAAAGTGTGTTTGACTACACCGCTATTGTTATCTGGATATATGCTAGGTTATAACGCTGACAGGATCAACAGAAAATGTATACAAACATCTTTTTTTAATAAAATTAAATGTAAATCATAAAATCATGATGTTTATTGCGCCAGTGAAATAGCAAAGAGCTTTGTGAATAAAGCGCAATATATAATGAGCCTAATTTACTAAGAAATTAGGTGTGTTTATGCCGAAAGTAATGACAATGACTTAATGCAAGTTTTTGCACCTAAACAATGCACGCAAAAGTGCTGCAGCTGTTTGATGATTTTTTTCATCATGGGACAGATCATAGTCTAAAACAATGTTGGTCATAACTCAGTTACTGCATTTTGCAGGGTAGAAGAGGCCAACCAGAAATTTGACTGAAATCTTATTTTCAAATCCAAAACTTGGTTAAAAAGATCACATTATTTAAGGCAACTCTGACACAGCTTGTGCAAGTTTGACAAAGAACAGGAGGCCTGTCAGCAGGGCAGCATAATTCCTTAGTTGTGATGGGAAGACTGATCTCTAGGGATTCATTTGACAGCTTTCACTGCTTTACTTCAGTTCAAACCTACAACAAAAGACAGAAGCTTTTTAGCTGAGCTACTACACTGCAAGCTGCTGGCTGGTCTTAATATATTAGCTTAGAAATAATGAACACGCATCAGGATGAGAGACTGGTCTATAGTACGGGCATCTGTACACACCAATAAATGTCTCACAGACAGAACTGTCCAATCTCTACCTCACAAATCACAGCAGTAAATTAAACAGTCCAAACATCATTACAAATTACACCTCATGCCGTATATAAAGCGTCTCGCAGCAGTCAGACACATTTTACAGAGTGACCATAAAAAATATTTAAGGAATATTGTGACAGACAGATGGTCCATTATGTTGTGAAGGCAGGCCTTCAACATGCAGTGCTATGAAACCATGTTCATTAACTCTTTTGCATTATACATCATAAAATAAGAAGATAATGTGAATTGAAAGGTTTTCATTTTTAGGTGAACTATTCCTTCAACCAGGTGTTCTGCTAACACAACTAACAACCATGAAACTACCTCTTTGACCTGACCTCTCATTTGCTGATTACAGTTTTTCTAAACTGATTTACACGTTTCTCCAAACTAAGGTTAATGCTGTCAAAAACAATTAGCACGGCCATCCAAAAAGACATATTTCAACATATTCAGCTGTAAGTATGAAATTGCAAAACATTTTTATCAATAAGCTCCACAATGCTTTTTTCCATGTGTTTTCTTGAAACTGTATTTCTGTATGTTGTATATGGTGTGCATTGTAAAACAAATGTTGATAAATTCCTCAAAAAGGCCACAATCAAATTTGCTGCCACTGAATTTACGTATTCATCAAGCCTCTTGGTTGTGACGGCAGAGAATTTCATCCATTTCACACAAAATGCTTCCCGATTTAAAACATGGTCTCTCATCTTATTTAAGACTGCTGTCCCCTCCCTCTCTTCTCATCATCTTTTCTTGTTCTTTCCTGAACTATTTCAAAGCCTTCTACTATACCCCAAACACACCACTCTCTCTCTCTCTCTCTCGCTCTCTCTCTCTCTCGTCTTCCTCTCCTCTTCCTACATCCTCTCCTATTTCTCCCCATCAACTCTTTATACCTCCTCCACTCTTCAGCTGTTTCTCATGTTCCCTCTCATCTTCCTCTACCCACTCCACCTTCATCTTCTCACTCTATTCCCAGGGCTTCTTTGCTGGGTTTTCACAGGTGACCCCCTTTACACGTTGCAAAATCATGATAACTGTGTGCACAATTTAGCAAATTGCACTCCCTATGCTGTGTGTATTACAAATCTAGCAGATATCAATATCATAGTATTTGAGGGCATATCATGCATTTCAGAATACTGATTTACTTAAGTTATCTGTGGCAACTGTTTTGAAAGCCTGAACCTTAGACATTACAATGTGTGTAGTTTTTTAGAAGATTTTGTATGAAGCTTTTTAGCAGAGCTACTACACTGCAGGCTGCTGGCTGGTCTTAAGATATTAGCTAAGAAATAATGAACACGCATCAGGATGAGCGACTGGTCTACAGTGCAGTCATCTATACACACCAATAAATGTCTCCCAGACAGAACTGTCCAATCACTACCTCACAAAGCACAGTAAATTAAAAAAGATGTATTGTACTATATTAAATGACATTTGTTGTGAAAAATTGTGTTCATTTTTTTAAGCATTGACCTTTGTTTTGAGGAATGTAAAAACAGTTGAGAAAACTAAGAGAGCATCGAGAAACATCATATCTCTCTGGTAGGTGTGAACCTCATTATTATTCTGCTAGTGTAGCAGTGATCTGGATGTTAACTATTCTCTGGAGGTTTTACCTTCTAATGGCTTGGGCAGGAAGTGAGCAGCTGGTTTCGTTTTCTTCACCCGGTTCCCTTTCATGGCCTGACCATCTTTATTCAAGCCCAGGAACCATGCTCTCCCCGATTCCTGCTGCCTATACAGCATGGATGAGTAGATCACATAGTAGTTTTCAAACACAGACTCTTTAAACTTGCATTCCGGCGTAAAAAGTTCCTGGAAGAAGCAGAGACAAAAGAGTCAGGCTATTACATCTTCACACAAGATCTGTGGGAAGATAAATAGTTTGTGAAGCTTATTTACATGATACACCGCCTACAATTTTAAGTAATTTAACTATTCAATAAAGAAATTAGTTTGACATATTTGCATGTTGATATCACACATAATTAAAACAACTTGTTTAATAAATTTATCATTTAATTTATTTCAGTATTGGCATTTTTATATAAATCTTACAAACCCCCTGCAGTTCTATCACAAAACACTAGGGGTTCGCAAACCCCAGATTGGGATAAACATATTAGAATATATAGAATTTATGCAATGTAGAGACCATATTTAATTTGACTTGAATTTAAACAAGGTTGAATAACATTTTTAATGTTTTGTCGGAAGAAGGATCGGCACAACAGTACTTCATTTGTGTCATAAAATATGGCGTCTATTCTGACTTAAGTCTAAAAATTCCATGTTTAAATTTCTGCTGTACAAGACACTAAACCATTATTTAATAAGCCAGTATGTGGAGTACATTTCGGTTTGTTTATATAAACACAACTGAAATACCACACTTGGTAATGGAATGGAACACAGAGACCTCCCAGAATACCATTCTACATTTTTCTATTACTTTGCATGATGTCTGAGGTCTAATTTGTAGGCAGACTCTGCAGCTCTGTCTGTTGGTACCTGAAAGAGCATGCAGGCAAAATAATTGGCCCCAAGACAAAATGTGATATTCGCTCATGACAAATTAATCTCTACTTTCACCTTCACTTCAGGTGCCTTGCTCAGCCATGATAAGTCTATTACATTTTCAAATATCCATATACAATTGCACAATCCACAATATAGCAACGTCATTCTGATCTCCACACAATCTTTTAAGTACATCTGATTTAAAACCCCAAATGCATTCAACAAAAAGTAACTTGAAGCAAAATGTGGGCAAACACCCACAATTCACTTGACACCATGAATTAGATTTTTCAGTTTGCATTTGAAAAGGGATAATGCCACACTATAAATCTAGCAGGAGCAGCAAAAAATATTTGTACATTTTGTATCTAAAAATAATTTAGAAACAAATTCATCAAAATGAGGGGCTTAAAAGAACATGTATTTATCTGATCAACTGCACTATATATGGACAAGTAAAACACCACCACAGCTTCCACTCTTCCTGAAAGGCTTTCTACTAGATTCTGGAATATGGCTGCAGGGATTTCCTCCCTTTCAGACAGAAGAGCATCAGTGTGGTCAGGCACTCATGCTGGGATATGGGACCTGGATCGCAATTGCCATTCCAAATTATATCAAAGGTGTTCTTTGGGGTTCAGGTCTGGGCTTTGTGCAAGCCAGAGAAGTACTTCCACAACAGACTCAGAAAATGGTTTCTTTATGAACCTATGTTAGCATGGGTTAGGGTTTGTCTTTACTGGAATTAATGGGCCTAGCAAAACATTTCAGTTAGAAGGGGGTGTTCACATGCTTTTGGCCATGGTGTAAATTTAGAGCAACAAATAAGCACCAGTTTAAACTGTCTTCTATTTCATTTTCAAAACATCCTACACCTTCTTTTTCAGCACATCCCCATTATGGACAAAATATGAATTTAGCAGATGAATCAGTCGAATTGAAGAGCACAAAAAGTTGTAAAAAGATATTACTTAAAGAACGAAGGAAATTTAACCTGAAGGTCATTAGTGGTGAGGTGCTGTACATTTTCGACCATATGTTTAAAATAAAATGTTAAAGGGACAGTTCATTTTAAAATTTAGAATATATATACACACACACACACACAGGTATAATACATTAACCCCTAACCCTAAACCTAATCTTAACCTTACCTTAGAAAAAATAACCGTTTAAATTTCTTTTTTACTACAATAACACAGGAACGAGAGCGATCGACAGACCCCGCCCCGCCTCCGGAACAAACCCTTCTCTGCACTACCCAACATTCACTGTGGTCAAATCACTGCAACGAAATCAACATTTATATTCATATTTATTTATTATTTTAAGTAGTATAAAGGAAAAATTAAGAGTGGAAACAGGAAATCGGATGGGAAAAAGTGCAGGACAATACACAGATTTGAACCATGGTCGCAAGGAAAAGTCTACGCATTCACACTCCATCTTTACACCCCACACCACTGCGCCGACATATATTGGTTAGTGTGTCATATATGTCTGTGGTTCCACCAGACTATCGGGGTGCAAAAAGCTGCACTGTGTGGCAGATGCAATTTACATCAGTGTGCAAATAGACACTCCGTAAAGTTATTCTAGTGCTGTTGTGAAAAAGCAGCATATTGTAAACAGTCAAAGGCTTTATAACATGATCATATTATAATTGGTCTTTTCCTGTTTTAAGTCACAAAAGCAATATCTTCTTATAAACAGCCATAACATAAACTTGCAACATACAATACATTGCAAGTCAAACTTATACAATGGAAGTTATTTATAAAATAAGTCTCCAAATAAGATTCACAAATATCCAGTATAGAATACTTTTTTGGATGTGTTTACAGAGAGTTTCTGATACTATATATTTTAACGTTGTAGCTTTACAAGAGTTTTTCGTAATATTTTGTGCTATTTTGTATTTTGAGAATGTATAATGTATATAATTTCCAGCATGAGTTGTAATGTCATATAAAAACTTAAAAATGTATTTTGGATGTTTATAAGAAGACATTGTTTTTGTCACTTTACTTAAAGCATACCTATTATATATATATATATATATATATATATATATATATATATATATATATATATATATATATATATATATATATATATATATATTACATTATAACTTCTGCTGTAACACACTAAAAGGTGTTTTATGAGACATAACTAATGCATTATAATGGCTTGACAACGCATTACAAATATGGGCTTCATAAATAGTGTTACCGGAATGGTTAACCAGGTTAATTTTGAACCCTCCAACTCTTCATCAATCGAGTTTCTGTTACTGTCTTAACAGTTACCATCACTGATTCCTTAAGCAAGGAAACTAAACACAAGGGTATGACATTTTCTGCAGGTATACAGAGTGCATCAAGATTTAAGACAATTATTAATACAGTACATGTTTGTTTGTCTGTTGCTAAACAACTTGCGGTAACAATCTAGTGCCACATTGTTTTACACTGTATACCTTTGACACCTCTAATGTATATTAGTGGTGCAAAGGCTTTCAAAACTGTGTGTGAACAATTTCAAAGTGTGAAACGTTGCTTAAAATGGGTTTAGGCATAAACTTAAACCAGGTTTAAGTATAGTTTTAAAAGCCTATATTTATATACAACTGAACTGAAATGTTCCGCTTGTAACTGCAAGCATTCATAATGGTTCATTATTTTTCTTGATCGTTGTATTTTAGTGTTGATACTCCCTCGAGGCCTTTTGACTTTGATTCTGTTTGGGAAAAGACTCACATCGAACAGGGGCCCTGATTTTAACGTCATCTTTCATTTGTATTTCGATTGATTTAAGGATTATAAAATATTACCATGTCTTCTGTTAGCAGCCATATCACCCTGTAGCTCTAGACTGGTTACCCATTGAAACTAAGCAGCGTTCAGCCTGGTCAGTGCCTGGATGGGAGACCTCCTGGGGAAAACTAAGTTTGCAGCTTGAAGAGATGTAAGTGAGTGAAGTCTGTATGGATCCTAACACACCAGTATAGTGATGGGGACACTATACTATAAAAAGGCACTATTTAAAAAAATACCAGGGCACTTCTCGTAAAAATGGAGTGTAACTCTGGTGTCCTGGCCAAATTCCCCCAATGGCCCTTATCAATCATGGCCTCCTAATAACCCCATCCATTAATTGGCTGTATCAGTCCACTCTCTCCCCTCCACCAACAGCTGATGTGTGGTGAGCATACTGGTGTACTATGGCTGCCGTTGCATCATCCAGGTGGATGCTGCACACTGGTGGTGGTTGAGGAGAGTTCACTGTGTAAAGCGCTTTGAGTGTAGTATCAGAAAAGAAACATTCTTTTTCAAAACTGAATTAATTTATTCAGTGAAAAGCCATTCATCTTCTCTGTAAGACCCAATATTTGGTGCCATCTGTAAACACTGTGCATATGTTGCATTACTCTGCAAATTTTGGATTGATTACAGCTTCCTGGCTTACTCTGTCAATTCAATAACTCCACCACTTTGAAAATCCATGTAACACTTCACTATATTGGTAAACAGCACCAAGACTATCATTTGTAAATCTACAAGTTCCATCATAGACTATATAATGTGGGATTAAAGCAATCATAAAAGTTATCTGAATAAGAACCGAACTTCCAAATGTCTAAATATGCTTAAAAGTCTCTGTTAATTGCAAAATTCATCTTGAAGAATTACTGTACTGGTTAAAATACTGTAACACTGATGAATATATCTTAATAGCTTTTAAAAGGTCAGTATATCACAATAACTCATCTAGACGTTATAATGAAAATTCCATTTATTTTTTCCCAATCTCTCATTACAAAATATTAAGAATCCCCAAATAGAATTGTTCATTGGAAAAATATTACTACAGAGGTGCTTAATTGAGTAAAAATATATGTTTTAACTTCAGATGAAAAAAGGCCATTTCCACAGGCCTCTTGTGCAGAAAAGGAGTGGAGACAGAAACTAGGTGCACAACACATTAGTCAGATTCAATGGCAGACTAAATGGGATGAAATTGCATTATGTAAGGGAGTTGAACTCGGATGTGTTTCAGAGGGCTCTCTTACACTCTTGATTGAACACTAACAGCAGACTTCATTGACTGCATGCTAACCAAGTGCTTTAACTCACACAAAACCCGATCCTACAAACTGGTTATTTTCAGCATTGATTGCATCAGACCTGGCAAAATAGATAAGATTACAGACATTCTGAAAGGTAAACATTTCATTATTATGAGGTATTTAAAGAGCCACTCTTATTACGCAAAAAAGAGATTCCCTTGAATTCAGAATGCACAGATATAAGAACTCATGCATGCTTTATTCACTATGTAAAGAATTGTAAATATATGTGTTTGCTAATGCCACAGTCTTCTTTAAAGTCTAGAAGTGTCTTTTCCTTCCAGAATATCAAGATCTCACAACTGTTATACCAGGCTGCCCATCTCATCTTATAATGTCTTTGTTATACTTTTTAATATAATTTATATCACATATACGGTAAATCATCAAAAAGAAACATTTCAAAAAGTGTTGGCAGCAGTAAATATTTATTTAAGAAAGAGGGGAATCATGGTTAAGAAAAAGCTAATCAGACTTACAGTGGGTAAGCAACTAGAATGAGCCTTAGAACAGTGGCGAGTAACGCCACATGAAAACTTCAAATTCTCACACGTAAAATCGCCGACAAGAGGCACAAAGAGACACTTTTGTCACCATTGTTTAGTAGTGTGAAGAAACTACTAAACTCTCGTCGCTCGTATGAATGTAACATATCATAAGAAAGTGTTTCACTGCTGCTCAAATGCTCTTTTGATAGCATCATTTATATGTATAAATGTTTTCCACAGGGGCATCATTAGACCCCTTTTACTGGGGCACGTGCCCCAGTATAAATCTGCTGTGCCCCAGTAAAATCTCAAGTTTGAGTTTTAACGATTTACTTTATTTGTCAGTGCATTCATTTAGATTGATAATCCCGGAAAAGATAAATGTATCTATCTAAATGCAAAGCAGTAACCCACCCAATCAACACAAATCTGAAAACACAAATCAGATGCATGTGCACAAAAATCCATGTCCGTGCGGCGCGCGCCTGTGTGCTTGCTATAACCAAAGCCACTGCAGCACGCACTGCCACACACACAAGTCCAGGGGCAGGTAGCACCAGCTATATGTATGTTACAATGTTGCTTAGTTGTGGCATAGTCAGCGCTTTGGGAACAACTTTAGGTGTGACCAGCTGTGAATGTGTGTGCTTCATGAGCCTGTCAGAAACTTCCTACTTTCCTCTGCTAGGAGTTAGATTTGTTAGGCAGTGCCCCCCCCCCAAACGTTCAAAACTAGAAAACAGATTTCTGTCTGGTGGCCAAAAATAAATACATTTTAAAAAATGAAATAAAAAAAGGGAAGGGAATACTATATCAGTCCCTTCCTTTCTTCTATGACCTCCATAACGACCATTCTCATTCATGGAGGAATCCTTATACTTCCCGTGTCTTCGTGCCCTCGACGTTGACATATTCGACTATCGTGGGTGCTGAGGCTCGGGGGTATTCGGTGATGCCGCCGGTAGAAGAGACACTTGCAGGTTATCTCTCGCCTGGCTCGGCATCATCGCTAAAGAGACCCACTCTCCCCACAAAGCTGTGCAGGATCACCTCCACGCTTTTGGGGAAGGGTTAACAGGCAGCAGGTCAGGCTGGTGCTGCCCTGCACACTATGGAAATGTTACAGGCGTACTAGGCTAATCTGTTGAAGGACCTGAGTGTGGGCACCACGGTCGACGAAGAGGCTTTCTCTGAGCTTTGTCATGCCATGGATCTGTCTCTCTGCACGACTAAGCAGACGGCTCACGCCATTGGCCGGTCTATGTCTGCTTTAGTCAGCATGGAGAGACAATTATGGTTTAACCTATCGGGTCTCAGAGACAAGGACAAAACTTTCCTACTTGATGCCACGGTTTCGCCTTCTGGATTATTTGGTGACACTATGAATATAGTTATCACCAGGTTCCAGGAGGCAAAAAGTCACTTCCTTCCTCGCCACACTCAGGGGAGGGGCCGTTGGCCACCCAGCCCCGCCCCGGTCCTTCTAGACGGGAGGCTCAAAACAAAGCGTGGCGAATCGTGCTCCCCCTCGTAAAGACTAGGGTCCGGTCCGGTATTTCTAAAAAGGAAAAAACCCTGACGTTTTTGCACCCAGCCTTGTGGGGGTAGCCCCCCTCAGGACGGGGCACGTGTATTATCCACTTCGACTCTCCCGGTACCCCCAGAAAACCTCTCTATTCCCGCCACCTCTGGTGTTTCGGGAGTTAGAGGCTTCCAGCTAAATGTTGGGTGTACCGCTGCTTCCTGCCATAGTCCAGGATGCGGAACACTCGAAATCCCCTCAACAGGAAGTGTCAAAATTAATAACCATCTCAGAGAATCTGGCAGCATGGAAACTTCTGCCAGGTATTTCTATGTGGGTCCTAAGAACAGTAGAAAATGGCTACAGAATTAAATTCGCTTGCCGCCCTCCGCATTTCAACGGCGTGGTTTCTACTACCATGAAACCGGAGCAGGCATGTCTACTGTGGAATGAACTGCAAAATCTCTTGGTCAAAGGGGCCATAGAACATGTTCCCCTTCCAGAGAAAGTGTCAGGTTTTTACAGAAAATACTCCCTGGTTCTCAAGAAGGGTGGGGGGTTGCGTCCGATCTTTGACCTTCGAGGCTTGAATCGCTCTGAGGGCATTCAAGTTCAAGATGCTAACTTTCAAGATCGTGTCTCAAATCCAACACTGAGATTGGTTGGTCACGATCGATCTCATGGACATGTACTTTCATATAGAAAGTCTGCCACAACACAGGAAGTTCCTGAGGTTCGCTTTCGGGGGTGAAGCTTTCCAATATCGGGTTCTTCCATTCGGTCTAGCCTTATAACCCCACACATTCACGGAATGCATGGATGCAGTACTGGCTCCTTTGCGACTCCGGATCATCGTCATTCTGAATTACATAGACGACTGGCTCATACTAGAACAGTCACAAGAACTGGCATTACAGAACAGGGATATCGTCTTAGCTCATCTGGTTTCTCTGGGGTTGAGGCTCAACGCCAAGAAAAGCGTCCTCTCTCCCACTCAGAAAACTACCTATCTGGGGATCGTATGGAATTCGATCACAATGCGGGCACAATTGTCTCCCGCTCTAATCGAGTCCATTCAGAACACCCAGAGCAAAGTCAGGCTAGGCCAAGGTTGCACTGTTCGTCAGTATCAACGACTACTAGGTCTCATGGCAACTGCGTCCTCGGTGATCTCTTTGGGCCTTTTTGAACATGAGACCATTTCAGTTGTGGCTCAAAGCCATGGGATTTCATCCAAGGGTCAATTCCCTAGTCTAATATGGGTTACACGCTGTGTGCAATGTAACCTTTATATGTGGTTCAGACCCCGGCTCCTCACTTTGGGTCCCACTCTAGGTGCGTCTAGCCATTGCAGGTTGCTAACGACAGACGCCTTCCTGACGGGCTGGGTAGTGGTCTTAAGTGGTCATCCAGCTCAAAGGGAATGGGAGGGTCATCAGCTCGATTATCACATTAACTGTCTCGAGTTAATAGACGTATTTCTGGCCCTGAAATACTTCCTCCTGAGGCTGCCATGTCTTGGTATGGGTGGACAACACAGCGGTAGTCTCTTACATAAACCATCAAGGAGGTCCATGTTCACGCCAGCTGAACAGACTGGCACAGCAGATTCTCCTTTGGGCCCAGGGCAAGCTCCTGTTAATTAGAGCAGCTTGTATCCCTGGATGTCTGAATGGGAGCAGATTTACTGGCCAGACAGAAAATACCGACAGGGGAGTGGAAACTCCACCCCAAGGTAGTGGAACAAATCTGGTTGAGATTTAACAAGAGCAGAAGTGGACCTTTTCGTCTCCCAACAGACAGCGCAATGTCCCCTCTACTTCTCTGAGTCACTCAGCCCCCCCTGGGGCTGAACACGATGGCACATACATGGCCCAGAATGTGCCTGTATGCTTTCCCCCCAGTTTCTCTTCTCCCGGGAGTCTTGGCCATAGTTCGCCAGTAAGATAATGTCTGAGTTACTTGACTGTAACCCATGCTCCCTGATAAAAGCGGAACGAGATGCTTCGCTTCATTGCCGCACTGGGATGCCCCAGGAATGCTCTTCAGACAAAATACCTGACGATGCACCTGTGACGCATGTATTTATAGCCCTGCTACAGGTGCATCCAATGATGTCACCGGCAGAGGCTATACATTCCGGTCAATGTTCATTGATGTGTTGCACACATATTCACAGCTGATCACACCTAAAGTTGTTCCCAAAGCGCTAACTCAGCACAGCATCTCGTTACGCTTTTATCAGGGAACAAGGGTTACAGTCAAGTAACCCGAGACGTTTTCAGTGTGCGTCGTCCGGTGTCAAGTGCTAACATATACGAAATATAAGATATATATACAGTATATATATATACAGTACATCTTATATAAGAAAAAACTTTTCCAACCTGTTGTATTAGCATTTATTTATCAGCCCTTATTTATTTTAGATACAGTTCCTATATATTGTTATTTACACAGGGCAAATATACAATTTATTGAATTGAATTTTATTACATATCATATTTTAATGGGGATTTAATTTATTACAGCTGACAGTTACACAAGCAGACAAGGTTTGAACATCAACTGTAGTGAGATAAAACTTCTGAAATTCACAGCTTTTTAACACTTCTGTGTACAAATTTGAAGGCTGTTTATTGGGTCAATGCTGGTAAACGTCAATTCGACTATGCATTACTTTATGGAGAGCTTACGACCTACTAGTTAAGTCTTGCCTTAAGAATAGGTGGTGCAACCAAATTAAGCACCCTCTTATTTACAAATTAACTAGTAAGCCCTAAGTGTGAACTTTACGTCCTAACTTACGTGAGAACTTACACACTGCTAGTGCAACCCTACCCAGGTATCAGCATTCAAGTCAGAATTGAGGTAGGCTATGAAAACATGATGAAACTAAAGTAAATTTCTAAATAATACAGATGATCTTATTTTGACTTAAACATTATTGGCTCCTGTAGATGGACATCAGAAAATTCTTTGGACAAAGCAGCGACAGGAAAGCAGAAAGAGAGATGAGTTTGAGGGAGGTAAGACTTGATAAACAAACTGCATCCTCAGCCTTCAGAGTCATGTTTCAGACATCAGATGAAAAAGTATCAAGTCTCAGGAAAACCTCTGTCAAGTCTTCAGGAATTGCAGAGAAAATAAATACATTTCCCCTGCTGTCACTCACTCGACGTTGTGTCGAATGTAGTGACACAAGGGGTCTTTCTTGAGAGCCTTGTGTACCACTGAACAATGAGAAACGCTGTGCAGTCCATGCCCTGAAAGCGCTTCAGTCTAAAAGAGTGTTTTCTCCTAAAAGAGTTTATTTTCTCTAAAAGAGTTTCATTTTCACTCACAAAAGAGCAATACACAGCAGGCATTTAACGTCCTTTTCAGGACACGTCTTTTTAAACATGCCTTTCCACCTCTGTGTAGTTCCTGAATGTGGTCGATATCTCTCCAAAACGCTGCCTCATGTGCCTGGTTAGCGATCACACTGAGGCAGCATTTGTGGATGGCACATGAACTCACTGCAAGTACATGACCATGGCAGCGTTGCGGTCACGGCTTTCATTTCTCAAAGTGAATACCATTTCAGCTGCCCCCGGTGTCGCTCTTTCCCACGGGATTGAGGAGGCTATTTGGGGATGGCAGCGGGCTCGGTTTCGCCAGGTAAATCCCCACAAACCACCCGCCCCCTGGCACGCTCGCTTGATCCGTCCGGGCTCGAAGTAAGTGTGGCTCGCCCCTCAGACAGCCTACATTCTCCCTTGAGCCCCCAGAATTGGATGATGACATCGCTGCTGCATCGGAGAGTGTTCAGGCATCTGAAGCAGAGGACTCGACTGGACTGCCACCTTTGGGTCAGCCTGCAATGCGCGGCGAAAACGACAGCGCCTTACGGGCAGAGATTGCAACTCTGCTACTCATGGATGCGATAGAGCTTGTCCTTCCAGCCGAGATGAAGAAGGGTTTCTACAGCCCTTACTCATCGTATCCAAAAAAAGGCGGTGGGTTGCAGCCAATCTTGGACTTGTGAGATTAATTTAATTTTAATGTAATAAATTGGAAAATGAGCCAAATATCATCTTGACATCGTCAAATGCATCAGCTCAAATGCAAAAACTGATCAAACCTGGTCTGTCGAAAAACATCAGTGTTGGAGCAGATACAGATTCACGTATCGGATTGGTACATCCCTACTGTATACTGTAGTAAAACATCAATTTATGTCCTTGACAATTACTGTTGTAGTCATTTTATGAAAAAGATAATAATAATAAAAAGATTTATGTTAAACTATCTAGATATCATTGTTTATTTTTCAATTATTATGATTATATTCATATTTACAATTGTATTTATTAACTAATTTGTATTGGTGTTTTTCCACCTGTTGTTGAGTGATTTTTAAGTCACTGCAAAAGGGGCCAAACTTGGAGAAGATAAATGTCATGGCTCCAGTGAGTTTGATAGCTTGTTTTGTATGTTTTGTTATTTTCTCTCCCTCATCTCTCGCAGGCGTGGCGATCACGCCTGTATGATCAGTGATTCTATGGGAAAATGTATTGTTCCCGGGGGAACGCTGACAATGCAACTGATTAGCGTGCAGAGCAACACCTGTTCTCCTCTAATTCACTCTCTTCTTAAGCCCTTTGTGTTCTCAGTATCTTGGCTAGATTGTTGTTTGGTGTGAAGTGACTAAACTCCGTCTCTGCTTAGTCAGTCCTGTCTTGTGCATCTGTTGGTTGCCCGCGTTTCAGGTGTGTGGTTGCCTTCCAGTTCACTATATGTCACCTGGGAGGATACCTCGTCTTTGCCGGTATGTCGGGAGCTAGATCACCCAACCCTGCTGGGCATCCTTCTGCACCTCACTAGGCTTCAAAGGGGGATTCCACAAATCTACTCCTGACTTTCACAATGCACACACTCATTCTACATATACACTCTTCATGGATTGCCCCTTGCATGGCCACAGCATGGGTGCTTCTCTGTCATCTTTCGCTGCTGCAGCTGGAGCCGGGATCCTCGACAACCACAGTGACTGCTCATATTTATCATAAATAAATCCTTTGAACTGTTCCTCTGCATTTGAGTCTGTTTGTCTTGCTATCACTCATTACAGTAAAATGTTTCAATTTGGGAAGGTGGTTATATATGATTTTCAATTCATTATTTTTAATATATTTTAGTTTAGTTTGAAGTGTAACTTACATTTTATGAGAATTCATGTTTCAATAAATTAATTTAAATTTAAAGCAAAATTGACCGGAAGAAGTGAAGGAGCAAAGACAAAACTTCACAGCCTAACATGGAATACTGATACAATAATTGTTACTACTAGCAATGATAGTCAGTAGATTCAGTAGATTCATATAATAAAAAATACTTAAAAAATAATAAAAAATACTTAAATTCTCTATAATTTAAAGGAGCCTACATCCAAGTCCTGACTCAAACTCTTGCACGGCTTCGGCTAAGGAGCATGGCTTCGGGCATGCGACTTGTGAAACAGTTGTCACACTTTGTAATCATCGAGGAATAAAATCTGATTATAATGTTTTTTGCTATTCATTTGTTGACGAAATAGGAGTGGAAAGCATTTTATGTAGGCATATACATAGGCATAAAGGTCAATGAGAATGAAAAAATTATAAATATTTATTTATAAGGCATGTTACAACAGCAGAGAAGGCTTTGCTGGCCCTGAGAAATCGCCACTGGTATAAAAGGAGTGTGTCGCTGTCATAGAAGTATGTCTCACATTCAACGAGGATGCAATTAATGTACAAAAGAACATAAATAAATGTTTCTGTTATTCTAGTACACTGCATACAGTCCATTAACTCTTCCTACTTCTTATGAATGTGCTGTGTTTGTTAATATCGCTGGTGCTTGAGGCAATGGACTACCTAATAGGATGGCAGGTGGTGCAAAAACCGGACAAGAAACTCCTAATTAAACTGCACTTGACCCAGCCATTAGCACTTTGCACACACAGTTTCACCAAACCCACTTGCATCTAGACTTAGCTCATGCTTACAATAAAATACTAAAACTTCACGGCCATACACACTGACTTTGCACATTTGACGTCTTGCATAACGCTGCGCTTAACGATATTAAAATATGAAGAAAAAAAAAATTAAATGACTGTGATGTGGAGAATGCACAGTCTTTGATTCAAAAAGAAATTTCTTAAAAAAAAGACTGGAATTCTTTGATGTCACTAAAAAGTTTTGTGGAAAAAAAGCTGCACAAACTTTCTATAGCATGTAGAATCCCGTCATCTCTTGCCTAACAATGAGAGAGTTTACATGCACAACAGTACGGATAACTATAAAAAAAAATGAAACTTGACAATGCAAGAAAACTACATTTACAAGATATTTGAAATCATCAGGTTATTCTCTGGTTTTGCCATCAAAACGTAAACATACTTGCACACAACATATACTGTATGCTGTTTGGAAAAGCTGCCAGAATACCGGTAAAGGTGTTAACACGCAGAGCATGTGATGGTATCCGATCGGTTTATGTTTAAACAATTTATGATCTCACCCTGACAAAAGAAAACAGTTTAAGGTGTTACACAACCTTGGACATCGTCGACTTTAGCATAAATGGTATGAGATTGTACATGTAAATGCATACAATATTACATAAGCTGAACACTATAATTATATATTTTTTTAAATTATATAATTTACAGGGAAAAAATTCAACTCAGAATCACAGAAAAGTGCTGTGTACTGTACTTTGAAAAAGAAAGAGGATTTGATGGCCACACTTAAAACCTCTTTCGTCTCTCATGGGTTGTGAATAGGGAGCTGACGGTCAATACCAGCGGCTAAACTAAAAGCTTGATTTAATTTTCCATTCTAGCCAACAAATTAGACAGGTGATATGTTTCATGCTGTCTACCTTTGATCTCTGGCTGTAAACACTATAAGGAAAAAGCAATCCATCGCTTCTAACCGCCTTCTGCCTGATGCTCTTTTCTTGACAGCTCTTCCTTTTCTCAGGCTGCTATTAAAATGGCACATACCTTTCTATTGTGTAACCATGGCAACGCTTGAAAGGTTGCTGCCTAGCAATTAAGTTTTTCCCCCTTCGTTCCTTTGTTGAAGAAAGACATCAGTATTTTTAGTATTTGAATACTGTATGCATATGCATGGGGGTTTCTGTGCTTGTTTCAAGAGTCATTGTATGAAACATTGTATCATGGAATGTGTTGATGATCTCAGTAGGAACATGTTGAGAAATGTATTACTATCAAGCAATTAAAGGGCTCGAAGTAAAAACTTAAATATAGCTCTTTTGGAATTTCACTGGGATTTCACGGAACAAAAGAACTTCGTGAAATGTATAAATGCTCCTCAGCGAATGTAGATAGCTAGCTATTTGAGACTGATGGAATAGGAAGGGAAAAAAATGATTGGAGGGAAGATCAGTTTATTTTCTCATCCCTCCATTCATTGCCCCTGTGTTTCACCCCACAAATTCGTTCTGCTTTAAATGTGTGGCCATAATTGACCTTGGCCAGAGCCAGAAAGGGCAGTTTACTCTAGACACAGATAATCAACCCATCCCTGTCTGAGAGCAGATGAAGAGAGGGGGATGGGGGAAAAGAGAGGGAGAGAAGGAGTGAGAGAAGTGGAAGAGAACAAAGGTTAAGGGAGGCAGGGTTGAAGAAGGAATACAAAAAATAAGACAAGGGAGTGAGAGACAGAACACAAGGAAAGCAATAAAGAGACAGACCTTTTAAATTGAAATTGAATTGACAGACAAAAAAGAAGCAAAAAAATGTATTAGGCTGTCAAAAGATTTTTCACTAAAAGAATCAATGGAAACAGTCAATGTTGGTTGAATCTAATCAATTAATCCATGATGAAACATTTGTATTCAAAAGACTCACACCTCTGCTCATCTTGAGTAAAAAAAAAGTCACATCAAAAGAGAATGAAATAATGTGAGCTTCACTGAATTTTCTCAATGAACCAAACACAAAAGAAGGGACACTGTTAAATATGGATGGTATATAAATGTGTATTTCCTCGGCAGGCTCTGATAAGCCTCTTCTTAAAGTAACAGGACCTCAAAAAGGCTTGTTGACAATTACGAGGACATTTTATCTTTCTCAGACATGAACCAAACAAGAACCATAGCATTCAATCCAAAATTCCCACCACTGCAATTCTCATCGGCTGCAACAATGACACAAACAGAAAACAGCTATACATACACCAGAAATTGTAACACGTGAGCACAAGAACATTTTCCCGTTTGCATGTGAAAGAATAATTTTCTCACATATACAAGAAACTTTCACGTGCACAAGATAAAATTGTCACACGAGCATGAGAAACTTATCTCTCTGGATTTGTTTTTATGCAAGGGTCACTTAAGGGACTCCGTAGGCTAGTTCAACCAAAAATTACAATTCATTTACTCGCCCTCATGCAGTCCAAGATGTGTATGACTTTCTTTCTTCTGCAGAAGGTCCAACAGATAAAGGCAGCATAAAATACTCCATATGACTGAACTAAACTATATCTTCAGAAGCGATATGATAGGTGTGGTTGAGAAACACATCAATATTTAAGTCCTTTTTTACTATAAATCTAATTTCACACAGCACTCCTATGCACATTCATGGGAGTTCACGAATGTCTCCTCCCTGCCCAATAGGTGGCAATATGCACGAAGAATGTGAATCAGCAAAACACAGAAGAAGTAAAAAAGGACTTAAATATTGAACTGTTTCTCACCCACACCCATCATGAAGATATAGATTTAACACCTGAGTTGTATGGACAACTTTTATGCTGCTTTAATTGACTTACACTGCTGTACATGCCATAGAAATATTTTCAATTCAAACACATATTTTAAGCACTACTATTCATCCCTTCTTTGTTGATCATGGAGTGATTTTTGCCATGATGAATAGCTTATAGCCCACTGTCTTTTGAAGAGTAGTCTAACCACAAGCACTTAAAACTCTTCATTCAGTCTCCCTGAAGAGAGTGACCTTTTGGCTGTGTGGTAGATTTTTAACACTAGCCCTGTGAAAGGCAATGTCCCCAGATTCTGAGTGCACTTTAAGTGTCTCTGCTTCAGCTCTATTGTGTGTTTACTAAGAAACAGGGAAAAAACAATCCTGTCAAGCCCTAAAGAAAATTTTGTACATACCGTATTTTCTAAATCTCTGCTAAGGATTCATTTCTGCCTCAATATACCAGATGGAAAAATTATAAATCCAAAACTGACTATAGTAAAGCTAAATACAAACAACTTATTTCCCAGTTGAGTACATCTCAGTGCTTGCAGTCTTAATGTCTTTCTTTATACAGTGACTGTAATGCATTGTGCACAAGGCTCTTTAGGATAGAGAGATGCTAGGATAGAATAGCTGGCTGTGGGCCAGTTCACACTAGCACAGGGTGGTAACAAGGGGTGAGGAGGTACCATTACAAAATAGATGTACCTCTGTTTAATGCAAATCAAATTTCAAATTATAAAATAAAGTAATTAAATTAACAGAGTGACTATTTGCACCAAGGTGAGAACAGCACCCACCACACAGCATGGCTAATGGCATCCTAATAGTCTGATAGAACCATAGAAATTTACAAAAAAATGCATTCATTGTGTTGTAATGGAGAGTAAAGGCAGTGAGAAAATGCTTTTATGCAAGAGCGATCCAAGTTTGAATATGCCTTTCATCTCACTCTTATGCACGTCCTGTTTCCTATGTTACAGTGTTAATTTTTTTTTTAAAGACTTATCTTAATAAATAAAAATGAACATAAAGTTGATTTCTTCGCTTGATGGTCGACGGGTTCAGATAAGGGCTTAATCCGGGTAAGGGGCGGGGTCTGTCGGTGGTCTAACGGTTTTTCATCGGAATATCAGCTAATTCTTCATTACATTTAAATGTTTTATGTAGATTAAAAACAATAAAGTTTTCTATAATGCATTTTCTGAAAAAAAGCCAAAAGAAATTAAACCCATTATACTGTGACATTATATTATAAAAGTGTATATTTTCACTTTTTATAATCATGCTTTTATATCACTGACAACATAAATGTATTGATGAATGAAACAAAGGCACTTTTCTCTTACTGGGCTTAATTTTCATGAACGCGCTAGGCCCAGCTCAATGTGCAGTAATAGTGCACTGCTTCTTTTCCAGTTTTTCTGAGAGCCTTAATTGTAAGCGCAAAGTGGGCATGGGTGTTAGCTTTATGTGTTATACATAAACGCGAGAATATGATTTCTTGAAAGTTATGTTTTTTTGTTGTTGTTTTTTTCCAAATGTAAATGGAGCTGTTAGAGCTCCATACAGTGTTTGTCCTTGAGAGAAATCTTACCATGAGCCAGCACTGGCCACAAAAGAGCTGTTGATCTTTAAATCGGGGCCAGGCTAGTAATCTGGAAGTCAATATTGACTAGCCAGGAGATGTGAGGTGTCTCTAACAAGCTTCCAGACTGCAGGAAGGCAGAACTCAGGGCTGTAGCAGTCCTGTGCACAATTCCCAAGCAGTCAGTCTTACAGAGACATTGATGACACACAGTCCAATGCCCTGAGAAAGAAACATGTATCTTGCCATTAGATCTTCAGCTGCATCATGGGATTGATATTGAAAAAAGCATAAAGTACTTGTGTGTAAGTTTGGGGAACTGCTGAGGAATATTCTGAAATGTCCGTTTCCTCTTTTTGTTCTAAACCCCTAACCCTAATAAACATTGGTGCGTAAAGTCCTGGAGCATTTACGTAACAGAATGATACCTCAAATTGTGTGGCTGGTTGAGGAGAGGTGTCCTACTACTTTTCTAAGTAATCAGACTATTTTTGAAAAAGATTTTCGTCTTGTGGACAATAAAATAGGAAAATAAATCCAATTACACATTAAAGGACAAGCCTACGTCGAGATCTAGGGAGTCGTACAGAGACTTGGGGTGGGCTCTTTAGACTTGAAAAGTAATCAACCACAAAACAGTGTCTCAGTTATGCCATGAGAACCTCCAAGACCACCCTAGCAACCATCCAGAACCAAATTGTGCAGCAACATAACAGAATGGAAGTGCAATGAGCATTTTAAGATGTCTTTGGAAAGGTCTAGATACTTATTATGTGCTTGATGTGATCCCAACAACAATCTAGTTTGCTTCAATACATAGATGGCCATGTGGTTTTAACCTTGAAATGTCTTTACTGCATGTTAGCAGGGAGAGTTTGATCCTGTTTCTGTGTGAGTGTGTCTCCCTTATAGACAGGATATTCCTCCAGTAGGGATTCCTGTCTGCCAGTGAGCACAGTGAGTCACCTTCCACCTCACATTCACATCTTGTGTTAGTGTGGGAGTATGTGTGTGTTTGCATGTGTGTGTGAGCGACAGTGTAAATGATTATTTCCTCTCCCCCATGCAATATCTGTCTTGAACTGTTAGCCAGAATATTGAATGAAGTATTTTCCATTTGTTCTTACACCCTGATATACCTGTTTTGTGGATGTAAAAAAATGCTGTTTAGTTGTGTGTTCTGGAGTTGGTTGAAGACATGTTCATTATTATGGATGAAAATATAGGATGGCATTCACTGGACTGCACACTTTCAAAACCAATATTTAATTTCATATAGACTGAAAATTCTGGAAGGATCTGAATATATCATTCTGTAATATTCTATAATATTTTGCACACACTTAGCACATCTTGTTTTTTAAAAAGGCTGATTTACAGTCAGTGGCTCTAACAGAATGTATTTTTTTTATCTTAATTGTTTCAAACTGGGCTCTTAAGCACCCCCAGGGAGGCAGACTCTGCCTTTTACTGGCCCAGAGAGCTGCTCACAGAGTGTGACAGAAAAATTCACAGAGGCAGAGGGATGGACTCAATCACTGGGTTTATTGACAGAGGGAATGGACAAGAGGTGTAACAAACAGGTGAGGCAATCCAGATACAGGTGCATAACAAACAGCAGGTGAGTAAACTCCAAACAGGGAAATAACAATATGCAGATGAAGGGAAACCTCACAAAGTCTTTTGGTCTTTACAGGAAATGTAAACAAATCAGGAGAATCCAAATGCTGGGGAACAAACAGAGGATGAACCAACACTAAACTCTGATGAGGGAACAATAATAGGAAGGAATATAATTACAGGTAAGTCTAGACAAATTTGGGAGTCCATAGTCTCCGGGGAAACACTGACAATGAGAACAGACAATGATTGTGAGTAAGCAGGGTTCTTATGCAGTCCTTGATTAATCACTGATGATGCGCAGGTATGTGTGAAAAACTCAGGGGAGATTGAGCACTGTGTGGAGTGAGGGAGAGGGAGCAGAGTGTGGCGTGAGAGAGGCTGTGACAGACCCCCCACCCCCACCCCCCCAGGCGACTCCTGGCACCCAAATATGGAGGAGGGCATGAGGACACAGATGTCAGGGGACGATCCAGGAGGGTGATCCGGTGGCCAGGGAGGTAACCAGGAGATGGCCATAGAGCAGGGACAGGGTCAGGAGTCCTGGGAGGTGGCCACAGAGCAGGGACAAGGACAGGAGGCCTGGGAGGCGGCCACAGAGCAGGGACAGGGTCAGGAGGCCTGGGAGGAGGCCACAGAACAGGAACAGGGTCAGGAGGCCTGAGAGTGGCCATAGTGCAGGAACAGGGTCAGGAATTTTTGAAGGTAGCTCTAGGAAGAAAGGGAACGGGGTCTGGCGGTTTGGCCGCAGGAGGTGGAAACTTAGGGGCGCAGCCATAGGCAGATCCAGAGGTGGAGCAGTAGGAGTAGGAACTTGAAATCCCAATGGTGGAGCTGGAGATGGGTCTGGAGACGGAACCACAGGAGTATAGAGGATTTGGGTCTCAAGAGGAGGAGCAGGCGGAGTCGCAGGAGGATCGAGATTTGAGACTCAGGTGGTGGAGATAGTGGCAGAGCAGGCTGAACCATAGGAGGTGGAGTTTCAGGGGTGAGGGCAGAGCCATGGACGATTCTGAGGGTGGAGCCAAGGGAGGCTCAACGAAGGCAGGCGGAGCCAGGAGAGGCTCAACGGGAGGAGCCAAGGAAGGTGGAGCCAGGAGATGCCCTAGGGGCTGAGCCAATGAAGGCGGAGCCATAGGTGTCTCGAGAGGCGGAGCCAGGGAAGGCAGAGCCACGGGAGGTTTGAGGAGTAGAGCCAGGGAAGGCAGAGCCATGGGAGGCTTGGAGGACGAAGCCATGGAGAGCTCGAGGAACGAAGCCGTGGAAGGCTTAAGGAATGAAGTTATGAAAGGCAGTGCCATGGGAGGCTCAAAGGGAAGAGCCATGTGAGGCTCAAGGGGCGGAGCCAGGGAAGGCAGAGCCGTAGGAGGCTCCAGGGGTGGAGCCAGGGAAGGCGGAGCCATAGGAGGCTCGAGGGATGAGGTCATGGATGGCGGAGCTGTGGGAGGCTCGAGGGATGAGGTCCTGGAAGGCGGAGCCATAGAAGGCTCAAAGGGCAGAGGGCAGGCTTGGAGCAAGGAGCCAAGGAAGGCTTGGACGAAGGAGCCATTAGTGACTGGGAATTGACCTCCATGGTAGAGCACAGGCAGAGACTGGGGTACAACCTCCATGGTCACGAGTACAGGCAGCGACTGGGGAATGACCGCCATTGTTGTGAGCACTGGCAGCGACTGGGGAGTAGGAGCCCTTTTTCTCATCCTCTTCTTCCGGACAGCTGGAAGCGTTGTTACGGGGATGGTCGAGGCTACAGGCATTGGCGCAGACTCATTAACTGTGGAAGGCATTGGCGCTGACTCGTTAACTGTGGCAGGCATGGGCACTGGCTCGTTAACAGTGGCAGGCATTGGCGCTGACTCGTTAACCATGGCAGGCATGGCTTAGGGTAATGGTAAAAACTCTCCACCTCCGGAAGGGCTGTGTGTTGATGAAAGTTCAGCCCCATTCCGTAAATAGATCTGAGGAAGGAGTCCGATATTATGGTTGGGGTGACGAGTTGACAGAACTTAGTGTTTTCTAGGAGAGGAAGATCTTGTTTAAATAGCTCATTCAATGCACCAGTCAGCTACATGTTTTGGTGATTGCTCATCTATGTTGGTGGAATACCTGCTGAGTCCTTTTTGGTTGGTCTGTTCTTCTGTAATGGAGAAACTCATGGGGGCAGAGGGATGGACTCAATCACTGGGTTTATTGACAGAGGGAATGGACAAGGGGTGTAACAAACAGCTGAGGCAATCCAGTCACATGTGCATAACTAACAGCAGGTGAGTAAACTCCAAACAGGGAAATAACAATATGCAGATGAAGGGAAAACTCAAATGGAGGATGAACCAATACTAAACTCTGATGAGCGGAACAATAACAGGTAGGTATATAATTAGAGGTAAGTCTATACAAACTAGGGAGTCTGTTGGCTGACTGACAATGAGAACAGACAATGATTATGAGTGAGAGCGGTGTTCTTATGCAGTCCTTGATTAATCACTGATGATGCGCAGGTGTGTGATTAACTCAGTGGAGAGTGAGCCCTGTGTGGAGTGAGGGAAAGGGTGCAGAGTATGGCGTGAGAGAGGGAGTCCGGTGAATCCGTGACAGAGAGCTATCAAACCCTCTAGAAGGAGGAATATGAACAGCACTATGGGGGATATTTAAACCATCCATCTCCACAAGCATGGGAATACCGTTCTCTGGCAATTAGAGAAGCCCCATCAGGCTGACATCACTGAAGCCCTGAGGAACACTTGAAAATGTAAATGCACTGAAGCCGCAGTACAGTACAAACTTGCCAGATGTTCTTTGACTGTAGAGTTTTTACATTAAAGAGTTTTTACACATATTAAATATACATATACTGTACATAAAATATGTACAGTATAATAAACCGGATATCTCACAGGATATAAAAATCACAAAATAGATATCTTTGGCATCTTAATTGTTTGTCTTAGACTGCAATGAGATTTAATAGAAAGCAAGTGAAGCTGCTTAAGTCTCCTACTTCAAATTTGTATCTGAGAAGAAAATACCAGTAATATCATATTATTCCTGTAAACCATTGTGACAAATTGTAGACAAACTCTTTTGTGTTTTTGTTTCATTTGTCTCAATTTTCATTTATTTTTATTTATTCTGAGGTGTTTTATGAGAAATATCAGAGAAAAGTTGATGAAAACATACCTGCAAACTCCATTAAAGGTCTAGTTCACCAAATAAATCAAAATTCTCTCACCCTCATGATATCCCAGGTGTGTTTGACTGTCTTTCTTCCTCCGAACCCATTTGAAGAAAAATAGAAAACTATCTTAGTTCAGTAGGTCCTTAAAATGCAAGTGAATGGAGATTTCACTTTTGAAGCTCCAAAAATCACAGACAGCCAGCTAAACATCATCCATACGACACCAGATGTTAAATTAATGTCTTCTAAAGTGATACGATCACTTCTAGTGCGAAAAACATAAATATTTATATACTTTTTAACTATAATGCAATGCTTCACGAGAGGGTGGAGTCCAAGCGGTAATCTCACATTCCCTGTCTGTCGCTCACTTTGACGTTGTGTCGAAGTAGCGACACTAGGGGTCTCTCTTGAGCACCGAATATGCCTCTGATCTTTGAAAAAAGGCCAATGAGAAGTTGGCAGACAGTATTTGCATACTCCGCCCCCAGACATACGGGTATAAAATCGGAGAAATACATCAAGTTCATTCAAAAAATATTCTTCGGAGCCGATGGTTGTGCATGCAGTCAGCTGCGAGTCACACACCTGTTCCTGTTTCTGTTCCTCGGACGCTTTGCCTGCTGTTGGATCTACTCAAAAAAAAAAAAAAAAAAGTGGCTTTTCTCCTCTGCACAGCAGTGCAGCTTGCCCCTGGGCACTTCGACGGCGCAGAAAGCTTAAAAGAGTTTATTTAAAAGAGTGAGTTTCTCTATAAAAGAGTATTTTCCTCTACAAGAGCATTTTCACAGCGGCATGGAATGTCCTTTTCAGGACGTGTCTTTATAAAGATGCCATTCCGCCCCTGTTTAGTTCTTGGATGCGGTAGAGTGCTCTCCGCTTCTGACGGCCACAGGCGCTGTCTTGTGTGTCTGGGCAGCGATCACACCGAGGCAGTGTTTGTGGATGGTTCATGTTCTCACTGCGAGAGCATGACCAATGCAACATTGTGGTCGCGGCTCGCTTTCAATAGGAAGCACACCACTCCAGCCGCCCCCCGCATTGCTCCTTCTTCCCACGGGATTGAGGACGATGAAGCTGGCGATGGAGGCGATCTGGGGATGGCAGCGGGTACAGCTCCACCGGGTACGCCCACTCGGACCACCCGCCCCCCAGCACGCTCGTTGACTCCCGTCCATGCTCGAGGCAACAGTGGCTCGCCTCACAGCCAGCCTGCCTATCCTCTAGAGCTCGAGGTGAATAAGCTCGCAGCTGCATCGGAGAGTGCGGCGTCTGATGCGGATGACTCCCCTGGGCTGCCGCCTCCGGGCCAGAACGCCCAGGCTGAGGCTGACACGCAAATGACCGACATGCTTTCCCGGGCCACCGCAAGCGTGGGGCTGGACTGGAACCCTCCGTCCTCCCCACAGCCATCGTGGTTGTTTCCTGGGGTCTGCGTGCCACTCACAGCCTCGCCTTTCCCGGAAGTGCATGATGAGCTGACTGCGGAATGGCCCACGTGTACCTGGCGATTCCCCATGGGGAAGGACAGGGCTGTTGCACTCCACCTGTGCCCCGGAAACCCTACCACATGCCAGGGTCGCCCTGTGCTCCCCTCTAAGGCCTGTAGGATGACGTTGTTGACCGCCAAAGCCTACAGCGCCGCCGGACATGCCACTTCCACCCTGCACGCCACAGCCCTCCTGCAAGTCCAAAAGGCCAAGGCACTTAAAGATCTCCACGGGGGTAACCCTGATCCCGATGTGTTGCAGGAACTGCGCTCAGTTACCGAACTCGCCCTCAGAGCCACGAAGGTCACAGCGCAATCACTCAGGCAGGCGATGGCCATGCTCGTGGTCCAGGAACGTCATCTGTGGCTGAACTTGGTCGAGATGCGTGAGACTGACAAAGCTCACTTTCTCAACGCCCCTGTCTCCCAGTTCGGCCTCTTTGGCGACACCGTCGAGGACTTCGTCAAGCAGTTTTCCATGGTGAATAAATAGACGGAGGTAAAAGAGCTATTTCCTATGTCTCTGGGTCACCTGGTCCACAAATGCCATTCTCACAGCACTCTACCGCCAGATCTCAACAGTCCCGCATGCTGGACGCGGACCCCCAGCCTTCAGCCCCACGACTGTTGCCCGGCCGGCTGGTCCTGACAAGTCTAGAGGACGCCTCCACCGGACCTCCTCCTCAGTCACTAACCTGCCCCCTGCCAGGTGTGCGGAGCAAGGTAAGTGCTTCGAATCTTTTCTCAGTACCAGAGCCTCGGGACGCGTCCTTGCCATCCAACGCCTTATTACCTGCTCCGCCAGGTACGTCAAAAATAATCGTCCCCTTGGTGCCCCTAGCACGGTTCTTGGATGCGTGGCTTTCACTTCCCAACCAATCACGCTAGCTGGCCCGGACCATCTGATTCGGTTACGCAATTCAGTTTGCCAGGCCTCCGCCCCCATACATGGGCGTCCACTTTACCGCAGTCCACGGCGAGCATGCCAAATCTCTGCATGCGGAAATCGCTACTCTCTTACTCAAAGACACAATAGAGCCTGTCCCTCCGACTAAGATGAAGAAGGGTTTCTATAGCCCTTACTTCATCGTACCCAAGAAAGTTGGTGGCTTACGACCATTCTTGGACTTGCAAGTTTTCAACCGGGCTTTGCACAAACACCCGTTCAAAATGCTCATGCAAAAACACAATCTTAACTTGCGCCCGGCATCTAGATTGGTTCGAAGCGGTAGATCTGAAGGATCCCTGGATGATTCCTCCCTAGACCTTTGGGTCTGCAGTTCAGTAGAGGAACATGCTGACCCAATCCACTGTGGGTACTTAATCTACCCTGTACTGGAATAGGTGCTACACAGGTCAGGACTCCTATGTGGACTCCCCCTGTGTGTATTGTCCACGGTACGGTCCCCTTACGAAGTGGACCCGCGTCTCCCTTTGGCAGTCCCAGCTGCCCTCTGGTCGCCATGTTGTAGCAACTCCCCCTTCCTTGAGGCTGGATCTACCACTGCGCCACTTTCCACATGTCGCCTAAAAACCCATGTGATGTATTCGCCACTCTTACATCCCCCTTCTGGGCAGGTGTGGTCTCCGCAGGATCTTTTCCCCCAGAAAGAGTAGGAAACTGGGTTAGACCCCTTCCCTCTATGCGTGTAAGGGCAGAAACATAGAGAGAAAAGAGGCCAAGCCAGGCTCGGGCCGTTCCCAGGTTGGCAAGCGTCGCCTTGTTCCCCTGTCTAGGGTAACTAGAAGGATTCCGATGATGTTTTGGGAGCATTGGGGAAGGGTACGTGCAGTCTGACACAGTTGGTCGCCTTTGCACATAGAATACCTGCCCGCTCCTGTGTGAGCAGTACACGTACACGGCTCAGCACATGGCATGATTTAAAATGTACCCCTAGTGTCACTTCTTCGACACAACGTCGAAGTGAGCGACAGACAGGGAACGTCTAGGTTACATATGTAACCTCCGTTCCCTGATGGAGGGAACAAGACTTTGAGTCCTCCCGGCCATGTCGCTGAGCCGAGCCACTGTTGTGGCCGGACCATTTCCTGCTCCTCAGAAAAATCTTGAATGAACTTGACGTATTTCCCCGCTTTTATACCCATATGTCCGGGGCCAGGGTATGCAAATACTGTCTGCCAACTTCTCATTGGCCTTTTTTCATAGATCAGAGGCATATTCGGCACTCAAGGGAGACCCCTAGTCTCGTTCTCCCATCAGGGAACGGAGGTAACATATGCAACCTAGACATCCTCCACGTCGATTTAACAGCTGATGTCGTTTGGATGAAGTTTATGCTGACTGTCTGTGATTTTTTTTGGAGCTTCAAAAGAGAAATCAACATCCACTTGAAGGACCTACTGAGCTAAATCATTTTTCTATTTGTCTTCAAATGTGTTCTGGTGAAGAAAGAAAGTCATACACACCTGGGATTTCATGAGTGTAAGTAGATAATGTGAGCATTTTCATTCTTCCAATCTGAGCTATGAAAGGGCCATGAAATTAGCTGTTGGGATATTACATTAAAAAATCTTTAAGTTAAAATAATCTTCTAACTTTTCTTACAAGTGAATATTGAAAATTAGAGAGTATCATTTACTTTTTCTGATGTTTTTAGGATAATTTTAGAAGTCTTTATATAGATAGAGAGATCTGTAAAAATGCATCTTAAACATGGTGTAAAAACCATGCACTGCTTCATTGCTGAAAGGCAGAATATACTCATGGCATTCAAAGTAATCAAACGCATGCACTAACCTTAACTAGGGCTTTATTCCATGACCTGAAAATTAATAATACCTTTTGTAACACAGATCATTTTCGAGGGCAAGGAAGAGGCGAGAAACCGGATTGACATATAACGTAAATGTTTAATGTAAAACGCAAAAGACAAACACATAAGACGACGGACATGTGCGTGAACGATCTCTCTCTCTCTTGCATCGCCATCCGCGAGTGGCCTTTATCCCTCTTGAGGGCTTAATTAGCCTAATACGGGACCCCGGTCCCGCCCTCCACCATGCCACAGCTTTGTATCAGCATTTGACAATCGCTTGATCCTAAACTACGTATATACTGTATATTAATGATTAATTATTGAAATCCATTAATCCATTAATGAAATCCAAAGCAACTGTTTCCATTAATCAGACATAGTGCCCACACAGAAAACTACGAGATTAGCAGCAATGACTTTTAACATAAATATTATTTTAGAAAAATAATGGTGAAATATTTCCTTCTGGTATTTTCCATTGGATTATATATATAACATCATGAACAAGCCCCAGTGTGTCCAATCAGAACAGTGAGCAGCAGCTCACTGTTTTTTCCCTTAGACAGATCCATTCCAAGAGCGCTGGGACATCTCCGCCACAGTGACGGACTTAAATTGCGCCTGTGCTCCTAATCATGACCAGACGAGCTTCACAGACCATAATGCATCCCCAGATGTTTCAGGTGCTTAGATTAATGATGCAACCCATTCAATTAAACAGCAGAATTCTGCTAAATGAGAGGTGGGACTCACCAATCAACAGCATTGTTACACATTCTAAAAATTTCCTTTATATGCTGTAATTGAGATCTGCAGGTGATATGCAGGAGTTATGACTCCCAGCAGAGCATTTGGACATTGTTTACTGACACTCGTTAGCATGTGTGTCCTTGTTTGTAGAGTTTATTACAATGTGGATATTTAATAGGACACCCATTAAAATGAGAAACTTATGCCAAATAAGACTGCAACAAAATTACATGTTGTCAACATAATGTTTTGGCATGCAATGCATCGGAATGGCCAGAAATATTTTGATACCAGCAACTGCAAAAGGATCCTGGATCTATTAATGAATATAAGACATACGATGGAGGAGTACTTCAAGAGTGGCCTAAATTTGTGTCCCATTCTATGTTATTTCTCTCTCATCTCTGCTTTCTTAAACATGGTTTGTGAACCAAGCCGTCTTTCATCCCTACACTTATCTGTCCAACAGTCTCATAGATCCAGTGAAGCCTATTTGAGAAGATATAAGCCAGGAATTGCAGTCTAAATGTTGAAGACTGATTATGTTAGGGGGAATATCTGAGTTTATATAGTTCTGAGAGCTGCCATCCCCCATAGTACATACACAATCCCTCTAAATCCCACAAAAGTGAAGCTGCCAGAGCTGTCAGTGCAGATGTGTATGAAGGAAGGGAAGTGGATGCTCGTGTGTTTATAAAACAAGACTGTGGAGGGATCCCAAACAGTTGAAAATATATCCCCGTCTGGCAGTGGGGATGAGGTGTGCTGTTAATGGTAGTGTGTGGGTTAAGCTTCTGTGCAGAGTTTTACCAAATAGGGCTGAAACGATTAGTCTACGTCGGGGAAAAAAATTGTTGACAAACATTTTCTTGTCGAATAGTCATTTGACTGTATTTAACATAACATGAGATCACATTAAACTCTAATGATAACGCACAAGAGCAGCACTGCAGCTCGCGCCTGACTAAGTAGAGGAAAAATTACACAGCTCATAATCCTGATGCACGCTAAACTTTCCAAACAGCTTCAGGTTATACAAAAATACATAATAAGTAAATACAGAAGCACTCTCATTGTGGAATAAGCAGAGCCGGAGCTCTTTAAAGGAACCACCCCAGTGTTACATCTTAAATGCAGTTATATTTAATGCATTATAGCTTTATTAAAGCTCAAATAATACAGAAGCAGGTCATGGAAATAACTACAAACTCTGAAACTTGTATTTCTCTGTGCGGTCAGCGCCTCTTTTATGAGTTGCACGAAAGTCCTGATCTAAGGGGGACAGATTGAAACTGCTCCCGGCTGATGCACACACTGTCGTGGGGACACTGGGATGAGTGTATTGAGTACACTCAATAATGCAGCTATATTATAACATTATGGCTCATTAATTTTTGAAACATAATATGTGTGTGCCATATCTAGATGTGTCATGTTTTGTTTTATGGTCTTTTATTTTGACTTGGTCTTCACATGACCGTTTCCTAGTCATGTGATGTCCTGTTTCCCCTCGATGTTTATGTGTCTTGTTTTCATTGGTTCTTAGTCTTGTTATTGGTTCTTTCATGTAATTGGTTTATGCTTATTGTCTTGTTATCTTGTTTAGAGTTCTGTTTGGTCATTGGCTTGTGTTTCCCCATGTCCATATATTTAAGCCCTCATGTTTGCCATTATCCTTTGTCAAGAATTGTTGGTGTAACGTTGTGTGTAGTCATAGTCAAGTCCAGTTTAATCTAATAGAGTCAAGTCCATGTTTATTTGTTTCACATTTGGATTCATGGTTGTTGGATTTCACTATTGTAAATAAATTGCACCTGGGTTCGTCATCACATCATCATCTGCTCCTGTGTCATTGCCTGCCAGAAACGTTGCAGAATACTCAACCTCACAATGGACCCAGCAGTTCAGCTTCTGAGCCTCTGTCAGGTGAGTCGTCCCCTGGAGGATTATGTTGAGCACTTTTGTGCCCTAGCCTGTCAGATAGCTTTTAATGAGCTCGCCCTCAAGGACATTTTTCGGGTCGGACTCAAAGAGCCCATCTCCTCTTTGATGTCTGGCGGTCGTAGTCCTCTCAATCTGGCCCAATATATCGACCTCGCCCAGCAGATCATTGGATCCACGTTCACTGTGGGGGAGGCGGATACTGAGCCAGAGTTCCACGACATGGCCGCTGCCGAGCCAGAGTTCCACGACATGGCCGCTGCCGAGCCAGAGTTCCACGACATGGCCGCTGCCGAGCCAGAGTTCCACGACATGGCCGCTGCCGAGCCAGAGTTCCACGACATGGCCGCTGCCGAGCCAGAGTTCCACGACATGGCCGCTGCCGAGCCAGAGTTCCACGTCATGGCCGCTGCCGAGCCAGAGTTCCACGTCATGGCCGCTGCCGAGCCAGAGTTCCACGTCATGGCCGCTGCCGAGCCAGAGTTCCACGTCATGGCCGCTGCCGAGCCAGAGTTCCACATCATGGCCGCCAAGCAAGAGTTTCACGTCATGGCTGCCAAGCAAGAGTTTCATGTAAAGACTCTGTCCATGCCCATGACCACAGAGGTCGCTCCTGAGTCTCAGTCCTCGCCCCTGACCACAGTGGTCGTTCCCGAGACTCTATTCATGCCCACGACCACAGCAGTCACTCGCGAGTCTCTGTTCATGTTCATGAACACAGAGATTGTTTCCAAGTCTCTGCCCATGTTCACGACCACAAAGGTTGTTTCCAAGTCTCTGCCTATGTATATGACCATGGAGGTCGTTTCTAAGACGTTTCACTTAGTTTTGAGCCTCCCACAGCTCCAGACCATGTCACAGCCACACCAGAGTCAGCTCCAGGCCATGTCACAGCCGCACCAGAGTCAGCTCTAGGACATTCATATGTCACGTCTAGATGTGTTTTTGTTAATTTTTTTGGTTTTGTTTTCTGGTCTTTTATTTTGAAAAGTTTTATTCCTGTTTCCCAGTCATGTGATGTACTGTTTTCCCTCCATGTTTATGTGTTTTGTTTTCATTGGTTCTTAGTCTTGGTTTATGCTTATTGTCTTGTTATCTTGTTTAGAGTTCTGTTTGTTCATTGGCTTGTGTTTCCCAATGTCCATGTATTTAAGCCCTCATGTTTGCCATTGTTTTGGCTTGTTTTCCAATATAAATACCTAAAACTCCTTGAATTTTTCAATTGACATTTTCTTTAGCAGCTATCCTGCAGAAGAATTTTTTTTATATCTGAGAATGTTGAATATAATATTAAAAATATAAATATTTTAAAATATCTAAAATTCCTTGTATAGACTTTTATAGCCTTCAGTCCTCAAAACAATTATTGACTGACGAGTTTCTAGAGAAAGCTGTCTCTTTTTTGGCATTTTTTTTTTTACCTAATATTGACCTTAAGACATGCCAGTCTATTGCATACTGTGGCAATTCAAAAACAAAGACAATGTTAAGCTTCATTTAATAAACCAAATAGCTTTTAACTGTTTTTGATATGACAAGTGAAGTTTTAGCAAAATTAGCAATTTAGCATGATTACTCAAGGATAAGGTGTTGGAGTGATGCCTGCTGGAAATGGGGCCTGTCTAGATTTGATCAAAAATGGCTTTTATCAAATAGTGATTGTGCTGTTTTACATCAGTAATGTCCTGACTATACTTTGTGATCAGTTGAATGCCACTTTGGTGAATTAAATTACTAATTTCCTTTCGAAACAACAAAATCTGTACATAATTCCAAACTTTTGGCCTCCAGTGTATATTTAAGGTACATTCTCTTAAATATCTTATATGTTGATTCTCAAGTAAATGTATCTTGTTTTAAGCATTTTTAGGCTATTTTAAATGGAAAACAAGACAAACACTTGATAAGAATAGAATTTTATGCAGTGAATATCTTAATTCAACTTAAAAATACTAATGTTTTCCCCTTTAATTCAGTGAATGTCATTTAAAGATATTTTTAAAAGATTATTTTGTCCTCTTTATTGTTAGTAAGCACATTTTATACACCCTTTTAAGTCAAGCTAAATAAGTGGTTAAGAGCTAAACATTAATTGTTGCAATAAATGGCAAATAGTTGAATAATAGTTCGATTAATCAATTATCAAAATTGTCGCTCCTTCTTCCTCTGCCCTGCATGCCATGGCCCTCCTGCAAGTTCACCAGGCCAAGGCACTCAAAGATCTGCACTTGGGTAGTCCTGTCCCCGACATGTTGCAGGAACTGCGCTCAGCGACCAACCTTGCCCTCAGGACCACGAAGGTCACAGCACGGACACTCAGGCAGGCGATGGCCACCCTCGTGGGCTAGGAACATCATCTTTGGCTGAACCTGTTCGAGATGCGGGACGTGGACAAAGTACGCTTCCTCAACGCACCAGACTCCCAGTTCAGTCTATTCGGCGACACCGTGGAGGACTTCACCCAGTAGTTCTCAGTGGTGAAGAAACAGACGGAGGCCATTTCCCACATCATGCCCCGCCGCTGCACCAGCATGGGCCGTGCTCCATTTGCTAGCTGAGGGCGTCCTCCTGTGGCATCCAGATAACAGGCAGCACCGCCCCAACCTGGGCACAGCTCTCAGCCCAAGCATCGAGCGCCCCTCAGGAAGGGCACGCCCTCCGTCTCCCACTGTTATGGCCGAACCTCATTCTTGGCTCCTCAGTGCAAAACCTGAATGGACAGATGCATGATTCCCTCCCTTTATACCCGTATGTAAGGGGGAGGGACAATCAAATTCTGTCTGCCTATTTCTCACTGGCCTTTTCTCAAGTTCAGAGATGCGCGGGGCTCTCAAGAGAGACCCCTAGTTACGCTTCTTTGACACAACGTCGCGTTCCCTCCATCAGGGGACACCGGTTACAACAGTATCCTAGACATTATAGCTGTGACAATTATAGACCACAATTCAGAATAAAAAGGCCAACTGACTTTGAAAACTGTTTCAAAAACTAACCTAGCAAATGTTACAGCATTTCCTCATTTGTAAGTCACTTTGTACAAAAAAGTGTCTGTTAAATGAATAATTCTTATAAATCAGTATCTCATTGCCTTGACATTACAACCCGAGCACCTCACATTTACAATAGCAGATGATGTTTACACTTACTTTTGTTTTCTTATGACCTACCCCAGTCAAAAATCACATACAAGCATTAGTCTCAAATTATGGCCTGTGTTCTGGGCTTAATACATTTTAAGCTCTATGGACAGCATTGGTAACATTCTGTTGAGTACCACAGAAATCTCAACCCTCATCTTATCTCAACCCTCAATTTGTAAAGGGAATCAAAAATTACATTCACAGGAGTGCACTAGCATTATACAGTAAGGGCTACATTATAAGTGTTAATATGAGACTAATGTTAAAAATTCACAAATAATTTGTCTGTGCATAGCCAATATTTCACTTAAAGCTATAACCAATAAGCTAAAAACACAATTTAGATGATTTTACAGCTTACATAAGACATTTTTGCATAGCAAAATATATATGAGCCGCACATGTCTACTTTTAAACCCTCTGGAATGCCATGCCCCAGAAATAGAATTACTGTAGACAAGGTTTTTGCTTGCCACAACAAACTACTGAGGAATATGTCTAACTAATTTTCTATTTGCACAGATGGTGTCAATAACATCTACTGAAACCTATCTTTAAACTATTGGAAGAGACCAGAAAACAGTGGAATTTTGCCCAATTTAATTTACGATAACCAAACTTATTGACAGTTACAACCTAAATTGATGACATGAACAAATAATGGCACGATGTTGTAATAATTAGGGCTGTCGATTTAACACGTTAATTCAGTGTGATTGATTGACTAATGACTAAAAATAACGTGTTAAAAAAATTTACGCCATTAATTGCAATGCCCCTGGCCTGTAATATGGAAGATGACAGTAAGTGAAACTTCAGCTGCATGGCAATGCGCAGTTTATACAGTGAAGAAAAACACCCTTGAGCAGCAAAACAACACAGACATGCGTTACGTTCTTGCGTTCAAAAGACTTGATGGAGTGCAAATCTGAACTAAGGGATCTCAATATGTGTTCTAAGTATTTAACTTGACACAGTGACCTAAAAATGTTATGTTTATGACGCAAAGCATCCAAGACGCTACACAAGCATGTCTGACACAGATGTTCATGGACGGGTCCTTAAACAAGCCCTCATAATAAATCTCCCACTGACTGACAAATTCACTTGTGAAATGGATTGCTGTGAACTGTATGCCAATGATTGGTTTATGTACAATAATATGGTAGTAAACAATACATTGTATTCTAAAGCTTATTCTGTCTTAATGATTAACTCTTCTGTCACAAGAATGTAATGCATTTGAATGATCTGAATATTTTTTTATTTTATTTCTATATAGATATATATATATATATAGATATATATTTGTATATGTGATTAATCGCGATTAATTAATCGGGACACCATGTAATTAATTTGATTAAAATGTTTAATCGATTGACAGCCCTAGTAATAATATAATGCAATCTGGTGTGATTTGTAAGGTGAAAGACGGCGGTGGCCAAGTTGTGTCCAGTGAATCGATTCAAACGATTCAAAAACTTATAAATTTATTGATTCACATATAACACTTTATAAAATGTTGCTTTCATATTAAGAGCAAATAAAAGAAGCAAAGCAAGAGCTCTAAGGTGTTTATGAGCCTAGTGTTTGCTGCGAGGGTTGAAGGAGAGCTGCATTCTTTACATTTTCTGAGCACAGCTTCTTCTCTGTGATGGCGGAATGCAACGACAGGCTTATAGAACAGATCTGTGGGAAGCTGTCTGTACTCTTTTGGCCTGAGGGACTGGTATGGAAACAGCTATCAAGCTGGCAGTGGTGTTCATTACACGTTCACATGCAGCCCAAAACACTGTGCAATATAAAATAGGATGTACTTTGCTCTAGTGAGTGTGAACGAAGAAAAAAGGGAACAGTGAGAGAAAGGGATGTCGGAAATACTGAGGGGGAAATCTGTAGAGGATATTCAATGTCTGTTGTAAGATATTTATCATCATGCGGTATCTTTTGCACTCGCAAGCATCTCTGACACTTTCTTATACATTATTTTTGATCTAATTAAATACTGATGTTTTAAGTACTACTATTTAAAAAATGTTTAAATTTTTTTTTGTTTGTTTGTTTCGTTTAGTGTAAATATAAGTGTTACTGATCATGCTAATTAAGATCCTAATTGTGACACAGAAATACTGCTTTGATTTTTCAAAGATCCTGCCCCCTTAAATTGTCTGCAGTTAGCTACTTCTTGTTTTCTTAAAAGTGTAGATTGAGGCAAATTCTGTTTAAAACTATGAGTATCTTGCCACTTGCCATAAGCCACAGTTTCAAACTCATCTTCAGAGTTAATTATTAAATGCATTTGAAGTGTTGCCAGCTGACAGCTCTCACACTGCAATCTACCATGGCATAAAGCAAAAGCAAGAGTTTGTGATGCTTTATGAAACATTTATCCAAAGCATTCCTGTAAAACTGAGAGTGGACCAGGCTGGGATTCAATCCACAGCACACACACCACCCTCAATCACCATCAAAGCTGCTCTATCAAAGTCTCATCAAAGACTATACATATCTCTGTTATCACACTGTTCTGGTAAGACACAACTAATTTCATCTTTTCACACAATGTCCTGGTCAGTGCTGCCCTTGTAGTGCCTATTTTACCCTTCCATTGGCTGTGTTGTAAGTCATTTGCACATATCATGTAAAGACAGCAAAAGGCAGCCCCAGATATTTTTTCATCATAAGAAAGACATAAAAAAAATCTACAAGTGACATGGTTTTTTTCAGATCATGTGACAATGTTTTATGGCTTTGGACTGCATTATTGAGTAATATATATGGAGTGTGTTAGTTGAAACAATGGACTTGTTGACATCAGGATTCTTTCAATACTAAAAACCTAATCAAAAATATGATTCAATGTAAAGCTGCAGGCATGACTTTAATATTGCTTTATGTCGTATGTTACATTACCAATACAAATACACAACACGTTAAGCACTCCTTCCTTGCTCTTTCTGTGTTATGCTTATTTCATTATGCATGGAAACCATGGAAACCTATTGTCTAAATCCCTTTGGTGTGTCATTGCGTGTGTCATCTCATAAAATACAAGTAAATCAGGAAACAAAAGTAAGAAATAGTTTCTGTTCACCATGTGACCTCATTAAACTCACAGGTCACAAACAAGAAGCACCTGGAGTAAATTCTAAAGCGTATGTAAAGGATAATGTACAGCCAACCAGTTGATATTGCAAAATAAATTCTGACAGGTTGATCAGGACCCTGACACTAATAAAGGAAATCGCTGAACAGCTGAAATCAACCTCCGGTTTGCATCGGAGATCTGTTTTTGTTTATTTTGAGGAATACCTTCTGTCTGCCCATTATCCAGTATATTACAAGACTTCTTGCCAAATAAATAATAAAAATGGACATGTAACATTCATTTGCGTCAAAATTGTTATTATGTGAGAAGAAATAAATAGCTGAACAGCTGAAATTCATCTCTGGTTCGCATCAGAGTTCTGTTGCTTATTATTAAACGTCTGGCTGCTCATTGTGTTTTTTTTGTGTATTACAGGACTACTTGCCAAATAAATGCACATGAACATTGATTTGAGTTTAGCCTAAATTATTTTATTAGCTTACTTGTAGAGAACGCACAGTGATCCGAGAAGCACAAACAATGGCTCGCAAAAACCTGGATGAGTCGTCTGATACATGGAGGTGCGATTGTTACAGAGAAATATCAGATCGCTAGATGCCGCTACTGAGAAATCAGAATTGAGTATACCAGAGAATCATGTAATTACACCAAATAATTAGGCCTCTAGTGTTTGCATATTGATGGTAAGTCAAAAGGGCACTTGGCAAAGTGGAACTTGTTGGAATCAAAAGAAAACACCTTGTGAAAATTAGGCAATGAGTCTTTAAACTGTAATAGCAAGGGGTAATGGTATTGATACTATATTGAGATCAGTGCCAATCAGTTTATGAATCAATGCATATATTTATCATCCGCAGTTGTCACCTCATGAGTCCAATTAATACTGCAGGCTCCTGATGGAAAGCAAGTTCAGAACTCTTCAGATTTTGAGGAGGAAATAAATGAGAATACTGACTGTTTAACACAATATACACTGTTTCTTTATCTAGTTTAATTATTTTCATTTTATATTTTAACTGGACAATCAAAGTATCCTTACCATCTAATGTAATTGACTCATGTCTTTCAACATAATGTTAAGAAATCTTATCAACACATGGTATTATTTAGAAATATTATTCACTGTCTGTTAACATTCTAAATTAACTCTTATTAACAATTACTTAATAAAAAAAATAAGCATAACATATTCCAAATAACTAACTAGAACAGTTTTATCTGATACAATAATTTATTTTATAACATGATTAAATCTGAATTATCCATATCCATCCAAATGACCTCAGTCAGAACAAAAATGTTGACAATGCCTGAAGTGAAGCCTGACTGCTCCCAATAATTTGAAAGCCCACCAACAAACCCAAAGCTTTCCCTCCTGTACCATCAAAAAGATTCTCTACCTCTCAGACTGTCTTCTGTTCTCTAATCGATACTGTGTTCTTTCCACACTGTTGCTTTCAGATCTATCTGTCAGATACACATAAGCATGGCTCAAAAACTAGGACATCTATTCCTCTCAACATCCTTTTTATGAAGACATAGGCAGATTTTACAAAGTGACCTGACACAACACCAGCCCTCCCTTTCATTTGAGGATCAGTGTATTGTTACCGCTCTCCATCATGGCTGTACAGCCCTCTCCACAGAGGAAATCTGGGAAATCAATCATCATGCTCTTGTTTTGAGCAGACCGTTCCAAAGCTTTATGGATAACATACCAGTCAGCCAACAAACTTAGATCACCTTCAGGTCGATAAATACCAGGCCAGCTGTACCCACCACTGACGTTTGTCATTTTAAATAGATGATGGCTTTCACCATTTCATGATGGGTGTCTTCATCATGTTTTCTTTACAATAGGAGAAAGTGCCCCCAACTGTAGCTTCCCAAACTACAAGCTACTCATAACTTAAAGTAGCTAAAATTGGCAATCTAGCACACTGGGCATTTTCCCGGTGAGCTGACGCACTTTGGGGGCGATCAGGAGTGGACTGGCCAGCGGGAGAACCGAGTGGGCCTGTGGATCAGCAGTGAAATGTGATGATTGGGCCACGATAATCAAAAATGAGCCGTCGCGTTATGCAGAAAAGGACAGCAAACCCCTGGGTGGGGGGCGGGGGTTCGCTGTCCTTTTAACTAAACTAAATAATGTGTAGCAGCCCTTGGCATCAATAAACCTGCGTAGAGTTCGACCGGTGCAATATCTTTATTATTCCATCACGCACCGTGAAACTAAAACAAACAAAGCCTCAATAAACCTTAAAATACACGCATTAACAACAACGCATCTTCCACACTACTTAAATTTGCATTAAACAATTTTTCACAACATCAACAACAAATCAAAATACACACATACCTTGCTCCGCTTACCAAGCGTACAAACATTAAACAGAGGGTTGGGAAAACTTCATCTAATACTCGCCATTCATTTAGACAGACAGACTGCATGCACCAAACGCTTCCTGCTCCGGTGTGGATGTATCCCTAGCGTGCGGAGCCACTGAGCTTGTTTATATCAGTTCCGGGGCACGTCTTTGACATGACTAACTCATAATAACGACACAAGCAAAGTGACTTGTCCACTTACATAATGGTTTCTTATCGTAAAAACGTAGACTTATGGGACCTTCACCAGTTTGTAGGCTATATTGATTTGATTTTAATTTAGTATTGATTATTATAAAAAATATTCCACAATTAATGTAGCCTACAAATTCAGCTTCATCTGGCAAGACTTTTTTTTTTATAAAATAATATTATTTAAATAATAATTGTGTAATAATAGTAATAATAAAATGATGAATAATAATAATAATTATTAGGATATTATTATGAAAAAGCATATTCAAGGTATATTTTATTAACAGAAACTATAAATGTAGGAGTACCATTTAAAAATTTGCATTTCATTTAGTTTTGACGCACTTCCGGTTTAAGCCCAAGATACAGATAATTTTGTCATATGAACAGATACAGATACAGATAATTGCTTCACTGCACACCCCAATAATAATAATAAATATAGCTGCAAGCAGCAATTATAGAGGCCAAGCACTGGAATGGCAAAAATTTGTGAAAATAGCATTTATGTGAAGATTTTAGGCAAACTGCTAAAAAGGTAATGAATAGAATCACTAATAATATAATATACATTGTTCTTGGCATCATTCAATAGACTAAAATTATCAAAAGTTATTAGCATTTTTAGAAACATCATTATGATTTGATTACATAAAAATAAGTTGTGATGCACATATTATCTTAATTATTTTATCAAAATACACATACTCAGACAGATCTGAAATCTTTTTATTTCATAATAAAATTTATAAAAAATTTAAATACAATAAATTTAAATGTAAATAAATTCCTTACAAAGTGTTGCAAATGTTTTCTTCTTTAGTTGTCATATAAACAATCAGACAGTAAGTATACTGAAGAGCTAGTTTAGCCCATTAACTGGCACTGTCCCATATATGGGATGTTTTTCTGCTTTTAAAGCATATTTCTATGTTTATTGGACTATATTACCTTCATATCCGACTTCAATCTTGACATACCTTATCTTGTTTGAAAGCTACAAGTCTCTAGCTTCGAAATATGCCCACTATTTTGTGATCTGAATAACGTCATTACAGTAATGCATTTAAATACTGAAAGAGTGGATTTTAAAACATGTAGCGTGCGTGGTATTACTTTTTTTTTTTTATCTTCTGGTCATGATCCGATCAGATGATGGCAGGCAATTCAAGCATACAATCTATAGTAAACGTCCACAATTGAAAGTAGACTTGACCATTTTATCCAAAACAGCGAAAATTCAGGAAAAAAACAACTGATAATCATTTGCTTGCGTCATCACGTGAATTAAAATGTCTATGATCAATAAAATATTGATTCTGAAACTTATTTTATCAATCAGCATCGAGGTCTTGTAGTCTCCGCTATTCTGATGAAACTTCTGAGTTGTTTGAACCCACCCACAAGCAGGGCTGGACTGGGAAGAGAAATCGGCCTGGGATTTTACATGGCAATTGGCCATGTAAATTGGGGGTTGATACAAAACAGATGGCTCATTTTTGATTACCGCAGCCCATTCAGCACGTTTCGCGGCAGATCCACCGGCCCACTCGGTTCTCCCGCTGGCCAGTCCGCCCCTGATCGGCCCCAAAGTGCGTCGGCCCACCAGGAAAATGCCCAGTGTGCCAGATTGCCAGTCCTGCCCGGCCCAAAAGTCATTTTGTGATTCACAGCTGGAGCTGTCAATCAGATCAGATCAAAGGCTCCATGCCCTCTCCAAAATGTGCACTGGCTGTTTCAGTAAATAGGTCCAGTCAATGGATCACTAGTCAATATTTGATTGACAGGTCATGTAGCCATTGGTATGACATTTCTATGGGTACAGGGGTTGGCCTTGCTCATTCCAGAACAGTGATGTCATCCTAGTGTTTGTTTGAATAGAGAACCTAAGGCCACCATTACGCTCTGAGCTTTCCTCCATTTCTGATGACCGATCAGATCCGAATCTAACATTTTTACTGCTTCTTTCAATGGATCTATGCAAAAACACTACAATCTAGCTAGATTTGATCTGTGTTTAGACTCATAGCAGCTATAGGGCTAAAGCTACATGCACATGTGCTGATCAGTGTGAAGGCTAAAGCTACAGGCACATGTACTGATCCGTGTGAATGAATGGGCTCTTTGGATCATTTATTATTGTATATAGTGATGTACACAAACTATTATATAATTTATGCCAAAAAAAATATTAAATGTTTGTTATAAATGTGAATAATTACTGTCTTCCTCTGCTATCAACACCAGTTTCTGCCATTTCTAATGACCGATCAGAGCTGAAATCTAGCATTTTCACTGCTTCTTTCAATTGATCTATGCAAAATCACTACAATCTAGCTAGATGAGTATTTTGGAATAAGTTCCATGTAGATTTGAGGAGGAATAAACGCTAAACTGGCAGGAGCGCATATTCTGTTTTTGAACTCATAGCAGCCATAGGGCTAAAGATGAGGAGGACATGTGAATAATTACTGGCATTCACTACTAACAATACTTACACTGAGACCATGCATGATAAATGTAATTGTAATAATAATTTTTTTTTTGTTTTGCATTAAAATAGTGTCCTTATATTTGGTTTGAGTGGTGTTTCTGAATTTTTTTTCCTGAAATTAGTTTTGTTCACTTTTGCACCAATGGAGTTCTTATTTCTTCCTGTGGCCACTTTTGGTACTGCACCTAGGAAATGTTTGATATATATGGTATTTTATAATTTATTTACTTGAAATTTGGGACACAACTTGGTTTGACGTATGCTATAATTTTCTGCAATTTGTTTGGTGCCACATATAATTTCTTTTAGATATTTTTTATAAATTAAATAAAAATGTTTTGCATTTCACTTCCACAATAATCTTCCAAGTGTCTTATTTAAAAAGAAACCAAAATTAGCATTCAAGTGTAACAACCATTTAAAGTAAAATATAATTACCATTTAAAGTAAAATATAATTATCTGGTAAATGCTAAAAAATGGGGAATGCCAGTTAAAGGGATAGTATACCGAACATTTGTTATTTTGAGGTCAGAGATGACTGAGAGTAAAGAAATGCAATGTAGCCACTCAGATACTCATTTATTAACTGTTCTGGGCTATGTTTCCCAAAAGCATTGTTAGTGTAAGTTGATCGTAGGTACCATAGGCACCAATGTTGTTTACAAGAAACGGGCTAACAATGCTTTTGGTTAACACAGCCCTCCATTCAGTTGAAAGATTTATCAGATTGAATCAACATGCAAGTATATGAGTAAGAGTTAATTATTTATAGAGTAATTTTTTGAATTTGAGTAAATTTTGTGAAATGACTGAAAATGACATCAAGAAAGAAGAGTTTTTGGTATTATTTGGTGGTACATTTTTCTTTGGTGTTGCTACATTCAGTTTATACTGCAAGCTCACAAAAACCTTTGATTAGTATGGTCTAAAGATCTGAGCAAAATTTGGTGAAAATTTGATTATCACAGTGGGAAGAGTTTGAAAGTAGGTTTTCAATTAAATTAATAATGGCCGACAGGAAGTTTAGCCGACCATGACAAATGTGGTATTGTTGAACTCGGTTTGACCCAAGAAATCTATCAAGACCAGTTTCATAACAATAGGCTAAAATTATCAAACGTTATTAGCAATTGTTATATATTTCGTTTTATTTTTTGACCACAAGCTAGCGCTGTCCTGAAACTTGTTGAGCAGCTTCAGGGCACTCTGCCGATTACACATATTATGCCGATGACACATACCAAGTTTCGTAATGATATGCCAATGCATTTTTAATATACAGCATTTTACAACAAAATTCAAAATGGCCAACATAGGCAAAATTGGTATCATTTGATACAGTATGCCTAGAATCTAAAGAGTCCGGTTTCGTGATTTTAGGACAAACCGTTCAGAAGTTATACATAAAAATAGCCATTTATTTTTTTGTATCTTGTTACCAGTAGGTGGCTCTGTGCCGAAACTGCTCAGGTACCCTTATGTCATGGGTTTTTATGACACACACCAAGTTTGGTCAGAATACGCTAAAGAGCTGCGGGAACATAAGCTAACAATTTATTTGGAGTGCTCTTCGTCAAATTTCTTCGCAAGTTATTCGAGAATGGTTCGGTCTTTCAAAAATATATGACATGATGTGTCACCCCACATTTCAAAACTCAGGAATCAACAAGGCAACATACTGTTTAAAAAAGAGATATAAATACTGCACGAGCAGACTATCGTATATGCTTCAGTCCATAAAGCCTTTTGTGTTCATAGCTTGTGTTCCAAAATGCATTAAGTCATTACAAGGCTAAAAATAGATGCCAAAAATTTATGTAAATTCAAAATGTGGCCAAACTTGCCTTAATTCATGGCCAAACTAACAGAGACAAAACTGGCACTGTGATATTGCTGCTGTCACAGGGCATGCAAAGCATTCCATTAAGATGTTGTCTGACAGAGAAATTGCTTTTGCCTCCATTAGTCGCCTGACCTTGTTTTCCCTATGTACTGTATTTCCAACTAAGACCCCTTTCTGTTGCACAAGCTGGCAAAGGGAGACAATCAGCGCACCGAGCTCCATCTCACTGGTGGGGCTCCATTACTCTGTGATTGGGATTTCATAGGACACCTTCCCCCCAACACTCTTGACTCCTGAGTGAGCTAGTATGCTCCTTACCACATCTTGCAATGCCAGTATGTTTGCACGAAAAAATCCCTGAAGAAATATTGACATCTTGTCCTGCCTTGACCCTTAGGCTGTTACACAAGTGTCTGTGTTCCAAACGGGTTGTCTGCAGTGCACAATGGTACACAGGACTAGGGTTACATGCAGTTATTACTTTATATACAGTATATGCCAAATGACAATAATAGAAAAGACGCAAAAGTAATTGTGGTATTATTCAGCTCAGCATAATGAAAGAATGACCTATTTATACTGTAGATGGCATGTCCTCTGATTCTAATTTCCAAGCCAGCTTGTAGCTTTGACCTTATTGTTCATTAATGCATGAAGACGGTCTCTCACTACCTGTGCTGTTTCTGCATTTGGCTAGCACAGGATGGTGAAGCTTATTTAAAATGTCAGGTCCATATATTGATTCACATTCAAGACACAAATTTAACACAAACAGTAAAAGCTAAAGAAGCATTCTGTATTCCATTTTATCAGGGTTTTCATCATTACATTTTATACAATATTTTGGCTGCTTGTTTAAACAGAACAAAAAAAAATTGTATGATTTTGACATGATGGCGAAAATAATAAATACATTTAACCTGACTGGGCCATCTGGCATCAGAGAGAAATGTTGTGACATGAACTCCCTTTATCTTGTCTTAAATGACTCATATCTTTAGGTTGCATTTTGCCTGGTTTCTTTTTTTATCAGCTGGGATTATGGGAACATATTAATGTGCATCATGATGGTTTTTAAGATGCTCTCATGTCTAAAAATGGTAAAGGTATTTTACTCGTTTTGAGCTGATAATCCTACAATCGACATGCAGTGTCCATCAGCGGGAGGGTGGGGATTGGACAGCTGCTAATCTCTGACTGGACAGGTTATGTTAAGCCTCTGGTTAGATATCAGAAATGTGCTGTGAGAAGACAAGTTCTTATCTTTTATTCAATATTTATGTTTACCCTATAAGGAATCAGCAAATTCAGAGCAGGAAATCTGGAAAGATTTAAATGTTTCAAAACCCCCTATTATATGATTTAACACCATCGATACTAAACAAGATTACAAGTACTGTAGAGAAACATCAAGAAAGTGGAAATATCCTCATTATGTCAGGAGATGAGAGAAATATTTGTCTCTCAATGGAACTCTGATGATATGAGTGTGAATTCACAGGGCTAAAAGCTAAATAGTTAGAAATGTGTCAAAAAAAAATTAAGTGATTCACTGTGAGAATGAAGCATTATTTTTTTTTATTTATCTGCTTCACAGAGTGAACTGAGTTTTGTACAAACACTACTACAAATAGTTCAAACTATTCAAGCACCAAAGGGGTGTAAGTCTACAGGGACCAGTCTACTGATTTAAAGAGTCAATCCAACACTCATGAAAAGTAGCACTTACAAGTTTTGTAAGTGATAAAGCTATAGACCTGTCTATATCCAATCCATAGAGGAGAACAAACAGCTTTGAAGAGAGCCAGCTTTAAAACGTGCAACTATGCCATTTCTTCAATCTTCTGTGCCATTTGCTCCAATAGTTACATGTGGATTTCTCGTTTACTAGAGAGACATTACAAGCATGTTTGTTTTTTAGAGAAAATACTGTTTTGTATTTATATAACCATGTAACCGTCACACCTGCAGCCACCCAGAAAATGAGCTTGATTATTATTCCAAAGAATGAATCAGTCTATGTACATCAACAGGATAGATGAGAGCAGAGTTTCAGCAAATTGAACAAAAGACGCGGATTAAAAAATGGAAGATTATTGAAGTCTTTCATTTCTCTAAGGCATGAGTCTATTGTGCTGAGACTCCAAGACGTTTCAATACTATCAGGTCACTTGTACTCCCGAGCTGTACAAAAAGGCCTGCCAGACAAAAGATCAGGATGCAGTGCAAGAGCTGCTAAATGGAATTCTGCTCTATTCAACAGCACTATAGTATTCTCTAAGCCTGACTTGAAGAGAGAATGGAGAACAACTAATAAGTGGTGCCTTCATTTGTGTCTGGCTGATGAAGGGAAATGAGTGACGATTGATCAAAAAAAACACTATAAAATGTCATTAATTTGTGATTTAATAAAATGTGGGACTTGTAGAAACTGACACAAATGTGCTCCAAAAGTCATTTTAGTCACACTGGATCAGTTTTAGTGGTTCAGTTTTTGTGGATAGCGGTATTCTCTTAGGATATTAATAATACGCAAGCTGGTCTATTTTCCATTTCTTGCATAGTAGTGTAGTGGTATATAACAAAATACTATACATGCTAAACAATGCATATCATTGAAGTGTGTCATGTATTTAATTTCAAATAAATATAAAACTATAAAAAAAATATGAAGTGAAGTTTTTACATAACAGTATTGACAATGGTCAAACTCATGTTTGCTGTATAGTGTTGAAATAAAACGTAGTTTTTAACAAAAATCAGAGGGCATCCACAGGATACGTGCACTTATTGTATTCTCTAGAAAGAAATGTCCCCTAATAGAAAGAGGGTCAGCCAGTAACTGCACATTCTCACAGAAAGGCGAAATAATAAAAAATTAATGCACAAACCTCAGAGTGCAGACAGAGAAAAAAGGAGAGGAGATTTCTCAGCCATTACCTGAGTCATTTACACAAGAACAGAGAGAGAGGAAAAAAGAAGCAGTGATAGAAGGCTGAGAGAGAGAGTGTGGGCACATCCATACAGTTTATTAGTAAGCCTATTAGCCCGGGAAAGATTGTCATTCCCTAATGAAAGATGCTGGGTCAGCTGTGGATGAACATTGGAGGTTTTAGCTTGTTAACAGGTACCAGGTATCAGCTCCTGCATGTCAACATGTCCATATTACTATTATTCTAAGACTAAAATACTTGTATACTTGTATTACATGTATGGGCATCTCATACATTACCACTCTTTCTCTGTATGCCAAGTTCCCCGTCTGTCGCTCACTTCGACGTTGTGTCGAAGAAGCGACACTAGGGGTCTCTCTTGAGCACCGAATATGCCTCTGATGCATGAAGAAAGGTCAATGAGAAGTTGGCAGACAGTATTTTCATACCTCGTCACCGGACATATGGGTATAAAGGCGAGGAAATACTATGAGTTCATTCAGAAATTTTCTTCGGAGCCTTGGTCGTGTCAGCAATCAGCTGCGAGTTACACGCCTGTTCCTGTTCCTCTGATGCTTTGCTTGCTGTTGGATCTACGGCGCACATCAGCAGCTTTTCTCCTTCTCTGCACGGCAGTGCAGTTTGCCCCTGGGTACTTCAACAGCACAAATTTAAAAGAGTTTTAAATTCTTAAAAGAGTGATTTTCTCTATAAAAGTGTATTTTCCTCTAAACGAGCATTACACAGCGGCGTTGAACGTCCTTTTCAGGACGCGTCTTTATAAAGATGCCATTCCACCCCTGTGTAGTTCCTGGATGCGATAGAGTGCTCTCCGCTTCAGACGGCCACAGGCATTGTCTCATGTGTCTGGGTTGCGATCACACCGAGGCAGTGTTTGTGGATGGCTCATGCTCTCACTGCGAGAGCATAACCATGTCAACGTTGTGGTCGCGGCTCGCTTTCAACAGAAAGCACGCCACTCCAGCCGCCCCCCCGCAATGCTCCTTCTTCCCACGGGATTGAGGATGATGCCGCTGGCGCTGGAGGCAATCTGGGGACAGCAGAGGGTGCAGCTCCGCCGGGTACGCCCCCTCGGACCACCCGCCCCCCGGCACGCTCGTTGACTCCCATCCGTGCTGGAGGCAACAGCGGCTCGCCTCACGGCCAGCCTGCCTATCCTCTAGAGCCAGAAGTGGATGAGTTCACCGCTGTATCGGAGAGCGCGCCGTCTGAAGCAGACGATTCCCCGGGCTGCCACCTTCGTGCCAGCACACCCAGGCTGAGGCGGACGCACAGATGTCCGATATTCCTGGCCAGGCCGCCGCTAGCGTGGGGCTGGACTGGAACCCTCCGTCCTCCCCACAGCCATTGCAGCTGGATGATTGGTTCCTGGGAACACCGCGCCGCTCACAGCCGTGCACACCCCCGGTCCCATTTTTCCCGGAAGTGCATGTTGAGCTGACGTCTATGTGGAGGGTGCCGCTCTCCACTCGTCATGCCACACGCTCAACTGCTCTCGCTACACTCGACGGCGGAGCGGCCAACAGATACACGGCGATTCCCCAGGTGAATAGGGCTGTTGTGCTCCACCTGTGCCCCGGAAACTCGACCACCTGGTGGGGTCGCCCTGTGCTCCCCTCCAAGGCCTGTAGGACGACGTCTACACTGACTGCTAAAGCCTACAGCGCCGCCAGACATGCCGTTTCCGCCCTGCATGCCATGTCCCTCCTGCAAGTCCACCAGGCCAAGGCGCTTAAAGATCTGCACGTGGGTAGCCCTGATCCCGATGTGCTGCAGGAACTGCACTCAGTGACCGACCTCGCCCTCAGGGCCACGAAGGTCACAGCGCAGTCACTCGGGCAGGCGATGGCCACGCTCGTGGTCCAGGAACGTCATCAATGGCTGAACTTGGTCGAGATGCATGAAACCGACAAGACTCGCTTTCTCAACGCCCCTGTCTCCCAGTTCGGCCTTTTCGGCGACACCGTCGATGACTTTATCCAGCAGTTCTCCGCGGTGAAGAAACAGACGGAGGCGATCTCTCACAGCAGACCACTCCGTTCCCCGGTGGAGGGCTGGGAGGAGAATCCTTTGTTGAATTTATTTCATTTGCCACACCCCCTAGTCGGGGCTGCGGTACCCACATTCTCAATAACAGAGATATTTCCTTTGTCTCGGGGTCACCTGGCCAGCAAATTCCGTTCTCACGGCACTCTGCCGCCACACCTTAACAGTCCTGGCATGCTGGACGTGGACCCTCTGCCCTCAGCCCCACGACTGTTCCCCGGCTGGCCGGTTTGGATGAGTCCAGAGGACACCTCTACCAGCCCTCCTCCTCAGTCACGAACCCGCCCCCTGCCGGGTGCGCGGAGCAAGGTAAGTGCTTCGAATCTTCTCTCAGCACCAGAGCCTCGGTACGCATCATCGCCTCCCGACGCCATAACACCTGCTATTACGTTAAAAATAATCGTCCCCTTGGTGCCCCTAGCACGGAGCTTGGATGCGTGGCTTTCACTTCCCAATCCGTCACACTGGCTGGCCCGGATTATCCGACTCATTTACGCAATTCAGTTTGCCAGGCCTCTGCCCCCATTCACGGGCGTCCGCTTTACCGCAGTACAAGGTGAGCATGCCAAATCCCTGCGCATGGAGATCGCTACCCTTTTACCAAAGACGCGATAGAGCCTGTCCCTCCAACCGAAATGAAGAAGGGTCTCTACAGCCCATACTTCATTGTACCCAAGAAAGGCGGCAGCTTACGACCGATCTTGGACTTGAGTGTTTTCAAACAGGCTTTGCACAAACTCTCTTTCAAAATGCTCACGCAAAAACACATCTTAACTTGCATCCAGCATCTAGATTGGTTCGCAGTGGTAGACCTGAAGGAAAGTCGCAGAGGCAGCCCTTGCCCCGCTCCGAGAAGCCGGCATCCGCATACTCAATTACCTCGACGACTGGCTCATCCTGGCCCAATCCTGAGAGTTATTATGCGCTCACAGAGACCAGGTGCTCAGGCACCTCAGACGTTTGGGGCTTCAGGTCAACTGGGAAAAGAGCAAGCTCACCCCAGTTCAGAGCATCTCTTTTCTCTGCATGGAGTTAGACTCGGTCTCAATGTCGGGACTCACCAACGAGCGTGCTCAGTCAGTGTTGAAATACCTCGCCTCCTTCAGGCTGGGCGCAGCGGTTCCTTTAAAACTTTTCCAGAGGCTACTGGGGCATATGGCATCCTCCGCGGCAGTCGCGCCGTTGGGGTTGATGCATATGAGACCGCTTCAGCACTGGCTTCAGACTCAAGTCCCGAGACGAGCATGGCACGCACCATGTGATAGTCACCCCCGCCTGCCGCCGAACAGTCAAACCCTGGACAAACCTCTGCTTTCTTCGGGCAGGAGTACCATTGCAGTAAGTGTCCCGATGCCTCCAAATTGGGTTGGTGCCCCGTGTGCAACAGGCATGCAGCTGCGGGCCGTTGGAAAGGGGCCCCGCTGCGCTGGCATATCAATTGCCTAGAGTTGCTGACTGTTTTCTTTGCCCTACGGAAGTTTCTCCCGTTAGTTTGGGACAAACATGTCTTAATCATGTCAGACAGCACCACCGCGGTAGCGTACATAAATTGCCAAGGCGGCGTACGCTCTCGTCACCTGTCACGACTTGCCTGCCGTCTCCTCCTTTGGAGCCAGCACCGCGCCACTCACATCCCAGGCAACCTCAATGTTGTAGCGGACACTTGACCTGCGGAGAGCAGAGGCTCCAGCCCCAGGCCATACAGCTGATTTGGGATCGGTTCGACAAGGCCCAGGTAGACCTGTTTGTCTCCAGAGAGACCTCCCACTGCCCGCTCTGGTATGCCCGAAAAGAGGCTCCCCTCGGAGCAGACGCACTGGCACACAGCTGGCCCTCGGTGCTGCGCAAGTACGCATTTCCCCCAGTGAGCCTTCTTGCACAGGTGCTGTGCAAGGCCAGGGAGGACAAGGAACAATTCACCCTAGTGGCTCCTTACTGGCCCACCCGGGCCTGGTTCTCGGACCTCGTACTCCTTGCAACAGCCCCTCCCTGGTAAATTCCCCTGAGGAAGGACCTTCTTTCTAGCTGGTCTACCACCTACCATCGTAGACACGATCAACCAAGCCAGGGCCCCTTCTACCAGGCAACTTTACGCCCTAAAGTGGCGCCTGTACACAAATTGGTGTCCTTCCCAGACTGAAGACCCACAGAGGTGCGCAGTTAGGTCAGCGCTCTTATTCCTACAGGAGAAGTTGGAAGGGAGGCTGTCACCTTCCACCTTAAAGGTGTATATTGATGCTATCGCAGCTCACCACAACCCAGTAGACGGCAAGTCTCTGGGTAAGCACGACTTAGTCATCAGGTTCCTAAGAGGCACCCAGAGGTTAAATACCTCCCGGCCAAGCCTGTTCCCCTCCTGGGATATCTCGGTGGTCCTCACCGGTCTTCAGAGATCCCCCGTTCGAGCTGCTAGAATCAGCCAGACTCAGGGCCCTCTCCCTAAAGACGGCCCTGCTGATCACGCTCACCTCCATCAAGAGGATTGGGGACCTGCAAGCGTTCTTTGTCAGCGACACTTGCCTGGAGTTCAGTCCGGCAGACACACATGTGATCCTAAGACCGCGACCGGGCTATGTGCCCAAGGTTCCTACCACACCCTTTAGAGACCAGGTAGTGAACCTGCAAGCGCTGCCCCAGGAAGAGGCAGGCCCAGTCCCTTCGTTGCTGTGTCCGGTACGTGCCTTACGCACCTACATGGACCGCACGCACAACTTCAGGCGTTTTGAGCAGCTCTTTGTCTGCTTTGGCGGACAGCGGAAAGGGAACGCTGTCTCCAAACAGAGGCTCTCCCACTGGCTGGTGGACACCTTGCGGGTCCGAGCACACTCAACAAGGAGTGTTGCATCCTCGTGGGCACTGGCTAGGGGTGCCTGTCTGGCAGACATATGCAGAGCTGCGGGTTGGGCAACACCCAATACCTTTGTGAGGTTTTACAACCTCAGGGTTGAGTCAGTCTCGTCCCGTGTTTTCTCAGGTCCGAGCCGGTACAACTCGGTACATGCTGACGGTCTGGCCGGGTGAATCGCTTGCGCCCAGCGCCCTTTCCCTCGGCCGAGGTAAAACAGTGCGCTTTTCCCTCCCAGGAGATCTCACTCACTTGGCTCCCTGGATGACTCCTCCCTAGCCCTGTGGGTACACAATTCAGCGGAGGAATTCGCCGACCCAATCCACTGCGGGTATCTCAAATCTACCCTGCACTGGGAAAGGTGCTCCACAGATCAGGCCTCCTACGTGGACTCCTCCTGTGTGTATTTTCTGCGGTATGGTCCCCTTACGAGCGGACCCGCGTCTCCCTTAGGCAGTTCCCGCTGCCCTCCAGTCGCCGTGCTGTAGCAACTCCCCCCTCCTTGAGGCTGGATCTACTGCCATGCCATTCTTTCCCACAAAGACCATTGTGACCAAAGAGGCCCATGTGATGTATTTTGCCATGTTACCTCCCCCTTCTGGGCAGGTGTGGTCTCCGCAGGGTCTTTTCCCCCCTGAAAGAATAGGAAAATGGGTAATACCCCCTTCCCATGATGCGGTAAGGGCCCCAGCCGTTTGGCTCTATGAGAGAAACATAGAGAGAAAAAAGGCCCGGCTAGGCTCGGCCCGTCCCAGGTTGGCAAGTGTCGCCTTGTTCCCCTGCTTGGGTAACTAGAAGGATTCCGACGTCTTTTATGGGGCCTTGGGGAAGGGTACGTGCAGTCTGACACAGATGGTCGTCCTGGCACGTGAAATACCTGCCCGCTCCTGTGTCAGCAGTACACATGGTTTGAAGTGGACCCCTAGTGTCGCTTCTTTGACATGACGTCGAAGTGAATGACAAATGGGGGAACATCTAGGTTATGTATGTAACCTCTGTTCCCTGATGGAGGGAACGAGATGTTGTGTCCTCCCGGCCACGTCACTGAGCCGAGCCACTGAGGTGGCCGGACACTCCTGGCTCCTCAGAAAAATCCTGAATGAACTCAATAGTATTTCCTCGCCTTTATACCCGTATGTCTGGGGGCGGGGTATGCAAATACTGTCTGCCAACTTCTCATTGGCCTTTTTTCATGCATCAGAGGCATATTCGGCGCTCAAGAGAGACCCCTAGTGTCACTTCTTCGACACGACGTCTCGTTCCTTCCATCAGGGAACGGAGGTTACATACGTAACCTAGACATTTTCAGTATAGTGTATCTCATTTTGGTTTACTGTTATGTTAGACATGTGTTAGATTAGTTTATTATTACATTATACACATATAATCACAATGCACAATGGCTAACAGTGCTCTGTCAAATAATAACAGCACTAATAAACACACTATGATATGATATAGCAAAATTATAAATTCTCTAATACTATTGTGAGTGTACATAACTGGGATTGGTTTTCATGTATAATTGCACACATGCTATAATACAGGACATGCTCTATTATGTATTATTACTTCATTATGAAATATGCCACTTGAAGCATTTATAATTTTCTTTTGTCAGCTATTCTTAGGTATCTGTACCAATACTAGTACTACTGTATATAAAATTCATGTATAAATGCATTATTAGTTTTTACAGAAAACAAATATAGATCACACAATGTTCTGCAAAAAACCTCAAAGAGTAAAAAGGAGTGTCAGCTGTGAGCCTGGGCTGATGTGTCACTGTAAATGAGAAGGCCATGCCATGTTCTGAGCTGCTGAGTGATATTGAGAATGAGGGAGGGCAGATTGCAGATGAGGTTTTTATGTTAAACTATGGTACATTTAAAATCCAGTCAGCTCTGTTTCAAAACCTACTGTAGTGAGCTGCCTACCAAGACAGCATTTCAAGGCATCAAAGGTCCTATACTTTAGAAGTTTTTCTGCCTCTTAAGATATCTTCTATTGGACAAATTCTGCAAAGTGGTGGTCAAATCAAGAGAAATTATTATTATTATAAATACTAAAATTCTATTAAATGTTAATATTAATATAATTTAAAAAATCCTTCAATCTAATGCGCCATTTCACCATCTGTGGATGCTATGTAGTTTTATGCTTATTGGAGTATTGTGTTGTTTTCTTAGCAACATGCCAACATCAAATTGTATTGGAACTAATTGTGCATTGACTCTCCGGTGCGCTCCTTATGAGGAGAATTACTTAAAAGTTCTTGTCAATAAAAAATTTCCTAAACCAATTAGTCATATAGAATCTTGGGCAAACTTCCAGCTATACTTCCTGTTTTCTGAATTCTTCACGAAAATCTAAAGCCAAATCAGCAAGGATTGATGGTTAAAGAATCAACAAAGAGATCACTCATCTAAATTTCTGTAACTCATACCAGAGACCCTTTTAAGTATGTGACTGTGTACTCACTGATGTGTACAGATGGCCCTCTCCATTCATGGCGATGTACAAGCCAGTTTTCACAGACTGAATAGCAACGACCCGAAGGCCCACAGGGATGAGGTTGAACAACGCTGTAAAGACAATACAGTTTACATTGAGCATGCTGAAACAAACACGTCAATGTGTAAACTTACCATGCACTCAAAACTATATCTCAAATATGATCGACTTAATTCTTGAATTAATATCAAATTTGAATAATAAAAGTAAATTTTGAAGAACATTTTCTGAAGAAAATGTGTGGTGCTTGCCTGTGGAAAATCTTCAGCAGTCATGATGCTAGTGTTGTTCCCAGGGCATTGTTATGCATTTCCTAAGGCGATCTAAGTGTTTTTTTTTTTTTTGCATGTTTCTATATGGTTGCAAGGGCATAGTTAGGAGGTTGCTAGAGTGTTCTGAGAGTTGCTAAATAATATTAATAATAATATCTCACCTCTTTTCAACCAGCTGCATAATTTGAGCTGGGGGAAGAATATTAAAGTGACAGATCACCCAAAAATTAAAATTCTCTCATCATTTACTTACCCTCATACCATCCCAGATGTGTATGACATTTTCTTCTTCTGCAAAACACAAATTAAGATTTTTATAGCAGTATCTCAGCTCTGTAGGTCCACACAATACAAGTGAATGGTGACCAAAATTTTGAAGGTCCAAATATCACATAAAAGCATCAAAAAAAAGTAATCAATACGACTCCAGTATTTTTATCAATGTCTTCTGAAGCAATCCCACCAAAATATAGCACATTTTTCACTGTATAGCTAGCCATTGCATTCTCAAGGCACAATTATGATTTCAAGCTCGATTACACTTCCTAGAACTTGATGGATGCACATAGGAAATGTAATCAAGCTTGAAATCAGGATCGCCACATAGACTGCTGTCAAGATTTATAGTGAAAAAGGAATTATATTTTGGTCTGTTCTTGCCCAAAATTGATTGGATCACTTCAGAAGACATGGATTAAACCACTGGAGTCATGTGGATTACTTTTATGATACCTTTATGTGATATATGGAGTTCTGGCCATCATTCACTTGCATTGTATGGACCTGCAGGAATTAGATTTTCTTCTAAAAATCTTTGTTTGTGTTCTGCAGAAGAAAGAAAGTCATGCACATTTGGGATGGCATGAGGGTTAGTAAATGAGGACTCCAATTGGAGGGTAGAGTCATAAGGGGTATCCTCCATGTGGTCGCAATTAGTGGTTCCCCCTCTCAATGGGGCGTGTGGTAAGTTGTGTGTGGATCAAGGAAAGTAGCATGAGCCTCCACATGTGGAGTCTCCACGGTGTCATGCACAAACAGCCACGTGATAGGATGTGTGGATTGATGGTCTCAGAAGCAAAGGCAACTGAGACTTGTCCTCCACCATCCGAATTGAGGTGAGTAACCGCGCCACCACGAGGACCTACTAAGTAGTGGGAATTGGGCATTCCAAATTGGGAGAAAAGGGGATTAAATAAATGAGCAAATTCTTTTGGCCTGCCAACTGTCTTTAAAAAGGCTTCAAATCTCAACCCAAATGTGACACATACTAAATAGAACACTAGCCACACTTCACGGCTTGCATAAACAACAAATAGAGTGATACATTAAAGTTGATGCACAGAAACTGAACGGAGGCCTCATATTACAAGCAAGCGCAGAGATGGCTGGTGTTTGGAGGTAGTGGTAGTGTGTGGAAGATTTAGTGGATCTTTTGTTGTTTGAGCAGCTCTTCGGTCTTGTTAAGTAATGGTCATTGTTTGTACTGAAGGCGAGTAACAGCCTAGCTGGTGACACAAAGTGCATCCAAAGGGGTGATTTAAACCTACAGTGTAATAAACACACTTCAACTCACTGGTAATTGGCTGTGCTCCCAGGGTGCTTGAATGAAAATTATTTCAGAAAAGCTCTGGTCTGGAAAACGCTAGTGTGGTAAAAGATGAGTAGGACAATTACAGTAGGAAAGTGAGTTTCTGGAAGTTCTCCGTGGGCACACTGGTTTCTTACAAGGGCATTCTTGTCTTCAAAAGCGAGCACAGTATTAAAGTCCCTATAACATTTGTTCTCATTCTTCATCCTTTCCAAAACTTTCTGAAGTTTATTCAGCTACAACCACTTATTGCATGAGGTGTTTGCAAATAGACGTCATAGTGGTGATCCTACGAATGCCCTAACATTAGTGGGGGGCTTTAAAATATGGCTTTTTAAAATCTGATCACAAATGGGATGTATTGCGGGTAGGGACAGACATTTTGAGGGGCAGGAATTCTAAACCTTTTTAAGGGGTAGTCGCTTCAAAACTGTCTGTCGACAGGGGGGTGAGAGTTGGGGGAGTGGATTGCTAGAGGGGGTGTACAATCTCTGTTGGACTGGGTGGGTGCTGCAAAAAATTTAACAAATTAATGACACAAATTAAGTAGGTAGGCCTGTTAATGTATCAAAATATTTTGCTTAATATTTTGTCATAAAATTTTATTAAATTATTTGTATTCATAATTATTTTCCAAAATATGCTAAACATGAAAATATAAATGATGGGATAATTTGCCCTATACAGGAAAATTGGAGGGGGAAAAAATGGGTTTGGGATTCATTCACTGGTTCAAAAACTTAATTGTGGATTATAAATAAATGCATAATGCATTGTGTTGAACAGATGAATGCACAACTGTAAGAAGATTCAAATTATTTTTATTCTTTGTATTTATGGAGTACTGGGAGGTTTAGTTCATAATAAAAAATAAAAAGTTAAATAATATATTAATTATTCAGCCAACATGAATAAAGGATAATAACATGTCTGACTTTAACACAAACAGATTGTAAGTAGACTGCTGATTATGCATAATAGTTTTGCATATCATCACAGGAACATTTACTGAACCAATAATTGAAATATAAATAAAATATGCCATCTATAAAGGCTCACAGAATAAAAAATGGTTTGAAACACATTAAGGACAAATAATGATTGTGAGTAAAGCTGCAGTATGGTATCTGAATCTGTGTCTGTTTTTAAGTCTCGTTTTAAAAATAATTTATATAAACTTGCTTTTACATCTTTGTAAATGTTTGTTTTTACCTTGTGTTTTACTAAGAGTGTTTTATATTTTGTGAAGCACTTTGTGCTGGATTGCTGAAAGGTGCTATATAAATAAAGTTATTTTAAAGTTATTACCTTTCCAAGTGTATTCTACAAATATTCCACAATATACAATACAGGATATTGTAAGTGGGGAAGGAAAGAACAACAAGAAACTTAATTTGACTATACAGACATGCACAATTATGAATAATGAGGCAGAAATCCGAGAACTAAACTTTTAAACTTTCTTCATTGAAAATGTGTATTTCTTTCTTTGGTCAAACACTCCGCGTCTGTTGCGAGAATGTGCATGTAATCTGAGCCTGCCTCTGTGATACAATGGGTAGTATTACAATCATTATAATTGATTAATAAATTCCATAATCGATGCATGGAAGTTTCAGCATAATATTGATGCATTTTTACACCTCTACACACTATTATTTAAAGTAAAAAAAAAATCATCATTTCATTTAGGTGTACAAGCTTTAATTTTGGGTGGAATTTGAGGGGCACCTCAGCATAAGGGCAGAGGCTCAGGATGTCATAATTATTTGACAAGGAATCAGTTATCTTTCCATGGAAAATTAGCATTCTATAGAGCACAGCATTTAACTATAAATTGTAGCAGCAATATTCACTCATGGTAACAGTCACTACTCCATTTTGTCCACACTCATTGAGAAACAAATTGACAACATTCATTAAATAATTTAATAAATAAAAATGCTTTTATGCTGCATTTTGATGAATGTTTGCATACCATTTAGACATGCTACTTTATTTATTTTCATATTTGTTCAATGCTATACTTCTTAAAAAAAACATTTTGAAGTTTGAAAATCTCTCATTGATAACAATAATAGAATGTTAGCCATTCAAAATCTATTTTCTTTCTTTCAGCAAGAGGATTTATCAATAAATATTACTATTAATCTGTCTATCTCTCCCTCCATCTATGTATATTGGGGTTTGCGATTAAAATTTGGCCAAAAACGGAAGCAGTAGTCTTTTGCATTCTCGCAAGCCTCGCTACTTCCTTCAGGAAATGTAAATCAAGTTAAAAAAAATTGTTTAATACATGGATTACATTACTACAAATTCAAGGCAAATTATAATCGGACTCTAACATGTTTTTATATTGTTATACGGCATTTAAAATCTGCAGTTGTTGACTGCACTGTGTAGGTGTTTCTGTGTGTGTCAGAAATGTCAAATGTCATCTCTCTCTGAGTGTGACTGACAGAGAGCCCTCAGTGTGTCTCAGTGTGAGTACAGCTGCATATTAAAATCAAATTAAGCAGCAGGCCCGAAGCATTTGAAAAGCAGGCCCAGTAGAAGCTAATAATATACCACTGCCTCCTGAGTTGTCACCTCACACGCATACGCGCACACACACACACACAAAAACACACACATCTCCCCATCTCCCTAGGGATCAGCGTACTGCTATATCAGCAACAGTGATAACAACAGAAAATTAATCAGTAACACATTTTAAAAGTATGTGTAGTAAACGTAATGATACGCATTTGTGCACACCTCACTTTTTAAGAGTAACATTGTAGCTCTGATATCAGTGTAGCATCATGCTCTCTCTCCCACAGAAGTATCAAGCATAGGCCATTCCTTTTGAAACATGTTTAGGTTTTGATTATTTATTATGTGCAATGATGTTACATTGGTCAGTCATGGTGATGAAATTAAGGAGAACTTACAAGAATTACTACTGTCATCCTTGGTCCCATCAAGAGATCCATCTGGGTTCATCTGCAAGTAGTATCCCTGCCTGCAATATAACCTGGTCACTATACCCTTGAGCTGGGGATCTGAGGAGAAAGAAAGAACATACTATGAGAATCTATGAAGGTCTACCCATTCATGAACCAAATTTAATAATGTCTTCTTTCAGGAGACATCATGAACATAACTATAAGGACATAGAATTTCACAATAAATGTAAAGATAATTAATTAAAAATGATTATACAAAGCTAAAGGTTTGTCATGATAATATATCTGGTTTAGGCACATTTATGCATGTCTAATCTAGTTAAAGACTTGGCAGGCTTTGAGCTCTACATTCTGTTCATGTTACTTTCACTGATATAGAACTGTGATGCATTTTGTGCCGTGTTATAAAATCTATTTGAATGTAACAATTAACATAACATATTTTCAATAGCACCATCTTTAGCTATTAGATTGTCACTCTACATCCTATGATAATACCACGACTGTAATCAGAACTGAGGATCAATAGATTTTTATATTTTAACTAGATTTTTACATTTGCTTAAAAGGTGAGAGGGGACTGCCCATGCAAAATTCACCAACATAGCACTATCAGTGGTTGCCAGACCGTTGCTATACAGTGTCTAGTGTTTTCTGATTGGTTACTAGGTGGATGGTTACTGGCAAATCTGTCTATAGGATTTTTTGCCAGGCCAATGGTGCAGTAGCTTAGAAAGCTAACAAGCCACACAATTTGATGAATCATTCATGTCATGTTTCTGCGTTCCACATGGTTATTTTGCTACATTAAGACGTACAGATTGCTATGTTATTTGAGAGAGGATATCTAGAGGACTCACAAGACAAAAAGGTTCTGTCAAATCACCTTAATCTCCAAGTAAAGAGTTTATACACACATGCGGTTTTATGATGTGTTGTATGCACCGAAGAATGGGTAAGCACCGGATATGCACAACTAGACAGTGCAATTTCAATAAGGCTCAGAATAGCAATTTACATGGTTGGAACTCATCATACAGTAATACAGTAGGCATGTGGTGGAGGAGCATTCAAAAGCAGCACTTAGCATTCAAACATAACAACCATTTAGTTACTGAGAAATTCTCACCTGAAAAGTTGCTCAGTATATACTTTAGTTTCCATAAACTTCAACATAGTTCTTAAAAAATGAATTAATCATTTACAACTCTCTCATTATTTGTGAACCATAAGGGCCCATTTACACCTTGCACATGTGTTTTTGGTTATCAGATCATTATCGGATAGCACTTGACCACATTAAATGACAAGCGTAAATGCACCCAAGACGCATTGTGAACGGATCACTGAAGACACATTCGAAGGTGGTCAGGGAAAGATTTTTAATACTTTCAAAGTAGGTGTAAATGCAACTGCGTTTTCATTATCCGGATATAACTTAGATAAGTATTTAATAATGTAATGAGGTTATGCTACAGTTATCCATTTTTAAAGTACTGTGTTGTGGGTTCTTGCCCTTTTCTGTTAATTCTGCAGTCGCTATGTAAAAAACACAAAAGACACTGCCGTTTTGCAATCTTGTCATGTGAATAATGAACAATATTCAATTAATTATTCTGTTGGAATACACTTGGAAAATCTCATCTATTTTCTTAGATCCCCATTCACTCGCGTGCGTCTCTGTCCTGTTTTCTAATATGTGACTCGCATGACACACATGAAGCTAGGCTTATTTTTAGCACTGACAAAGCACCGAATGATGCTTCGGCAACCCTAAATGTAACTTTAGCGGCCCAACATTTTTTTTTTAAGAATGAAAACCTCTGATAGTTAAAGTGATGGAAAGAATTTGAATTATCCATCAATATTTTTTCTATTTGCTAAAAGATGATTTTCAGTTTTCACAGCCTCTGATGTAATACAAGTAGCATTATCCATTTTGTGCAGGTAAATTTGATAGCAGTGGAGATGCATTTGACTGCAAGGTGTAAATGTATTTTCAGCTAAAGGATATCCAGATACTATCAGGATAATAAACGCATGTTAATGCAAGGTGTAAATGGGGCCTTGGTGTACTATTGCCATGACTATAAGACTATGAAAAATAAAACATAAAACATTACCATTGGTTGTTTAACTCTTTGGAGGAAGATTGTGCTTTAGCAATCACTGATCAGGGCAATCACACAAATAGATGCAAGTGAAACATCTTTCAAAAGACAGGTAGGAAAAACCTAAGGATTTTTTACCACTTAAAATGCCCTTGTCTCATTTGGTTTTAAAGGTCTCCTGTGATACACATTACTAGCGTTGTTGTGTTTAACTGTAGGCTGGAAAACAAATAACTCCCTTGTCGTATTGATGTGGGTAGAACACTGTTGTTTACCGAAGGCCTGCTGCCCTGCATTTGCCTGCATTAGGCCAGGGCAGATCTGAAGAAACTGACACATCAAAGGTGGAGAGAGAGAGAGGTTCAGAGAAAAAGAGAAGAACGAAGGAGAGGCAGAGTTATAGTGAGAGAGAGACGCGGAGAATGCTACTCATAGTGGTGCTCTATGGCATCTGCCTCCCCTTGCACAGTCACACAGCTGAGACAGCATCTTAAGATTCTTAAAGACAGTGAAGAGGTTGCCTAGCTCTTAAGTTACTTACACAGAAGCAATGAGAAAAGCCAAACAATCAAGAGGATTATGGGCATGAGCAATGTGTTTCCACAAACTTGCACAAAATATTATTTCGACTCATCCTTCGTTTATTTAAAAATAAACTTGCTTATACATAAAGATAATGGAAGTGAATGTGGCATGTCCATAAACATTAAAACACACTCTGTTTTAAAGTGTAGCCACAAGACATTATATATGTTAACATGATTTTATTGTAATAAAATCACTTCCTGACATTACACATGTATGAGTAAAGTTTTATCCAATATAATTTCGTTGTCATGACAATATAACACTGGTAAATCCTGTAATCTGGTAAACACCATAACTGAATTCCCTGACTTTAACACACCACAATCATGTTAATTTTTTCTGGTTTGAAATGTACAAAATTTAATTAACAAGCAAAAACAACCCATCTTCCAACCATGTTTTTGCCTTACCTCGATTCAATACGGTAAGTCTAAAATAGACTTTTATTTAGAGCTGTTGGGACAGATTTGGCGCAAAACCGCATGCATGCGTCATTCATCCTTGCGTGAATTTGTCATGTCCGTAAGCTCAGAAAGATGGTCTGACTGTGCCATGACTCGCGTGAGTTTCGGAAAAGCGGGAAGCGAGTGCAACAGCTGTTGATCAGTGACATGAAATCGCTCTCCTTATGGATTTTTAACTGTTTTTAACTGTTTGGTGAAGTTGTTGACCTGCTGCAAGGCATGATGTTTTCTGGTAGGGTTGGTATGCTTTAATGAATAAAGCATACCATTCGCAATGTGTTTATAAGTTTCTGTTACATGTTTACTAATATTCATGGCTTCTGAGTAATTTGCAACACTGCTGCAGTTTCGAGATTCCCAAAGTGTGTATCTAACTATAAGTGTACCGCTGTTTTCTTAAGCTTTTATTTTGACCTCAATCACAGAAATGAAGATGAAAGTTGAAACAGTATTAGGCATATTATTAGTAATGTATTTATTTTTTGCCTGACGAATACCTAATGGTCTAAACGGTGCAAGCAAGTGTAAGCTTGTAAGTAAAAGTACTTTTGGAAAAATAAATCAGAGTCACTTGCCAGGTTTTCCTTTAAATAGATCCCCATGAATGTGCGCTCATCTCAAGTTGTTTATAATGTACAGATTTCCCAGCACAGTAATGTAATGTATATTAATTTATTTAGCGTGTACAGATAATCTGCATGCATGCTCTCGAGTTGACCTTGATGTCTTGGAAAGGCGCTATATAAAAAAAAAATTATATTATTATTATTATTATTATTATTATTTAGAGCAGGACTTCCTTTCCACATCCATTGACCGTTGGGTGTTCCAATTTCTCCCATTCATTTTAATACAAGTGTTCTGTCTCCAGGGGTTAAATTGGGCCAGAACAGTCCAGAACAGTGTTCTGGCACCTTCAATTCCTAATATAAAAAATCTGTCACAGTTCCCTCTAACACGCCCAACACTTTCACTCCACGCTCACTCTCACCTGAATACTAATCACCTGCACCTGAGACTCATCTCCACCGCAATCATCACCACCACTTATAAACCCATCACTTCAGTCACTCATTGTCTGGTCTACAACAAAGTTTACGGACTCACTTACCTGCGATCTCCTCAAGACATAACGTTTGTTACCTCTTGACTCCTCTCTCAGTCGTTCCTACGACTTATAACCTGACTCTCTACTCCAAAGCTCCTTGCTTCAATTGGCATCCTCCCAAGTCCTCCACTCCATCGTATCAACGTATTCCATTACTAGTCTCCATCGCTCATTCAACTGGTTCCAGTCATCTTCATCACTCAAGTCACTATCACTCAATACGAACTCTTCAATAAACACACCTCCGGGTTAAAACACCATCTACTTGTCTGAGTCTATGTTACAAAATCTAAATATGCTTGTTTGACAATCCATTCCATTTCTCCAATGCGGTTTTCATTTGATCCATTTGACACCTTCCGTCTCTGTTTAGCGAGTGTACTTGTTCAAAAATATTTCAAGTTCATTATGCTTCGCTCTAGTCAAGTCAATGGATGCAGGTTGAGGCAACATATTCAAGAGCAGCTCAAGACCGAGTGACCCTGCATATAGACGCGTATTTTTTTGCGTTCTGCTTCTGTATTGCAACGTAGTCCATCGTGGTCCAATCTCTGATTCATAGAAATCTAATAATATGGACTCAACTGCTCACCCTTTTCTTAGATCCACTGATATGCAGTAGCAATTTTGCTTAGTCTATTTAAAAGCTGTATACACAATGGGTTTTTGAATCCGGAATCACTTGCATCTAAATCGACATCAACATAGATCAACAGACCACTCGTGTGTGTGCGTGTGTGCGTGCGTGCGTGCGTGCGTGCGTGTGTTCTTTTGGATTATTTTTTTTTAGCAAATATACAAAAACATATTCACACAATTTAAAGCAATATTTTTTTCATTTGAAATTATATAATCTGTTAAAAACAATGTGCATTTACTTTTAAATTGTAACATAATTAGTTTGGCATGTTCTATAAGATGACTCCCAACCTTGGGTAAGAAGAAGGTAAACTTGTCCCAGCTGTCATCAGATTTTTATAAAATGTATAAAATACATTTGATATAATTCTTAATCAAGTTTTTTTGTCATCTAATGTAAAACACTAAACCAAAATGTAATGTAATTTTGTATTTTCACAATTAAGTTGAATAAGGACATACAATAATAACAGACAAATGATATATCATAATCATACCCATAATCATATGATCTCAGTAAATTTGATTAAAGAAAGATCCTTCTGTGAATTACATACCATATATCATACAACGACATCACCCAATTTTAGGGTTCCTCCACCTCAGAAATTCCAATATACTGTAACACATGCCTGTCTCTGCTAAATAGTCTCTGGTAAAACTCAGTTTGCAAAAATTTAGTTATAGTTAATTCTATGAGACTAGGTTGTATTTTAACCTTTACGAACTGGCCCCTTTCACCTCCATTGTAAGTGACTTTATATAACTGTGATTTTAGCTGGGGACAGGTCAAAGTTATTATTATTGTTATTATTATTATTTGTGGTAATCAACATTATGTCACAAATGCTGTTAGATGAGATTAACTTGTAATGAAACCTGATACATTCCTTTAAACTACATTTTTATATTTTTATATTCACCTGACTGGTGCTTGACAAATTTGCCGCCAGAATGCTAGGGTGTTGTGGGTGGTTGCCAGGTAGTTATTGTGCAGTTGCTAAGGTATTCTAAGTCTCTGTTCCAATGTGGTCACCAGGGTGTTTATGTGCTTGCAAGAGTGTTCTGGGAGGTACTTTAATGGCCTAATTTAAAAGAGTCCCACATCTCTACGATGTTCTGGTTCCGATATATGGCTCGTATTAGTCTGATTGCTTGGATAAGTACCACAACTCTTTAACAAGCCAAGGCATTTTAGGTATATTTCATAGCACAAATGGGGTTTGTGTGTGTGTGTGTGTGTGTGTGTGTGTGTGTGTGTGTGTGTGTGTGTGTGTGTGTGTGTGTGTGCGCGTGTGTGTGTGTGCAAATGACAGTGACAGAGACATAGAGGTGGAGGTAGCTTGGGGGGGTCATGTCTCACCGCACACAGCACCACCTGCAGACTTAACCACATGTGATTGATCCATTATAGACTTTCTGGAACAGGAGAGGGGTTTTCCAGCTTTTACAAGCACACCCGCACTCCTGATGTCAGAGGAAGGACAGAGGAAGCACTGCCATTACATTAGAGCTACTAAATTTATGGGATTCAAATTTTCATCCAGTTATTGATGTTGATCACAATATTTTATGAGAAAGCCTTCCCCAGAATACAAAAAATAAATTAAATAAATACTATTTCTTATTTCAAATTTCTGAAAGTACATAAATATGTATTCACTGTAAACAAAATGGAATATCACATATGGCATATTACAATTTCAAAAAACTATTTGAAACACGGTTGATCAAACAAATATTAAATACAGTGCAAGGGAGGGTCAAGTAATTATCATTAAACAACATTAAGTTTAGTAATTTGCAAAGTGAAGAACAAGCACCACCTTGCACCCAAGACTACAGGAGGCACTGTGGCATAGCACTTCCAGTCAAGACTAATTGAGTGTATGCAAGATTCATCCAACATTTTAATGAGACATAGCATAGAGAGAGATTAAAAACTAGCCTCTACTGGTGGTCTTTCATTCCACTGGATAAATACAAAAGCAAGCACAAATTGACAATAAATACCAGAAATCTAATCTGTGGATAATTAATTGATAAAGACCGCTAAATGATTTCTGCAACCAAACCCTTCCTGGCTCACTATGTTAACTATCAAAAACAAACTTGGATACAAGACCTATCCAGCTTGCAATATAAAACCTTCCATCTACTAAATTTATAAAACGAATTTACCTCAAGACTTTTTACCAGCAACTGCTTCTAAACAATGTTTTTTTTTTTTATGGTCATGGAACAAAACTCTAGGAACTGTGGGGCAAAAGGCTAGGAACTGGTACATGGCAACATTCAGAGACACAACCATAGGGACAATCTATGTCCTTTGAACAAAGACAATTTAAATAACTGAAAGAGCTGCTTATTTTCACTGCCTTGATGGAGACCATTTGATGTCTCTCAGATCGTTTCTGAAGTCTTTATGGAAATCAACATACAGCTCAACCTCATTAGAATCTTCCATTCATTTCATTAAGCATGGGTGGCTTGAAATTGGCTATGGGTGCAGCATCCAAATGAGCTGGAAAACATACAGCAATGGTTGGTTAAAAAAAAGCCCAATATAGCAGGTTATGGCTGTCCACTAATCAAGTTTGATGCAACCTCAGCTTTTATTCTATGATACCTAACGTATGCGATCTTAGTGTGTAGTGTGATGGGGAGGAGGGCATGGCCATTGAATCAGCTAATCAGTGGGAGAGCAAGATAAGGGGTTCGAGAGAGAGAGAGACATATGCGGCCGCATTGCATGTTTGTTTATTTTGGTTTTAAGTTCAATTATATCATTAAACTTTAATTTGACTGTTCAGCCAGCCTCCACCTTGCATGTCATTATACTCAAACAAAGGTGCCGAAATCTGGGAGGGAGGAGGGATGCGCTGTCACAGAGTCCTCGCCACTGCCATCAGCCAGGGGAGCAGCCGCTGCCATCTGCCTGGGGACGGAGGGGTTGCTGCCGTCCACCAGGGGAGGACCGAGCTGGCGTCTGCCAGAGGGCAGAGGAGCAGTTGAGAACTGGGTGATGGCACGTCCGGGAGCCGGAGAGCATGTTCTTCTCTCTCTCTCTCCCCTCTCTCTCTCTTTCTCTCTCCCTCTCGCCCTTTCCCTCATGCCACGCCTCCCCTTGTCTATCCCTGAGGTTCACAGAGAGCAGGGTGGACCACCGGCTGACAGAGTGGCCGGAAGGGCAGTGTCTCCCCCCAAAGATGGTGGATCCCCTGGGCTGAATCGGGCGGGGTAGGAGTGTAATGAGTAGGAGGGAGTGGCAGGGCCGTGATGGAGCACGGCCAACACTGAATCAGCTGATCATTGAGAGAGCGATATAAGGGGTGGCCGGAGATGCCGGTTCAAGAGAGAGAGAGAGATGCACGCGGCCTGTTTGTTTTTGTTGGTTTTAAGTTAATTTATATCATTAAACTTTACACTGACTGTTCAGCAGGTTCATGCCTCCTCCTTGTCCGTTCTTATGCTGTTACAAGTAGTAAAGCCAATGTCCTGTTTGCAACAGCATTCTGCTTGAAATTCAAGATAGTAAATAAAGTCAATATGATATATAAGGATTCAGACTACTCCTTGTTTAATGGTTTTGGGAGCCAGCCAAATCTTAATCTCAGAGTCCAAATTCAAACCAGCAATCAAAATGAAGATGGAATTGGCATTAACATTTTGACAATATTGTCATCACTGGCCAGTCACCAGACAAACCTAAAGGAGACTTTGAAAATTTGCTTAAGCAAGCTTTTTTAACAAATGTCTTCTCTGCTTTTTGTTAGTAAAATGCATCCGTTGTCTAGTAGCTCAAAGGGTTTATATTGTCACAAGGTAATTTGTCTCAGTTCACAATCTCTGCAAGTTTTTCCATATTCAGTGGGGACAACTATTGTCTGCATGTCACAACCTATAGTCCGATTCGAAAGTGTACCATCTCACTGCCTCATATAATAGGTGGCTATGCTCAGGTTTCTTTGAGAATACACTTATTTTAAGTGTACTTCCTGTGACCATTGCTGAAATAACACCACCAAGCTAACCATAATTTTTCTGGAGTGCACAGACTATGTGAGAATGCCTAGGAGGGAGGGTAACTCTCAGCTCCACAGAGCCCCTGGTGAGCCCTCAAGGATGTGAAACTGCTCACTTAAGATTTTGTAAATCTAGCTGCAATGGGAAATTAATGAGGTAAATCCAAGTGGGTGCTTCATCACAAGTAACACAGCCAACGATGCAACAGGACTCAATAGTGGCTGCCCATCCAGTTGTGTGCACTGGTAGTCATCTGAAATAGCAAATGGTTAAAGACACCCTATTTTAGGCTTCTCTCATGGCCATGTGTGATAAATAAATAAATAAAAAAGTTGAGTATGTGGCAGCCATGAGCTGCAATAAGATGGCCGTCACAGGTGCACATTGGTCGAGACGTTCCAGGGCTAATTCATCACTCTCAGTTTCTCCTGGCAACAACTACATCATTTAATCACTACTTATTTGTGCAAGATTCGCCTCTGGACATCTCTGACAGGTACCATGATCTACAGCATACCAAATTGGGATTATAGTTGTATTAAATTGTAGCTCCTTTATTAGCTTGCAGCATGCTTTTTTTTCTAGTAATGCTTGTTTACAGCCCAAAAATGAAAAATAAACACAAATAAATACACTTTGTTTTATGTTCTAATGTTGTGTACATAACACGTATGGTTATACAACACAAGCTAACTGAACACATTTTATGAGATACTGAAAATACTTCACAATTCAATAAGTATTATGACATAATGTAATTTTGGATTGAATCACATATTTTAACAAACAGGTTCGTTTTAAATTTGAACAGGAACACCAATAAATAAGAGGGCAAAAGTATCAAAATTACCTCCATTGATTTTGGGGCGACAGGAAGCGTGTGACTTCATCATAGTCTTACCTAAACAGAATCCTGTGTGTTAAGATTAGCTGTTGTTTGTTGTTTACTTGTGTGAACTGACTGTATGATAGCATTTTTTTTCCGCAACACGTTGGGCACCTGCTGCTTTACTTGCATTCATGAAACGTGCCAATAATTCAACATCAGTGCCTCTCAAGGGTATAGCAAAGAGAGACAGAAAGAGAGATCGAGGTAGAGAGGGAGCGATTGCAAAATCCCAGACTATTTCAAATAAAATTCACATATTAATTTTATCGTAACAATAATATCTAGCTTTCAATGTGGCCTAGTACGTGCGTTCAAAAACTGAGACAACGAAAAGCGTGCGCCCCCGAGTAGAATACCGAGAATAAATTTAACAGTATGACGTAGATAGATTTTAGTTGAATAACATGTTCTTATTACTGAATCAACCACTTGTGCTATAAATTGTGACAGGTTTGCAGAATGATGGAAAAACTCGTGTGAACAATATCAGTCAAGCTGAATCTCAAAGAAATCAGTTAACAAATACATATAAACCCTAGAGGCTATTATTGACATACTAAACAGAAATGTAATGCCGTAGGTAGTATGAAACATGAACGTGAAATTGAAATGTGGGCGTGTCTAGTCTGAAGAAATGAAACACTGTATGCACCTGCATAGATTTCTTATACATGTACACAATTATATTGTTTGTCTTATGGAACTTCTCACACCTTGTCGTCGTAGTCTGCGTTTCCTGAGGCCGAAGATTCGCACTTTAGAGAAGATGTCGACCAGGTTCCCGTTGCATAGCCCTTTATTTTTATTGGGGCTTTTTCTCCTTCTGTTAGTGGATGGTCGGTCTATGTGCTGCTCCCGTGCCTGTCTCTTCTGGCGGATCAAACCGCTGGCAATCGCCGCTGCCATGTTTCAAAAACAGGGCTGTTGAACTCCTTACACACAAAGCACAGACAACAACAACAAACCGTCCGATCTGTCTCAATTATTGTCCCATTTTTGCTACTGTTGTCTGCTCTTCCCTTAGATTTGAACGGATAATAATCAAAGATATCCACACATACTGGATAGTGATATAATACACCGAATTAGCATAATGAATACAACGGTGAAGTATTTCACATGTTGTCCAATTTCCAACAAAACGGGTTACTTGCCATTCCAGACAATGATTTTTGGCAAATGCAGATCAAATGAGTTGCCTTGAAGATGGTATGAAAATGTATTCTGGCTTTCATCCACGCTTGAGGGTATCTAGGATCCGTCACTTTCCCTTAATTTAGACCCGGTCCTTGTGAAATTCAGCACCCTGGACAGCGACATCCACTCATGGAGTCTGAACAAACAAAAGCGTTTCACGCTTCTGAGCTGTCAAGCGGAGAAACGCGACCACCTTCTTCTCCCAGGTGGAGCCCTGCGACTACACATATTCTTATGTCTCACATATTCACCAAGTTAAGCAAATATCCACGCCGGGTCTGTTCAAATAATCGCTCATCTTGAGAATTCAACGCGGAGTTCAAGCTGTAAAAAACAGACGGCGCAACGACGGTGAGTTGAGGCAAGTTTCAATGATGGTGTTTATGTTGATACTTCTTAAGATGTCTCCTTAGGCGATCACTCCCATTCAGTCATGTTCTAAGTAGGATAGATATTCAATACAATTTTTTTTTTAAAATCAAAATCAGCATGTCTTCCAACGAGAAAATGTAACACTGACCGGCTCCGGTAAGGATGACGTCTACCCGGTTAACAGGAACGAACAAATAAACAGACTAAAAAAAATAAATAAATAAATAAATAAAAAAAAAAACTTCACCTGCAGCGGGAGATTAAAAATATGCAACATAAGTGCAAAAAAAAAAAAAAAAAAAAAAGCTAGGAAAGAAAAGGGGTAAACGCATTCAAGAAATGTTCATCTCTATTCTCCAGTTCGACCTCTTTTGGCGTCAACCGTTTGGCGCGAGTGAGTCGCACGCGCTTCCCGCCTCAGCCTCATACATCAACGGCATCAACAAGTCTTAACGACCACGCGCCTCCCGCCTCAGCCAGACACATAGCTCATCAACAAGTCTTAACAACAAACTCCTCCTTTGCCAGTGCCATAGCTTGAAAAACGACAGAAACCCACCCTTCGCTTAATCCCAGACGATGTCTGTACATCTCAACGGATGCATCGATCCGTGAGAGTCCTCTAAGGACTCGATAATAAGATTCAAATGAGTTATCATAAAATTCATTTTCAAAGCTGTGACAGCAAACATTGCTTGGGTGACATGGTTCATTTTCCAAAACATATTATAGAGCAACGTGCTTAGATGCTGAGCTATGAACAGCTGATATACTTTATATTCAGGTTCCACATGGCTTGAACCAAAAAGATACATGTTTTTAATTGTTATCATGCGACTGATTTGTGTGTATAACGACCTATCATCGAACACCTTAGTAATTATGACGGGAAAAAAAATGTTTTCTCATGTTTATTTCATTCGAGACTGAAAAATTAAATTCAACACCACAGAACCCCACCCCACGACTTCACAACAAACCAGGACCTCCATCACACCTCTGAGGTGCTATTGAGACCCCCCAGTGCTTTTAGGCAAACACCTATGTAATGAGTTCCAAAGTTTCTGCTACAGGAATACACTTATCCGTGGCCTGTCTCTTTAATAATATGGTAATGAGTATAGCGATAAGGACTAGGGTGCCAATTTAATATCATGCCCCCATAATAACACAGAGTATTTTCTAATTTAGATTAATATCACCAGAGAAACACAATCACAGACGAGGAATGAAAAAAAAGAGGGAAAACTCAAGAGGGCCATCTGCTGTTTGTCGCTACAATTAAATATTCAGTCTTTTATCCCTTGCTGGTAGTGGTTATTTTCCTCAAAAAAATAATTGGCACTGGGGCGTTGGCATTGCATTTCCAGACCTGTCACTATTTGAGCAGAATATGGAGTAAAAATACAGTGAAACATGCAATTACATCTAATGATATATACATTAAATATACTGAACACTAGTTTGACTAATGTCCTGTTGAATGAAAATGGAAAAACTGACCTTGTAGCAAACATGCATAAATCATATGAGGATAGGATACCAGATTGCTAAAATACTGCAAGCTTATACTAACTGCTGCATTATTGCCGATGATGAAGCCACTGCAGTTTGCCCAGCCACCAGCAGTGGACACTCTCAGCTTAACTATGACTCCATTTACAACAGCACACACACAGAGATAACTAGGGAACACTTCATGCCTTTCATTAATAATTCTGAAACAAACAATAAATGCATAATGCACTAGTACTGGACATATAAGATATATGGACATTCAGATGTTAATATAATTACAAATATTATACTCAAGCCATGCAATTTCTTATTTCCATATGTATATTTACAAATGATTTAATGCAGTAATTTGTGATAATGACTTCTTAAAGTTAAAGAAGGTATTAAAACTGCTAGGGAATGTATTTATTTAGTAAACGAAAATAATCATTGCAAAAGTTAAAGGTGTCAGTAAAAAAGGAAATAGATGCATTTAAGTCCCAGACAACATGCTTTTGTGCACATAAAAAGAACATGAGGTTTCTCAGCCACTAAGACAGTACTCAATTAGCCCACAGAACAAACGACAAAAAAACATTAGCCTATCCCTGATTTGCACTTCAAGTTCCTAACAGCTGAGTCTTGGTACAGAAATTAAAATAGAATTGGACCGTTTCCTCTCCAATTTCATCTTGCCAAGTATCTGTATGCTAAAAACTAGACGTATTTACACAAAATAAGTTGAAGCATTCAAATGTTAAATAGACTACACTGCAAAAACCCATATGCCAAACAGCGAACATGATTTAAATTCATCAGTCTACTCAGAATGAACAAGCACACACAAATGATTAATACAATATACAAATGTCATGGATATGAGAATAGGTACATATCTACATGCATTTTCCTTCTGAACGTATGAGACTCCATAGCAAATCCATTACACATTCAGCAGAAGTAACAGCACATTTCCCCACCTTACTATCACTAGCACGGCCCCATATACAGTAGAGTCTTTATTCACAGATAACACTATTAGTAAGACTGTCTGCCCTAAACAACTGTTGTTTATCGGGCTAAGAAAACCTCCTCTGTGGTTTCAGAGGAAAATTCTTGTAAAGAATGTTACACTCAATATGAACTTTTAACAACTCGAAATATTTTCATTATGCACACATTTACTTAATGTGGATGTGCCAGCAAACAGATAGCTGAAAGATAAGAATAGAGACATGTATATCAGGAAAAATACTTTTGATGTAGTACTAATAAACTGCAACATAAATGAAACTACTCAATGAGTGAATCTACTCCAGACTCCCACTCTGTCTTCCACTTGGTATTTTTTTATATATTAGCTGACAAGCTAAATGAAACATGGTCTAGTTAATGCCATTAGATACATTACCTTTAAACTCAAGGAGAAAAAGAAAAAACTTAACCAATTAACACATTTTTGGTAAAGAGGGGCGAATGAGACTGCCAGTGAACAAAAACAAAAAAATTAACAAAGCCTAGTGACAACAGCAGAACAACATCTTACTTCAAGAAATGACACCGTAGACACAGACACCAAATAACAAAATGGAAATAAGCCAGTTGAAAAATTGGAAGGCTTTAGGGCTGTCTGGTTTTTATTAGCTGTTGTAATGACAGCAGTTATAAACTAGAGTTAATGTCATACGCACTGAGAGGTTATGGGGGAGAAACAGGAGATTTAGTGCTTTATTTGCTTAAATCGAATTGTGTCACTCTTTTTTGGGTGGGAATCTTAATTTAATTGAGCAGATAGTAATGATTTTTGGTATAGGGTTAGTGTTGACATTGGAGTAAAATCTGCTCTCTGAAATGTTACTGGTCCATTCAGATGTTCTGAAGACACATTGGTTCTTTAAAGAATCTCTAAGTCTACTGTAATGGCTTAAGATAACAAAGCAAACTAGATTTGGGAGTTACACTTGACAAAATGCAAATGAGAAATGAGTGTTCTGCTTAAGTGACGGTGAAATGTCTCTCTCTCTCAAGCTGAGGGAATTATCGGATGATATATCAAAAGCAAGCCTTAATTGGAGAGAAACTCCCATGCTCTCATTTTGCAGCAGAATATTTTTTTCTGATACAGTTAGAAAGAAATCTATAGACAGCTAGTCTTTTTTTCATGCTTCTTCATGCTTACATATATATATATATATATATATGCTACTGCTGTAAATTATGTAGGGAACCTTGTATCTTGGTTCATTACAAAAATACTAATTTTAATAATTAACAACAGGGTCTAAACTGTGCATTTCATTTGCTATTTGATTAACAGATATAATCGTCAACACAACCAAAACTGAAGTAAGATATAAAGCAGAATGTAAAGGTATTATGGGAAAGGAGGAGGCGAGAACCAGCTTGACAATATAAATTATATTTAATTAAACCAAAAGACACAAACACACAGATATGACGAACAGCTGCCCGTAAACGCTCTCTCTCTGTCGCACCACCGTCCGCAGTCGGCCTTTATCCCTCTCGGAAGCTTGATTAGCCTGATAAGGAGCCTGTTGTGTAGAATCACAACCCAGCCCCGCCCTCCGCCCTGTCACATTCCTCCCTCATTCTCTCAGGCCAAGGAGCCCCAGGCATGATGTACACCCCCCCCCCCCCCCCCCCTTCCCTGTGAGAGTGCGTGCCTTAAGCCCCATCTGTCGGCAGGTCATCCCCGCCTTCCTGAATCTGGGAGAGGACAGGGGGAGGGAAACAATAATAATTAGAATGGGGTATACTCCCTGTAACAGTGCAGTACCCCAACAAAAAAAACACTGTAAAATTTTAAAAGAGAGGGAAAAGGCCAACGCGGAGCGGCAGTGGGAGAAAGAGAGGAGAGAGAGGACGGGAACGCCTTGCCGCGTTCTCGGGGAACAGAAGAGATCTGTCATCCAGGATTCTTAGCCTCGAGCCTCCCACAGCTCCGTCTTCCACGGCTCAGCCACTCGAGCCTCCCACAGCTCCACCTATGGAGCCTCCCACAGATCCACCTCCCACGGCTTCACCCCTCGAGCCTCCCATGGTTCCGACCATCTGTCACGTATCCCTTGATTTTGTGTTTAGACTTTTATTTTGAAATTCTTGTTTAGTTCCTGTTTCCTGTTTTGTAGTCCTTTGTAGTTGTCTTTCATGATTAGTTTTCCCCTGATTGTTTTTCCCAGGTGTTCTTCATTCCCTTGTTTGCCATTGTGTATATAAGCCCTTGTTTCCCCTGGTTTCTTTGTCAGTCTTCACATGTATTGTCATGTTCTGTGCCAGGTTCCATGTGTTTTGTTACCTTTTATTCTGAGTTACCTTGTTTATTTTTTGTTTCATTAAATGCTGTGTTTAGATCCTCATTCCTTGTCAGCCTTGTCACAGCCATGCATAGACAGATCAGGGAGTGCAGCGAATAAAAGACCCCAGGGGTAACAGAACAGATCTAGTAGAATTATAACATTGTTCCATTTTTTTAAACATTCTGACAGTGCGACATAATACAGACCTTTATTTAGTGCAGTATGTCCTTAAAATGCAAAGTAGATGGCGATCAGACTTGAAGCTCAAAAAAATCAAAGACAGTCAGCATATATGTCATCCATACAACTCCAGCAGTTAAATTAATCTCTTCCAAAGTGATACGATCACTTTTGGTGTGAAAAAATATCAACATTTAAGTACTTTTTCACTATAAATCATTGCTTCCCATTAGCTTCACGAGTGGGTGGAGTTCACATTCTCACATTCTCCTCTCGATTGAGAAATCCAGGATAAGCACACAAATGCACCATGTGAGTAAAGAAACTGATGCAATTATAGATCTAAACTATAACCAACTAAGCTTCTAGCGTTCCTCCTACTCAGCGCTTCTCTTCAGGGTGTGTCGCATATGCCAACACTGAGTGGAAGCGATCATATAGAGTTAAAAATTACTTAAATGTTGATCTTTTTCACACCAAAAGTAATCATGTCACTTTAGAAGGTATTAATTTAACAGCTGGAAATGTGTTGTGGTGAAGAAATAAAGTCATACATACCTGGGATATCATGAGGGTGAGTAAATGATGAGAATTGTCATTTTTGGGTGAATTAACCCTTTATGTCTGAGATAAAAAGCAAATCAGAAAGTCATTTGCATAGCGTGTATGTGCATTTGTTGAAACAGTGAGTGCTTCTCATTTCTTAAATTGTGCATCCGTTTCCTCACTCCTCCGTCCTCAAGACTTTCCATTTTACAAATCCGTCTTGCTTTGATTCCTCCGGCCTTGTTTCCTTTCCTTGCATCATTTCCTCATTTACTTACAGGGAGGAGCAAGGAAGCGAGGAAAGAAAACGAGGATGCACAATTCCAGGAATTAAAAGAACCCAGAGTTATCTAGTTTTAATGGTTTTGACAAAAGTGACGAGTCTGATGAGCTCCTGTGTTAAATCAAATTTTAGATTAATGAACAAGAACAAATGCATCCAGCGTCCGTCATCCAGCGTCTTCAAAGCAGAATAACCAACAAACCGACCATTTACTTGTTTTTCATCTAGAGAGAAATTAGCAAAATGTATAAAACACTTTATTTGTAATTTTTTCGTTTCATTTAAGTAATATAAAAACAAGAATTCAGCTCGATTTCAAATTTTTTCATTCAAGTGCATAAAATAAGTTTACGTACGACTTGATTTGCACAGGTGGATGGATGGTGACATGCCCATTTCTACTGATTGGTCAATCTGCAATGTCATCTGCTCTTCCTCATTCCTTTTATTCAGAATAAAAGCCTTTTTATACAGGACGTTGCAAGCACTAAATCACCACAATTTTATCGCGTAGTCTAAAATATATATATATTATATATATATATATATATATATATATATATATATATATATATATATATATATATATATATATATAAAGATAACTATGTATAATTATTTCATCATTATATATTTAATTATTGTTTTATGAGGGGCTTTCTCAGCAAATATTTGTATATGCAATTAATTGCGATTAATTAATCAGGACACCATGTAATTAATTTGATAAAAAAATATAATCGATTGACAGCCCTAGTTTTTTATATTATTGCCTCATTTTACTATCTGGCCTTATTAAGGCCTATACCCCAAGTGAGTGCCTTGGATTTTTGGTTTGATGTAGGTCTACCAGCAACGTGATTCAGTTTGGATGAACTAGGCTACACTTTTGGCGTACTACATTTACCTTTTTGATACAAAAAAGTTTAAAACAGATGAACAATTACTCATATGATCAATAAATTAATTACAGGGATTCATGCTTTGAGAGCAAAAGGCCATTTTTGGGTTCAAAATTAAAATCGTATTTTTTTATTTTTTTATAAACCAAGCAAAATGCAACTGAAAGTTAGCCAAAGTAAATCAGGAACAGGGTGCGTTTGGCTGCAATTTATTTCATGAATTCAATGGAATGGCGAGCATGTCTCGGATAGGCGGTAAGTGAAGAACTGCATGCAGTTTGCGCCCCAACAATAAAATTAACACTTGCCAAATAATTACTAGAAAGCAAAAGCTGTTACTACGAATGAATGGAAAAAAAACTAAGAGAATAAAATAAATAATAATACACAATAATTGAGGGCTGAGCCCTTACCCTAAAAAAAAATCCTAAATGTCCTAAGATTTTGTATACTCACTCCTCAAAACCATGATGATGTCCTGCAAGGCTTATTCACATCCATTAAACATATATGTTTTCCCTTATGTTTCCCCTGCAATTATTTGCTAGTTTTAATTATCATTAATAATAATAACAGCAGCAATAATGACCAGATAACAAAGTCTATTTAGTTACAGTTAGGTCTGTGCACAGCATCCCAATTCATAATTGTGCTAATTTACCTTTTGAGATAAAAAAAAAAAAGCAATGCCAGCCCATTCCACGGTGACAAAAGTGAGTTTGTGCATTCAATGGATGTTGTATCCAGGTGTCCATTGCTTGATGAGATTGCAAAAAACATGCAGCAGTCAAGAAATATTAATGTTCTTCATTGAAATTATTAGAATCCATCGGCAAACTTTAACTCTGGGGAACTCTTATTCTATGGACAGGGTAAAGGAAGAACAGATGACGGTACGTATTGACCAATCAATAGAAATAGGGGTGTCAGGACCGCCCACAAGTGCAAAACATATTTTCAAGTTATAAACTCAAGAAAATTAGTTTTCTTGTTTTTGGCTATTTATTTTTAAATTGAAAACAATTGGATACAACGTAATTGTTGTGATCTGATAAAGAGAGAAATTTGATACATGTTGGTTATTTCATTTTGAAGAAAAAAAATTAGAAAACAAATGATCCGAAGGTACATGGACCATCCAGCAAATCAATACAAGCATGTTTGTGCTTGAGGGTTTTGCCATTAAACCTGACATTTAAATATCAACAACAGATCTCATTAAAGAGGTGAGAATGGCAAACATTTCCTAATATAATATAATATAATGAGCTTGATCAATTCCATGAGACAAGAAAACGACCTTTCAATCTGCTTTCTATCTTAGATGTAGTGTACTGAGCACCAAATTACACTCACAGAGCGTAAATGTGAGAAAAACTTGGGAGTGATAAAAGGTTTCATACCCTCATGTTTTGGTATTGAAAATGTCATTGATTTTTAGTCTCCATTGCCACGTGTTTTATATTGTACTTATGAGAGCATTGCTCATTGCTAACCCCTGGACAGTGATCGCATGTTGAGTGTAGCTCTAAATGACGGAAGAGTACGTCGTATCACACACCGTTACTCCCACCAGGGGGGTGGGAAATGCAGGGATGCACCCAAAAGAGACGAATATAGACAGAAAGACAGAGTTGTTCCTCCAAAAATAGTTAACAATTCTGCTCACATCTTTGCCTGTCCGATGATCCCATTTTAAGTGTGCAACATTCAGAAGTGTCTTGTCAGCAGCAAAACAAAATGCTTATCCGAGAAACCCTGGACAGAGACTGAATTTAAATGAGTTGATCCTCCTTCTGGAAAGCCCTGTTTTTCAGGTCTGTGTGAGAGAACAGGGAACGACTCTGCTAAGTAATCTCCCTGTGGAAACCCAAGGGACCTCAGAGCACACACACAGAATATAGCCTTGTGAAACCCCTGGAATGATAATTATGTTCTTGTCAGTTCAGTTCAATCTAAAGTTCTAGTTTAAATATGAAGACCTTTATGCTATCAAAAATGTGCTTATTTTTGGGAATAAAGGTGAACATCCGAGCAAAGTCCCCATTCACCGCATGCTACTTAATTGCTCGACTAGAGTATCCATTAGCTGACACTATCATTTTTGTGTTGAATTACAATTTTCCCATCATGCTCACTGAACATCAAATGCAATCATCTCAACTGGAGCCCAAGGGTAAATCGTAGCCTACCTACCATCTGCAGTGATAGTTGTGCATAAGAACAGACACTCAGAAAGAGAGAAAGAAAGTGTGAATACACTGAAGGAGAAGAAGAAGGGTATCGGCCCTCCACTATAATGTTCTCAGTGGACCGAAACTGAAACCAAACCAAAAAGCATCAAATAAGAACACACCCACCCAAATCCTTGCAAAGACCTGCAGGATACCCGCACACATACCATGGCAAATGTGATCTGGATAAAGTGGGGAAAGAGCACAACTGAATATGTATGAAAGCTGAAGGAAGATACTGTAAATGCAGTCATATCACGCAGGGCCAAACTATAGCTAACAATTGTGTGCCCTATTACTGTATCCCGTTATCTCTCATAAAGATAAAGCCAAGAACACAGTCTGGTAGATGGTGGACATGCTCTGATTCATTGTGTGGTGGCTCAAATGTGAGGGTGACCCAATTTTGAACCTGGTTTGTATTATTTTCCAATCTCACCAATATATCAATACTACAATGTTGCATAGACTTGTCCCTCCTTTAATATAAATAAATAAATAAATAATCTGGATTACAGTGAGGCAAATAAAATAGAAGTGAGTGGGGCCAATCCCTAAACATTAAAATTCACACTGTTTCAAAAGTATATACAAAAGATGTAACGTTTAAAATCACTAACCTTTTCTGTGTAAAGTTATATCAAATTTAAAGGTGTCATGAATTGCATTTTTTATATATATAATGTTCACTGAGGTCCACTTATAATGTTAGTAAGATTTTTTCATCAAAAATAGTCATCATTTAGAAATAATTGTAGTAAACTTATAAAAAAAAGTTTCAAGTCTTGTTTCCTTTAAGACTTCAATGTAAATGCCCATTGCTATGATTGGGTAACATCTTTGCATATGAAATAAGTGTCAACGCAACCGCCTTTAAGCATGGAATTGTTCTGAAAAGTTTGGACAGTTAAAAATGGCAACTGGTGGAATTCATCCATACACGTTTAAGCCAGAGTCAGATCCCGAATCTGAAGCTAATGAACCCCCTCCACAAACACCACGGATACTGCAGTCTTTGACAGCGTGGTAAGTAATCACTCTAATTTACATTTATTTCTTGTGTATTTGTGTAATAGGTATTACTTTTTATTCTCGTTTAAACAATGACGCGACATAACAGTCTTTATCTTGTACATAGTTTGGGCATTTTCCGATGGTGAAAAATGTCTGTGTTTTATAAATGCTTTGTAACGGATGACAGTGCCAACTAAAGTTTAAATACTTGGTGCTAGCACATTTATAACTGTCAAAGGATATACTTATGGTGCAACATGTAAATGTATACAGGATAAAACTTAACGGTGTTTGTCACACTGTCATTCTTAATATATTCATTGTTCATCATATATTCAGTGTAGTGACAAATGCATACGTTGTTCATTACAATGAATCAATACTCTATAGGTGCATCTGTGGCACTCTGAAAGCAATATTCAAGTAAACAATGAGAACATGCTACGGGCTATTATTATTTAAAGCTAGATGCAACAAGATACACGAAGCATGCGTTAAAACTAATACACATGTTTGACTGAAAGCACTAGGATCAAATTATAAGAAAACTAAACAACATAAATCTAGTGAATAGTTTCTCTTGAATAATTGTAATATTAAGCTTGGAAATGTTGGTGAAAACATTAAAATACTCAGTACATATCTAACAGTCTGTAACATATGAAGCAATACAATTAATATGCGTACTCACTCTTGTCTGTTGCAACATTACTGTTGGGCCCAGTATAGTTGGCACTGCATCAACTTTTAATTTAAGTCTCTGCAAAGCCTGCATCAAACTTTGTCATGTTTGAAAAAGAATCCACAGTAAAATTAAGCAAACAAACAAACATTGTCTTACTGATGCAATCCAGGACTTCATTAAAAATAAACATCAGCCACACTTTCCTAATGTTAGGATCATTAGGAATCAAATGCAAGGAGTCTATTTTTCCACATCCTCGCACTGCACATCATTTTGTAATCTTTGCAGGCATCTCAAACCTGTTGTTGCTCCAATAATCCTTGTGTTTCTCCCTACCATGCGGACTCTCATCTCATCATCGCTCTAACCGTGAACATGTGGGCAGGTAAAAGAGGTGATGATGAAGAAGTTTGCGTTGAGCTATTTATGCAGAGGCAGACTTGTGCTGATGTATTCATCCCTATTACGTAATACAGACGAGGGAGTAGAAAACAAGTCGTTTAGGAATATTGGTCTCAATAAAGCCGTTTTTTTTTTTTGGACTAAAAAATATGTTTTGAGCTCTGAAACTTACAGTATGTTTTTATAGTACTATGACCTCTTATATGTCAAAATAAAAATGTTATTTCTCCCTTCATGGCCCCTTTAAAACGTTGTTGCAATGAAGACGTAACGTCGTAAACACTAAAATTATAAGCTTCATATTTCTGCCTTTTAACCCTCCAAAAATTGTCCCCATTTACTTCCATTGTAAGTGCCTCATTGTAACTGATTTGTACTTATTTTAAAGAAAAGGAGGGATGAGTCAGAATTATTTTTTGTGGTAATCAACATTATGCCACAAATGCTCGCAATACAAGCTTGACTTGTATTGAACCCGGAAAATTCCTTTATTTCATAAAAAAAATAAATTATTATGTTATGTGATATGTTTATTTGATTAGGTTCTTTATTTCTGTTTTTCAGTATTTCACTTCAGATTTTTTCAGATCTTTCATCTCTGTTCTACATTGCTTTAATTTGTTATGGCTTATCATTTCACTAGCAACGGCCCTGACAACACATCACTGTCCCCAACAATTCATGAGATAAGTGGGATTTCTATTAGGTACTTCCATTGAATGCTAATACCAAGAAAGCTGCTTAAACTAATGCCATCCCTAATCTACACCAATCTGAACCTTTTTCCCTGGACTGATTGTTTCAGCAGTTACATGGTAATAGCATTCGTTCAGTTCATGATATCCCCACCCCCTAGCTTTCTCTCAAGGATTTGTTCTCTTTGTTTAAAATCAGTGTTTTGATAAACAAATGGAGAACATAATGTATTCGCACAATAACAACATTTGTGTCTTTTAGTTATTTCCATTTGTCTTTGTCAGCTACAGTATTTTGAAACACAAGGTAGTTGTAATGGTATTTCAAGGTTAGGAAAAGTTTATGAATCGCTAATGATGAAACAGACTGGATCAACCTTTAACCGGTCTTGATCCATTTATCAATGTGTCCCTATTGCTATGCAGAGAAGTGCCAAATTGACTCTATAAACACACGCATGCACATCTTATCAGATCAGTAATCCTTTCTGTTGACCTAGGACATGTTTAAAAATGAACACAACCTAAATTCAATTGCCATTGTAATTTAATGCCCAAGTCAAATGCATTAAAATTTAGCACAACCACAGATCAATAGCAAACTGTACCTTTGTTGCAGACTTATATATCATAAGAAAACTGATCTGTAGAGCCTAACAGAAATTATACTGTTAAAGTAAATGTAACATTCTTCAAAATAGCTCATTTTGTGCTCCACGGAAAAAGTAAGTCATACAGGTTTGGAGTGACATGAAGGTAAGTAAATGATTTTCATGTTTGCGTGAACTATTCCTTTGATACAACAGGTATCACAAAACTGGGATGGCCACAGCATTCTGTAATCTAAATACAAACAGTGATTCTAACATATGCTCACTGATCCATCATCAACAAGACAGATAGGCTACACACTGTACATGTCACATGTCAATCACTTCTGTTCCACACTATTTGTCCTTATAAGTTTATGTAAAACCACTTATGTAATAAACTACAGTTGTATACAAGTCACTGTTCATCTTGACCCAAACATAGTAGGGAGTTTCGATGTATTACCCTGTAGAATGTAGAGGAACCTTGAGTCTTGCAGAGACTTGAAAAACTGCTGACCAGCTGCGAAAAGCTGAGGGAAGGTCAGCTGCAAAGAACACAGTGACAAAGAGCAGGCCTGGCTCTCACTTATCATCCAGGAAAAGAGATTAGCAGTGTCCAGCGTCTGGCCAGCAGCAGGTAGAGATGTGCATAATACTCTAAGTGATCCTATAGAACAGGTGTGAACTAAATTAGTTGTGCGCAAACACTCCTTTGTACTGTACATGCTCACAATACCATCACTGCCTTCAGTCAACACTTCCACAATTCATATCTCTAGCAGTGTGTGTGATAACCTCGCCCGCACCACTCAACACACTGGTTGTATACACATTGTGAGTACTACCCACTGAATTATATAGAACTGGATTGCTCATGACATCATTTCAGTGAAGCCACATACCAATGCAATCTCATTTCGTCAGGTAAACATTAGTCATTCCAAAACATACCAATGCAATCTCATTTCGTCAGGTAAACATTAGTCATTCATTCACTGATTTTATATCTGAAATCGGCATATACATCCCTATAATGCAGACGTCCTACACATTTACATTTATGCATTTGGCAGACGCTTTTATCCAAAGCGACTTACAGAGCCCTTATTACAGGGACAATCTCCCCCGGAGCAACCTGGAGTTAAGTGCCTTGCTCAAGGACACAATGGTGGTGGCTGTGGGGTTCGAACCACCGACCTTCTGATTAGCATCCCTGTGCTCTAGCCACCACCACCACGTCATTATTTATTTATTTAAAGCAGACATGGGCAATATACGGCCCGCGTGCCAGATCAGGACCTCCACATGGTTTAATGTGGCCCTCGGCTCATATATCGTAAAAGCGGGTTTTTTTTTTTTTTATTGGATATTTCAGTTAACTTGAATTGGGACCTAACGCGTCTCCACGAGCATTTAACATGCAAAACATCCCCAGTTTGAGATTTATACTTGCGCAAATTGGAAATATTCTGCCAAATGTAATACTTATTTTGTGCAATCTGGCAACCATGCGTGTGAGTGCGCATTTTCTATCTGGCTTTCCCCTTTGAACAAATTTAGTTATCTGTAGTGCAATATTCTGCTCAAGGAAAAGTGATATATGGCTACTCTGTGTCCATTCTTGAGGCTGTTTGTTGCTACTTTGCAGGTAAACCTTCTCAGTGATTAAATTAAATATAAAAGTTAATCTCGGCATCATTGACATGCAAGCAATAGCAAGCCAGAGATGAATATGTATATGTATTTTTTATTTGTGCCATTTAGAAATGTTGAAGTCCCTTCACACCTGTATGTTAATCTAACTCTTGCAGTAATAATTTATCATAGTCATGCAGCCGGTGTTATTCAGTTGTGTGCTGAAAGTCAAACCATCGAGGACACCTGCAGCAAGACCCTTTTAGCATTTAAACGGGTAAAGTTTTAGAAAAAACAAGTAAACTCACCTGCTTTGCGACAAACATTAAAAGTTCTATACATTTTTTAAAACATTTTATATTAAAACAGACCCCTGATGTAGAGATTGTTAAATTGAATAATAAGTTAACAGGGAAGTAGAGATGGTAAAATATATTTATAAGCTCAGCCTTTATTCAGTTTTTTAATGCCTGATAGAAAAGTATCTACCTTTGTAGAGCAATAAAATACTTTAGGCAATTGCAGAATAGTCCCATTAGTCACAAATACACTTATGAAAATAGAGTACACAATTATTTATGGGCTTAAAAAATACAAAAACCAAATCAATGCAGAACATTGTATCTCAAAAGGAATACAATGTGGTCCCCCCATGCACTACTTAAAGCCCGACGTGGCCCCTTAACCAAAATAGTCGCCCACCCCGATTTAAAGTCTGGAATTTTTCCTGCTTCTTGAAAGCCTGAGTGAGTAATGTATATCTACTGTATATCAAACAGTATCCACCTCTAATAAACTTCATCAGCTAACAGATCAGCTGAATGTAAACAAGTTCAGGTGAACATCGAAGTGTTTGTTCAGAGTTACTTGTTTTATGTTTTCATCAAAAAGTGCCTTTGTTCTCGCGGTCATTTGAATAAGAGCGCACGCTCTCTCTCCCTCTATCACGCGCGCAACACGGAAAGCAAAGCTGGATAAAATTAAAATGATACACTACATATAAATGGCAAATTAACATGTATTTATGACACATTTCCATGTATGACTACAGAAAGCACTTCAATATGAAAACAAGCAAATCCTGGGTATTTAAGGAAATTTAGAAGGCTGACTTTTTAAAAGTCCCTTTCGGGGGTAAGGACGTATTGCCACCCTAAACAAGAAAATATTGCAGGTTTATCTACTTGCATTAAAACTTGTGGACAATTTTGGCGCTTCCTTTGGTGATTATGCACTGATAGACTGAACACAGGGGCAGGTGAATGCTCTGACATTGTGATCTGCATATATACAGTATCAATAAATATGATCCATAAAAAGCCAATTAAACAATAAACATGATTGTCACTAGAGATCGGAGATGGTGAAATGGGTGTTTTCACCTGTCGGCCATTGATATGATTATGTGTGTGTGTGTGTGTGTGTGTGTGTGTTTGTGTGTGTGTGTGCTTATGATAAACTCTCTCTATCTCTCTGATATATTTACAGCAAACAGATTCACTCTTGAATGAAATCACACATTTAAATGTCATTCATAATGCAGCACTGAATATCTGAAGCAGCTCTGGGATCCAGAGTGGTTGTGAGGTTAATTTAAGTGAGTTTTGAGAGGAAAGCAAAGAGGACACCCTCTCCTATTTCACAATCCCCAGAGAGAATACAGAAAAGCTGTGCAGAGCTCTAGGATTTTTTTTTTAAATTTACATTTCAGTTACCAATATCATTTCAAAAGTAGGATATATATATATATATATATATATATATATATATATATATATATATATATTTTTTTTTTTTTTTATTTTTTTTTTTTTTAAGAAAATATGAGTGGTACAGTAAAATTCACCACCACCAATGTTAAGAAGTTGTGGGTGGTTGTCAGGAAGAGGATATGTACTGTATATGGTTTTAAGCATGTTACTGTGTGGTTGCTAGGCTGCTCTGGTTACTATGGCATTTCTAAGTGGTTGCTTACTGGCTCAAATCAATAGTCCAACCTAAGTCTGTGAATTATTATTATTATTATTATTTATTTTTACTGTTACTGAACACCTACAACAATAGCACACCTCTCTTCAAAAAGCTGCACCTTTTGAGGTATCATATGGTGACCACAGGCTGTCAAGCTCCAAAAAGGACAAAAATAGCAATTACATAGCATAAAATAAGTTCAAATGACTCGTGCACCATATAAAGCCATACGCCTTCTGAAGCCACGCAGCCTTCATTATTTTTTGGTGAACTATTTTTTGGTACACCTTTGGTGTTAGTGGTCATACCGTATATACAGTATATATTATACCATAATACCAGAACACACAAAGAGCAAAACGAAATAAAAGAAAGTGAAGGTAATCAAAAGGATCTGTGAGAGCTGACACAAGACCAATTTATGAGAAATGATCTGACAGGAGAATGACACAAATTATATAAAAGGGTTTATGTGATTAGAGAGCTTAAACACTTTGTAACAATTTTTGCTGTTTATGTCCTGGATTCATGCCACAGCAGCTGTTCTCTGTTTATTGAGCCCATTATAGATATATAGCTTTAAGCAGTATAACACTTACAAAATATTTTTGAGAGCAATACTGAAAATGTGGAATGGGCACATTTAGTTGAAAGGTTCTTAAAGGGAAATGGGTTGTGAAGAATAAATAAACAAATAAATATTATAATAATAATGATAGTTATATTACTATATTTTATATTTAAAAAGCACAAAATGATTGACAGTATTCATATGTGCCGTGCAAGTTACCATTGTCAGAAATGTGTGTTGGTGGTGGAGATTAATGTTTTGTTTGTTATACTGTTATAAAACCACAAGAGGGAGGTCAAGAGCACATCAGAGACTAACTCAGTCATATCAGTGAGAAATCACAGCCTCAAACTGCAAAATGTGGCTAAACAATTCCTAATGACAGCCATTAACTCTTTTGTCAAAATGTTTTGACACTTGCAGCCTATTAGTTGAATCATATCAATAATTGTATTGTATCAAATATCATGTATTGACATGTGAGTGCAATCACCATACCATCATGAACATAATCTTTCGGCTCTTGTTACAGACTTCATGTTAATTTTCCTGTAGTCAGAGCAGTATGACAACTTATCAACAAATGTTCTTTCTGCAGTTTAAGAGTTTGTGAGTTTTGGGTATTGTTCTAAGAAATTTTTCTGGAACGCTGTGCTACTTGTCTGAAAATGGGGTAACTGGTGCAGTAAAGAGGGAGAATATTGAAATAGATACCTAAAAAAGAACCTGAGAGGCCTGTATATACATACTTAAGACAGCAAAGATGCCCTCAAGTGGTCAGATGCAGCTATTTCAAGATTCAAGTGTGAAGGAAAATCACAGCAGAGGCTGCAAATAGTTTCTCACCTCACTAACAAATAAAACACTGCAAAAATCTGTAAAAGAGAGTTACCCAAAAATCTAGACAGACATACTGCTCACAAACAAGCACATTAGATTTGTCAAATGCAACACACATTGTCAATTCCCTGAAAAGACCAGTTTTGACCAGCATGAATTTCCATACTGGTCTAAGCTGGTTTATACTGGTTAGCGTTGATTTGGTGCTGGTATAGCTGGTGGATCAGCATAGCCATGTTGTTTAACCAAGCTGGTTGACCAAAGGAGGCTTGCTGTTCAAGCACCTTAAAGGGATAGACACCCAAAAATGATAGGTCTGTCTTCTTTTACTCACCCTCATGTCATTCTAAACCCGTATATATTTATTTCTTCTGTGGAATATAAAATAAATTAGATAGGAATTTAGGCTCAGTTACCATTCACTTTCACTGCAACTTTTTTCTCCATACAATGAAAATGAATGGTGACGGTGGCTAAATCTCCTTTCGTGTTCCACAGAAGAAAGTCATACACGTTTGAATAACATTACTCAAAAGGGTGAGTAAATGATGACAGAATTTTGATTTTGGGGTGAATTATCCATTTTAAAAGCCTGGTTGGTATACCAGCATCCCATGCTGAGGATCAGCATTTAAAACACAACATCAATTGGTGACCAGCAATGTTGGTATTTTCAACAGGGTTTGGAGACATTGGAAATATCTGGTACATTCAAACCTATTAGGTAACTGCACTGTGTTTTGTCTGACATGGCTGTGTGTGGTGAAACACAGATTGATCTATTGTCCTTTCCCGACCCTGCTATGACATCATCAGCAAGAGTTTTTTAGCGCATGTCATTAGGAAGAATATTAAATGATTTCCAAAAGTTACATACAAATTTTGATTTTAGAAATTTTGAACATATAAAAATATACTATTTACCTTCAACTCACGCATATGTACCCCGATACTTTCTTAGATTGCCAAAGGTACTGCATATGACAGCGGCCATCTAGCTGTAAGAAAGAATATATGACAATGCTAGACAATTTTTGAAGAGATTGCCCAAAAATTAAATCTGCCATTCACTGAAAAACCTCTAAAATCTCATTCACGCTTACATTCAAAACTTTGCGTCACAATTGGTAATGAGACACACAAGAACTGTTATGTTTGATGTAGAAGATTTTCAGTAAAGAAATATGTTTTGGTCTGTTTCTCACCTAAATCTATTGTATGGCTTCAGAAGACTTTGAATGTGGTGCACAGGTCATAAAAGTGTTTCAGTAGATTTATGGATTTTATTTTATTTAATTTTTTTCCTTTTTGGAAAACCTCTGCTTTTGTTTTCCACAGTTTCCAAACGATATGAAGGTGAGTAAATGATGACAGGGCGATAAACAAAGAGGGCTGTGTTTGCAGTTCTAGCATTTGATGAGTTCTTCTGTGTGACTTCACAAAGGCATTTAAACTCACCCTTGTAGATGTGAAAAAAACAAGCAAAGAACAAGTACTGTAAACATGCCAAAGCCAAATAATACAAAAGGATGCTTTAGTAACACTAAAATGTGTCTGTGAGAAGCTCTCATTCCAAATGAGCTCTGTCTACTTTACAGTAGCATGCACTCTGACAGCCCAGCACAATCCTGGATAATAAACACACACAAACACACACACACACAGATAATTAATGATGAAGTGCTACAATCAATTAACACAAATGAGAGCCAGTCTAATAATTGTGGGACTTCACTACAAACAATCAGTCAAACTGTTCAACCAATTAAGGTTCCAGTATATGAATTATAACAAAACAGGGAACAAGACAGAAAACTGTATATTTATTTAATTATTGTTCTGAAGAAAATGTGAGTGGTGCTACTGTCCTGTCCAAAACATCATAATGGGGGTTGTGGCTTGTTGCCAGACCATAGACCTAATTTACGGTAGTGCCATCTTTACAGACTTACCATCTCTTCAATGACTCGAACAGTATAAAGCTCCTAGATCACATCTGATTTTCCATAATTCATGTTGTCTTGAGACCTTTGTATACTGAATGTTCTTGAATGTTCTCTCAGAGAGAATCGTCACTACCAGTGTCACTGGATTTGCGACACGGGACATCAAACCACTAGTTTTAAAGTTAGCAACAGCTATAGCAGTATCATTTGTTCACGAGACTTTCAAATTGTCAAAAAAAATGGCTGTGCACAATAAACGAAACAACGAAAAAGAAAAAGAAAAAGAAAAGTAAAAAAATAAAATAAAAGTGACAACAGAACCATCAAAGAAAAGTGGAAGTGGTCCGACCAAATGGACGCTATCTAAACAGGTGAGCAATGGGATGGAGAGTGCCCTGGACTTAGCCACGACATTGTTGGAGTCCACGATGGAGGATGGTACGTTAACTCTATTCTCTGCCTGAAAGCTTCACTTTATTTAGTTGACCAGCTACTGGAAGCTTGCTTCTAAAACAACCAGGCCAATTTAACTGTTACACTTATGTAAAATCACCATGCAACAACTTCTTTATGCAGCACAATGAGCTAATAGCTAACAGCTAATGGCTGTATAATTGTTTATGGTCAGTAATGTTTGTGTTGCATTTAATAGGATGTCACGGCAGTAGAGGCAGAGCAACTATGACGATAAGCCTTTAATCCCACCCACGTTGAGGCACTAAACTGTAGTGGAAAAGTAAGCTCAGAAAAGTAAAGTGAGTAGAGTCAAGTAGAACTGTAATGTTCAGTGGAAAAGTGCCATAAGTCTATCCCTCACAGCCTCGTTTTCATTCCCATTAAAGATGGCGCTAGCATGAATAAGGTCTATTGCTAGGTGTTGGTTGTTGGTTGGTTCTGGGTGCTTTTTAGATGGTTGCTTACTGGCACAAGTCAAAAGAGTCTCTATGATAATTAGTATATATCTAGATCCTTAGAAATAAAAAAGTAAAAAAATAAATAGTCACTAATCTAATCATGGAGAGACACATCCCCCTCATTGTCTATGGTGGTTAATGGCCTTGAATGATTGCAAAAGAGCCACAAATAAATGTTGGTAATGTTAGTAGCAAATTAACAACCAGCTTTAAATTTGGAATAGCCATTATTCATGACTTGAGTAAGTGTATCTTTCTGTTGAATTAGCTTCACAATCAGTGTGAATTTATGTGTATGAGGCAATAGGGCGAGGTATTGATGCATTATCCACTTTTAAGGAAGTTGGTTATGATTCTTTATCCTATTCACATTAAGACAAATTAAAATATTTCTTATCTTCCTATCTGGACCTGTATACTGACGAGGCAAAGACTGATACAAAATCTCCTGAATGTTAGGACCTATAGTTCTCTATCCTGAATAGCTACAAGACACTGGGTTAATATAATGACACGACAAGATATCTTAAAAGTTCAATTTAGAAATGGAGGACATCTTTCAGGGTGGAGAATGAGTGGTAATGGAGCATGACAGGAAACATAAATTTCACAGGAGGCAGAGAGAGATCGAGAGATAGAGAGCGATACCTCTCTCTCTTTCCCCTCTTTCTTTGTCCAGGTCAGTTTGACATGTGGGCAATTCCAGTGAAAGCAAGGCTTATTGACAGGCTTAAATGAGATTGCATCCACTCATCTGTCTTGGGTAAAGATCCAATGGTACTCTTCTTTAGCCACTTCTCCATGATGTCCATCAGGCCATGATTTAGAGCGCTAGCCCATCAGATCACATCATGCTGTACAGAGGATGTCTCTTTTTGCACAAATAATTTTTTTAAATGGTCCACAAATCACTAGATCCCTGTTTATACCCTCAAGGCACTATTACAGGGGTGGCAAGACAATGTTTCCCATAAAAAATAAAGTGGGATGATGATGGCATTATAGTAAGGGGCAGTTCTCATCAAACACGTGCTTGCGCCAGTGGTGTAGTAGTGACTGAAGAGGTGGGCAATAAATAAATAAATAAATAAAATAAAACGAAATACACATGCCTGGTCTCTAATGTGTAAAAGTTAATTTTCATAATAATGTTAAAAAATTATGTTTTTTTGCGATCATAGTCCCATATGAACTTACAAAATGTATGTCAGGGTAAGAAGTTTCTTGCTGGCATGGTGTAAAGTGCACCATAAAGAGAACCGTGGTATGGTAAATTGATATTAAATATGTATTTAAATTAATAGGTATGATTAATGCTATTTTTATTACTAGTGAAATGAGTAACACTTTATGATTACCTTTAATCTATAAAATAATTACATAAAACATTATAAACTGTTAAGCATAATGTTCACATTAAAAGTTATCTTACATTGCCCTGTACTGTACATAAGAATTACGTATATATGGTTTTCCAACTTAGAAATATTAATCGAAATATCACAACAATAAAAGGCATCAATGACAGCACGCTTGATATACAGTATACAGAATGAATATATTAATTTGATATACTGTATATTAAATTTGATATAAATATGGGAAAAACAAGTGGTCCAGCATTTGCGAACAGCATGCATTTAATACTAGCATGGGTGAAGTGACAAAGTTTAATAGCAGAAGTTATATTTAAATTCATATTTTTTTTAATAAATCTTTAAGTTTAGCAGGCTATCAGCAAAGTAAATATACAGAGTAAATTTTGGTGACTGCAGCATTGCTGGTGCATCAGCATTTCACAGTAGATGCTAGAAAGAAATGCCCTGCCCCTTACTGAAACAGAAAATATGATTGGTTATATTCAATTGCCTCTGAATTTTCAATCACTTCTGAAACAAACATTTTGATTGGTAGCTTATGTCTGTCATGCCTGTGTCTTCAGTTTTACTCTCACCTCCCACTACACTGTGTGCTTTTAGAGAGGATGTCTGTACACTTATTTAAAAAAAACACACACAATACACTCAACAGTGATGCAGCATTATGGAAGCAATTCAATGCCATATATATTTGCAAACAATATAAAGTATCGCAAAAGAAAATAAAGTTTTGCAAAAGAAAAAAATTATTGAGCAAAAAAAAAAAATTTTTTTTCAAACAAAAATGAAGTATCACAAAAGTAAAATAAAGTATCGAGGAAATAAAAGAACGTTTATAATAAAAGAATAAAAGAACAAAAATAAAGAATTGCAAAATAGAAATTAAATATAGCAAATACCAAGATATAATTAATTGCAGCATTGATTTTGCCACACATATTTTTCTTTGCAATGCCTACTAATTATTTTGCAACGCTCCTTTTAATTTGCATTTCCATCAAGTGTGAGCTCGTGACACCGTTTTGCCTTTGCGCTTCACTTTTTTGCGCGTTTCAGTATATGGCACTGTTTTGACGTGGGGGTGGAGTCAGGGGATTGGGGCGTGTACAACGGGCTCACGTATGCCTCCCTGGAAGTTACGTCATTAGCTTGAGACACGGATCAATCATCATGGCTGAGCAGAGGCATCGCGGTGGATCTCAGGTGTGTAAAGTTGATTATTTCCTTTTATTTAATTACCATTACATGTGTATTAACAGCGTTTGCTTCAGATAAAGATGTTAGAGATCAGTTAAAGCGGTGGATTTATTAGCCATACTCGCTAACGTTAGCTAGCAGCTTTGGATAATGTGCATATTTGTAAGGAGTTATTAGTGTTAACAGATAATTGACAATCGTGAGAGGATCCTCTGGTGTCAAACAACAAATACGCTGTCATTTTTATTGTAGCTATAAATTAAGTAGTATAACAAACTAAGCTGTCATTTCCATAATATCTTGTCAAAATATCATACAAACCTTATTTTGCGTTTTGTATATGTAAACTTGCTTTCTGACTCCTGTTGAGTGCACAAGATAGCGAGTCTTACTACATTGACGAAAATGGGTTTATTTAGTGTTTGTGACGTGCTGGTGTTTATTAATATGTAAATAATTTATAACCAAAGTTTACTATATTAAGTAACATTGCATTTACATATTACATATAATTAATTTGACTTTTCTGCCAAGGATCTCTCATTGGCATTCATATGTACCTTGTAATAAACTTTCAATTGTAAATCCTGTAGCACTTGGATAATTTCCTCCCATTCAAACACTCATGAAAAGCTTTCCTTTATATGTTTGCTCACATTTTCAAAGGATTATTGATTAGAGTGACCATTACTGTTACTGTATACATGTTCCAGTCATTTTACAGTACAGTTTGTTAATTAAAAAATTAAAGGCAAATTCACCCATATGCAGTGTACAGTTCATTTGAATATAACTTTTATCCTCTTTAACTTAATACGAAGCAATAACCACAAAATAATTACCCCCAAATTAACATCAACACTGAAATAAGAGCGCATGTTTTATCTGTTAATTAGACGCACATGAAAGTTGCATTCGTTACTATAGCAACAGTAAACTGCGGGCGCATTTTCTTAGAATCATCGTCTGGTAGAAAGAAAAAGTAAAAAAAAAAAAAAAAAGGATGCATTTTATTACAATTAAATTAAGACCATCATGTCGTGGTGGTACCATCTGATGGTAATGATGTAAAAAAACAAAAACTCCCTTAGTTGCAAATGGACTGTTTGATTCTTGAGAAAGTGAAGTTCAATTAAATAATATTCATTGTTAATTCTTACCTGATGACGTTTAAAAGAAAATATTGGCCTGGCTAAACTCATTTCATCAAACAGGCTTTTGCATCCTGTAAAATACCCTTATATATATATATATATATATAAAAATTTGACACTGTGCTCCTAGGAGGGGTGCCAACGGTGCAGTTACTTTGCAGTTTTTTTGTGTGTGTGTGTGATTATTTCAGTATGAATAATAGAAAACTGTCATGTTCATGTTTTGATGCAATATAATATATATAAATAAATAAAATCAAGTTTTTCTTTCCTTGTTTTTATTTTTTATTGTCCAGAAAGCTTGTAACCAGTGATGGTCCTCTTGGCTCTCCAGAGACTCCCTGATGTCATTCTGCCGCAGCCTCCGCTCCAGCTTATTCCTGTATTAATTTATAATAATAATGCATTTTATTTATATGTTCCTTTCAAGACAGTGACACCTTAAGCACACTATTGATTGATAATGAGAATACTGCAACTCAACCTAATGTATACTGTTCTCTCTATATGTTTGCTTTCGAAACGTAAATGTAGATAAACAGCGAGCCAAACTCTGTTCAAGAGCCAGGATATGAGCGTCTTGCTCCTTTAATGGTACCACATGTACTGCACTTTACATGGGCAAAAACACCGGCCACTGAACCGAGTAAAACTGTAAATAAATGAAAGAAATATTAGAAATCAAAATGACATACTTATTAACAGTGTAACAAGTAAAATGTCTTTAGATACATTAGGTAAGAAGCATTATCAACACAGCGCACTAGCGCCAATCTGCAATAACATAAACATCTTTAATTATATCACGTTTAAACTCCTGCAATATACACTAGACAGATAAATGATTCAAATTAACTTACAGCCAATGCTTACGACAGGGATTATAAGAAAGATCGATTCAGATGCAACACAAACATCTCAAGCGTTCACTGCACCATGAGCTCGTTATTTCCTGTTACCCGATGTGCATTGCTCGTGGAAAAACGTCAAAATAAAGGTCCTCACATAAGAATTTAACATAATAGCGGCAGGGAAAATTATCTTATACAGAATATTAAACAATCACGAAATTATAATATTTATAAATGTAAATGTCCATCATAAATTATACACAGCCTCCAACAAAGGCAGAACATAATGCAATTTAAACAAGAGTTTATAATGTCAATTACAGAAAGATGTGTGATAATTATTATGTAACATGTGTTGACTAGTATGCAAATATGTAATTTTTAACTAATAAGACAAAAATCTAATATGAGAAGCTAATTTTATTAGGTGTGTGTGTATCAGTGTGCAGCCGGTGCTGAAGACACATTAGAGGGATTGTGCATGAGTACAACAGCAGAAAGTGCGGTTGTTCTTTAAGATGCACATAGCTGTTATCTGAAATAAGAAAAGAAAATACTTTATAAAAGTGTGATCATTTGTAAACAAGTACATGACATTGTTTTGATTTTTCTGTGTTGCCAACTCTCTTCTCTTATCTCTCTGATCTGTCACTTGTTGTATCTGGGTTTTCATTTAAATAGATCATTTTAAAGTTAATCTCAATACCATATAAAATGTAAGAAGACATTCTGGGTATGATGTCAGGAGATTATTTCCCTGTAATTCTGTCCAATACTACATTAAATAAGTTTAAATTTAATGTTAATAATCATGGCATGTTTGAACAAGAACTCAAAAATGAAACTTTTTATGAGTGTTTGAATATGAGGATCTGATCCACGTGCCAGGACAAAATGAAATATTTGGGGTGATTTTGCCTTTAATTATATTAATAACAACCTATAAAGGAAAGCTTCTTATGATGTGTTTGAACATGAGGAAGTGATGCAAGTGCTAAGATGAATTTTTGGTGTGATTTTGCATTTAATTTTTTCAAACTGTACAGTAAAATGACTGGAACATGTATACAGTAACAGTAATGGTCACTCTAATCAATAATCCTTTGAAAATGTGAGCAAACATATAAAGGAAAGCTTTTCATGAGTGTTTGAATGTGAGGAAATTATCCAAGTGCTACAGGATTTACAATTTAAAGTTCATTACAAGGTACATATGAATGCCAATGAGAGATCCTTGGCAGAAAAGTCAAATTAATTATATGTAATATGTAAATGCAATGTTACTTAATATAGTAAACTTTGGTTATAAATTATTTACATATTAATAAACACCAGCACATCACAAACACTAAATAAACCCGTTTTCGTCAATGTAGTAAGACTCGCTATCTTGTGCACTCAACAGGAGTCAGAAAGCAAGTTTACATATACAAAACGCAAAATAAGGTTTGTATGATATTTTGACAAGATATTATGGAAATGACAGCTTAGTTTGTTATATTACTTAATTTATAGCTACAATAAAAATGACAGCGTATTTGTTGTTTGACACCAGAGGATCCTCTCACGATTGTCAATTATCTGTTAACACTAATAACTCCTTACAAATATGCACATTATCCAAAGCTGCTAGCTAACGTTAGCGAGTATGGCTAATAAATCCACCGCTTTAACTGATCTCTAACATCTTTATCTGAAGCAAATGCTGTTAATACACATTTAATGCTAATTAAATAAAAGGAAACAATCAACTTTACACACCTGAGATCCACCGCGATGCCTCTGCTCAGCCATGATGATTGATCCGTGTCTCAAGCTAATGACGTAACTTCCAGGGAGGCATACGTGAGCCCGTTGTACACGCCCCAATCCCCTGACTCCACCCCCACGTCAAAACAGTGCCATATACTGAAACGCGCAAAAAAGTGAAGCGCAAAGGCAAAACGGTATCACGAGCTCACACTTGATGGAAATGCAAATTAAAAGGAGCGTTGCAAAATAATTAGTAGGTATTGCAAAGAAAAATATGTGTGGCAAAATCAATGCTGCAATTAATTATATCTTAGTTTTTGCTATATTTAATTTCTATTTTGCAATTCTTTATTTTTGTTTGCAAAACATATTTTTTTTTCCTCGATACTTTATTTTACTTTTGTGATACTTCATTTTTGTTTGAAAAAAAATTATTTTTTTTTGCTCAATACTTTTTTTCTTTTGCAAAACTTTATTTTCTTTTGCAATACTTTATATTGTTTGCAAATTTATGTGGCATTGTTCTGACTCCATACAGCATCACCTCAGTATTGAAAAGTTTGTTCAACGGATATGCATGATGCTTCAAAAATGCAGGTTTTGTTGCAGGCCCGTGCAGATGGGGTGGCTCAAGGGCTCAAGCCCCTGCCTTTTTGCTGAGATCAGACGGAGCAGTGGAGTAGCCACAGGTGTTTCAGGGTGTACAAATGCCACATAAAATGAAAGCTTGTCTTGAATTAATTTGGGTGAATGAAAGTTTTTTAATGCTTAATAATAGTACTGTATATAGGGGTGTAAACATGCATCAATATTATGCTGAAACATCGATTTTGGAATTTAATAATCAATTATAATTTAACGTTACAATGTGTTACAAAGGCCATCTCAGATTACACTTGCACTCTTGCAACAGATGCAGGGTGCTTGACTGAGAAAATAAAAGTACACTTTAAATTAAGAACATTTAGTTCGGATTTCTGCCTACTTCTGCACGTGTCTATATAAGCGAAATAATTTAATTGTTCTTCTTTTCTTCCCCGATTACAATATATAATGCATATTGTGGAATATTTGGAGAATAGACTTGAGAAGTTTATTCGCAATGATTATTTGTCTTTAACATGTTACAGGCCTTTAAGTTTGTAATTCTGTAAGCCTGCTTGGTATAAAGATCTTATATGCCGGTAAAGTTGACATTTGTCTTATATATTTCAGTTATTAGTTCCATAAATGTTCCATGCAAATCTATTATGCATAATCAGCAGTCTACTAACCGTCTTTTTGTGTTAAAGTCAGACATGATATTACCCATTATTTATATTGGCTCAATAATAACGTAACAACAGTATTATTATTCTTTTTTTAATTTGTGGAAGTGGGGGCGTGGTTAAGTGCCGGCTTGTGAATGGAGAGTGAGATCAGGAGATGAGAATGGTAAGGTGATTGTCTCTAATCTGTGTGTCATTGCAGTGAGAGTTGGAGATGGATTTAAGAGTGAGTCAGATGCAACTTTGGAGAGCGAGCAGCCCACACACTTACATTTTAGAAAAAACTATTAAAAATACCTTTTTAGTTGAATCTCACCATTTCCCGCTTCCTTGTTTCTGAGAACGACAAAGAACCTGTTACGCTGGTGCTGAAATGTAGGACTTTGGAGGAAGTGCTGCCGTCATGGAATCCTCACCGCTGGGCTAAGTCATCCGAGCCCTTGCAGACATGCAATAGATGTAACATCAGGCCCTCCTGCCCCAGTAACTTCACTTCCAGGAACTTCTCCAAGCTGAAATGGTGGATGCAGGAAAATCACTTCCAGGAGCTTCTCCAAGCTGAATTGGAGGATCGGCATGCATTACGGAGCCTGGTACCCTAGCAGACCTCGGCCGCGACCCCAGAGGCAGTGATGACTCCATCTCAGCTCATGTTGGCCAAGATGGGGCCCCAGGATGACACTGAGGCATTCATGGGGATCTTCGAACAAACCGTGACCACCTCCAGATGGCCAAAAGCCGAGTGGGCAATTCGGCTGCTTCCACTGTTGTCCAGGGAAGCTCAGCTCGTGGCTCAGCAACTCCCCACGGACATCCGAGTGGAGTACGAGGCCCTGAAGAAAGCAATCTTACAATGGTTGTCTGCACTCCAGAACAACACCGCCAGTGGTTTAACTCCCTCCCGCTTGGTGAAGTTGGCTGCCTAATTGTTTATGTCCAGCTGCTCCATGATGCCAGACAGAATTGGGTATGGGCTGAGAAGGAGTGCGACGGCGATGCGGTGATCGATCTGATGGTGTTGGAGCAATTCATCACTCGTCTGCCAAGGGGAACCACAGAGTGGGTCCATTGCCATCGTCCGGTGTCGCTGGATGATGCCATCCTGCTGGCAGAGCGATTTTGAATCTTCTTACAGTATATTCTTCTGGTCAACACAATGCATTATGCATTTATTTCTTATCCACAATTACGTTTTTTAACCAGTTAATGTAACCGAAACCCAGGTGTTTTTTGGTACATTTTCCTATCAAGTGCAAATTATCCCACCATTTGTATTTTTGCCTTTAGCACACTTTGGGAAATAATTATATAATAATTAATACAAAATAACTGTCGCGTTCTTTTATTAATTTTGTCAAAAAAAACGAAATATTATAGCGAAAATTAAATTGAGGTCGAGCACACGTACCCACTCAGTCCAGGGGAGATCATACAACCCCCTTTGACAATTTTGAAGCAACTGCTCCCTCAAAAAGTTTTAGAGCACCTGCCCCTCAAAATTACTACGCACTGGTTTGTTGCAAAGAGGTGTGTGATCAAATTTCTAAGCATTTAGGCATACTATTTTTGCCTTGCAGACAATAAAATGGATGTCATTGAAACATGGCCGTTGGCTCTTTTCGACTTAGGCCAGTAAGGAACTACCTAGCAAACACCCAAAACACACCAGTAACCACCTAACAAGGCCCTAGCAATCACTAATGGTCGGCCGATATGGATTTTTTAATGGTCGATGCTGATATCCAGAGAGGTGGATAAGCCAATATAATGTCAACAACAAATTAATATAGCATTAACCAGTGTTGGGGTAATGTGATAAAAGTAACTTTTGTTACGTAATCAGATTACTTTTTTGCGTAACATGTAATGTAAAGCAATATTTTTTATTTTAGAACATAATCTCTGAGTTACTTTTTAAATAAAGTAATGCATTGCTTTTGTACACATCTACTGTCCCTGTATTGCGAGAAATCAAGAACAAAAGTGTGCAAACTTTGGGGAGGAGGCATAGTGCATGATTGACATTGTAGTTCTATAGAGTGTGAAGCCAGAGACTATTTAGAAGAGATGAGTCACATCTATTTAATGGAATGGGAGAAATTGGAATGCCCAACCAAGGAGCTCTTGCAACAGTCAATGGATGTCGCCTGTCAATCAACTCGTTAACCCTCATGAACATTTCGTGTTTTAAAGTAATATGAGATCAGCATTCAGTTGAGTGAAACATGGTTGATTCATGTGTTAATACACACTGCATTCAAAAATCATTAAATGTGTTTAGGCAGAGGGATTTTAAGACTAGTCTTCCACTGGACACAACATGATACATAGGGTGAAATACTCGCTCAATTCACTGACTTATGCAGCCAAACTGTTCCATGTTACAGCTCACCGTAACTGGGAGAATGGGATGAGAAAAGCTGACTCTGGATCTGTGGCTCCGAGCAAAATTCTACATTGATTGTTTACGCAGAGAAAATGTCTTAGTTTCTAAAAATATTCAGAATTTTTGTATTATAATAAACAAGTAGTTTGATTCATGAAACTTTGATTCATTTTCACTTTTTCCACATTTTGTTATGTTACAACACATAGATCCATGTTTGTGGTCTGTTATTCTGTAATGACAGGCAACGGGAGAGGATCTATGTGCAGCTTTTTATTAAATCCAAAAACAAGCAAACTTGGGATAACAAACACCACGGAGAACTAGGCGCAAAACAAGATAAACATGAAATAACAGGCAAATGGACAGGAGGGAAACAAGGGCTTAAATACACAAGGGAAAACTAGTAACACCTGGGGAAACAATCAGGGCATGGGAGACAATCAGGGGAAAACCAATCAAAAAACGGAACTACAAAGGACTATAAAAACCAAACAGGAAACAGGAACTAAACAGGAATTTCAACATAAAAGCACAGAACAAAAAGTCAACAAATGTGACAGTAATTGGTCGTTTACATGCCTCAAATGGCTCCTTCATGTGCAAACAGGTGATTATCTGCACCCTTGTGGCTTTAAGAAACAAATGGGAAATATTTTCGGTCTCTGCGATATAGCAACCACCCAAGAACACTCTAGAAATTGCATTGCAACACACTAAAAACCCCTCAAAATACCTTAGCAATCACATAGCAATCATACACTGCTTGCGTTTTCTTCAGAAAAGTTGGTATGTTGGTATAGAGGTTTTGGGTTAGAAGAGCTGAATCGAGAGGTTGGGTTTAGCTGAAAGCAGCTCTCGTATTTGCCGCAGATCTGGAGACATCAGACAGACGTCTCGGTGTGACAGATGGCAACATATCTGGGATTCCCCAATTTACTGATTCTCAACACGTTCCCTCTGCCCTTCTCTCCTCCGCCTTCTCTCTCTCTCTCTCTCTCTCTCTCTCTCTCTGTCTCTCCCCTTTTCTTTCTCTCTCTCATCTTCAAGATGATAAAGGTGAAAGCCTTCATGTAAAGGGAGACCGGTGTTGTTAGGTAACTGCCTCACAAAGGGACAAAATTAAAATTAGAATATAATTTACTCACTCGCATGTTGTTAAAATTCAATATGATTTTCTTTCTTTTGTAGAACACATAAATAAAAGTGGTCTCAGTCAACATTTACTTTTATTGCATCTTTTTCTCATGACCTGGTCTCATAGAATCACATTAATGTACCTTATTTTTTGCAGATTTATTTTAACAAGGCTTATTGTACGTATTTTAGCAGCTTCCTGGTGAAATGAGCACTAAACGCACTACAACAACAATTACTTTTATTCACTTTTACACAAATTACATGTAAAACAGCAGATTACCAGTTCATAAACACAAAGCCCTGTTCCTCACACAATCCTATCTTATTATGTCTTAACTCTTTTACTATCGTGCATGACTTGTAAGCTGATGCATTTTAACATTTGCATTACATAGCCAACTACATTTACAAGTACATTCAAGTGCAGTCAAGTTGAATGGTAGATCGTCTCAGGTTACTTAACTGTTACCCCTGTTCCCTGAAAAAGCGTAACGAGATGCTGCGATTGATTCAGCGCTTTGGGAACGTCTTTGGAGTGACCAGCTGTGAATGTGTGTGCAACACGTCAATGAAATTGACTAAAACCTTTATAGCCTGTGTTGGTGACATCATCAGAATGTGCCTGTACCAGGGCTATAAATAGATGTGCCACAGGTGCATCGTCAGGTATATTTGTCTGAAGAGCAGTCCAGGGACATCCTCAGTGCAGCAATGAAACGCAGAATCTCTTTCCGCTTTTTCAGGGAACAAGGGTTACAGTTAAGTAACCTGAGATGTTCCCTGTCAAAAGCTACACTTAATGCTGTGCTTGATTCAGCAATTTGGGAACAAGAATACCCTAGCTGCTGCACTGTGGATGTCTGGACCCCTTACGGTTGTGAAGTTTGTGCTCATAAGAACACGAAAAGGTCTCAGACATGAGCTTGTGATGTTGACTCAAGGATGTGAAATCCCGGAGTGGCATGAACATCCAAACTATAAAATCTTATGAATGTGTGCAGAGAGGACCAGCCTGCCGCATTACAAACATGCTGCAGAGGGGCACGCCCCACCAAAGCTTTAAAAGAAGCGACCCCCCTGGTAGAATGAGCCCTGATACCTACTAGCAAAGCTTGACCACGTGCCTCATAGGCAAGGGCAATAGCATCCCTCACCCAATGTGACATTGTCTGTTTTGTGGCGGCCGCCCCCTTGCTACGGCCCCATGACAAACAAAGAGTTGCCCTGACTTACACCACCGGCAAGTACGGTGGATGTAGGCCTGAAGAGCACAGACTGGACACAGTCTGAAAAGTTTCTCCTGATTCGGCGTTGTAAGCGGTGGCGGACAGAAGGCCTCAAGAGTGACCGGATGTACAGTCAAGAATGGAACCTTAGGCAGGTAGTCAGGATGAGGATGCAATATTGCTTTTGCCATTCCTGGGGAAAAGTCTAAGCAGGATGGCAAGACAGGCAGAGCCTGAAAGTCCTCAATTCTTTTCATAGAAGTAATAGCGATAAGAAAAATCACCTTTAGAGTCAGGGCTTTGTCAGACACCGACTCTAGAGTTTCACAGGGGGTCTCAACCAGAATGTCAAGGACTATAGCTAAGTCCCATGAAGGGATCCTGGTTCTAACAGGAGACCTCAGTCACCGAACAAAGTGAGCAAACAAGGGATGTTTCCCCCAGTGTCACCCCGTTAATCAAGGCGTGGCAAGCGGACAGGGTGGCCACATAAAACCCTGAGAGTGGTGGGGAATGTGCCTGCTGATAATTCTCCAGCAGGAAGTCCAGAACTGAAGCAGTCTGGAATTAACTGGATTTGCATTACGTGCAGTGCACCACCTCTCAAAGACACACCATTTATTGCCATAACTTTTCCTAGTAGAAGGAGCCCTAGCACTCAGAATGGTCTCAATATCTTCAGGTGAAAACCCAGAGACCCTCAGTTGGTACCCTTCAGGGGCCAAACATGAAGGTTCCACAGCTTGGGCTGGAGATGAAATATTGTCTCCTGCGCTTGAGACAGATGGTCCCTCCTCCCTTGTATTGCCCAAGGCAAACGGTCAAGGAGAAATATTATCTCCGAGAACCATACTCAATTCGATCAACTCGGCACTATCAGTAATAGGCAAGATCCTTGTTGGCGAATTCTTACTAGACCTCCCGGGAGCAGAGAAAATGGAGAAAATGCATACAGGTGCATTTTGGGCCATGTATGCGCCATCGAGTATGGGGGCTGGGTGACTCAGAGAGAAGTATGGGACATTGCGCTGTCTGCTGGGAGGCGAAGAGGTCCACCTCTGGTTTGTAAAATCTTATCCAGATTTGTTTGACAACCTTGTTTGACAACCTTGGGGTGGAATTTCCATTCCCGATGGTATTTTCTGTCTGGACAGTAAATCCGCTCCCACATTGAGGCATCCAGGGATATATATATATATATATATATACTGCTCTGAATGACAGGAGCTTGCCCTGGGCTTAAAGGAAAATCTGCCATGCTAGTCTGTTTAGCTGGCTCGACCGCAGACCTCCTTTGTGATTTATGTAAGAGACTGCCGCTGTGTTGTCCACCCGCACCAGGACATGGTAGCCTCTCAGGTGCTGGAGGAAGTATTTCAGGGCCAGAAATACAGCAGTCAACTCGAGACAGTTGATGTGCCAATCGAGCTGATGACCCTCCCATTCCCCTTGAGCTGGACAACAACTTAAGACTGCTCCCCATCCCGTCAGGGAGGCATCTGTCATTAACAATCTGCGATGGCAAGACACACCTAGAGTGGGACCTAAAGTGAGGAACCGGGGTCCGAACCACGTAGACAGGGATACGTAGCCCGCAGCACGTAACCCTTGTCTGCCTTTGGGTATTGGCCCTTAGATAAAATTCCCTGTCTTTGAGCCACAACTGGAATGGTCTCATCTGCAAAAGGCCCATAGGGATCACAGAGGACCTAACATCCATTGATACTGAAGAACAGTACGATCTTGGCCTAGCCTGACTATGCTCAGGGTATTTCGAATGGTCTCGATTCGAGCTGGAGACAGCTGTGCCCGCATTGTGATCGAATTCCATATGATCCCTAAAAATGTTGTCCTCTGGGCAGGAGAGAGAATGCTTTTCTTATTGTTGAATCTCAACCCAGAAAACCAGATGAGCTAAGACAATATTTCTGTGCTGTAATGCCAGTTCTTGCGACTGTGCTAATATCAGCCAGTTGTCAAAATAATTACAAATGCAGATGCCCTGGAGTCACAATGGAGTCAGTGCTGCATCCATGCTCTTTATGTATGTGTGAGGTGATAAGGCTAGGCCGAATGGAAGAACCCAATATTGGTAAGCTTCGACCCCAAAAGCAAATCTCAGGAACTTCCTGTGTTGTGGCCGTATTTCTATATGAAATTATGCATCCATGAGATCAATCGTGACTAACCAATCACGACATTGAATTTGTGACACGACTGTCTTGACAGTTAGGATCTTGAACTTGAGCACCTTGACTCAGTGGTTCCAAGTAGGAATACTCTGTCCATAACCTTGATGCCCGAGAGGTTTAGCCACAGATGCCTCTCTGTGCTGACTAAAGCAGCCAATGAACATCCAACAGCACAAGCCACCTGCTTGATTGCATGGAGAGATAAATCTGTGGCTCAACCAAGCTCTTAGAATGCTCCCTCGTCGATTGTCCCACCCGCACTCAAGTCCTTCAACAAATCAGCCTGGTATAACTGTATGTCGACGTCGAAGGTACAAAGATACGGGAAGTATAAGGTTTCCTCCATGAACGAGTTAACTCTTCATGGAGTACTTCAAAGAAGGGGAGAGACTGGTTCTGTTTTCCCTTCCCCTGACCACCAGACAGGTGGTCGCTTGTTCGCGTGGCCAGTCTAGCTGTAATCGGGCCACCGCATGAGTAACCACCTTGAGTAATTCCTCAAATGCTTTATCATTATGTGAGGAACATTCAGAGGTCGGCAACTCAAAGTCCGCAGACCCAAGAGATTCATCATCCCCCTCGTGAACTGAAGAGGTGCCGGGGCTCACTTCAAGAACACGCGAGAGACCAGCTGGACTGGAGATATAGCGAGTGATAGGGACGGACCCGTCTCTCACTCCTTAGCCAGATCCACACGTGAGCCCCACGAAGGAATGGTGGGTGACGGCTCTTGGAAGTAAGCGAGACGAGCGCGCGTAAATAGCTCACAATGCTCACACTCGCCTCACTCCAATGCAAGAGCAGCGTCTTCCCTCAAACAAACAAAGCAAAACTGGTGTGTGTCCGATTCAGCCATATGACGTAAGCATGGAAACACACAACGTTTGCTTTGTTGATCGCTCATTATTTTATTTTTAAAAAATGTATCTTTCCCACACAGAATGACAGAAAAACAAAAGATTTCTGTACACTGACTGACAAATCTAACTCCTATCAGAAGAGAAAAGAGAGCTTGAGAAGCACAAACACATCACAGAGTAGTCTGAAGACAAAAGATCTGATGATGCACCTGTGGCACATCTATTTATAGCCCTGCAACTGGCACATTCTGATGATGTCACCAATAGAGGCTATAAAGGTTCTAGTCAATTTAATTGACATGTTGTTCACCTATTCACAGCTGGTCCCTCCAAAGACGTTCCCAAAGCGCTGAATCAAGCGCAGCATTAAGTGTAGCATTTGACAGGGTACAACTGATAGAGCTTAGGCCTAGACCAGGTTACAAGTTCAGCTGATTATGCAAGACAAAGGTATCATAAAAGCACCACCAAAATGACGTGGTTACTTCAGGAATAATGTTTTTCATCTCAAATTTGCTTTTATAACACTATTGGTTAGGTTTAGGTTTAAGGTTTAGGATAGGAAGCTAGAGGCGACCGTCTGATTGGGAGAGTGTTCTATGACTGCATTTAGGGCCTTGAATAATATATAAAGTGCGAGGAAGGCCGGTGGACTTTTTGGTGCTTTACACAGTCTGCGTAATCTGAGTATTGGGAGTGGAGGCCCTGTGTGTAATGAAGAAATATCTCCACAGTCATATAATTTTCATGAGATCGGGCTGATTTTTCATGCAATGGGATTGAATGGTGACTAGGATGTGCTCGAAGCCAAATACCTATACTTTTTTGGGCAAATGGGTTAATGGGCATTTCAAGGCAAACTCCACAGATGCATCAATCCCACAACAATATACTCAAACACACGTGCACACACACACACACACACACACACATAGTACACACAAGCAATCTTCAAATTCAAATGGCAGCCTCCAGTGGTGCAACTGCACTCAGGATGCCTGCAAGCCTTCACTCTCACTCACTGTTTACCCGTAATGCATCCGTAAAGGTCAAACGCTATAAACTTAATACTGCTATTCCTAGAACCCTGCTATTTATGACCATCACAATGTACTATTTCGGCAACCAGTTTCAAAGGGGTCAACCAAAAATACTAACACAGCCAATTCAACACTTCATCATGAAGAATGAGCCAGAATAGAAGAGACGGTGTGAATGAATGTGTGAATGAATGTGTGTGTGTGGGGGGGGCATAGGTGAATCACTTGGGCCGAGGCAATAGGACTCCTGTATGAGGCTCCTTTAAACCTGCATACCACTTAAAACATAAAAATATAAAACTGCTTGTCCCATCGGCTTGACCTTTGTTGAATAAATATCCAGGTTCAGTCACTCAGGAGGAGCTGCAATATTTTTCTGCTAGCATTACTTAATCAGGACAGATTGCAACCAACCCGCCATCAGATGATAAAATGCCCAGAAAAATCCTGCAATGTTGTAATAGATCCAAGGAAATGCAATCAATGAAGCCATCTGTCTACCACCTTTTAATGTGGGCCTGTTTTAGGGTGTAGTATTATTGCTATATTGTACAAAAGCATTCTGTTTCTACAGCTTTTACCATTCTGGCATGTTTTAAAGAGCTAAATGAATGACTGCATCAGATTCATTGATGGTTTCTGCCTATAAGTGTCTAAAAAAGCCAGAAAAAGATATAACAGAGTGGAAGGATCAATCTGTGTGTGGGGGGAGTGGCAGGTTTAAGTGGTTTACGAGGACATATTTTTAGGTTAAAATCTGGTAATTACAAGAGTATTTATGCAATAAATGTGGTTTATGAGGAAATTTCTAGTGTCCCCATATTTCAAATCGCTTAAAAACATACTAAACTATGTTTTTTGAAAATGTAGAAATGCAGAAAGCTTTTTGTGAGGGTTAGGTTTAGGGTTAGGGTTGAAGATAGAATCTATAGTTCATACAGTATAAAAATCATTATGTCTATGTCATTATGTCCACCAACGTGTGTGTGTGTGTGTGTGTGTGTGTGTGTGTTCATGTTAAAGTGAACATCCAATTAAAGTAACTCAACAGTGTTATCAATTTTATTCCTGATAATCGAGAAGAGAACATATTTGGCTGCTTCAAATAAGCAGAGTAATTTCACATTTTTGTCCTTTGCTTCTTTTAACCCATATGTGGGTAAAAGGTAAACAAATTACCTAGCATCTTGTTTTTAGTTATTAAAAGTTGTTATTCAGTTGTTATTCAATATTCAGTTATTCAGAGGGCTATGTAGATAGCTACATACATAATATGGTTATAGCTACATAGAATAATATTTAAATATATTGTCATAGTGTCAATACAGAGTGCACAATGTTGTCATTTTACAAGTTTATAACATTTATTTTTCTTTCTTTATTTAAAATGTTTATCCTAGTCCCTCATAATGATATGTACGTGTTTGTGTGGAATGTGGAAATTGCACACATTTCTGTAAAACAAGCTTTTTTCCACTGTCACCCAAAACTCCTACTCCATTTTCAATGTGTCTGAAACTCTTCAGAATTGACAAAAGATATAACAATAATTAAAAAAATGTAATGACTAATATAATTATAATTAAAGTTAATTTTCCTTTCAAAGATATTTTGTTTTATAAACAATAAGCTTTTAGATTTCAGCTGAGTATTTTTTGACCCCACATAAGCATTTAAAGGGATCATGATATGAGGAATTACATTTTCTTTTCCTCTTTTGACATATAAGAAAACATGCTGTAAGTTTCAGTAAGTTTTCCTTCTCACTACAAAAAGAGCATTTGTTGAAACCAAGCTGCCAAAACATATAGGTCTACTTATAATGTTAGTGAACTTTATAGTGAACTTTAATTATTGGTATTTGCATCAAAAACAAAAATATATTGTCTATATTTTCGTGAATGCGCAAAGCGCAGTGCTACGCGCAGTGACTGTGCATCTTATCCATTCTAATTGCGCTAATTCTAATTGCAATCTCCGTGCTAGCATAAGTGGCCAGCATGGGTGGGAGTATGTGCGCAAAGTGTGGTTGTATTGTATGTTAATGAAGTGGCGCAAAGCACAATTTGCTATTAGAAATAGGTTATTGCGCTAAGATGTTTGAAAACCATGTCTGAACTTAGCGCAGATTTTAAACTTGGTTCCTCCATTTGAAATTTGGAGATTCCACCAGCAGATTATTTTTGAGTTTTATGAGTCTTATATGAAACAAATATATGGGATTTGTGATTTCTATAGGTCATTGTTTATTATTTTATTATTATTATGTTTAAATTTACAATTGAATCTATGGCCTAATTTGTAAGTCTAAAGGTATTTTTCCACCTGTTGTCATAGAGTGATTTTTAAGTCATTGCGAAATGGGCTGGTGGAAGAATAAAATGTGAGTAAAATGTTTGGAACTTGTAGGATGGGATTTTTTGACCACTTCATTATTTTGATTATATTGTCATTTAGTTTGAAGTGTCATTTTAGTTTGGAATTTTTTTGGTTTATTTTTAAAGTGTTGCAATAAATGTATTTAATTTATCAAAAATGACCAATAGAAGTAAAGTGCGTGCCAATATAATCATTGTTAATACTAGCCATGATTTGTGTGTCAGTAGACGAAAACGACAATGATACACTAAAGAACGCAAAATTCTTTGAATTTATTGCATACACTCCATTTACACTACCAGCTCCTTATGAATGTGCTTTTATGCTGGTGCTTGAGGGAATTAACCACATTATAGGACGCAGATGGTAGAATAATAACTGGAGAAAACCTCAGAATTAAATTGCACTTAATCCAGCCCATTTGCACATTGCGTGTGCGATTTCACCAAACCTAGACTTATGCGCCTAGACTTAGCGTCCACTGACTTTGCACTTATGTCTTATGGCATAGCACTGCGCATAACACAAGCGCTCCTAAAATAGGGCACTTCAAAGCAAACAGGCTCTTTTTTGCTGCTGTACATTTAAAGGATCAGTTCACAAAAAATACAAAATAAATCTCTCACACAACCTCTGCTAAATGCACATACAAGAAGTTAGAACATATACCAGCAAGTGAAAGTTTACATTCCCTGAAGACAGTCTCATGGCAAATGAGTTTCAGGAGAATAAAACAGTTATTGATCCATAGGTCCAAAGTAATTTACACCAAATAGCAAATCAAAGTTTGCCTGCTCTAACATGTTTGTGTGAGGTTCAACGTCTAGTGAAAAAGAATATATTAGTGTCAAATATGGCACACCACAGCACCAGCCTGATAATGACTAAATGACAGCCCCAGTTCTTATCACACCTTATGAGCAAAGCAATAACAATGTACTATTCCAGGTGATATGTCATCAAAGAACACACAAAAAAATTAACTTGAGTGTCCCAAACAAGTTAAAGTGATCGGGGTGAGAAAAGGCAGACACAGTATGTGTGGTGTCAGGCATCGGAGAGGCAATTTATTTTAAATAAAATAACATAACTATGAAAAAGGGGGTAAAAAAGTCTTCAGGGGAATATCTAGAGAAAAACTTAAAGGAGGAATGTCTGGAAGAGGTGCAAGAAGTAACAACTTCTTTAGCAGCTCGACCTCCCAAGGGCCAGGGGAGAGAGAGTGGCATGCTGGCCCAACATCCCAATGCATTCTTCCATCTACAGAATGAGTTGGGACGGGCTGGCACTGACATAAGGGGATGTGACCACTCTGTGACAAAGCTTCTCTTATTATGAAACAAATCAGAGAGACAGATTGAGAGCTATCGCTAGCTTCAATTTCAGACAGCGGTATGCATTCCTCACCTCGCCAATTACAGGCAACCTACTTTATCCTATAGAAACAGGAACTGATCCCCGGTGGTCTCAGTGGAGTGTTTTGGGCCTCTATATGCTGGGTGAAGTTTAAATACTGCATGAATAAACTTAGGGGCAGTTCACGTGAAGTCACTTGAGAGACATGATGTTGAGTAATGACTCAGTTGAGCTTTGAAGATAATTAAATTCCTGCAAATTACTTTTGTGGAAAATCCCATCCCAAATGGAATCCATTAATAAACAAATAAACTGCTTAGAATGTCTTTCTCCATCATTTAATGAAAAAAGAAGCCTGGCTACTGAATCTTTGTGCTACATTAAATGAATAGTGCACCTAAAAATGAACATTTACTCACCCTCATGCCATCCTACATGTGTATGACTTTCTTTCTTCTGCAGAAAACAAATTAATGTTTTAAAAATATTTCAGCTCTATAGGTCCATACAATGCAAGTGAATGGTGACCAAAACTTTTGAAGCTCCAAAAACCACATAAAGGCCACAGTGGTTTATTCTGTCTTCTGAAGCGATCTAATCGATTTTGGGTAAGAACAGACCAAAACTCCTTTTTCAATATAAATCTTGATATCAGCAGTTTCCTTAGTGGTCATGATTTCAAACTTGATTACACTTCCTAGGGCCATATAGTGCTCTCTGCATGTGTCAAGCTCTAGGATGTGTAATTGAGTTTTAAAATCATGATGTGCCTAGAGACTGCAATGGAAAGATGTAGTGTGAATAAAGAGTAATATTTTGGTCTGTTCTCACCCAAAATCAATTAGTTCATTTTAGGAGACTTGGATTAAACCACTGGAGTCTTTTCATTTATGTGTTTTTTTAAGCTTAAAAGTTTTGGTCACCATTCACTTGCAATGTATGGACTTACAGAGCTGAGATATTCTTTGTTTGTGTTCTGCAGAAGAAAGAAAGTCACATATATTTGGGATGACATGAGGGTGAGTAAATGATGAGAGAATTTTCATTTTTGGGTGAACTGTTCCTAAAATTTTATTTGTGGTTTAAAAATAAAAAACACTTTCAGCATCTTTAATACATTTATCAACAGTCATGCATTTGTAACATCTATGTATGTAGGATGGAGAGTTTTTTTTCTTTTTTTTTTTCTTCAAAAAATTACTAGCTCTGTATGCAGAACCGATCAATCAATGAGCACACACAATCATAGCAGTAAAAGAACTCACTCGGTACTCATCATGCATGATTTGTTCTGTTCAGAAAATCATTACTTTTACAACATCACTAAAAATAGTTATAACCTTATTTACAGTGGTACACTAACCTCACACACACACACACACACACACACACTCACAGTGTAGTGTTCACAATCTTTCTCTTTCACAACTGGCTTCATAGCCCTGGCACCATTTCAACATTTCTGAATGTGAACAATCCAAAACTATGCCAGGCCTCTGTCATGCTGTTTAAAGGGATGTCTTGCTGTGATGTGAGCAATGTACAAGTATCTGATTGCCCAGCCATACAGAGCATAACATATGAATTGCTCCTCTCCTCTCAAACTGAGACCCAAGCCAAAAGCTAAATTTTTGGGTGAGGTGGATGGTATGACTAGAAATGTTATAACATGGTAAATGTTATTTTATAGCATGGTAACAGAGGCCAACATTTTGTTGTTTTTGTTGGAAATTGAAACCCCAGTTTTTGAGAGAGAATGAGAGAGAGTTTAAAAATGAACTGTTATATTTTCTGGTTAAAAATTAACAAAATGCCATTATTGATTGAGTAAATACTAAAACAGTGCTCAAAACAATGTCCTTACAGATTCACTATGGTAAGCCAACAAAAATGTTGAGTTGGATTTGGAGCAAAATCACAGACTTATGTCATTCATCCTTACGTCATTATGTCATGTCTGTAAATACAGAAAAGGAGTACCGGCTGTCAGGTGTTTAGTTCAGTCAGTCACTGTCACACAGTTCAGGACAGCATCACTGCAGTCTGGATGAATGTTTATTTGATAACTGTTTTGCTTAAGCTTATAATGCTTGTGGTGTGGCACAGTTTTCTCCACCGTGTTCAAGGACTCTTATTTTGAAGTGTTGTGTTGTGCTATGTTTAGATTTAGTGTTTGTTCCAGCGTTTGTTCCACTACATTGATTACTATTGTTGAGCCTTTTGTTTGTTCCACTCCAGCATCTGTTCCACTCCAGTTTATGTTATTAAAGGATTTAAAGATTCTACTCATGCATCTCCTCTCTTCCTCTTCCACTCCAAGACACCAAACGTTATAGAAGGACTGACCAACACAAGGAATACGGATGCACATTTCTACTCTTACAAAGATCTTCCTCTACCCCTGCGATCTCTCTTATCCTCCTCATCCATTCAGCCATACCCACATGAGCATGGAGCCAACAAGATTATTCATGGAGCTTTTCACGCAGGACCTTCCCCTCCTGGAATATTCCACAAAATTCTACCAACTCGCTGTTACAACCGACATATCCGATTCATACCTCAATTAAATCTACGGTATGGGTTTAAATTTCCACAGATCCACAGCTTTTCCAGAGACGGGGAACCTTTCCCTATTGGACTATATCATTGCCACTCTGATCCTCCATTAACCCTCAATACCCTCCTTCTCCAAAATAAATAATCTCACCTTGAGGGTTTTGGCAGGAACTCCAAGCCTTCCTCACCCACTCCATTCAGCTCCCCTAAATAATTTTTTGGGGGGGCTCATCCTCTCCTTTCCGGTGGTCAGTTCCCTGCAGCAGCCAGCAGTAGCAACCACGGTTAGCGAGCCAGTGCCATGCCTGCCATGGTTAGTTATCCAGTGCCCTTGCCTGCAACAGTTAACAAGCCAGTGCTCTTGCATTCCACGGTTAGTGAGCCAGTGCCCATGCCTGCCACAGTTAGAGAGCCAGTGCCCTTTCCTGCCACGGTTAGCGAGCCAGTGCCCATGCCTGCCACGGTTAGCGAGCCAGTGCCCCTGCCACGGTTAGAGAGCCAGTGCCCTTGCTTGCTATGGTTAGAGAGCCAGTGCCCTTGCCTGCCACGGTTAGTGTGCCAGTGCCCATGCCTGCCACGGTTAGCAAGCCAGTGCCTGTAGCCTCGACCGTCCCAGAGCCAGTGCCTATAGTCTTGACTGAGACGGCTTTGCCTTCAGCTCCTCTCCTTAATTCACCTCCCTTAGCTCCACCTTCCTTGGCTCCACCCTGGGACTCATCCTCGACTCTGCCATCGGACTCTTCCTCTGCTCTGCCCTCTGTGGCTCCGCCCACTTCCCCAGTGTCTCCTCCTACAAAGGATCCACCTCCTGACCTAGTCCTTGCCCTGTGGCCAACTCCCATGCCTCCTGACCTAGTCCTTTCCCTGTGGCCGCCTCCCAAGCCTACTGACCCAGTTTTGCCCTATGGCCGCCTCCCAGTCCTCCAGACCCAGTCCCTGCCCTGTGGCCGCCTCCCAGGCCACCAGACCCAGTTCCTGCCCTGAGGCCTCACCCTAGGCCCCTGGATCATCCTCCTGGGATCCTTCTTTTACGTCACCCTATCATCATCCATCTTGGGGTGCCAAGAGTCGCCCTTTAAAGGAGGGGGAGTAATGTCACAGAATCCACTGCATCGATTACTATTGTTGAGCCTTTCGTTTGTTCCAGTCCAGCGTATGTTCCACAACAGTTTATGTTATTAAAGGATTTAAAGATTCTACTCCTGAATCTCCTCTATTCCACTCCAAGACACCAAACGTTACATCATGCTTGTATGAAGCAAACAATCCTTGTGTGTTTACCGATGGCGATGTATCTACATTGTCCGGTGCAGTTACTGTAACATGTTTACTAATATTTATGACTTGATTATGTTACCTAAGAGTGTGTACCGCTGTTTTCTCATTTGTTTTACCCTAGTGGCAAAAATACACAAGCTATCATTTATTGTCCTTTTTGCAGATTGCCTGTTTACAAGTCTGTGTATCATCTCAAGTTGTTTCAAATGTACCCATTTCATAGCACAGTACCGTACATACATTAATTTGTTTAGTGTGTAACTATCTATCATAACGTTAATTAAATGTATTATTGTAATTTTTATATGACATATTTCTCCATACTATTTTCATGTTTAATAGAGCATATTTCATCTCCATCTTTATTAAATCCTCATTTAATGTTTTTTGTTTACAGTGTTATTGTGTGCAGTGCAAAGACGTACAATTTTAGTATTACAGTTCTACTACCATTAACAACTGAGGCCATAATTTAAAATAAAAAAGTCTTCCATCAAACTCATATCAGCCATATCACGAGTTTCACCCCTTAAATTGATAAGTGTAGTACAAAACAAACATTAAAAGTAAATAAAAACACTTGAATAATCATATATAATCAACATGCTAGTAACTGGTAGTGGCTTGTTATCAATGTAAAAGAGCTTTGAGTGTAATGTCAGAAAAGGGCTATAAGACTAAAATTAATTAATTAATTCAATATATGTAAATACAAGCAAGTAATATTTCTGTTTTAAATGTTTAATAGAATATCAACATAGAAATAGAACAAATGATTCCCGGCTCTGAATATCTACCAGTCATCATCACATACAGGCAATGTCCTAGTTCATCCATGCAGAAGAGCAGCGTCAAAACAACTTCCGTAAACTGATCTTCTGCAAAATGCTAGCCATTTTAAGTTTCAACCACAGATATCGCTAGAGTGCGCAAAGTTCCGTAGTGCAGCTTTGAGTTGTGTTTCACCTGGAATATTCCTTTGAAATTGCATATTGTGCGAGTATGCCTGCAGTATAATATAATATAATATAATACTATATTATTTGCCAAAATGAGCTGCATCTGTAGTGACAGTTAAGGTCAATCCCGCAACCTAACCTATAACCATCTGGCACCTAGACAGGGATGTACATTAATCAAATCATAAATTGTCTGCAAATTTCCTCTCTGGAGCAGAGGGAAAAGTGCACAATGGAGCAAAGCCTATGATATAAGGTATAAAATAATCCCCAATGGCCGCAGCAGAAGAGATGAATTCAGAGAAGGAAGATGATTCATAAGTGCTCTCTCTGCGGTGCTTCATTCATCGTAACTCACATTGAAATAAAACAGAACTCAGCATCCATGAACAAATCAATACATTTCTTCACTCCAAGCCAAAGACAGGACGGACTGCAGGTGGTTAAGGAACATCCTTCTGCTCTGCCACGAAAAGAAAAAAGAAAATTCATTAACTTGTCTTTATTGAGCTTCCTCAATTATTCAACAACTGCTCTATTAAATCCCAGGGGCTCTTAAAGATACTGTAAGGAGATGAGGGAGCTTTCAGAGTGGTGTTCACTTCCAGGTCTCGGCCCATCTGCTTAACGACAGCTCTCCCTCGGGAGGCCGTCGTTAAAGAGACCTGCCTCTTTTATCCCTGCATAGCTGATATATGGTGCTTGCGGTTGTACGTCCTTAGCCTATGCATGGACCAGCTCAGCTAAAGAGCAAGTTATCCTGCAAAACACTGGCCACGAGGACTTGTCCTGCAGGGGAAAAACTGTCTGCCTTATATGTGGCGCCAGATGCTGATTTAGCATGCTAGTGGCACAGAGTTCTGTGGGGAAGGAGTGGAGAATGAATAGGGCATTAAATCATAAGCTGTGCTTAGGGTTTCAGTGAGGCAGACATGGAGAGAACTACAGTTAAGGTCTAAAAGAGTGTTTGAAAGAGAGGGAGATAATGCAAGAAAGTGATTTCATCTCGTTTAACCTCCTAGCAGTCTCTCATGGGACTATCAAGCCTCCACCTGCACCCGCCACCTCTGAAGTGGGTGCGCACACTGAGCTCAAAAGCATGTAGGAAGCAAGTATTGATGTGGGTAGCGCATAGTAGCACAAAGCCAACTGACTTGCTAGAACCCACAATGAGCCATTCCATAATTCATAACATAAACAGAGGGACTACCAGCATACACATGTCACATCATCTCCCCTCTATCCAGAACTGTCTTTGCAGAGAACAGCTCTCAGCATTTTAGTTTACAAAACAGAGCAAATGTGTTTAACTTAAATCGTCAGGCTAGTTAATGGTAATATGAGACAGAAAGAAAGACAATTCTGTCATCATTACACATTGCACACGTTATTACAAGCCATAGGACTTTCTTTCGTGGAACACAAATGGGAGATGTTAGGCAGAATGTTTGTCTTAGTCAGCATTCATTCGCATTGTATAGAAATTAAAATGAATGGTGAGAAAGGCTACCATTCTGTCTAACATCTTCATTTTTGCTCTATGGAAAAAAGAAACTAATACCGTATGTGTTTAGAACAACTATAACAAATAGACAGACATTACTAAAGCTTTAAACATCTGCTGTATTATAAGGTTCTTTTCAGAAATATTTGTCAATTGAGCCCAGCAAAAACACACTGTAGAAAAATGCAATTAAACAAATCGATATAAACAACTCGTAGAACTCTACATACAGTATTATACAACAGTTAGTTCTGGTCCTCAAATCTGATTAGATGAGAGGCGTTCCAAGAGTGATGATGTCTCAGAACAGAAGCACTCAGATGCTTTACAGTTTGACTCAATCACTCTGTATCATTCATCGGCATTGTCATTCACTCCATGATCACTCAAATAACTACTATATTACAGCTGGGATATAGAGTTAAACTAACGATTTCTGCATTACTGACACACACACACATCTGACCACATCACAACAGACCAAGTAATCACAATTACCTGATATCAGAGTTTCCACATTGGGAGGAGATGTAAACATTCAACATGGGGGGGAGAGAATGAACCAGCTACCGCAAAATGCTCAGGGGGAGCCCTGCTCGGACGGCTATTTTTACACAAAGAAAATAAGATGTATATGATGAGGAGTAAGGCGTGGCCGGGCCAAGGGAAAGAGAGCTAAAGGGGAACCGGACAACACCAGTTCGAGAGAGAGAGAGACAAACACGGCCGCTGTGTGTGTGTGTGTGTGTGTGTGTGTGTGTGTGTGTGTGTGTGTGTGTATCTATGTGTTTAATGTTGTTTTAAGTTGAGTTTATGTCATTAAAGTTTACGTTGACTGTTCTGTCGATTCCCGCCTCCTCCTTGCCCATCCTTCACAATGTATATGATCAAAATTGTATTATCTTTAGCAAGCTGACTAACACTAACACTAACACTACAGCTAACGAATAGAGTTACTTGCTATTACTTTTCTGTTCATCTCTGTTTGGGAGTCACGACGGATTCAGGTAATCGAACACGCTCAATCTCTATCTCTCTATCTCTTTCTCTTCTTCTTTTCCTCTCTCTTTCTCACAAACACACACACACACACACACACACACACACACACACACACACACACTTTTTGTTTCTCCAATAACTTGTAAGAAACATCACAATTACTGATGTAACCTCCATTCCCTGATGGAGCGAACAAGACGTTGTGTCAATGAGTTGACACTATGGGTCACCCTTGGGAGCCCAGACATCTCTGATTTTTGAGAAAAGTGTGGGATTTGCATGCCACTCCTCGGTCATACGGTTATAAAAGGAATGTCGCTTGCAAACACATACTCAGGTTTCACACTGAGGAGCTGAGCCAAAGACCCGGCCATTTCAGCGGTTGGTTCAGTGTTGTGGCAAGAGGGACACAGCGTCTCGTTCCCTAAGTGGAATACAAAACATGGTCTTACCGGGTCGGAGCTGAAGCCCGTCGTGTGGAGCGGCACCATTGCCTGTTGCGGCAACAGAGGCTTGGGCCCGTATTTTGAACTAGCAATGGCAGATACTGATCTGTGGCATAAGAAAGTAGTTCCATGCTCAAAGTGCATTTGTGGAAGTCCTTCATTTTTATTTATTTACATGTTCATTGAACTGTTGTATAAATGCAATATCACACTCGCAATCATGCTGTATGTCCCAGTATCAGAACAGCTGTGATTACCTGCAGCCGAATCATAGCCATGCTGATTAAGGACCATACAGCACTCTTGCTTGTGTGATATTGCTTTAGTATACACCAGTCAGAGAATTTCATCAAGTGAAAATTAATTACATATAATAATAATTTATTTATAGTTTAGGATTAGGGTTAGGAAACCACTTAGACCACTAAGTAATGCAACAGTTTTCATGGAGGACATTTGAAGCATGTATCCTAATGTTGTTAATAATTAGTTTTAATAAGCTTAGGAAAAGTCAGGAAGTATCAACCTGATACTTTAATGTTAAACAGGTTTTCTGAGCAATTAAAATGGTCTTGGGTCTATCAGAAAATAAACATAAGGTTTAAACTAGAGGTAATAAACCAAGAGCTCATAGAACCACAAAAAGCCATAGAAACTATGTTGTCTCTAGACTGTAATGGCCCATGAGATGGGTAAAGTGCAGATAGCCAGTGAGTACAGGTCAGCATGGACTGGAGTCAGCCATATAGCTGAAGGTGGGATTTCTGACAGTGCATTCAAAGCAGGATACTTTAGGGGAAGCAGAGAAGGAAGAGGAGGATGTCATGATGTCAGCTACTGCAACTTTTTTTCAGGTTCAATTCTCTGATTCATGACCAACTTTTCAAAGATAGGAGAAACTGCTTCTATATCTTTATATGTTGACGTCAAAGGTTGTGAGTCCAATCAAACTCTGCAGTATTTTGGTGCAAATTCATCTGTCACTTGGTAGACATATGATTGGTTGAGGAATGCAGTTCTAGGACCAAAAATTATATGGATGCAGTAGCATGCCATACTGAGCATAATCGTGGCAATCGTGTAGGTAAAATGTGCTCACTGTTCAACGTACAATAGTCTTCATAGAAGTGGTAAGTCTCATAGTGGATAGACACAATCCAGTTCTCAGCAATCTCTCGGTCCCCTCGTTCCAACCCCCAACTCACAAAGAGCAGTTCAGGGCTTTAGGCAGCTGATGCCAGGCAGAAGCCACTGTGACAGGCAGGGAAAGCAGAGAAGAGAGCTGCTGGAAAAGCCTGACCTCTAGAGTACTGCAGGACTCACAGGAATTAGCAGAGGCCAGGGATGTTGGGCCGTGGCACTGCCAAGCGGGTCAGGCTACCGAGGACACAGTAGAGGGATGTTTGCTCTCTTTAATTCAGCTATATATTAGGAGTGTCAGAGTTTAGAACCAAACAATTTTTTACCATTCATAGGTGTTTGTAAAAACTTTTAAATTTCAAGAATGTAAACAAAAACAAAGGAATTAGAAAGGTCAAATGTATTTCCGGATCATTTCAACAAAGTCTCCTTTTCAAGGTAAGTCACTCCACTCGGCAGCCATCTTTGAAACGCTCTTGGGCAGTTTGGGCATCGATTTCTCTATGTAAACAATCGTCATGAAAGTGCAGCTCCTATCTACTTGAATAGGGAAAGACCAAAATCTTAAAAATGGTTGGTCAAGATTACAATAAAAGAACATATTTCAAATAAGCAATAAAATTTGAATACACTGTGTGGCAGGGTGAGCAAGAGATGCACACAGTAGGTGTGGCATCCAGCTTCGGGTGGTGGCTTCACTCGAGCGGCCTGACCCTCAGCAGTTGAGGAGAATAGCAGCCCGGCATCCTTGTTCCAATTCCCAGCATTGCATCTAACTCATGCTGGGGTTCCGGAATGCAGGTTTCAGTTGAGCCCCATCACGCACTGCCAAACAGGGAAAAGTCACCACAGGCGATGATGATCCATGGGAGGGGCAAGTCGTTCTGTAACAACTGGTATATTAAATTGTGCATCTTTAACTCAGATAACGCAAAAAAAAATGCTATTTTACTATCTTGTATAGCTAATGTGCATTCTTGGGTTGATTGACAGGCAATTTCTGTATCTAAAAGATGATTGGCTATTTTACCTGTAAGGCGGGACTTCTTTTCTACATCTTTTGACCATTGGCTGCTGTTGGGCTTTCCAGTTTCTCCCATTAATTTTAATAGAAGTGGTCCATCTTTGCTAAATAGTCTCTGTTTTGACAAGAAGGAAATGTTCATGGAACAATGACGTCACTTGACATCACCAACGAACTGTCCTTGAAATGGTCTATACACTTTTTACATTTGGACAGACAGGTTGACAACTTTGTTGAAGTAAAGAAACTTTTTGCAAAAGCTGCAAGACAGTCTTTCAGCTTGACTTAAAATATCACAAAGAGCAGAATATAAAGCAGTTTAAAAGTCAAATAAGGTAAATGTGTTTACTGTGTAAAATAAATGTTATATATTCAATACAATAAAATAAAAATATAATTTACATGATTTCAGTATTCTATGAAAGGATTTGTAACATTTGTCTGTCTCTAAAGTTGCATTTAAGTAAAGGTGCTTTAGAAGCCATCAATTTGTTTATTTTGTTCATATCATTGTCTATCTGAACATTAAAAAAATATGCGTGCATGCTTGAAGCAAACTTTATGTATGAAAAATGTTTGGAAAGCACATTTTACCATAATTTGCTAAAATTCAGCACCATGGACAGCTTCAAATATAGTACTAATGCCTGTAGAGATTCTAACATCCATCTACATTATACCCATTTTACTGTACACTGGATGCTGTTACAGAAAACTGTGTTAAACACATGAAACACATCAAAATATTCCAACTCCCAACTCACAAAGAGCAGCTTGGGGCTTTAGGCAGCTGATGCCAGGCAGAAGCCACTGAGACAGACAAGGAAAGCAGAGAAGAGAGTTGCTGGATAAGCCGGACCTCTAGAGTACTACAGGACTCACAGGGATTAGCAAAGGCCAGGGATGTTGGGCCGTGGCACTGCCAAGCGGGTCAGGCTACCGAGGACACAGTAGAGGGATGTTTGCTCTCTTTATTTCAGCTATATATTAGGAGTGTCGGAGTTTAGGATCAAATTGTGTGAATTCCACTAACCCCTACTGGAGAAGCCAGGGTGATCTTATAACCAATCATAGGTGTTTGTAAAAAATTCACATATAGACCATGTCAAATATGTAATGGTTGAAATGGTCTATCCAACCATGTATAGACCATGTAAACAAAAACATAGGAATTAGAAAGGTCAAATGTATTTCCGGATCCTTTCAACAAAGTCTCTTTTTCAAGGTAAGTCAGTCCACTCGGTGACCATCTGATTTCATAATGGGGTGGAACAAAGTACCAGTAAAATACCAGTAAATTTGGCCCATATAGCGCCATACAATGGTACTATTTAGAGAATTGTCCATAGAACTGGGGTTCTGTCTCTGGACGTTACACAGCATGCTCACAGAATTACTCTGCACACGTTCTGTCACAGCAAATGACAAGATTTATGGACTTCATTATGTTTCAGAGCCAAACTGCACTGAACCAGCACCAGAACTGAATAGTTCAGGAGTGCTGCTTGGATTGATGGGTTCAGGAAATCAGATGAGCCCGGTCTCATCAATTTGCAGGCCCACCGCTGCATGGCCACCACCAAACCATCCGATGTATCCATAACAGGGATCAAAGTGCACCCAGGTGATCTGGTAACCACCACAAGCAACAAAGCAGCACCAGCTGTGGCTCAAAAGAACAAAACACAAATCTTTGTGCAGGGCTCAACATTAGGGACAATAACGATGGCCTGATGTCCATCAATCTGCACTGTCACTGTATAATTGCTAATCTTGTAATTGTGTTTTTATGCCTTGCGATCTTAAACATTTGGTTTTCTGTGATGTACTTTATTTAAAATTGTTGAGAAAAACCTAGTTACATTTTTTGTATGGAAAACTTTTAATGAATAATATAAATATTTTTGTCACACAAAAAAATGGTGCTATCAGCCAATTAAAACATTTAATCATGATTAATTGCATGATTTTTCATAGTTAATTGCAATTAATTACAAATTTTAAAAGTACTGAATTTTGAATCTACATATACTATTTTCAACAATATGCAACAATAATGGGTTATTAACATTTTCCAAACAAAGCAATCCACAGTATAAAAACAGAAATACACTAAAATAGCACCAATTCAAGTAACATTAAATGTTTCCTAAAGTCAAAGTAGAAGGTTGACTAATTTAAAGAACCTGTCCCCATAGTTTGTGTATTATTTGTAACATGCATTAAATCTCCTAAACCCTCTATCCATTTTGCTACAGCAACTGTAAGGCCACATTTTCATGATTTGAACCTTTTCATGAGTAAGGTCTAAATTTCCCTGCAGTGCCCCCTAAATTTATGGGTTATTTCAGCACGTGACACTGCACAACTGGTAGAGAGGGCAGAGTGTAGACAAGTATTTTTTTATTGATTGATTTTTTTTTTTTTTTATTTCTTGCCATTTCAAAAAAAAATAATACTGTAGCAAACATGTGAAAAAATGGGCTATGTCTGCTATGCTGTGTTTTTTCATTTATTTTGTTTATATATATGTATATATATATATATATATATATATATATATATATATATATATGGTAATGTGGGCCTGGCCGAGCAACGTCTGTGGAGAGCGAGGCCAGGAGAGGAAGAAAGTTAAGGATTGACACCTGTGGGAAATTATCTCTAACAGCTGTTTATGTTTACAGTGAAAGCTGAAAAGAGATAAAGGAGCAGCCAGAGCTGCAGGAGGAGGGAGAGAGAGATGCACAAAGCTGTAGGTGTGTTCAGTGTGTGGATGAAAGTCATTGTTGTAGACTGAAAAGTGTACATAATAAAGAATTATTTGGACTGTTCACCTGGCCCCCGCTTCCTCTTTCAAAGTAGCAAGAGATCTGTCAAAATATAGCTATAAAAAAATGAAGAATAATATCAGCAGTCTAGTTTGCCTATGCACTGTTTGACATCTCAGATGTATGTGTGTGTGTGTGTGTGTGTGTGTGTGTGTGTGTGTGTGTGTGTGTGTGTGTGTGTGTGTCAAGAGCTAATGTAAACAGACGTGACTGCATGATAATCGTGCACAGTGTTCGCTGTGAGTATACAGTACGAGTTTTAAACTGTTATCTTGATGCTTTTGTGATAGCTTGGCTGTCTGTTTCAGAAAACAAACGTATGAGTGTATATGCCCAAAAAACTAATTGAGTTGCTGTTTGTGTGAATGAAAACCACATCTGCACCTAAGCAGAAGTGGCTGCATGCATGGGAAGATAGCGTTTAGATGTGACGGTTGTCCATGTACAAGATGTAAACTGTTATCGTGGTACTTTTGTGATAGTTTGGCTGTTTGTTACATAAAATATATGTAGTATGTGCTTGAAAAGTCTCTTTGAGCAGCTGTTTGAGCGAATATAAATTACAGACGCTTGACCAGCGTAGCCTGTGTCGGTGCGAAAGCTGATTTGAATCTGGAACCTTGTAACATAACTGGCTGTTGCAGAAACTCATATATGTGATGCTAGTTATTATACGCCACATATATGTGAAGGTACATATGAAAGGGTTAAACTCCACATGAAAAGCACTGCAGAAAACATCTTGTTTTGATTTTAGCACAGACAATGTCCATGTAATGATACTTAACCTTTGAATGTGACCTTTCACAGGAATTCTGAGGATGCAAGAGGTCTATCATTCGTTGGCACTCACAACTGACAATTCTTTGCTTCAACAAAAACAATTCTAAAAGAAATTCTAAATTCTCTGAAAAAAAATTACCTCATTACCTCAATGACGTGAAGTACCTCATCAGATGGGAGTCAAATATATAATATGTAAAATTATAAACATATATAATGTTAAATAAAGTACTATAACGTAAAGTAAATGCAAAATGACTATTTAAAATATATTTTCTTTTCAATCTACATTGTTATAACTCTCCTAAAGATTACCTTAGAGATCCCCTTTTCACTCAGAGCACTCACACGGGTTTAAAGTGATTGCGTGCTATCATAGCAACTATGATACGTTCTGTTTCTATTTGTCCTACAAAGGCCGTCTCTTTTAAACAAAGCTAATTCAAAGTTGAAGACGCTCTGAAAAATGTTGCCTACAAAGGACGCATCCAACCTAGCAACAGCCTCTGAAATGAGACACAGCTAGCATGTGGTTGTGGTGTGTACGTCAGTACAATTTCCCCTGACACACTACAAATGTTCCACCCTTTTCCAACCAGTGATTACAACTCACACAGAGCTGAATAAAATGTCAGAATGTTATGTCAAATTGGTATATGCATTGATTGTATAAAAAAAAATAACACGTTAAACATGAACTTTGACAGCTATGTTTAAAATCCAGTGTTGGGGCCAATGAAAATGTTGGCAGGGCCAGTAAAAATCTGGAGTCATAGCAACAACCCCTTACCCTAACAATTACTGTTTAACTGTATACGTTTATTTATTTTTTAACTTAAGGTTTTTGTGTCTCCAGATTTTTACTTGCCTTTCCAACATTTCTCTGGCCTCACCACAAATAGAACAAATGTTTTCAACACTAAACAGCACTAAACAACTTGTCCAGCTAAAAACAGCAGGGAGAGAAAAAAAAAACGGACTGTTGAGCCTTGCCTAAATCTCAATAAAAAGACTGTTTGCATGCAGTGTGGCAGAGTACAAATGATCCTATGGAAATCACAAAACTAATCTGATCCGTGATAGTCTGCCGAGTTATGCACTCATTCGGAATATAGTGCACACATCACATGTTGTCACTGTAGTGGATTAAGGGGTAATAAACTACTAGAGAGAAGTAAGGTTTGTAAAAGGTAGCATAAAGAAGATCATGCACAGCTACCATTAAGCGGTGAATGGTGAAGCAGTCACGCGGCTTTCTGCGCTCCGAAGAGCTATTCTGCAGGTACGTATGAGAGCAAATTACCTCTGGTTTTCATGTCCTCTTAAAGTGGTATGATGATCAGTAGCTCATTCACATGATTGCTAGGCTTGAAAGTGAATGGGCAAAGTACAGAGTGATTAAAACCTCCACATTTGCCAGGATTACTTTCCAATCATGCAACGAATGTAAATCACAACCGGACGCTGAGCTCAACTGAGATTTTGAATGTGTGGTGCAGTTTTCACGGTGACTGACGATAAAACACTAAAATGCAATTACACAGCTTTTGATACTGTACCACAGTAATTAGCAGAGAACTATTTTGAAAAAGTAGTGCTTCATAGAGAAGGGTGAATGAAGAAAGAGGGAACAAGGGGCATGACACAAAGAAGCCAGCGATCTACTGTATGTGGATCTTTCCTTAGCTGTGAGGAACAAAGCTCTAAAGCTCTAAGTCCATCATTCTCAAGTCAAAGACAGAATTATGATTTAAGATGGAAGAATGAATACAATTTGGCCATTAACATGAACTCTTCAATACATCTACTTTTACCTATCCCAGCTTCACAGCATACAATTATATCACAGTAAAAAATTACAAATGTTTTCTTAGGTACTGTATAACATTTAAAATGACTGAATCAACCAAACTACATTAGATTACAGATCCTTAAGGTCAAATATATTCATATCGTTTTCGACAGTGTTAGGGGCTGTTTAGATCGAATGCATTCTTGTATTTAAAAAAAGATAGATGCACCACAACAAATTGAACAGAGTGCAAGTGCTTCAAGACTTGCTTGTACCTAATGTTTAACATGAACACAGCGTCTTAAAAAAGCACCACTCCTGAGCAAGACACTCATAAAACAATGACTAATCAAAAATGGGGGGGGGGGGGGGGACTAAAACAGCACCTTAGCCATTTATAGGTTGATTTCACTTGAAACTGTGGCTCTTTTAACAAGCAATGAATGGCTCAACATACTGTAACACTGACTTAAACAATTGTGTAACAATCTGGAAGAGGGAGAGTATTTCATAAACCTGTTTTAAAGCAGTCATTATTTTTGTTTTGCAATTTCCTTTGGTGCTACTAGTGGGACTGAAATTACACACAGCATCTTTAAATAAATTAGCGCAGCTGAACTGTATGACTGCAAAAGTACTTTACAGAGATCTATGCTGCAATAAGGGCAATCTACCTCATTACTCATAGCCAATGCTCATCGAAACTTTGAGAGAGCCATGCATTTTATAAATGATGTTTTCATATGTAATACATTGAAGCGGCTGTTTAAACATTCATAAATATTCAGCACAGCTTCGTACTGACTGTTAACTGTTTCTGATTTCAAGTGTCTCATCTAAAGTTGGTTTTTCTTTTCCTGTCTTTTGAATGGTGCCATCTGTCCCTACCAGCTCTCATTTGTGCTATTGCATTGTAAGACAAGAATCACAATTACTCTGTCACATAATTTATGCTTCTGTAAAATGCTCATTACGGCTAGGGTTAAATTAATAGTTCACCCAAAAAGGAAAATGTTGTCATTTTCTTTTCAGTGGAAAACAAACGTAGAATGATACCCTCAATTGCCACTCACTTTCATTATACAGTTCAATGAAAGTGAATGGTGGCTGAGGCAAACATTCTGCATAACATCACCTATTGAGTTCCAAAGATGAAAGAATGTCATACTGGTTTGGAACAACAGCACAAGCTCAATGAACGACTAAAATGCTAGCACACAAAAGAGCGTCGCTCCTCACTGAACTGCATCGGAGACTCAGTGTTGTCCTCACTGTGGCACCAGGTCATTAACTAAAGCCTAACGTAAGCTCAGAGGTGAAAATGCACATGCTCAAAACCACCTCTTTCCTGAGCTCAGCGCTTCAGACGATCGTCAAAAATAAATCACACACGTAAATGTTTGTTCATAATGCCATCTGTTCATCTGTGGCTAATGTGTGTCTGAAGGCGCAACGAAATGTGATTATGGCTAATTTAGGGTTGTGGTTTAAAATGCTGCACCTCTTGGATACAAAGTGGAAAGGAGTGGGGTATCTATCAATCCCTCTATAATGGTGTGAATTTCCATTGACATTTTATATTGAGCTTACAATATTTTCTGTCCACTAAACCTAACTCTCAAAGAAACCTTTCGAAATGTTTTTATTTTCATTAAGACGTTGTTAAGCCGTTTTTTCTCTGTGGGGACTGTTGACTGCATTCATGACTTCAGGTTTTACTATCATTGTGGGAACATTTGGTGCAGATAATGTAGGCAAAACCTGACTCTCACACACAAGCACTGTTACAGACGCACAAGTGAAATAACACCTGCACAGTTGCTCGGTTTTAGTCATTAAGTTGAAAATTGTTCCAATTATGCAAGTCGTCTTGCAAGAGACTTGCAAGAGGAGATATTGGAATGTAGCACTTTTGGTGTATTTTCAGAATGTGCAAAATAAGGTGAAATTATAGGCATGTGTTGATGAGCGAGGTGAATCTGAGAGAGAGAGTTTATGCTACCAAATACAGTCTGTTTGAGCCATAGCATAGCAGTCAATGTATAGTAGGTGCTCCTGACACATTAAGTCATAGTGCTCACTCAGGTGATGTACATTCGACTCCAATCAACGAATCCATTCCCCATCACTCACAAAAGCCCAAAAATAAGATGAGGAATGCACTTTTAAAATCATTGGTATATAGCTCATGACTCACTCTGTGGCATAGCAAGTACAGTTACAGATTATTTTACATTGCAATCTGATCATACTCCCATTAACTCTGCAATTTTCAGAGTGAGACCACAATATCTCACTGCAACATCAGATATCACAATCAAGTTGAGTAAAGGAGACCACTTTAGCTACAGTATACTATTCATCTGCTAAAAGATTCGTCCTCCACCACCCGGATTGAGGCGAGTCATTACATCACCACGAGGAATTAGAGCGTATTGGGAATTGGGCATTCCAAATTGGGGAGAAAATAGTCTTATTTTTTCAGGTCAAATGGAGTAACCAAAATAAATCTTTTGTTATTTGTGACTAAAAGTGCATGCTATTTGTAAAACAAATACCTTGATAAATATGTTTGAAAACTTTTTTAATGATTATTATTATTTAAATTAATGAAGTTGTGTATGTGTTTTCAAGGTGCAGGGAAAGTATTTTAGTAAAAAAAAAAATTATCACCTCGGACAACCTTATTTGTAAATGACTCCAAAACATAATTTGTGTTCAAGAACCATTGACAGAACCAAACATCATAAAAATTATTCAGTTCTAATATTTTTTTTAATGGATTCCCAACCCAAAGCATGAAAAAAGAAGTTTCCCATATTAGTTAGTTCTCATCATTGCCTGTTCTCATTAATTACAATGGTAGTACTATTTTCCCAAGAAAGTGCTTGAAAATTCCAAACACAGGGCCAAGGTTACATGTTACTCCAAAAAGACATAGCTATCTAAAGCACCAGAAACAGAAATATTTATGCACCTTTCTCTCAAAATCGAATACACATTCACACAAGCAATTGAACATAATGTTTTCACCTCTGCCTACTGACTAAACAGAGCATGCATCACTTGAAATAGTCATGTTGGAGAGTCATGAATAAGTCATGAATTTAGTAATAAGAGGTTTGTAATTCCATTTGCAGTCACTTATCATTAGTGAACTGAAAGATAAAACAACATCAGACTACAATTAACAGACATGCAGCTTGTGCTACTTTAAAACACTACTTTTTGCTACAGAAAGTACATTGTTTTTAGACTTATCTTAGAAACAAATGACTGGCAGAACATATCCATCTTAGCAACTCCATTACACTTATGAAACAAATAGTAATAAAAAACAGAAGATATTAAAATGTTACTGTATTCTAACTGCTGACTGTAAATCCATACAAGACATACTGAACATGTCTTGGGGCAGTGCCTGGTGGGTCCATTACTGACACGTGCACAGTGCTATGAAAATTACATCCATAATTGAATTCCGCAACAGGTTTTAACATTACTCCAGATCTGTGGTTTCCATATATTGGAAATTACTACTTGCCAGCATGCAAGTGCTCGTGAATGAATAGGGATCATCTTATAGACCAGTGTTGAGGATAGCGTTTCACAAGTAACACAAGTTAAGAAATCACACTTTTATCAACCCAAGGTTTGCAAGGTTTGATGTTACTGACATTGATTTGGGCTCTGATTTGATTTGATTTGATTTGATTTGATTTGAGTGAATAACAAAAGTTTGGTCTGTTTAACATAGAAAGTGGTCATATGTCTTGAGAAGACTTATGAAGACTTAGAATATGATGCCAAAGTCAAATGGGCTACCTTTGTGACACTTTTGGTCTCTTTTGAAGCTTTAATGTGAGTTACCAGGGCTCAATGCTAAGTATTTTTAGTACTGGCCCAGTCGGGTCAGTGGTTCAGATTTTTACATCCCCAGCCAATTTTTCACTGGCCCCAAAATAAAAATGAAAATAGCTGTTTTTATCATCATGCATGGCTTTAAAAAATGTGCCTGAAGCTAAATATTTTTTATATACTGTATATTTGTCTTAAGACAATTTCCCCAAAAATGTATCACACTTATAATTTGCAAGATAGCTATATATTACCGCTTTACGCCTTAAGTAACCCCATATAAGCCCTTTACAGATATTAATTCATAAATACATCAACATCAGCTGTCCTGCCATTAACATGTGTGGTTTTTCAGCAAAGAGTTCAGTGGAGCAGTGGATGAGTTTTCATTCACCTGTTTAGTCCTGCTGTCAACTTTTGGGCCATGTGTTGTGTTTTCACAAGCCAGATAAAAGATTTAGTCACTGAGTTAAAGACTTGATAGTTGGCTAAATGTAATAAACATATGAATTCCTGAGAGAGGAGACCTTGCTACAAAATCAGGCTGGGTTTCCCAAAATCATAGCAAGTTTAAGTTGATCGTAGAAACCATTGGAGTTACAGTGAACAGGATCAGATCTGCTCAGATTTGCATCGGCTAAGACTCCAATCAAGTTGTTTGCAAAATAGATATCTGGGGGGGTCTCCGGTTCATTCCGGGGGTCTCCAGTTCCTCCGGTTTCCGGTTACTCCCTGTAATTCACACCATGGGTACCAGTGGTTTCTACGATATACTTAGATATTAGACCTGATTTATGAATTAAGAATGTGGAAATAAACATAAAATTAGACAACACACACAAGACCAAAACTGACTGATACACAAAGCACAGAAAGAAAATACCAGCACAGTTCATAAATGAAACATGCAACATGTGTTATTAGGATGATATAAAAGTAGACTGTTTTAAATGTCATCTTTGAGCTAAGCAGCTTTGATAATAATAGTATACTTCTTTTCATATCAGATGCCATTAGCATGTTGAACTAATGTTTACTTTTTTTAATTTTACCTAGATAAATGTATACTTTCATTTTGGATAGTGAGCAGCTCAGATTTCCAACCACAAGTATAACTGGTGTTTAGCTAAGTTTATTAATTTTCAGCCAGCACTTTAGATTTGAAGGTGAGAATATTTGAGAAAAACTAGCCTTTTTTAATGTGGGAACAATACTAGCACTCTGTCCCTTTATGAGAGCGCATGCATGCTAAACAGCGTCTAAGCTGCATATAGAGAGATGATTAGAGAAATGCACTGAGAGACATGGATTTAATCAAATAGAAAGAATCTATTGATTTCTTGTGTTCTTACACTATTTGCACTTATTGTAAAAAATATGCTTTTTGTTGCTATTTACACTTAGTGCAAATAGCCTCTGCCTTAAAAGTAACATTCCCAACACTGTTATAGACACCTGTAGTTGTATAACACAACTAAACAGAAACACTTTGGCTTAAATAGATTTGAGATGGGCAGTCAGTCCAGGTCGTAATAATAACTCTTGCCTCCACTAATGGCTCTGGATTATGTCTGTCAAATGGGGCTTGGATTGGATTAAAAATATTTAGAAGATAAACTCGTAAACCGCCAAACAGCGGAATAAAGAGCATCTGAACACAGTGGGCCACAACAAAAGTGAAACCCAGAGAAGGATATGATATTACATAATTGTGATTGTGTGACGCTGGTATGACTGTGTGTGTTTAGGGTAAGGCTGAGCGAAATTTATGAGGCTGTAACTGTTGACAGCGTGGTGATTCACACATGGGACTCAGCACTTTCAAGTCTCACTCAGCACCACAGAGCCATCAATAGTGTGTTATCAGCCCTCATCAGGTGACATGCCTTTTCTTAGAGTTTCCATCCATCGTGCAGAGAAACGGCCCACGCACAGCAGGTGCCTGTAGGACACTAGCACTCAACAACTGTTATAATCTTGGTCTTGGACACATGGGCACACACCTGCATGAGGCATGCAGAAAATGATAATATTCTGGGTAAATGTTGATATTGATCTGTGCACCGCACTATGACTTTCTCTCTCTGCAGGGTTGACGTCACCTTGGCAGTCTCCCTGGTCTAGTTAAAGTGAGCAAAGCTCTGTCAAAAACTAGAGCAGCAGGGAAGGGAACTGATTATTTCCATTCTTCCTTTCTTTCTTTCCCCTCTCTCTCTCTCTCTCTCTCTCTCTCTCTGTAGCTCTGTGAAAATCTGAAAAACTAGGTAAAAATTAAGGAAAAAGACGAAAATACGAAATTGCCCAAAATATCCACTGTAAATAACAAACATCATTTTGTAATTACAATTTATTAACTCATAATTAGAAACTTCACAGGATGACTTAATATTTCAAGCAGTTATATTTTCACACCTGGTGAAACTGGTCCCCCTGAAGTGCCGTTTATTACACAATCTCCTGGTTTTTTGCTGAGTATCTTTTTGTTTCGTTGGTTTTCGTTTTTTTTATATATATATATATATATATATATATATATATAGTATAGTTTGTTTACCTAGACTTCACATCCTGTGCAGGTAAAAACTCGTGTGTCATATTCTTTCTGATGAGCGTGTGACCATGTAGGTTACTGAACCGCATCAAGCGGACTCACAGTCAAACAGTCAGTGCTAATACACTCTGACACTAACAGGAGGGGGATGAATTGGTTTAATGTGTGTGGAGCACTCAAAGTGGAGGAAAGCTGTCTGGGTCAAATTCTGCTGATGTGCTTCTACACTTCCTTGACCAGCCCAACCTGAGGATGCTTCATTTCAAAAAGATGGGAAAAGCGCTAGTATCCATTCCGGTCTTCATGTGAGTTTTGAAAATATAGCAATATCAGACTGGAATAGAATAGAATGGATGGAAGGAATTTCTATCCTACGCAACTATTTGCAAAAACATTTGAATAACTGAATAATGTATTAATACATTTTATTTTCACTTCTAAGTTTATGAAACTGATTCATTTTCTCGATACTTGATACTTTAGGAATGATCTGCCCATCCCTGCTAAGAAGATATAACATTAATAGACAACTGAGCAGACTCACGAGGGTGATGCACTCTCACCACATCACTCTATTTCATAGAAGCTAAGAGCTGTTACTTCATGCATTGATTTCGTAACTGAACGACTTGACAAGTTCTATCCCACATGCCCAGAGACTACTCGAGCAACCTACTTATTTAATTAGCCATTCATTTATGAATTGTACAATTGTCAATTCATTAATTTCAGGTTGGTGTTTAAAGACCTCTGTACACTGGTATAGCTCTTGTATCAGAGCAGATATGGCCCTGAATGTAGAAATGTAATCCATGAGAATGATAATAAAGGTTTTGACCATTTTCTTTTGGCATAGGAGAATCAACGTGTGCAAATTCAGTGACTTTGTTGATGTCTACAGTCACACTATGTCAGAGGAATCTTTGATTACATAAATCAATTACAGTACGACTTCATGTAGTATAGTCGCATTCTGACTAGATATTTATGGACAAACTTTTCATTGCTAAAAGTTCTTGCATTAAACAAAATGGTCCACTCAAATGAAAAGTTTGCATTATTTGTCATTATGTGCTCACTCCTGTGTCACTCCAAACCCGAATTATATTCTTGAATGTCTGTGTTGCTGCTATTTTCCCTACAATGAAAGTGGAAGGAGTCTTATACTGCCAAGCTCCAAAATGGAAATATAAACACCATACAAGTAGTCCAAATGACTTGAGAGCTCAATTCCAGTTCTTCTTAGGCCACGTAAGAGCTTTGTGTGAAGAACAGACTGAAACTGAACCTCTCAAATCAATTTGCGCCTAAAATATGTCCAAATGTGCTCAATGGAAGAAACTCATCCCAGTTTGGAAAGACATGACAGTTAGAGAGTAAATAATTAAAATTTATATTTACATTTAAATTCGAAATTAAAATTTATTGGGTGAACTATACCTTTAAGTGACAGCACAACTACATGCCTATGTTATAAATTTCAATATTAATTTCAGTTTTACATGAAACATTTTACACACAAATCTGGAGCAACAGCTTTTATCAGTGCCATTAATTATTCAATAAAATTCTCACCTCTTAAATGTTTTGAAAGAGGTTAAATAACACCTGATATTTTACAAGCCTGTATGAAGAACATGCCTGAACTTGCCAGGCTGAAGACAATTAAAGAGCCAATTAGCAGCATGTTGGCGAGAGTGGGGTGCTCAGTTGTGGGCCAGTGGTGACACCAACGAGGCCACCTGCAGTGTGTGTGGCAGAGGTGGACTATGAAGCTGTTCTCTCAGGAATATGGAGTGCACAAAGATGAGTGCTAAGATCTCAAAGAACCATCCATCACAGCCAGACATTTAGAGCAAGTCATCGTTTCTGTAGCGGCCAAACATGATACACACCACGCCAAGAACTACCTGTGGGCTACAGCAGCATCTCAGAGAGACAGTAAAAAAGAGATGAACCTGGCGAGATAAGAGCTTTATGTGCACACAGCAGCTAATGGTACTGCTTGTTCTAATTCCTCATTTGGACAACACTCAGAACCAGTTGCCATCGAACAGAATGGCATGTCCTCCACTGTGCTACTGTTTTATTGTTTTTCCAGAGTAAACAAAGCTTGATACTTTCATTTGAAATGTGACTAGCATCATATTAATTATGTGTTATTCATTGTGTATTATAATAACCAATATAAATTGTTGCAAAATCAAGCTTCACTATTACACTATTACTATTGCTTGTTTTACTGTAAAAAGGCACTAAGTTTTGACTTATGCACAACTAAAAATATGAATGTTAAACCAATAAACTGAGTAGAAACACAATTCCAGTACAAACTAATATTTACAGAAGCTTCCACCCAGGAGTAATGTTGGAATAATGGGCAGACCAATTGGATTACATAAATAATATCATGTTTTGTGTGACAGACTTCAATCCATTAAACATACAATAATGATGGTGACATTTACACCCATTTAAATTGATGAGAGAGAGCAAAATCTGAATAACCAACTTAGTGGCTCTTTAGCACAAAATGTTCCAAACGGTGCACTCTCTGGTATGCGTCACCCAGTATTAGTTGTGAATGCCAGGTTTCAATACACAAAAAAGGGATTAAAATAAATAAATGTAATTTTAATATATTTAGTTTAAATATTTATTTAAGACTGTTTAGGTGGAGGCCTGGCCGAGCACCATGCTGTGGAGAGTGAAGCAGGGGAGATGATTGGTTAAAATTTCTACCTGTGCTTAACACCTGTTTTGTGTTTCAGTAAGGAGTGATTGGGGCTGAGAAGCTGAGAAGCTGTTTGTGTGTGTTGGCTGCTGCCGTTTTGGAAATTTGAGTTTTTATGTGAAGCTATATTGTTGCGCATTTAAGAGAACATATTGTGTAGTCATTCATTAAAAGTGACATTCATAAGTTGGAATTGCCTTCTCCCACTTCCTCATTCCTTGAACCTCATTACAAAGACCTTATTAATGGCTGGTGCAACTCTACCCAGAATATCATTAAGACTTGAAATGGGTTAGTAAGAAACCTCCAAACAACCACCCTCCCAAAACATCCTACAACCACATATAATGTTAAAACCACTCAGAACACATTAGCAACCACAGCATTCTTTTTCTTTATTGAATCGTTTAAAACAGCAAATTTTCAAGAACACTTCATCACTGAAATTTTGAAAAATATATAATTTAATTATTTGCATTTCTATGATAAAAAAAAATATTCACTGCACGGTTAATCACCCAGCTGAATAAACTGAATAAACCAGCCTATATGTATGAAGTGTTGATGCATATCCGCAATAGCACACTTGACAATGCAGGTCTCTGTCAACTCCTGGCCAAACAAGGGGCAAACAGAACATTCTCGTAGAGGTCAGCACTGCACAGTTCCGCAATAGAGCACAAATAAATGAATAAATGGCAAAGAGGAGTTGTTGGCATCAAAAGACAACAATTAAAAGGGAGCTTTTGTCTATCAAAGCCCCAGTGCAATCAAAAAATAGCCCTTAAAACAAAGCCAGTGTTGCTGGTCAAAAGATTGCTTAGATGGGCATTTACTTGATCCAATCAGGAGGCCAAGACTTGAAAGTGGGATGCAGCAAATTAACCAAGCCAAAACTCTGAATGCTGCAGTATAAGACTGTTTCAAGGCATTTTTAAGCAAGCTGTAATGGCCAATATTTAATTTCCATGGCATTCTTTTGAATAAGTAATATATTTTGTGCTAAATCAAATTCATCATGAATATTTCACAAATCATATTTTTTTAACAACAATGTCAATACATTTTTCATGTTGTAGCCCAAACTGGTCTTATTATAGAAATTGCAGTTAAAATGTTTGATGCAGAATAATAAATACAAAATTATCTTTTAGTATTTCTCTGGAATAATGTTAACCTATTTAAACAGAACATTAACTCATTGCTATAATAGTTAATATATATAATATAATAGACATTTTAAAGTCACAGTATAAACTTAAATGTTCTTCATTAATAATGGGATTCGGTTTACCAAAGCTGGCATATTGCTATAGTAACTCATATTTTATTTTCTGCCCATATATCATCTTGTGAGTATTATTGTTTTATTGAAGGATCATGTCCCTGGCTATTAAATATATACAGTATGTCTATCCATACAGCCAGGACATGATCTCCAGGACATGAAAACTCACATATATGAATGAAGAAGAATCTAGCCCTCAATAACCAACACAGACCATACTGCTGGAAGGCTATGACATTTATTGATTCATAATGTAGTTAAAGAACAATAAACTTCACAGTCCCACTGCACACATACTGTACACAAAAACGAGGTTGAATCAGGAAGTGGCTGACTCATATGGTATGAGTAAGGCTGAGTATCAACCCTATTAACTGAAATTAATTCAATCACACTCGGATGTGATTACATCAGTTATCCTTACTTAGATGGGTCAAGAAATCTGGGATTCAAAATTCTAAATTCAATAATTTCAACACAGAAATAAACATTTGATGAACGTTATAAAGAAATGTAATGATATAAAATGAATTAGAAATATTTAAAGCAACACTATGTAACTTTTGGCACTCTGGCAGTTAAAAAATAAAACTGCATGCCTCTTGCAGAAGAACATTGTTTTGCCTGTGCTCCGGCTCTGCTCCTCTGCGCAGAAGAATTTGGTTCAAGTCACCAGCGTACACATGGATACAGGACATCTTATCAAAGCGAGCTGACAAATAAATAATGAAAGAAAGGAAAAGACGGATATCTGAAAACATGTCATCATAGCAGGTAAGTGCCATATCTAATGTTTTTGTATTTTTACTTATTGGAAACATTGATGTTTTGAAATATATTATATTACAAAAGTTAGGCAACGTTCATTAACATTAGGCATAACTATTGCTAGAATGATAAGGTCAAACATTGTAAAGTTTTTAAACTGGGGGATATTCTGGCCAAATAGACCAAAGCAGTAACTAATTCATAGATTGTCACTGTTACCAACCAGTGGTCAACATCATTTCAAGACTCACATGTCCTTGGCAAGCCTAGGACTAAAGGATTTATTTAGATAAATGATTGCATTGTAAAGAAAAATGCAAATGTGTGCTAGGAAGTGAAAGTTCTGCACCAATTGCAAACAATATAATTATTGTATTTCACTGTGTGTGTGTGTGTGTGTGTGTGTGTGTGTGTGTGTACATAACTATACATAAACCATATCAATCAAATATCTTTCCTGTTGAGTAAGAAAAACACCATCTCTGGGTCACTTTTAAATTCTTTCAGATCTTGGAGTTATCGCCACCTCTGAAAAGCCAACCCGATGTTGATTATGGTTATATTAAGGATTGTCACTTTCCCTTTTTGCTTGAAGACTCTGCCCTGTTCGGGGTTTCTTTGTTTTTACAACCGGTGATTCCCCAGAGGTTTGCAGGTTTTAATGATTCATGGTCAATTTTTCTTGTTTGTCATGACAACAAACATTCAGCTTCACGCTACTCCCACACAGGCACTACATAAACTAGAGCTTATTTTCTCTGCGTACGGATATGACGTCAACACTCGGGCGAATGATGTATATGTACAATTTCCAGCAAAATCCATCCCGACAGCTCTAAAATATAAATCATTATTATAGATTTATCAAAGCGTATTTGATAAATGGTTTGGCAGATGTATTTTTGTTGCACTCTCTCATTTATAACATTTTGTTATTATTTTAACAAAAAAAAATGTAACATAGTGTAGCTTTAAGGCTCTGCACTATTTCTTGTTCACTAGTCAAATTAAAGCAAAATTGTTACATTTCAATGTTAACTTTGTACAAAAGGTCAGATTTCCTTGCTTCCATTGAAGCAAACAATAAGCTCTTTCAAAATGCAACATTTCTTCGGTAACTGTATCAATGTTTTCAACATTATTGATGAAAGGTTCCTAAAACTCCACTGGAATATCTCTTGTGAAATTAAAACACAATTAAAACACCAAATCTTTCCTCATAGAGCAGTATGTATCCCAAACACCTAACTGTCAACTTAACGTCATGTGAGTTAGTGAAATGATAAATGACTGATTAAGTTCTTTAAATAATTTTTATAAAAAATCTTCTTCTTTGTTCAAGTCCTAAACAAGAATTGATAAGCACAGTTGAATTTCTAGAGAATGTAACTGTACACATTTTTATGGAAAATAATTCATATGCAGTTATTTAGCCCTCAGATACAGTATGTAGCAAAAGACCTTGCCAGTTCAGTGAGAGTCCTTTTCAGTTACCTATACCTGTTTGCACTCCTGCACGACTTCAATAGGGTAATCGAATAAGAGCCTGCACATATCAGAGAATCCAACAACAGAACTGACCTCAGATCTCCCCTTAAGTCACCACTGCAGCAAACTAAAGCCACCTCAGCAGTCATGAACATCAAGGACAAGCTAGAGCCTCTCTATAATTAAACAGTGTTCATACCCAAACAGCATTAATACCATTCATACATTCCCCTTTTGGCAATGATATAAATCTGAGGCTCTCAGATTGTGAAAGAGATTTACTGAATAATAATTTGGTCAAAGTTATAGTTATTACTTATTTTCTGTCAAGGTCCACTTATAAAGTTAGTCATGGTGTTTTGGACCTAAACAGTCATAATTAAGTTTTTCATGATTATTGTTTATCCTCTTTCTCCTGTGTATATGCCCTCTTTGCAAGTGAAATAACAAACAGCACTCTGCTGTGCTCAAACACGAATTGCAGGTTTGCTGTAGGTTCCCATTTAGTTTATGCTGCTCCATCTTTCAATAACAGCCTGTTTGCAAAAACTGCATATATTTGTGAATTGTTCACTTTGATGAGGAGGAGGGAGTGGCCGGGCTGTAAGTGTGCATGCCTGGTGCTGAGTGGCCTAATCAGTGGGAGAGAGATAAGAGGAGGAGTCGGGAGTGCTGAAGAAGTGAGAGAGACAGACGGAGCTGTGTGTGTGCCGTCCTGATATTATGTTGCAGTTCAGTGTTTTAAGTTATTATTAAAGTCTTGCCAAGTGTTAATCCAGTTCCTGCTTCCTCCTTTCCCAAAGAATAAGAGGCTTGTCTGCCACATTCACAAAACAATCTGTGCTGAAATATGCCGCTCAAACTGTTAAGTTCACACAGAAATTATCCAACAGGATCACACAGACGCATGTTCTTTCCAATACTTACGATACCCAAGGATCTGCCACATTATGCCGAGACACTAATAATCGCTTTCTCCAATCAGACATTTTTACACACGGCTCCAGAATGTTTACTTAACCCTGTGGCATGACCGGAACAGGGTTTTGATCCTGCATTGCAACAAGGAAATAATCAAATTTACATAATAAGTGACAAGCATGATTCGAAGGTTGCATTTTTACCTGTTAAAGTATTTTTTTCTCTAGTGATGGTTAATTATAGACTTGGGATTTGGGTTGGGGGGTTAGTTTATAAAATATGCATTACTCTTCACTCATTTATTACAGCCTGTTCAGCTGAAAACCACCAGATTCACAACTCACTTTTGGCACCCCTCTGTGGGCATTACACTGGAAAATGGAGCTCACATGTGCCCATATGACCAACAGCATGTATTTGGCCACTGGGGGCAGTGTTTCGAATTTTGGTAAGGACAGACTGATTTTGGCTAAAGAAAAATAAACCTACTGTTTCCATTTTCACTGTGAGATCAGTCTGAATGATCATCTTGTTAAAACATTTACTTCAGCTACTTGTTTCTAACACTGAGATTTTTCAGAAGGATATGCAGAGCGGCAGGTACTATACACAGCCAGAAACATCACAAGCAAATTAAGGACAAGTTTCTGAATGCCGAAAAGACATTATCCACTTTTACACATGCAACCTAGTAAATTTCAGTAAAATCATTGGTAAATATACCACATCTGTTATTCACATATGCAACAGTTTGTCTTTTTTCCATTTTGCAACTATTCACACATCCGAACCAATATGCTGTTAAATTCTGAAATGCAGTTAGTAATTTTATCAGTCCACAAATTTATTTGCAGTTTTAGAATGGATTACACTACAGCACACTAAAATCTGAATGCAAAAAATACTAGCCATATCACCCTGTAGCTCAAGACCGGATGCCCACTGAAGCTAAGGAAGAATGCTTTCATAGTACATTTAGCACTTTTATTTTAAAAGATCAAGGGCAATTTAGTTTTTCATTGCATACTTTAAAGGAATAGTTGGAACTTTGCCATTAGGGCCTACTTTGTCTGACTCATCCATCCAGTACTCCAAACTTTCACTCTCTTTTGCCTTTGCCAGAGATCCATGCATACCCCTCACATCCATTTTTCAATGTCATCAAAGGATTCGGTTTCTGAGCGATAAGAGTTTTTTTTTTTCTACTTATCTAATTCTCTCAACTTTCCCTCCATTCAGATGTGCTGAAGGACAGCGTGAGGTCATCTTAAGGGATTCAACAAGACTTTGGCTGGCAGAATCATGGGCCTGTACTCCCTGAGGGGATCAGGTTCTACTGACACCTGCCTTTATGGGCAGGTCCAGTGCTGAGAATGTTGCCCTCGCAGGGAAAAAGGATACAGCCCGATAGATTGAGAGGAAGCACAGCTAGCCATAAACAGAATTCCCTATCTTTTAAAGTCAGAAGAGCATTCCTCTGTAAACACATTGACATGTGATATAGGTATTGAACATTACACCACAGTAAATTGTGCTTTGTTTGCTTGGTGGGTTTTACCAATTGCCACATGTAAATAGATGTTTTTTGTTTTTTTTTAAAGGATACATTTAATAAATGAATAGAATCTGTATCACTGGATCTGTTCTTAGGTGTCTTCTAGAGTCCCTGCTAAAAAGACCACCATATATTGTGTTTTAGATGCTGGCGTCCCTATAGGGTATTTTAAATAGCTTATCCAGCAAGTATCTTTAGTTTTGCTGGTGAAACGTATGACTGTTAAAATAGATAATCTTTCAAAATATTTTAAATATATATCATTTTTTGAATCTGTAGGTGTAAAAGGCACCTAAACCTATCGCTAAAAAAAATAAAAAATTGTCCACTAAGTCAGTGAAGATATTTTAGCCTGAACTACAAAAAAGTTAAAGTTAATTACATCTAGTTACCAGTCTAGTTAAAAGATTTATGAATTTTCTGAAGAAAATGTGAGTGGTGCTTGCCCATGCAAAACTTCCTGGCACAAGGCTGAATGGATTCCAGGGCATTTCCAAGCAGTTGCTAAGGTGTTCTGAGAGGTTTTAAGTGGTTGCCAGGCTGTTTCTAGGTGGTTCCTTACTCCCCAAGACAAAAGAGCCCACTTCAAATTCTATATGATATTCTTGTCCTGAAATATGGCTAAACTGCAATTCATGAGATTTATTACATTTTTTTGCTAATTTTGTCATCTGCCAGTTGAAATTATTCCAACTGCTTGAGTAAGTTCAATTGCTTAAAAAATAATAGCTCACTTCACACAATTTGAGGTATCATCCTTGTTCAAAGCACAAATGGTGCGGGACCAGTTTAACACCAAAGTTTAATACTTATGGTATGTAGCACCCTAAGTATGAGCAATAAAAACAGTGATGCTTGCTTTAGCAATCACTAATAATTAATTAATCTTAAATTACTAAACTTTCAAAAAGTGCTGCCTCTAACCTGTGTAAGGACAAAGAAATGTGATGCTATTTTTTGGTGGGAAATCTTGGTGTAATAAGAGCTGCTGTTTCAGCATCTGCTTAGTCAACCCAACAATGTCCATACTGGTAACTTTACTACTTCCAGACACCTTAATTGGGCCTTCTATAATAAATGCTGCTACTTTGGGTAAAATTATTACTTTTGAAGTCCGCCATCATAACAAGAGAGCAATAATGGATGCGACAACTTTGAGCAATGCCCACAGTCACGGGGACCAGCTGGCTTTCTGTGTATAAATTAAATCACTGAATTACAGTAATAATAGTGGATAACTTACAGAAGTAATTTATTAGCCTCTGTATTCATTTCACAAATGAATGGTTCCTTACTTTTACATTACCAACGGCAACAGTACAGCATATACGTTTTTGTTTACTGCAAACTAATGGTGTAGTAGTGTCTGAAGAGATGGGCATACTGATAATTTATGAGGTTATCAGTTTTGTATTTTCAGTTGTTGTCTTGTTAACTTGTTTACCTAGTCTGTGTATTTATAGCCCTCGTGTTCTCTAGTCCTGTGTCGGATATTGTTGTTGTAATGTCAGTTTATGGTTACTTAATCTGTTACATCTAATCACATTCAAGTCATAGTTCATGTTTGTGTTTTGTATTATTGTTTTGCAATGTTCAATTTTCCTGGATTCACATTTTTGGATTTATTGCACTTTCTAAAATAAAACTGCACTTGGGTTCTCACTTCATCATTGTCTCGTCCTTGTCTGTTCCTGTCTTCAGCCTGTCCTGTCCTACCTTGCCTGAATGTTACAACTAATGCTGGAAACTCTCCATGCCCAATGAAATGTTTTATTGCTCAGAAGTTCCTCTTTCATAGCTCAGGAGTCTTTGCGGAGTTCTCAGTTATGCAGTATTTATGTATCAACTTTGTCTTAGATGTTTCAGTAAAATACATTTTGACACAAATGAGACAATTGTTGACATACAGTAAGAGTATGGATATACAATTAATTTTGATGGCAAAGCTCAAACAATTTGGTCTTAAAAGAATTTAATGATAAATGTTTGTTCATATTAATATATTTGACCTCTGATTGCAGACAATGTTATCTTTGCCAATCTGAAAACAGTTTCAAGATCAAGAGCTCTTCAAACTCAAGAGGAGACATGTGAGATTACTAGGGTCTTTTTCTCTAGACAAATAGGAGACTTAAGCAAATGTCTCCATTTGCCCTCAATTTCATCTCATTGCTGTCAAGGTGAAGGTACATTAAAGATATCTGGTAACACTTTAGATTAGGGATCAGAAATTAGACAGTAATTCATGACTAATTACACTTTATAAGTGAATTACACTTTATAAGTGAATAGTTATGGACTTGGTTGGCATTATAAAGTATTTATTAAGCCTTTACTGGCTGATTTCTTATTTTTAGGTTAGGTTAAGGGGTTGGTGTAGGGTGTTTATGGGACTCTTAATAAACACAATAAACATGCTGCAGTAATGCCTCTTAGTGGAAGGAGGTCATTTTTTTTGTTGCTATTTACACTAAGCAACAAAGTCTCTGCCATCTAAATGTATTGTATACTTATAAGTTGCACATTCACATAGTGTAATGAGAACCTATGTAAGTATTTTGCACCTTACTATCTATTGGTATCTGTTAGGTTTACCTAATAAGTTAACAGTTAGGGAAAAAAAATAGAAATAGGCTATTAGGCAAGGGTAAGAAATCCCTAATAAATACCTTATAATTTCAAACAAGTCAGTAACTAGTCCCTTACAAGTCCAATTATTAGTCATTAATTACTGTCTAATTTCTGATCCCTAAAATAAAGTGTTACCAGATATTTCATGCAGGGTTTTTTTTTCTCCTATCAGTGACATTTTCACTTTAACACATTTAAAATGATCAGTACTTTGAGCTATGAAGACATTTGGTTCACTGATCTGGAACTTTGAACAAAGCCCCCTCCGTCTCCTTTTTGTGTCATTCTTTTATCTATTAGAGGACTCTTTCTCTCTCAAACATTAACCCATCTCTGACATAGTACATCTCTGCCTCTCTCTGACTCTCTCCTTCTTTCTGATAGTATAGCACATCCATAACACTTTGAGATACAGAATCTGACATGCTACAGGATCCGTGCTAAATGGACAAAGAGAGAGTTCACCAAAAATGGCATCATGTACTCACCCCCATGTTAATTGTTCAAATATATTTAGATTGTTCAAGCTGATCTTTTCCATTCAACAAAAGCAGAGAGTAACTGATGAGGTCAAGCTCCAAAAAGGATAAAAAAAAAATGGTTTTGTGTTTGTTATTATATATATATTGGAAATAAACAGCAAACGAAAATCATACAGGTTTTGTACCATTCTCCTTTTTCGGTGAACTATCTTTTCCTCTCCTACTCTTTGTCTTTTTCTCTCTGTTCCTAAAATGAATGATGAATCATGTAGCAGCTGCTAAGCCTACTCATGGAAGACATTAAAACAATTTCTCAATCAAAGCTACCCTGTGGGAAAGCCAGTCAACACAACAGGTTAAATGCTAGTGGGAGAGGATGTCAAAGATGATAATTACTCAGTATTGAAAGCTCCAACCGAAGAGCCCTTGAGAAAGTTCAAAAAACTTTTTAGCTGTACCATACAACACTTTTACCTGCTTGAGAAGAAGACCCCCCAAGAGGCCGGTATAATATCTCATTAACTGCTGCTACTGTATTTGATTTAAAATAATATACTGTCACAGATTTGACAGCAAAGGTGAAACTTTATGAAATGTATTCAAATGTTATGAATAATGTAAATGTGCATAAATTTCTCTGCAGGTATGTAAGAAAAGTAAGAAAGACATGGATGAATTCATAATAGAGTGAAGTACTGAGGAAACAGTGCTGTCCGGAAGCCAAAAACAAAGTGAATCGCAGCATAAATAATGGGACAGTAAAAGCCACACATTTTTCAAACAAACACAGCAGCTTTCTAAAGCAGGTGTGATAGAAGTAAAGATATTAGATCTGTTGCACTATCCTGTAGCTTAATCTCTACTGTTCATGCTGAAGTCAGCATGAAATCCAAATTCATTCAATTAACTTTCTTAAAGGTGCACTGAGGATTTTTGCTAATTGCTAAACTTTTAAACATAGAGATAATACGTTTTTTTTATTTTTATGTATTAAATGAAGTGCACTCAAACTCTGTTTTCTTTACAGTGCAAACCTATTTAAAACCGATTCTGAATCAACACAAATTAGACAACAAAATTCCAGGCAACTTTACAGAAACAAATGCCCATACATTGTATCTCTTTTACATAACTCCTCAATATATAACATCTAAAGAAGACAAAGACAGCATGAGTCAAGATCACTCTATTCAATCTGATTTCAAAAGGCAGCTCTTAAGTTCAGTTTCTGTAGTCAACTGATCCCAACTCTGTTGCAACCCCACCTCACAAAGAGCCAAGAATATTTAGATGGTGAGAAAAAAATTAGGCTTTTCACACATCATGACCGAGATAGATGGAGGTGTAACGACGACCTATCTTGTGTTTGTTAAACGGGCATTACGCAGTAAGGTGTCAGTCTGACTTCCCTTTCAACGTGTGCCATAACCTTGGGAGTGATTGCACGCACATTCACATGTTCTTACCAATAGCTAAACACATACAGTAACTATTTGCTTGGGCGTACAGTGTGAACCCTCTGGTGTTTTAAAAAGATCTTCAAAGCCATTTTTAACCATTCAGTGTGTGATGTTACATCCAAAACCTATGTGTGATTAACTTTTACCCTTAGTCATAATTCTTCTGTATTACTTAGGTTCTTTATGTATAGCTGTATTTTATTTATAAAAACAAAATCATCAGTCATAAAATTGAAACTGATGAAAGTGGCATTGGCACATTAGCACTTTATAAGAGTTTGAGCAGTCTGTATATTCCAAATTACTCAGCAGCAATGATTACAGGTAAAACTGGTACGTAAATTTAACTAGAGTAAATATCATGTAAGACTTTGTAAGATTTCATGTGAAGGATTTGCTAAAACCAAGCAATGACAATGGTAAAGTACTGAGCAAATTAAATCAACATCACTCTCTCTCCACTTCCAAAGAGTGCACGAATATGTGCCAATGTAATTTATCATTATTTTTTAATAAGATACTTTATGTGGAGACAGGCTCTCTACTAATGAGCGGGCGATACTGCTCCACTGGTATGGACTGCATCCAAAAGCCCTCAAAAGACTGTTCTCTTGGGCTATTTCACATCATGATTTTGCCAACTAGGGCATTTTCCAGGACCTTCATCTTTTTTAACATCGCTATCAACCAATCAGATTTTAAGGTAATGGCTGGGGTTTGAACAACATAGCAACCAATTAACTCATTACCCAGCCTTAAGCCAAACCTTAAACCTAACCCTAAAATCTGATTGGTCATTAACAATGTTGGTCCAGGACCAACAAAGATGTTGATCCAGAAAAATTAGGAACTTCCATCCATTACTCACCCTCACATTGTCAGAAATCTACATAATCTTTCTCTTCAGTGGAACACAAATGTAGATGTTAGGCAGAATGTTCATACCTTGTATTCAATGAAGGCAAGTGGATTCCAGGTACTGTCCAGCTTAAAAAATTACAAAAAAGCACCTTAAAATTATTATAAAAGTAGTCCATACGACTCATGCACGATGTTCCAAGTCTTCAGGAGCCATACGATAGCCATACAAATATGTGTATCATTATTCACTTAAAACATTTCCCTCCTCTGCTGATCTCAAATCTCATGCTTCTTCCAAACACCTGTTTTTGTGTTTCATGAAAGAAAGTAAATCATACAGATTTGGAGCAACATGAGGGTCCTTAAATGATGAAATGGTGAACTCTTCTATTAAGCATCTCAAACCTGTGCTTAGCCTCTGGCATTTTAATTTACACTGCATTGCTGCCATATAGTTACACACAGACCTCTGGAATGCCTTAACACAGTCCCCAGCAAAGAGAGTGTGTATGAATGCCACCTGATTGATCACATTCCAATGTCAATCCAATATTAGGTTTCATAGAGTGTGTTTGCACGACGTGTGTGTGAAGTGGATTATTTATGTGACACACATGAGTGTGGACGACAGACTGCAGAGAGGCAGTGTGAAGTTAAACAGAACTCTGCAAGAGCAGCAAACTGGCCTTTGACTGGATCATAATGAAGCATTGGAAAAATCAGGGTGTGTGTCCAAAAAACTGGCAGCCCTGCAACCCTGCAGCACCTAAATCTGCCCTACTCTCACCAGCACCTCTAATGAGACTCACTGATCTCACTCTCTAGGCAGGTAAGGAGGAGGTGCAGGAATGCCAGACGCAGTGAATGCATAGTCATTTAATTCCCCCTGCTAAGCCAATAAAAATGATTTTTATTAAAAGAATCATAGTGAAAAAAAAACTGACCTTCCATTTTTATCATCTGCAATGCAGCAATTAGTTTTGTCTGTCTGGCACAAGATACTGAGCCGCAATATTTTATGCGAGTGCACATGTTTTACACTTTGATTCTGGGTTTATTTACAACCAACCAGAGAGGAAGAGGAAAATGAAGAGAGTTCTGCTCAAATCACTCATGTCTTTGTACACAGCCCCTGGCCCTCATGGAAGAGGAAGAGAGGGAGAGGGGGTGGCAGATTTTGTTTGCGGATTCTTAAATTTTATTCAGTGCTAGATCAGCATATCTGCTGTTGTCAGTGATATTACACTGATATACATACTGCTTTTCTGACTTTATGTTCAGTAGCTCTATAGAGCAGAGCACTTTATACCACCTCTTGAACTGTGGACATACGAATGTTAAAATCATGGTTCCAGTAAAGCTTTACAAATTCTCAGCGCCTGTCTGTTTAATCCACAAGGTAAATCCGTAAACTAGTCTCATAGAATTAATATTTTGGCAAACAGAGTTTTACATGCCACATTCAACATTTCACCACAGGTTCCTGGTGAAATGAACACTAGAGGCACCACAACAACTGCACACTTTATTCACTTTCACACAAATCACGTGGCTGATTATGATTTTACAAACACAGATTTTTCTATTACTCATACACTTTTACCCACATCACTTTTACTCTAACGCATAATTTATACTCTAACACTTATTCCAACATGATTAACTTGTGCAGTAGCTCACCTCATGGAGTGTTGGATTTGGACCAATCAAGCCCAGCCAAACACAAAATTTGACATGTGAGACAAAAGTGTCAAAGAATTGACACAAAATGACGGGGTTGCTTCAGAAAATCTGCTTTTCATGTAGCATTTAGAAATCTATTGGTTCTGGTTTAGGGTAAGGATGTCTGTTTTGTCTCTAATTTGCATTGAGGACACTTTCGGTTAGTTTTAGGTGTTGGTTCAGGGTAAGGATGATTTTTTAACCTCTCATTTGATTTTAGGACACTATTGGTTAGGTTCAGGTTAACGTTTTTGGTTAGGAAGGTTTTACTCATTTAAACCTCTATCTAATATTCACCTTAATCAAACTTTGTCTGATTATGATACAATTTCACTCACTTTTGGTGCCACCAAAAAAAAAGGTCATTCCTCAGGGGAATTTGCTAGGGAGGTGCTGTCGCGAGTAGTGTGAGATCCGAGAACCAAGTCCGAGTGGGCCAGTAGGGGCCACGAGAATGACTTGTTCCTCATCCTCCCTGACCTTGCACAGGACTTGCACAGGGTTCACTGGGGGAAATGTGTACTTGCACAGCACGTCTGTGCCAAGGGGGGCTTCCATCAGAGAATACAAGAGCGGGAAGTCGGTGGAATCTCAGGAGGCAAACAGATCTACCTGTGCTATGCCGAACTGAGCCCAAATCAGCTAGACCACATGAGGGTGGCCCGGGACTCTCATCTTGGGACTCTTGTCAGAAGCCAGTGCTGAAATGGTCTCATATGCATAAACCCGAGCGATGCGACCATCGCTGACCATCTTTTCCCTGTTGACCCGAAGCCCTAAACAGCTGAGGTGTGTGAGCACCAGATCAGAATATGGATGAATGTCAGAATACGTTTCTGCATCAGAATCTTGAAGGGGAGTCTGTGTAAGGCCCGGTTCAGAACTCGCAGGTCCAAGATTGGCCACAACCCACTGCTTTTCTTGGGTATGATGAAGTAAGGTCTGTAGAATCCCTTCTCCATCTCAGCTGGAGGGACAGGCTCTATTGTATCGTTGCGCAGAAGTGTTGCGATCTCTGCACCGAGGTAAAGCAGACGGCGCTGAAACGGGGTGGGCACTTGGCGAACTGAATCGCTTAGCCAAGTCGGATGGTCCTGGCCTGCCACCGCAACGGGTTGGAAAGCATAAGCCACGCGTCCAAGCTCCGGGCTAGGGGCACTAAGGGGACGTTCACATGTGACGGACCTGGAGGTGGGGCCTTCCAGCAGGGGGAAGCAGGCGACATCACATAGGGGAGCATTGCTTCGTCCCGAGGTGGTTGTGCTGAGAGGAGACGCGAAGCACTTACCTTGCTCCGTGTACCCAGCCTGCTGAATTCCTGAAATCGCCTCCAGCGCCAGCCACGCCGGCCCTATACCCACGGTTAGAAGGCGCGTGCGTGAGGGGAGGGATTGACTAGAAGATAGCCGCGACCGCAACATTGCCTTGGTCATGTTCTCGCAGTGAGAACATGAACCATCCACAAATGCTGCCTCAGTGTGTTCTCTGCCCAGACATGTGAGGCAGCGCCCATGGCCGTCTGAAGCGCAGATGTAATGAACGCATCCAGGAAGACATTCCAATGTCCAATTGTTGTACTCTTTTTGAGAAATACACTCTTTTAACTGTATATACTATTTTACAGTATCTCACAAAAGTGTGTACACCCCTCACATTTTTGTAAATATTTGATTATATCTTTTCATGTGACAACACTGAAGAAATTACACTTTGCTGCAATGTAAAGTAGTGAGTGTACAGCTTGTATAACAGTGTAAATTTGCTGTCCCCTCAAAATAACTCAACACACAGCCATTAATGTCTAAACAACTGGCAACAAAAGTGAGTAAACCCCTAAGTGAAAATGTCCAAATTGGGCCCAATTAGCCATTTTCCCTCCCCGGTGTCATGTGACTCGTTAGTGTTACAAGGTCTCAGGTGTGAATGGGGAGCAGGTGTGTTAAATTTGGTGCCATTGCTCTCATACTCCCTCAAACTGGTCACTGGAAGTTTAGCATGGCACCTCATGGCAAAGAACTCTCTGAGGATCTGAAAAAAATAATTGTTGCTCTACATAAAGATGGCCTAGGCTATAAGAAGATTGCCAAGACCCTGACACTGAGCTGCAGCATGGTGGCCAAGACCATACAGCGGTTTAACAAGACAGGTTCCACTCAGAACAGGCCTCGCCATGGTCGACCAAAGAACTTGAGTGCAGGTGCTCAGCGTCATATCCAGAGGTTGTCTTTGGGAAATAGACGTATGAGTGCTGCCAGCATTGCTGCAGAGGTTGAAGGGGTGGGGGGTCAGCCTGTCAGTGCTCAGACCATACGCCGCACACTGCATCAAATTGGTCTGCATGGCTGTCGTCCCAGAACGAAGCCTCTTCTAAAGATGATGCACAAGAAAGCCCGCAAACAGTTTGCTGAAGACAAGCAGACTAAGGACATGGATTACTGGAACCATGTCCTGTGGACTGATGAGACCAAGATAAATTTATTTGGTTCAGATGGTGTCAAGCGTGTGTGGCAGAAACCAGGTGAGGAGTACAAAGACAAGTGTGTCTTGCCTAAAGTCAAGCATGGTGGTTGGAGTGTCATGGTCTGGGGCTGCATGAGTGTTGCCGGCACTGGGGAGCTACAGTTCATTGAGGGAACCATGAATGCCAACATGTACTGTGAGATACTGAAGCAGAGCATGATCCCCTCCCTTCGGAGACTGGGCCGCAGGGCAGTATTCCAGCATGATAACGACCACAAACACACCTCCAAGACGACCACTGCCTTGCTAAAGAAGATGAGGGTAAAGGTGATGGACTGGCTAAGCATGTCTCCAGACCTAAACCCTATTGAGCATCTGTGGGGCATCCTCAAATGAAAGGTGGAGGAGCACAAGGTCTCTAACATCCACCAACTCTGTGATGTGTGGAAGAGTGGAAGACTCCACTGGCAACCTGTGAAGCTCTGGTGAACTCCATGCCCAAGAGGGTTAAAGCAGTGCTGGAAAATAATGATGGCCACACAAAATATTGACAATTTGGGCCCAATTTGGACATTTTCACTTAGGGGTGTACTCACATTTGTTGCCAGAGGTTTAGACATTAATGGCTGTGTGTTGAGTTATTTTGAGGGGACAGCAAATTTACACTGTTATACAAGCTGTACACTCACTACTTTACATTGTAGCAAAGTGTAATTTCTTCAGTGTTGTCACATGAAAAGATATAATCAAATATTTACAAAAATATGAGGGATGTACTCACTTTTGTGATATGAGTGGCGTGCAGCGACTGTCCTTGTTCTGTCCAAGGGCTGAATAAGTGACGCAGGAAGGGGTGAGGGTCATACGGTATGTGCCGTGGTGCCATGCCCATCTTGGGACTCTTGTCTGAATCCAGTGCTGAAGCGGTCTCATATGCATAAACCTGAGCGACGTGACCATGGCTGAGGATGCCATATGCCCAGTTAGCCTATGAAATTGTTTCAGTGGAACCACTGTGCCTGGTCTGAACGTACTGAGTTAGTTCAGCACCGACTGCGAGCTTGTGCATTCGCTTGTGAGGCACGCTGTCATTGAGACTGAGTCTAACTCCATGCCGAGAAAAGAGATGCTCTGCACCGGGGAGAGCTTGCTCTTTTCAGGAGATACTGTAGATGGCTGGCGAAGCACCCAGGGGCATAGTCTGCACTAGGGTACAGAGAAGAGAAAAGCCGCTGATTTGCGCCGTATCTCCAACACCATTCACTCTTGTAGAGGTGAGTGGAACATCAGTGGATTTATTCAGCTCACTGAAACACAATTGCTCGGTCTGAACAGATGCACGCTTCCCTCCTTTTATACCCGTATGTCTGAGGGAGGGGCGTGCAAATTCTGTTTGCCAATTTTCTCAAAGATTTTCTCAAGAGAGACCCCTAGTGTCACTACATCGACACAACGTCGAGTGAGTGCCAGAAGGATGTAGAGACATAGAGTGCAACAGTGCATGCCCACTTTTTCAGCCATGTTGGTTTCTGAAGAATTTTTCCCATCAAATTTTTCCATAGGGATTTCATAAAAGTCTTTCATTCAAGGGTTTACACCATGAGCCACACCAACCAGCTCTGAGGGGAATCGCAAAATTACAAAAAATCGGACAAAAATACTAAGGTATAAGACTGTGCACCTAAAATCTTAAATGAGGGAATGAACTACAATTGCGAATGACGTAATCAAATTATGGATTAAGTTATTAATTAAGATAAATTATAAATTAAGTTGTTGATTGAAAGTCAAGAATCAATATATTTAAAGTATATTTAAAAATATTCAGATATGTATATGTGCCAGCGGGGGCGTGGTTAAGCGCCCGTCCGAAGGGAGAAAGCGGTAAGGGCACTTGCACCTGAGCTAAATTATGTCTAACACCTGTCTCTAATTTCAGTGAGTATGGGGAGAGCGGCATAAAAGAGCACCAGTGCCTCCAGTCGAGAGAGAGAGCTGCCAGTCCAGTGTTGGCCATAGAGAGTCAAACCTAAGCTGTTAGTATAGTTCAAGAAGTTTATGTATAGCAAGTTTTGCACTACCCCTGTCTGTCTAACACCCGTAATTAAAGAGCCTTACCTTTGTGTTGAACCCTGTTCCCATGTCCTCCTTCCTGTGAAGACTTTACACTGGTGCCGAAACCCGGGAAAAAGAAAATTGGATCTTCTACATCCAACCATGGAGAAAGCTCGCCACGTAGAGTCCTCCCAGCTGGCCGAAGTCCTCCAGTCCCTCGCTGCTCTACATCAAAGCCACCAACAGTCCCTGCTTGAGCTCAGACAGGAGCAAGATCGGCGATTCTGTGAGATCGTACGGGCCCAAGCAGACGATCGACAGGCCATCCGGAGCCTCCTCAGCCAGGAGGCCGCCACAGCCGCGACCCCGGGCACGCGTGCCATGCTGCCCCCGCCCACGTTACAGAAGATGGGGGCGGCTGACGATGTTGAAGCGTTCTTAGATTTGTTCGAATGAACTGCTGAAATCTGGGGCTGGCCGCAGAGTCAGTGGGCAGCCCGCCTTGTTCCTCTTCTGTCCGGGGAAGCCCAACTCGCGGCTCAACAACTGCCGGCAACTAACCTCCTGGCCTACGCTGATTTGAGGAAAGCCATCTTGCAACGGGTTGGTCGGAGCCCCGAAGAAAACCGCCAACTCTTCCGGGACATGAAGCTGGAGAAGTCCGACCGCCCGTTCGCCTTTGCCCAGCGGCTCCGTGATGCCTGCCGTAGGTGGCTGCTAGTGGGGGACCGCGACGTCGAGGGACTCATCGATCAGGTGGTGCTGGAGCAGTTCGTCCAATGCTTGCCCAGGAAAACGGCGGAGTGGGCCCAGTGCCACCGCCCGGCGTCGCTGGAGGCGGCCGTCCAGCTCGCAGAGGACCACATGGCGGCGAACCCAAGGGCGGATGAGCCCTCTCTCTCTCTCTCTCTCTCTCTCTCTCTCCCTCTCTTCCCCCTCCCCCTGTGTTTTCTTCTGCTCTCGTCCATCCCCTCCAACCCTCTCCCTCTGTCCTCTCTCCAGGGCCCGTTCCTGCCCCCTGCAGGCGAGGAGCCTGGTTAGGATCAACAAACCAGTCATCAGCCACATCACCTCCTTCCCCCACAACCTACAACCGCTCTCCCCCTCAGGTGGGGGCGTCCGCCGAAGCAGGTACGGGTGTAGCGCCTGGGCCAGCCTGTCGGAGGTCCGGGGACCTGAGCCTCTTCCGCGATCGGTGTTCGTTGATGAAGGTGGGGGCGGTGGTTCGGGACTCCGATCTCCCACATGCTGCCCCCGATCGGGCTGGAGCGTACCGGATTCCGGTAAGAATCCAGGGGGGTACACACCAAGCTTTGCTGGATACCGGTTGTAATCAGACCACCATCCATCAACGTTTGGCTCAACCCAGGGCTTTGAGCACGGCTAAGCGGGTTAGGGTGAGGTGTGTGCATGGGGATGTTCACAACTATCCGATGGTGACCCTACTGGTTAAATTCCGAGGGATAAAACATAGAGTGGAGGCAGCGGTTAGTTCCCGCCTCACCCATCCTCTAATCTTGGGAACTGATTGGCCTGTATTTAGAGATGTATTAGGGGGAATTTGCACGGATGGGTCCTGCACTAAAATAGGGAGATGTGCGATGTGCGATGCTTTGGCAGGGGAGGCGGAGCCGGGGCCATCCTCGACTGTTCCAAATCAGGATGACGAGGGAAGGGGCGGGTCCTCCGCCCCTCCCCTTCGTAGGGAATTCCCTGACGTGGATTTCCCTTTGGAGCAGTCGCGGGATGAAACCCTTAAGCACACCTTCGATCAGGTGAAGACGATTGATGGTCAGCGTCTTCAGCCGGACATCGCTCTCGCATACCCCTATTTTGCGATTATAAATGAGCGATTGTACAGAGTGACGCAGGACACTCATACAAAAGAAAATGTTACACAATTATTGATTCCACGGAGCCGCCGCAAAATGTTATTCCAGGTGGCTCATTATAATCCCATGGCGGGTCACCTAGGAGAAAGGAAAACACTTCTCCGTCTAATAGCCCGTTTTTATTGGCCGGGCATTGCCGGCGACGTCCGCAGATGGTGCGCGGCGTGCCGTGAATGCCAGCTGGTAAACCCACCGGCCACCCCAAAAGCGTCAATGCGCCCTCTTCCGTTGATCGAGGTCCCCTTTGAGAGAATTGGAATGGACCTCGTCGGGCCATTAGAGCGGACAGCACGCGGACATCGCTTTGTGTTAGTCCTAGTGGATTACGCAACGCGATATCCGGAAGCAGTGCCTCTAAGCAACATCTCAGCACGTAGTGTTGCTGGGGCGCTCTTCAAAATAATCTCCCGGGTGGGGATTCCATAGGAAATCCTCACCGATCAAGGCACAACATTTATGTCACGCATACTTCGCGAACTTTACGATCTATTGGGTATTAAATCGATTCGCACTAGCGTGTACCATCCGCAGACAGATGGCCTAGTGGAACGTTTTAACAGAACGCTCAAGAACATGATTCGTAAGTTCGTACACGAGGATGCTAAAAACTGGGACAGATGGCTCGATCCCCTGTTATTTGCAGTGCGAGAGGTCCCGCAAGCCTCAACCGGCTTCTCTCCATTTGAGCTACTGTATGGGCGACGCCCACGCGGTGTCTTAGATGTTATACGAGAAAGCTGGGAGGAGGGATCTTCGAATAGCAAAAACGAAATTCAATACGTCCTTGACCTCAGAGCAAAACTCCACACTTTGGGGAAACTAACACAGGAGAATTTGCTCCGGGCCCAAGAACGTCAATGCCGACTGTATGACAGGGGAACACAGCTAAGGGAGTTTGCACCGGGAGATAAAGTTCTTGTATTGCTCCCCACGTCGAGCTCCAAATTACTCGCCAAGTGGCAAGGACCCTTTGAGGTCACACGACGAGTGGGGGATCTCGATTATGAGGTAAAACGAACCGATAGGGGGGGCGCGCGTCAAATTTACCACCTCAACCTCCTTAAATTATGGAGGGAGGCGGTCCCTGTGTCGTTGGCTACGGTAGTTCCAGAGAGGGCGGAGCTCGGACCGGAGGTAAATTTAAAATCCGATCTCAATGCCCCGGTCATTTGTGGAGACCACCTCTCCCCGTGCCAACGATCAGAGGTTGCCAGGTTGCAAAAGGAGTTTGCAGACGTGTTTTCTCCCCTACCGGGTCGCACGAACCTCATCGAGCACCATATCGAGACCGAGCCGGGGGTGGTCGTTCGTAGTCGCCCTTATCGCCTCCCCGAGCATAAAAAGAAAATTGTTCGGGACGAATTGAATGCCATGCTTGATATGGGGGTAATAGAAGAGTCCCACAGCGACTGGTCCAGCCCGGTCGTTCTTGTTCCCAAGAGTGACGGGTCGGTGCGGTTCTGTGTGGATTACAGAAAAGTCAACGCGGTGTCTAAATTTGACGCGTACCCAATGCCCCGCGTTGATGACCTGCTCGATCGGTTAGGTACTGCTCGTTTTTATTCGACCCTAGACTTGACGAAGGGTTATTGGCAGATCCCCTTGACACCAATCTCCCGAGAAAAAACAGCTTTCACTACGTCGTTCGGATTACACCAATTCGTGACACATCCGTTCGGTTTGTTCGGGGCCCCAGCCACGTTCCAGCGTCTGATGGACCATGTCCTCCGGCCGCACTCTGCTTACGCCGCTGCCTACTTGGATGATATTATTATCTATAGTAATGACTGGCAGCGGCATATACAGCATCTGAGGGCAGTCCTGAAGTCGCTGCGGGGGGCGGGGCTCACAGCAAACCCTAAGAAGTGCGCGATTGGGCGTGTGGAGGTGCGGTATCTGGGGTTCCACTTGGGTCATGGCCAGGTGCGTCCCCAAATTGATAAGACCGCGGCGATTGCGACTTGCCCTAGACCCACGACCAAAAAGGGGGTGAGGCAGTTCCTGGGGCTGGCTGGCTACTACAGAAGATTTGTACCTAATTATTCGGACGTCACCAGCCCGCTGACTAACCTCACTAAAAAGGGGGCTCCAGATCCGGTCCAGTGGTCGGAGCAGTGCCAACAGGCGTTCACACGGGTTAAAGCCGCACTCTGTGGAGGGCCGCTCTTATATTCACCTAACTTCTCTCTCCCTTTCCTATTACAGACAGACGCTTCAGACAGAGGGCTGGGGGCCGTACTCTCGCAGTTGGTGGAGGGGGAGGAGCGCCCGGTGCTGTACATCAGTAGAAAGCTCTCCTTAAGGGAGACTAAGTACAGCACCGTGGAGAAGAAATGTCTGGCCATCAAGTGGGCGGTCCTCACGCTCCGCTACTACCTGCTGGGGCGGGCCTTCACTCTCTGCTTGGATCATGCCCCGCTGCAGTGGCTCCACCGCATGAAAGATACTAACGCCCGGATCACCCGTTGGTATCTGGCTCTCCAGCCTTTTAAGTTTGAGGTGGTCCACAGACCGGGGGTGCAGATGGCTGTCGCCGACTTCCTTTCCAGAAATGGGGGGGGAGTGGTAGGCAGGCCGGATGACGCCCCGGCCTGAGTCGGGCGGTGGGGGTATGTGGCAGCGGGGGCGTGGTCAAGCGCCCGTCCGAAGGGAGAAAGCGGTAAGGGCGCTTGCACCTGAGCTAAATTATGTATAACACCTGTCTCTAATTTCAGTGAGTATGGGGAGAGCGGCATAAAAGAGCACCAGTGCCTCCAGTCGAGAGAGAGAGCTGCCAGTCCAGTGTTGGCCATAGAGAGTCAAACCTAAGCTGTTAGTATAGTTCAAGAAGTTTATGTATAGCACGTTTTGCACTACCCCTGTCTGTCTACCACCCGTAATTAAAGAGCCTTACCTTTGTGTTGAACCCTGTTCCTGTGTCCTCCTTCCTGTGAAGTCTTTACAGTATACAAGCAGTTTGAGAGCGCTAGGTGACTGTCTCGATTGCGTAATTTGTAGTACGTCATTGAAGTGGGCAGTAGCTGTGAGTTCTTTTACCATGATTCCCTGATTGGGTGGATCTTCCCCCTCATGATCATGGGTAGTGAAGCTTTTCAACAGGAATTCTGCTATCAAGCATGATTTACTTAATAAAAATTCAGTTTAAATAATACAGACAGATGGCTTCAACAGGAGCATGTACCATTGATTAACAAACTTGGAGCTCACTGAAGGTCTGTCTTTAAAGTTTTATCAGTTTTCGTTTATAAATCTATTCCCCTATGGACAAAATTAATGTAATTTTTACTTCCAGAACCAAAATGTTGCGCTCTACTGAATTGAAAAAATACACACTGAAGAGTTAAATATTTATTATTCAGACAAATCATACCTGATCAATTAGAGTTAATGCTTATTCTGCATATTCTATTTCTATGGCCGACAAGAACATATAGCATTTTGCCTTTTTTTCTGAAAGAACATTTAAGTTTAACTTCCCAATTTTTGGGATGCCATTCATCTGTCTTTCAATGTCTTTCTCTCTGTCAGTCTTTTTCTCATTCTTTCTGTTGTCTCTTCTCTGTTTGAAAGCATCAATATTACCAAATATATTAAATTAGCACTAGGGCAGATGAGTAAACACTAACAGTACTCTTAATAACAGTAATTATCTATGACCCTACAATAGTATCATTAGCAATTAACATGAGGGAAAAAAATGCCAAGGGAGAGTACTATACTAAGTGTTTACTTGAGACTGCAGACAGAATTGCAGACTCATAATTTCAGCAGCCAATAATGGCGAGGAATAGTAACTTCCTAAAGGTCAGCATAAAATGTTGACAAAGCTTTCGAAGTGTAAATGGAAGGCTACAAAGCGCAGGGGATGCCAGCGATGATGGATGAATACAAAACTTAAAGTCTAATGCAATTTTTCTTAACCAAAACCGTTTCATAGCTTAGAACCTGCACTGCAAAAAAGCAGACGTACTCTGCGTGAGTGCAGTGTGTTACAATACTGTCAGCTGCACTGCAGCAAAAATTACACAGCTCCACTAGCTCAGAGCCTTGATGGAAAAAAGAGAGTGAGAGAGAAAGAGACTCTTCTACTCTCTCACACACACAGTCAAGCTGAGAGACAACTGTTCTGATTTCACGGTTATTCAGATTGTTTGCAATCCAAACAGTACAACAGTTGCCCTCATGCTAAGCTGGCCAGCTATCATAAGTTACACCAGCACAAGCTACAAGCTAGGCAAGCACTAAAATACAGTACTTTAAAGCTGAGGTGTGTAATGTCTGCGGCACTAGCATCACCAAACGTAATAACAACCATAAACGCAGTTTTCAAACAGCTTTCCAATATGTCATTTGTCTTCAATGGGTCAAACAAACAGTTTTGCCCCAAACTCGAACCATTAGTTGCGGTACTGCATTCACACTCTCACAGAACTTTTGTAAATTTGGCTAATTAGTATGATATCGTGTGACTGCGCTCGTTTGAATTCCTACGACTTTAGCTGGACATCTGATATGCAACAATTACTTGTTTCTGTCACACACAACAGCTTCCTATCATGTTTACACACTCTACTGATTGGTTAAGTATAGATAAGAGCTTTGGGTAATGGCATAAAATTAATAAGTGTGTCCTTAACGCCTCATGCACGGAACTCGTGCTTACTTCTGCATTAGACATCCAGGAATTTGCACATGATGAAGTTGTACGAGTTTATGCGAACAACATCGCACAATACCATACGAAATAGCCAACTCATGAATTATGTACGATTCTTCATGAGATCTGGTTGGTAATACTGTGTCTGGTTGTTCGGGAAACTCAAACAAACAGAGCAATGTTCCAACCAGGCCTCATAATAAGTCATCTCAATACTATAGTATGGGATGGCGAAACCGTAAGAAATCAAGTTGGCTTGTACAAAAACATAAAACTCCCCAAACAATGTTAATACAATTTCCCCTAGGTTTAACCCCCAATGTAAACCTAAACCTAACCATAAATTCAAAGAACCTAAACCAACCCTTAAACCATACCATGATTTTAATAGGAAAATAGCTATTGTGTACCAAGGAAGAAAGAGAAATATTGGGGTTTGGAACACGACGAGGGAAGTGTATTACAGGTATTGACATACATCAGTCATTTGTATTGCATATATAAAAATGAAATTAGTAACCAAATTAGTTCCCTGACATTTTCTTTCTAAAATAAAGTGTTGGATAGGAGGCTAGCTAAAATGTATGTATTCTGTATTATCGATTTGAAGTTCTGTTTGTTGATTGGTTGATCTCTACATGGGAATAAAAGTTAAATTTTGTACAAAGCAATTTGTACTACAGTATATCATATTATTTACCCATCTCGTACAAATTATTGCGAGTTTTATGAGACTACATTAAATGGTCTGATAATTTCACAGAGCCATTGTATTTACACTTTCAGTGGGAAATCAACCTACAAACTGTTTACTTAGTGTCTCTGTATATTAGGCTGGGATAGGAAAAATTACACATCAGCTTTAAATAGCATTCATAAGAGCTGGGAATTTATAAAGAATTTTCTGATTCGATTCAATTCCAATTAGATTCAACTGTGCTTACATATGAAAGAAATTCTCTCTCAGCTAATGCTGCAGTGTGGGGGACTTTCTAACTACACTGTAAAATACACTGAGAAAATACAGTATAATTTATAAGTTATGAGTTCTTTTTTTTAACATTCCACATTTTTCAATAAGAGTTAAATTCCCTTAAAATACATTTATTCACACCAAATATAAATGGTCTTAATTACTTAAATTATTACCAAAAAAACAGGCTTTCTCCTGTAATTGAAGGTAAATGTCATGATTTTCAAGATGTCTGAAAATAAAATATCCATAAAAAATTTCTTCCAGTGTAAAAATATGTATTTTAATAACATTTTAATAAAAGTGTTAAATTCGCCTGAAAAAAATATTCACACCAAATTTTAACATTTTCAGCAAATATTGCTCATTGAAATAAACAGATTTTACTTATAAAGTTATATTTTGAACTTTGCTAATTTGATGCTATTTATGAGACAAGATCTCGAGTTTATGCTGTATTCATAATAATTAGTGTTAAAATGAATCTGAAGTTTAGTCAATTTCAAAATATAAAAGGCTGGGATAGGAGAAATTAGATTAGAATCAACTTTATTGTCATTGTGCAGAGTACAAGTACAAAGACAACGAAATGCAGTTTGCATCCAACCAGAAGTGCAAAAAAGCAGAAAAGTGCATAATCAAGTGTAGACAGGTGGTGCAAAGGCAGGACAAGAAATATATTGCAGTGTTATAAGAGCAGAATAAATATGGCTATGTAATATGAATAGTGTTAATGAACAACATGTACAGATATGTGCAATGTAGAAGCAGTGATATTAAAATAGTAGTAAGAATATTACAATAGTTAAAATAGCTTTAAATAGCATTCAATAGAGCTGGGTTTTGATAAAGAAATTCCAGATTTGATTCGATTCAGATTCACAAGTATTCGATTCAATTCAGTTTTCATTTCGATTTGATTCGATATCGATTAATTTGGGTATATTTTAGTTAAAATGTCCATTATGCTTACATATAAATTGATTATATTTATTACTGAAAAAAAAACAAGCATTCTCCTTTAAATTAAGGTAAATGCCATGATTTCTCATATGAAATTTTTATTTTAACCTGAGATGTCCGTAAAAATATGTCAGTTATGTTGGAACAATATATGTTATGTTGTAATAAAATGTATTTCAATAGAGAAAATACAGTATAATTTAACACTCATTCCACATTTTGGTTTACATGCATCATTTGTACTATTGATTTGTGCTGAAAACCAGCAATGTCTTCTTAACAGCATCCATATGTGTGATTAAAATTATTTTTCTTTTTTTCTGTTTTTGATTAACAACTGAGTGTAAAGCACAGAATGGATATTAAAAGAGACATTACTCAATGATTGTGTGGATCTTGACTTTGGATACACATTACAGGGAAACCAATCTTTTACTCTCAACATGCAGTGATACTGTGCTGATCTTCCTCTCCACTATTCTACTCTATCACTGCTTAGTGCAATCTGGAAATTAACCAGCAAGTGGCAAAAAGACATTTTTGGTTGCATAGTGCGAAATTTGTTTACATGTGAGTTTTTACACATTGCATCACCAAAATAGTACATCACAGTGGTTAATACACATAATGCATGCAAAGAAAATGTCCTGGTCATATTTAACCCCAAATCAATACAAAAAATTTGAAATTATATTTTGCATAAAGAAACTGAAGCCTACATTTAGAATAAGTACTTTTTTATATCATGTTAATGCTATATCATGGTAGTGAGTTTTCCATTGTAGTGAATTTATGTTATTGCAGTTTTAACGGTATACCAGAATCTCTACTGTGTTGATCGTTGCTCCTTATTAACAGGATAAGTAGACATGTTTGTGATTACTGCAGTTGCGGTGGCCATGATGATGATAACAACATGCAGGCCAGAAGAATATGGCCCGAGGGCCATGTGTGTATTGAGTAGCGCTGTATTACTGCAAGCTCCATGTGCCACTAAATTACTCCATTAACATGTGACCTGGATAGACAAGACTGATGTAACAAGGACACAGGATTTTTTCAGTGAATGTGATTACCAGAAATTACATTTTAAGGGAATTATTTTCCAAACCATTAGGCATGACACTGATGTTTGCTTGAGGCATTTGATAGGCTCTAATCATTTACCATGTCAATTAAATTGTACAGGCTATGAAACTGTACAACATGTACTATTGTGTGAATAGATCTGGCTTGTATAAGTATCCGAATGCTTTCCTCCAAATGCAAATAAAAAATATTGCTTCTTGACACATCAAAAATGAAAGGGGTTATGTTGTGTAATTTGTTACATTATTGCTTTATTATTTCATAATATTGTGGCCTGATACATGATACATTTTCCACCCTGTCTCTTGCCCTCTGTCTGAAATGCTTGTCCTCCTAATTGGCTAACATCTTTGAAGAGCAAACGCCCCTGACAGCCTGAGGTAGAACATATCTACTCTACAAAATATTAAAGGAAGATTTAGTTAAAAGGCCTTCAGTATAGAATATGATCCACTTTTACAATTGTAAACATTATTGTACATTGCTTTCCAAGAGCAATCAAACTCTGATTGCTACACTCTGCCATGTGCTGCTGTAGCATGGAGCCACAGGAGCAACTTGATAGCAGCTTTATGTAAATATCCACTGTGTCTAATGAATTGCATAGGCGCTGTGGTCTGTCCGTTTAATTTGACTGCTCTATATGTAAAGTTTATTCCATTTATAAAGGCAGAAAGAAACATGAGCAACAAACACATCACAGGTATCACAGAAACATTGCCTTGTCATTGCTCGAGTTTAAGAAGCACTTTTAGAGACTAAGAACAACTCATCACTGCAGCATGCTGCAGATGTATTTCAGGAAGAAACTGAGACATTGTTATTCTATATTTCCTTTAGACCAAAATGTTAATCAGCTTGGACATTTTTCCTATAATTCACCCTGGTACACTGTAACTGCTGACAACTACATTTTAACCAGTTTTTCTTTGGTAACAGCAAATTAGATCATAAAGTGGCCATAAAGCCTTTTAGCTGCACAATAACAATGTCTAAAATTTCATCATATTGACACAGCAGAGTTCAAATTGTTGCTGTTGTTGACTTTTTTGATATCAACGATTAAAAATTCCACAAGAGACACTATACAATAATCCTACTTTCAGCTCAGTTTTAATTAGTATGTTTTGCAATATTGTGGACTTCAAATATATTACTTCAGCAGCAACAATGACTTTTTCACATGAGAACTGCATGAAGCAAATGGCACAATGGCAATTTCAGATATTACAAGACCCAGCAGGATCTTTCTTACCCATTAGTGCAAAGTGCGCAATAGAAACATTTACTATCTAAATAGGCAATGCTGCCATGGCTATGAACAAAAGGAAAATAATTATTCAAAACAAATGAGCCAATAGTGGGAGAAAATTGTGACAGCATGAATTAGATTAAGCCACTCTGAGCAGAACCCCAAACTGGCTTCACCAATTACAACATTCTACACACTGTCTATTATGATTCCTGTTGCTACACACTTTTTCCTATATTTGCCCTTTCTTTTTTACTTGTGAAGGTCAGGGTATGATTTATGGAGTTTGAGTCACACAGCCGATTCACCTGGATTATGTAATGCCAATTTTCAATCTAATCCTGACAAAAAACAACTTGTTTTACTACTGAGGTCCAATTGGGATATGCAAAGACCACATGGCTAAACCAGGTCATTCCTGACAGATCCAGCACTAGCGTTGTGTCCAACTGAATATTAGCTGTTCTTCACACCAACACATAAGGACACTCACACTAACAACAATTGTCAACTCCACACAGAAACTTTAAGAGTAAAAATAAACACATGAACATTAAGAGATATGAAATAGTTATAGTGCAGTATACATAATATACAGTATATTAGGTTAACCCATCTTTTCATTTCTGATAAGTACAAACATTTATGAAAACACTTTCAGATTTTTACGATTCTACATGTAATAAATAAATCCTAATTCTTTAATATTCATAAATTCAAAGGCATCTCTAAGAAAACAGGATCTTTTGCACAGCAAACTCCAAATTTAGTTATTGAATAATAAATATATTTATATATCATGAGGCCTAATAAACTATATATCATGAGGCCTAAATAAATATCATTATATATCATGAGGCCTAATAAACTATATATCATGAGGCCTAAATAAATATCAAATATCATTAAAAAAAAATTATATTAATTTGTATTTTTGTATTTAAATTCTATCACTACCTATAATATACCTAGGCATACCTAATACCTTTTACTTGCCACAAATAATTAATTTAAAAGCTTGAAGCAATATTTACTTAAGAAACACCTGAAGACTACATGTCATTGTTTTAATTTAATTTGTAAAATTATCATCCCGTATTTAAAGATAAAATTATGTGTCCTGTATCGAATCAATACAGGACGCGATTTGTCCCTTATTAAGCTGGTCAGATGGCGTAACTGTGAAATCGTTCCAGATCACTAATTTAACATTGATATAAGTTGGAAAATTTGATTATGGTGGGAAAGAACTGTCCGAAAAGTCCACAAATGTTGGTAAAACTGTGGATTTTTTTCTATATAAATGTTCAATACGGTCAAATAATGTAGGGAATACAATCACTGAGTCATGTGGAGGATGTGGTTAGGGGCTGTGACCACCCCCCCCCCCCCACACACACACACACACATTGTGTGAGTTCAAACTGTGTTGCTACTTTGTTCATGTGATGGCTCAAATTGCTGATTTAAAAAGTATTGCATACAGTTGACCTCTGCTCAACACTGTCACATCGCCAATGGTCGCTGTCACTCATGTTGCCTCTAATCACCAACTGTCAAATTTATGGTTGCTTTAACTGTCTGTGTGAACATCACTTTATAGCTGAAAGACAAACTGGAAGACATCATCCATACCACTGAAGCTCTCCAGTCACTTGTCACTGGTGTTCCTTTGACCTAGTCAAGAGTCCTAGATAGTGATTATTGATTATGATTACGTCTTCACCACCTTCAGCGCAATTTACTGAACTCAACAGGTAGTGAGGTAGTCTGTTGAGAGGGAAGGACAAAGGAAAAGGGGAAAAAAGTGAAAAGATTAAACTCATTCAAAAGACAAAACATAAAATATACAAAAAATATAATCCTATTATATATATATATATATATATATATATATATATATATATATATATATATATATAGCATAAAGTGTGTACAGGTGTGAAAATGTTCTTGAAGACTGCTGAGGTAATTAATTAACTTGGTTTATAAGTAATTTACTTAATTCCAGAGATTAGAGCATATAATTTCAGATTCTGGTATCAATTTTAGAGGAAATACAAAGTAGACGTTTTTGCAGAACAAGCCCAAGAAAAGTTTTTTTAAGTGGGTTCGTAACTGGGTTGCATTTAAGTACATTGATGGCAAATCTGTTGGCAGAACAGGACGTCTATAGCTGCACATCTATGCTTGACATCAACATATGGGAAGTATGGTAATTTGGATCAGGGTCAAATAAAAGGATCAATTACAGTAAAAAATGAAGTCTAGATTAGAAAAGCAAAGTGCTATCTAGCCAGTTTCCTACGCATTTTTAGGGTATGATTTAAGATTTGAGCCAAAACAAATATAGCAACCCAAGGTTGGAGGTGTACAAACTGCTAAAAGTCAAACAGATTAAAATCATTTACAGTATTTACAGTTACATCAATAAGTGCAGAGGTTAAAATTGAATTACAATTACAAAGTGAATTACAATAATCATATAAGTTGTTGAAAACAAACACACTGTTCTAACCCGGTGGGTTGCATAAAGCTACATGATAAACTGATAAAAAAGAAGAAGAAAAAAACAGCTATGACAGTAAGTGGGCAAAAAGGACATTATGCCAGTAACTTCTATAGTGGTGCTAAGGCAAGCATCACTATTACTATTGCTCATATTTAAGGTGTGAGATTTGAACAAACTCCAAATCCTAAGTATCTAACTTCAATATGTCACTCGTCACAAACCGTTTGTGCTACGTTCATAAATATTACCTCAAATCGTGAGGCTTGTTAAGGTCTGCTATTACTTTTGTAAGCGAACAGGCCTACAATTTTTCCCTAGCAGATGATAAAATGAACAAAACAAAAACTGTAAATTTACAATGAAGGAGGGACCGGAGCTATATCGTGGCACTATAATATCAAAAAGACATGGGGGTAGGCTCTTTTGACTTGGCCCAGTAAGCAATTATCAAACAACCACCTAGCAATTCCTTAGCAATATTTCAAAGCATTTCTATTTTTACCTCACAGCATTATATTATTATATTGATATTCTAATGCCAGGGAATAATATTTTTATTACATTTTTAACATTAAATACAAACAACACAATGAGCAAAGAATATAAGTCTACAACTAGACTCATTTGTAAAAAATGTCCCCCCTTACAGTCTGGTAGCATGCAAGGATTGTTGTGCTACAATAAACACAGGAGGGATTTACTTAAGTGAAAGCACTACAACAGAAACACAAGCAATCGTACATTTATGTTGTGGGTTGTAACGTGGACCAACAACAAACATGTCTGTCATTCCAAAACACATGAAACTGACAACACAAAAGGACTCTTGACCACAAGCAGATAAAAATCCCTGTTTGGATCTGTAGTACAAGCAGCTATTGGACTTGCCCATGCTCCCCTTAACAGTCTCTGTAGTTGGTACAGACTGAACTGACTGTGTGTGTGTGTGTGTGTGTGTGTGTGTGTGTGTGTGTGTGTGTGTGTGTGTGTGTGTGTGTGTGTGTGTGTGTGTGTGTTTTACGAGGACATTTTTAGGTTACAAACTGGTAATTACAAGGGTATTATGCAATAAATGTGGTTTATTAGGACATTTCTGATGCAAAAACCAGCTGTAAAAAGTTCACAAAGTGTCTGCATGTGTACTCTCCTTTAATAATATTGCACCACAAGATGTTATAACAGGATCCAGCCTGCCAATTCTGTAGAGGAATGATCTAACAGTCATATGACACATGGATTCTAAAAATAAATGCCGAATGAGAACAGTTACCCTAAACAGATTGTCTAAATGAAAAAAAAGAGTCATTTGAGTCTCATAAAAGAACAAGAGCCAAAAATAAGCAACAGAAATTGCTACTTCTTGGGCCAAAAGTTCAGCATCCCCACTCCTGTGTCGCAGTGGAGCATGTTCTTTAATGCCATACAGACTTCAGAACCAACCTGTGTTTACCTCGGTTCTGAGGCATCAGCAAACACAAACCTTTGTGGCAATTCATTTTGCCAAGTGCAAGATTTTGTCCCTGTCGGGCAAACAGTAGTCAACACAAGGCTATCAGAAAGTGCCATCTGCTGGAACAGAAGGCAGCCATGGAAACCACAAATGGAAAAAACTCTGGCTAAGCACTGCCTTCTATATCTAAAAAGAGCAAGGATCATGGGAATGTTTCATATGAAAAGGTGTTACCTGATATAACTGAGACACATTTATACACTATTTTGAATACAACGGAAAACTATTCCAATGCTATAGCAAAAACCTTCTGCATGTTGTATCTAAAAATATATAGCCTGTTTGCCATAGACTATAACCAGCAGGCCGCAGCAGCACTCTGCTCTCTTTATTAATGTTATGCTGCTAAGACTGTAATAGCTGTGATAAATTAATCAAAAACCTCACGCTTTGCTACTTCTAATCACAGACAGAATAAAGAGAATGATGGTTTCATCACCCTGGTCACAGAGAGACAATCAATGTTGTCTACAATTACTCTTTGGTCCTAAACTGTATTTTACTCTAGTGAGTAACTAACATCATTTTCTACCTGAAAGAGTCCTGAATTAATCTACTGTCTATAGAGATTCATCCCATAGATGTATTGATGTACTAAACAATATAGCCACTAAAATACCTATAGACTGATATTTAATCATTTTCTGTGATGCTTGTGATGTCATAATTTAGAGATATATGTTTTAACTATTATGTTACAGGGTCTTGGTAATGTACTGTCCTTCCAGTTAAGAAGGCAACCAGTTTGCTGGCATTGTTCTCAAAGTGCTAGTTATGTGAGGAAGTTGGTAGAGCAACATCAAATGTATGCAAGAAGGTCCACATTAACAATGCATGTCATCGCTTCTGGAACACAAAATGATGCGGTATAGTATAGGCAATTAGAGACAACAGTGTCACAAATGACAGACTGTGCATTAAACTACAACCAAGGAAATATTGTGTCATGTCAGCATGAGAAAACTGCTATGATCTACTACGCTGCAGTGCAAACGTCTCTGAAAGAATGTGCCAACATCAACTTAAGACTCCCACCCGTCCTGTTGTTCTCAGCACAGTTTTCCATTGTGTCCATAGTTGTCAACAGCTTTAATGAAATAAAAATGCGCAAGTATGCCCTGCAGTCTGCCTTGTTGTGATTTGTTTTTTCAATCTCTATCAAACAAATGGACAGCAAAACATAATGGCTGTTGTATAAATGATGACTTGTTTGGACTGATGTAAACCACAAGTAAATGATTTCTTTTTGGAAGAACACATAGTATATCCGGTAATAAAAAGACAAATTACATGAGTTGACCGTGACATTGACGGAATAATCTGTGCAGGTCTTTGTGTTGTAAATGATCATGTAAAAAGAAATGCAGCACACCAAAGTCAAAAAGCATCACTTTAAGTGATACAGGACTGGATGCTGCAGCATCCCTGAAATGAACCTAGAGGCTCGTTTCACAAACATATGGCCCAAGTGTGGGGGAGAAACACTGTCACACCTGTCTTTACCCATGCAAAACTGCATACCTGTGGGATTTAGTTCAAAAAGTTGATTTTTAAAGCCTTTATTTAAGCTTCGGTTCCATTAGTTAACTCTAATGTCTCTGATAGGTCTCACCACTACAGCATAAGTTATCCTCTGCTTGCCTGCATTCACTGACATGCTGCACAAATTCGACTGCAGATCAGCACACAGAGGAGGACAAGACGTGCAGGAAAATCAACGCAATGGCTCTTACCACTTGGGTTCTTGTTCTTCTTAAGACTCTTGCCACAAAGACACTGCAGCATATGCGTTCCTTTGCTGAAAATGTTCCAAAGAAACCACATTGATTTGGGCGAGGAGCGATCCAACAGCTTAGACACCCTGATAAAAAACAGATCCCTGCGGTTGCATAATAAAAAGAACACAATGGGATGCTCAGTTTCTAACAGTATCATAGAAAAATATGTATTCCTATCCAAGCGTATTCATGCAAGTGGTAAAATATTCTCTTTAGACCTGGCAAAACACAGGTATTCTTCTTAGTAATAAAGGCTGGTCGGTCATAAAAATAGATACTCTATAAATTGCACGTGCTGCAAAAGGGGTAACGTGCAGCCCGTTATAAACTAACGTGAAAGACAAGATTTTTCCGCTCCCTTTTAGTTCATCACTCAGATGAATGGTGGATGTGCACAGCATCAGAAGCCTGGAGGGGATGCATCCCATTTAAAAGCAGCGATACCTCCGAGCAAAGCGCACATTTCCAGCATCAGGTCAGTTTTTCTCAGGGAAGTCTTCCTGAAACCTGCTGTTGCTGCTGCTGCCGCTGGTCAGTAATATCCATGAGCTTTCATCAATGTCAAAGTACTGCACGATCAGACCCGAGCAGTGATGCTGATGCTGAGGATGCTCTCGCGGTTGGAGTGTGGCTTGATGTGTCACCTGTGCATTATACTGATCCCGTTTCCTCCCGAGAAGTATCTCACACGTATTCCTCTTTGCCTTGGATCTGTGTTGGGTATAGACAAGGAGGAGGAGGGGTTGAATTGAAAGATTGGCTTTCCATTACGTAAAACACGTGGTTTGGGCTCAGTCATTTCACTGACGCTTTCGGCATTTCGCTGTAGAGTAACGTTGGGTAGTCAGATACATTTTAGGGAATCGATTCGTTCGAACGATGTGTTTTAATGAACTGGTTCATTTGAGTCATCTCAAAAGTGTTCGGCATGCGACATTTTTCGTTTCATTGTTTTGCTGTTAAATGAATAGGCTCGGTTTAAACGACGTTCTGTAAATTAGGGTGTTGTATTGATTGTATGTGTTTGCAGTCTAATTTATAACAATGGAAGAAGCCGTACTTTTTTCTCGTGAACGAAGTAAAATACCTTAGGCAAACGAAGCCTACTGCACGCGTCGTCGTTTTGAAATTAGTTCCCTGCGGAAAATAAATTAAGAAATAAGCTCACGTCTAAACAACGTTGAGGATTCATTTTATACATTCAAAAATGCTCTAGGACTAGTAGCCGATTTCCCTGAGGTCAAGAATTTCATGTGTGAGTCAAATCTTCAAACAGGGGCGGGAAATCTGAAAGAACGCGGGGTAATGGCGGAAGGGTCAGGGTTACTTAATAAGGAGGTTGGCCAACTCCACATTTCCATACATGGTTAGGGTCAGGGAAAGGTTTAGGTTAGGGGCTCTTTGATGGCAGTTTGGAGCTTGCACACCTATTTGGAGCTTGGCCTGCAGCTAACTGTACATCCTTTCTCGAGGCAGAATATCAACAAATTAAAACATCAGAGCATTTGGTAATATTTTTTTAGGTGAAATAAATAACTTTTTGGTGAATTTTGCCCAGTAAATTCAGTGTAAATTATGGCCTTGGACTGGGAGAACAGACTTTGCTTACCTCGCCTACAAATGATGACGAAATGCATTCTTGAACTTGGAGAACTTGGCTGGTCGAAGATCTTTGATGATTGGATAACTAATCATGGGTGTTGTTTGGACATGATGTTTTTTATTTACAATACCACATGCCAGCTCCGGAGTTGTTACCTAGGGTACTGCTGTTAAAAAAAAAAAGTGATACAGGGCTAAAAGCGGTGATCCATAGAGAGAAACCCTGCAATATTGGCATTACTTCCGTGGCTGGAACAATTCGTTCAACACTGTGACATCATACTCAACAAGCTTAATTAAATACGATATTGTCCATAGTAGTATAAACGCAGATTTTGTTCACCTAGGGTGCTTTTGTTCATCCAGGAGAAAAAAGTTCAGCTTCTTCCAATAGTATAATTCTAATAAACAAAAGTGGGACGCATCCTAATAATAAAAATGTACTGATACCTTGACTTTTTTTGTTTTGTTTTGTTTTTTACCTTCCTATCTGCAGTTTTCTTGACCAACCGCCATGATGATTCAGATTGCCGCTGGACAGTTTTCTGGTTCCGATCTCCATAATAAGCAATATAAAAACTACTGAAACGAGCGGTCAATAGAGAGAACAAGAAACATTTTAAGTGTTAGTTGTAGTACAAATTAGTTCAGGCTGAATTTGTGCCGTAGTTTGCTAGGTCATAACAACTCAAAGTAGTTAATAATTTCAACATAACTTACCTCAGGCCATCGCTTCATGTCATCTAACTACTCATTAAACTTTGACAGGTGAAGTTTAATAAAATAATGACTCTGTAAGTATCAGCACTATGGAGCCATAATTTGTAAAAATGTAATATGCTAAACATCACATTATCCGCTGAAAACATACGCAGATTTGAGTGATAACACAGGAGACCGCAAAACAACTGTTCCGTTAGGAACCGTGGAACACTTCCCCAAAGCACACATGTTCAAATGTGGTGCACCTTTGCTCATCTAGTCAGGATTTAGAGCATTGTGTTGTAGTTTTAATCAGGGAAGTGCCCCTTTCTTCAATGACTCATAGATTTGGATTTTGTGATCATCATGTAGTGGGTATGTAATATAGAATTTTCTAAACAGATTACAAATTTGTAACAACATTTTATAATCAGCTTGCTTTATGTAATAGGTTCCTAATGAGTTTATAATGATATCTTTAGGATAATTGTTTATAGTTTGCTTAAACTAAAATAAAAGGGCAGCACTCAATTAAAAGGATGCTTCACACTTTGATTTACTGGATTAATCTACTTTAATGACCTACTTTTTGTTTAGCCTAAGATTTGCCACTCTTCTGTGATGTCTTGGTCATAAGGGAGATGGGCCCCTTTGAGGCTCACTGCTTCTTGACTACATTCCCCACAGAAATCCTGACACAGCCAAACCAGTCCCACTACATGATGATCAAAAAACCCAGATCTATGAGTCATCGAAGGAAGGGGCACTTTCCTGATTAAAGCAACAACACGATGCTCTAAATCCTTACTAGATGAGCAAAGTTGCATCACATATGAACATTAGTGCTTTTTTGTGTTGTGAACATGGCAACAACACATTAGATCAACAAAATGATTCCCTGATTTTGAAGACGTGTGTATGCATAGATAATAGGAATAGTGCAGTTCTGAGGTTTTCTTGTTTGCTATCTCTGTCAGGCCCTGTATTGATCTGTTTGATGTAATGTAAAACACCATTGCACCCAAGGGAAGATCCTCTGACAGTTTTGTCAGGCATTATTATACTTATTTTTGATTGTGCAGTAAATTGCTTGTGCTTAGAGTGTAAGAAGTGGTATTGTTGGTGTAGTCTAGCTATGCAATGATAATTATTATTATATATATAAAAAACAAAACAAAAAAACAATTAAATATACTTACTGTAACATAAAGACTTATCTCTTAGGTTAAATTCTTATCTGAAGACCCTTATCTTATCTGAAGACCCACTACTATGATAAATACATGCAACATGTAGAATCTTCACATGCAACATGTAGAATCAAATAAACCTTGGTTATAGAAAAATGAAGGATGGGATACTGTAGAGTGAGTGGGTCATTATTGCAAAATAAACCCCAACAGGTTTATTCTCCTGGGTCTTGAGTCATCCTTATATAATCCTTTTTATGCTAATGATTGGATGACTATAAATTATCTCACTTATAACATTACTTATAACATATAAATATATGAAATATTGAAAAAAATATATTTATATATATTTAACTAGGCGAAAGGGGTGGTAGCGTGGCGGCGGCCTCCTCTTTAGTGCTGCCCTAGGCGGCTGCCTAAGCCCTGCCTGTAATGTCCACCAGATTTTAGGCAGTTAAGAATCTCCGCTCCCAAAGCCTGTTTCAATGGAAAGAGCCCTCCAACAGAAAAAGCGTGTGGGCAGCAAATTATGTTTTAATTTGAATCTTGTGATGAGCACAGCATCAAATGGCTGACATTCCCTCTGTCTGTTCCAAAGGCTCCCTGTCATCTGTGCCCAACCCTTCAGTCTGTCCCCACCACATCTGCTAATGACTGGCCACTGGTTGAGACCACATTACAATGGACTTGACTGATCATCACAGAGGGTTTGCTTTATTATCTTTATTGCATAATTGTGCACAAGTGACCTTCCCCTGTAAAAGTAAATAATAATAAAAAACATCCTGCACTACTTTTACATGACTCTGCATGAATATTTTTTTTTATATATAAAGAATTGCTCTAATTAAGAAAAAGCTGACATATGCATCACTGAAAATAAAAAAGCCTGTTTGTAAAATCAGAGTTAAAAGTTATGTCACCTTGCTGCTAGGTGAAATTAACCTACATGTTCTATTTATGTTCTAAATGACCCCAAAGCTGTTTTAACAGAATTACAGAATTAACATGTATCAGATAGATGCTGCATGACATGTATTAATCGTATGAGAACTTTTAACCTTTAAAACAATTTTAACTTGAAAATGTGTATCTTATATTTGGGATATCAGAGACACCAGCTATAAAACATATAAAAGCAACAAACTTTTACGTGTTAATTCTCTGACATGTGTACACAGTATAACAGTATATTTTCTGGGATCTAACTGCCCCCTCAAAAGAAACAATGTTACTACTGTATATTTAATGACAGTTTCTGTAAAGTGCATGTTAAATTGATTCAACAGATGGGTTAAATATTCAATAATATCTGCCTCTAAGCCACCCTTATGTTGTCTTGGCTGTGTGCTCAGGGTCATTGTCCTGTTGGAAGGTGAACCTTTGGCCCAGTCTGAGGTCCACAGTGCTCTGGACCAGGTTTTTTCATAAAGGATATCTCTTTATATTGCTGCATTCAGCTTTCCATCAACTCTGAATAATCCCCCAGTCCCTGCCGCTGAAAAGCACTCCCACAGCATGATGCTACCACCAACACCATGCTTCTCTGTTGGGATGGTATTGTGCAGGTGATGAGCGATGTTTGGTTTCCTCCAGACATGACTCTTGGAATTGAGGCCAAACAATTCAATCTTCATTTCATCAGACCAGAGAATGTTGTTTCTCATAGTCTGGGAGTCCTTTAGGTGCTTTTTAGCCCGTTCCAATTGGGCTTTCATGCGTTTTGCACTGAGAGGCTTCCGTCTGGCCACTCTGTCATAAAGTCCAGATCGGTGGAATGTTGCAGCAATGGTTGTCCTTCTGTAAGTTTCTCCTATCTCTGGAGCTTAACCAGAGAGACCACCCGACTGCGCAGTTTGGCCAAGCGACCAGCTCCAGGACCAGTCCTGGTTGCAAGGTTATTATCATAAACTAAACAAAATGTAAAAAAAATAAATAAATAATCATAAACTGAAATAAAAATCAGCCTAATTAGAAATACTGAAACTAAACTAAAATACATTTTCATGGCTCTGAATAAAATAAAATCGTAAAATATTTAGTTTTCGTTTTTGCTGTGATAGGTTTTTCAACCTTTAAACCCACCATTAACACAATATGAAGACGCCACTGCCATAGCACTAGCAGATGGCCTATTGCCCTCATTACATTAGCAAAGAGTGGGAGGGAATCATTACAGTCCATCATGGAAAGAAGCAAAGCAGGTAGAAAACCAGAAGTCGGTCCTGGATTTACGATGCGATTTACGAAATACAATGCCCTGTAATTTCTCTAAAAAAAATAATGTTCCTGTTTCAGCTGTTAGGTTCACTGATTTTTTTTTTTTTATTGAAATTAAATATCCTAAACTTCCTTCTTGGTATGGTGGATGTATCGATTGCAGGGGAGGGAAGATATTTTATTGCACTGGAGGATGATTTGACAATACTTTTATTGTAGTTTTGCAGCAATCCGCTCAGAATCTATCCATCCAATGCAAATTGGAAATGCCCAATTTCTACAAGCTGAAAAAAGGCCGATCTATTTCTTTGCACATGTAAAAATGGAATTGAAATGTTTTTCTGTCACTGTAAATGTTCACTTTCCGATTAGTAAAGTGTTAAATAAGAGTTTGCAGATCATATTCATACAGCTGTATTTGCTGAGACAGCCGAGACTTTCAAAATATATTCACCCTATAGAAAAACGTGTTAGCTGTGTCTGGGACTTCAATTATGACACTTTTAAACAAAATCATCCAATAATTCGCTCTCGCTCACACACACACACACGTTGGTTTTTCTTGTTTTATAAGGACTTTCCATAGACAATAGTTTTTATACTGTACAAACTTTATATTCTATCCTCAAATCCTACCCCTAAACCTCATTATTACATTTTCAAAAAAACATAATTTAGTATGATTTATAAGCCATTTTCCTCATGGAGACTGACAGATTGTCCCCACAATGCAAAAAAAAAAAAAAAAAAAAAAAACTGGTTTTCCTATCCTTGGTGGGACATTTGGTCCCCACAACGTAGGAAATACCCCACCACACACACACACACACACACACACTTTACATTTCATTTGTTTGATGTTCAGTTTTCCAGAGTTGCAACAAGACTTTCTCATGTCAAATGCACTAAAAAGGAGGACTTTGTGGTTAAAGTTAATTAAAAAAAAGAAGCATTCTTAAATTGGAATGATGCGTTATCTTCTATAATAATATCAGTAATGAAATTCAGCTGGTTTTATTAAAATGAAGATTTGTAATATTATAAGTATTATTTAAAAACTACATTTTGGTGTCCAGCTATACATACGACCCACATTGCACAAATGCCTGTTTTCCCTATTCTATATGTATACACTTGATATAAAAAACTAAATGTAATGAAAAACTAAACTAAAATATTTAATTTTTAAAAAAAAAAAACTAACAAACAAAATGAAAACTAAACTGAAATGTAAAACAAAATAAATAAAAACTAAATTAAAATGTAAAATCATTATAACCTTGTTGTTCCAAACTTCTTAAATTTAAGAATTTCAAGGCCACTGCCACTTGTCCGCTTGGGAACCTTCAATGCAGTTGAAATGTTTTAACTTCCCCAGATCTCTGCCTCCACACAATCCTGTCTCTAATCTCTGCAGACTACGCTCTGCAACCTCATGGCTTGGTATATGCTCTGATCTGCATTTTCAGCCGTGAGACCTTATATAGACAGGTGTGTGCCTTTCCAAATCATGTCCAATCAAGTGAATTTGTCACAGGTGAACTTCAATCAAAGTGTAGAAACATCTCAAATATGATTCAGAGAAATGGGATATACCTGAGCTAAATTTCAAGTGTCATCGCAAAGAGTCTGAATACTTATGTCAGTGTGATATTTCAGTTTTTTCTAACTTTTGCAAAGTAATCAAAAATATTTTTTTTTTGCTTTATCAATATGGAATATGTAGTCTATCTGGATGTGGAAACAAGAAATAGAGTATTTTAGCATAAGGCTAAAAAAAATAAGGGGTCTGAATACTTTATGAATGCACTGTATATCTAAAAGTGTATCTATATAAAGTTAATCTAAATTTCCTAAAAACAAAATACACAAGCAAAATTGCACAAGATACTACGAGTGCTTTTAGAGAATATATAGTTGAGTTTTTTTGTTTGTTTGTTTTATAATTAAGGAAGCAACACCATATTAAGCAAAGGGGATGTAAACTTTTAAACTGGTCATTTTTGTAAATTAGATTTTCTTTTAATTAATTAAGTGATCATAAAACTTATTTTGTCTTGTAGAATATATTTTTATTATTATTCTTAAAAAAAAGAAAAAAAAGAACAAAATAGAACAAATAACACAAAGATACATAATTATGGACAAGATTAGAGAAATACATACATAAACCAAAAAACCTTCATGCACTGAGGGGGAGAGACACAAGGAGGGGCACTCGGCTGAGAGATTAGACCTAGAGCAACTTCAAAATTAAAAAGTAGGCCTGAAACAATATTTCTCACAATAACAATACATATAATACTGAGTTTAAAAAATATAGACACATATGACATATGACAGCAAACAGGTAGATGTCTATATTTCCATATGTCTAAATATACATAGTAACTATATCCACAGGGTAGGATATATTTGGTGTAAAGGGGACTGGTAAAGAAAGAAAATGTGTTAAGCATTTTATATTTAATCAGCAGGAATCAGTCTAAATAGTTTGTCATAAGCCCACAAAACTCCCTGGCAAATCTGTAGAGCACAAATATTCCTGTGTCCCAAAGGGAGGTATAGCAGCCACACCCACCCAGCTAGTCCTGTCCAAAAGTCTGCATACCCCCAGACCCCATAGCATCTACGATAGCTATACTTGAGTCCCAGCCCCACCTGATCAGGGAAGGAAACTCGGTCCCCTTTCTATTCTTTCTTTTACCCTCCTTCTTCCCTCCTCTTCCCCCTTCTTCATCTTCCTTTCTCTCTTACATTTCTCTTCCTTCCTTTTTTCACATTAGCCTCCATACATCTAAGTGCCACCCACCAGTGGCAACTTAATGTTTGGATCTTGCTTTTACATCCAGGAAAGTTAGGTGAGAGTTGAAGTGTCTCCGACGAGCATGGAATCTTGAGAGACTGAGTCATAAAGAAAAAAAGCAAAGAAAAAGAAAACATCAACCCCCATGAAGGCAACACACCACACCAAGAACCAAGGGCACGTGAAATCCCAAACAGGCCAACTGGTGTAGACCGTCACTATTCCACCCCATGGGACACTTTTTTAGGACAGTACTTGAAAGAATAGGAGAGAGAGAGAGAGAGAGAGAGAGAGAGAGAGAGAGAGAGAGAGAGAGAGAGAGAAAGAGAGAGAGAGAGAGAGAGAGAGAGAAGGACATACATATACAGAAATTTACATACATTAAAATATTTTAATAGTATTTAATGGGGTGTGCAAACTTGTAAGGCATGAGGGATTTGTAGACTTACAATCTCCACTATACCATGGTATAAAGTATAGAGGGAGAGTACTGTTATGTAATATTATGCAGTATTCAATATATAACAATACTGTGTATATTCAAATATATAATAGAATTATATAATAATGTGATGAGATGATAAAATAACCATACAGTATCCGATATGCTATAATATAGTATAAAATATACAATATAGTAGAATGGCAAAGATTATGTAAACATGCATATTGAGATCTGTTTAGATAGGTATTTTCAATATGTTTAAATATAGAGAATAATTCAAAATTTAAAGATGAAATAAAATCATAAGCTGAATTTACATGTGTTCAAAACAGAAAAATTATATTACAAAACTCTATAACAGTTAGCATAGTGATTTTGTCCAGGGCTTTTGTGGAAGTTGCAAACAGGAGGATACTTTTTCATCTACTTGGAAAACATTTATAAAAGAGGACCATATTTCAAAAACAATTATTTGTGCATCCTTTGATGAAGTAGCTAATTTTTCCATAAATGTTCTAATAATAAATGTAACCAATGATTGATGTTTAATGATTGTTTAATTTTCCAGTTTTTTAAACAGATTTTTTGCAAGTGGCAAAGCTATATATTTAGGCTTAATATAATAAAAAAAAACTTGCTTGTTTTGATTATTGGGGGGGGTTATTGAGGAATTTGAGGAAGAATTTTCATTATGACAGTTGCAATGGCGGGTAGTGTGGGAGAGTGGTAAGTTATTCCAGCATTTTAAATCATTGCCAATTTCAGATGAAACAATTCTGACAGCCTAGGGGAAACAAGCATGCCCAATTTTTTAATATTTCCACTGGGAAGTGAGAAGTGTGGGTCTTGGGTTGAAGGATTCCATGAGTCAGCTGTAACCGGAAGTACTGTTGATTTTGTCCAATTTACTGTGTAGTCAGAGATCTGCGAAAAGACGTTATGAGATTGAAAATTTCAGGCAAATAATTTGGAGGTAAAGTAGAATATCATCTGCATACAAATTCATTTTATGTACCATAAAATGATGCTGAGAGTATGCCTTTTAACTTATTGATCGTTTTGATGGATGGCAGCAGCCAATGGTTCAGTAAAAATGGCCAATAGCAGAGGGGAGAGTTGGCATCCTTTTCTAGTGCCTCTATGTAGTGTAAAAAAATGTAAACCTTTCTGTCAATTAAAAAAGAAAATGTCTGCCCTTTTATTAATGCATTTGGTCCAGGTCATCTGGAAATAGCTGTGTAGTGTGAGGGCTGAAAGATTTTAGGATTGTAGAAATATGTGATTTAACCAAAAGTACCCAAGATTGAGAGCCTAGTCACGTGATGCCATGCGAGGTTCGGACGTGTGAACGGCGAGCTCTGTGCACTTGGCTAGTTTTAATACATTTTATGTCATAAGAATTCAAAATCCTTGGGCTCTGGAGACGTTAAAAGATACTTACGTGCTTGGAGGATCTTGCTGTTATACGATCAATCACTGCCATGGAGACTAAATTCACTAAAGTGGTTACAAGAGTGGGGGATGTTGAGAAACGGATTGATTATCTGGAGTCATTGGAGAGGGAATTAGCTGCTAATCCGCTAGTGACCAAGGTGGATTTGGAGCACATCTGGGAGAAGACAGCAGACCTGGAAAACCATAACCGGCGGAATAACTTCCGAATTGTTGGAAATCCTGATGACGAAGAAGGTCGGGATATGGTGAAATTCCTGGATTGGCTCTAACAGGCATAACAGGCCATAAACTGGAAATCAAGCGAGCTCACAGGGTTCCGGCTCAACGATCCACTGAGGGAGGCAGGCACCAATCAATTCCGGCCAAATTTCTGAGACCATTAGATAAGTATCATTTGAGGAGTAAAGGAAGGCTTTCTTGGAAGAACCTCAGCATTTTCTTGTTCCCAGACTTTGCAAATTTGACAAGAGAGAAACGTGATTGATTCAAGGAACGCAAGAAATTCTTACATCAACCGAAGTTTGCTTTTGCATTGATGTTCCTGCCAAATTGAGAATAGATGCTAAGGATGGCCACAAAAATTTTCCCAGCAAGTGATGTCCTTCATAAAGTCAACGGACAAAGTAAGTTATTTTGTGGTACTCACGTTGCAGCCAAGTGGTCCAACTCACTGAACATTCACTTGACCGTCAGAGGCAATTTAGCGCCTTTTTTGTTTCCTTTGGTGCTGGTTCCGCCTTGTGGCTGGAATTGTTTTGTGTAATAGCACTCTTTCGGAACAGTGTTGTGGATGAATCTGCACATTCTTTGTTCTTATGCCTCCTATTGGTTGGAGTTTGTTTTGTGGAGTATTTCATGCAGGACATTGGAGTGATTGGGTCATTTGCACTCATGTAGCAGTCGAATGGGCCGGCTCACTGAAAATTAATTTGACTGCGAGTTAATGCGCACATTTGTCTGTTTGTTTGGTTTGGGGGGAAGTTTGGGGTTTGATTGTTGCACCAATGTTGGAATGTGTTCATTATAAAATTATTTTTGACACACAATCTGTTTTCTTTTAATTTGTCAAAATGTAAAATGTTAATATGAGCGGATTGTCTCTCTCCATGTGGAATGTGAATGGGTTGGGGCACCCATAAAAAGAAGGAAGGTTATTTCTCTTCTTAACAGTACCCCCGCTCCCTATAAGCAGACTACGCAGTCTGCATAGGGAACCAACTCCCAAAGGGGGCACCATCTTACCCTAGAAGGGCACCAGAAAGTCCACCGGCTGCCCTTACTCATAGGTTTTACTTTATTTAAGGACCCGAAAGCAGTTGCGGAACACAGACGATCACTTCATGCTCATATCACGTCCGTCCACCTGGAACTCTGCATAGGGCATAAATTTGGCCAGCAGAAGCCCTGCTTCTTAAATGTAAGAAATATTATATAGTGTTTCTTCAAGAAATGCATCTTTCCCTGCAGGAAGCTGAAAATTTTGGAAAGATATGGGGTGGACATGTTTTCTTTAGTGCTGGCTCAAGTAAGAGCAGGGGAGTCATTACACTGATAAGTAAACATCCACAATTTAAATGTTTCAAACAGATTAAAGATACATTAGGAAGAGTCATTATTGTTTTAGAAGAAATTCAGGGACAAGGTTGATTTTGGCTGATATTTACGCACCTAACGCTGATGATCAGGGCTTTTTATAGACCTATAGAAGGGATGTTGAAAGCCGCTGGCACCCCCCATGATATAATATTGGGAGGAGACTTTAATCTATTGATGGACTCAGTACTTGATCATAATGAAGCAAAAGTGTGTAAGCCCCCTAGGGCAACAATGATGCTTCACAGGATGTGTAAAAATCTTGGTCTTACAGATTTTTGGAGACTTTTGAACCCATCTGGTAGGGACTACACTTTCATCAGTCCATTAGATTTATTCTAGAATAGATTGTTTATATATATCTAATTCCCTCATTTCATCTGTCATTGATTTTTCAGTTGGAAACATCTTATTCTCAGATTACGCCCTAGTGGATTTACAGATGTTGCCACAGAAGGAGAAAAAGAAAAATCCTGAATTGCAAAATCCTGAATTCCAACAAATGTTAAAGGCTGAAATCAGTGTTTATATGGAATCCAACAGGCCCTCAGTATCCTCTGTGGGCATGGCTTGGGAGGCACTTAAGGCAGTTCTTAGGGGTTAGATCATACAGTAGGCCTCATTCACCAAAAAATCCAAAGCACGAGAACTTGTGGAGTTGGAAGGGAATATTAAAAGTGAAGAGCCAGAGCTGAAGTGAAGTGATAAATGTCATCTGATGGCCTCAGAGAATTGACCCGATTGAAATGCAGATATAATACTATTTTTTGGTCCTTGTTTTGTTATGGAAGGTGGAGTTTTGGATATTCAGGATAAGACAGTCATACTTTGAGTTGGGGGACAAAGTAGGGCAAAGATCCAAGCAAGTGTAAGAGTTACCGTCCAATTTCCCTGATTCAGCTAGACGAAAAAATATTGTACAAAATTCTGGCCAACCGATTAAGTATAGTTCTGACATCTCTTATACATATAGATCAGGTGGGGTTTATTCAGGGCCATAGCTCTTCTGATAACGTTAGTCATTTCATCAATATCATGTAGTCAGTGGTGGAGTGCTTGACTCCGGTCACTGCCATCTCACTTGACACTGATAAGGCGTTTGTATGGTAGAATGGGATTATCTTTTTAAGATTTTGGAAATATACAGGTTTGGGAATACTTTAAATGGATGGATTAATTTACTTTATAGACACCTCTTATTTAAACACTCTGGATTGGGGCACCTGGCATTGTTGCCCTCTTTCCCTCTTATTGTTCTGTCTAGCCCTGGAACCATTAGCAGCCACAATAAGAAAGGAAGATGATTTTCCAGGGGTGGTGGCAGGAGGTATGGCGCATAAGCTTTTGCGTTACGCCGATTATATTTTATTATTCATCTCTGACCCCACTAGATTTATGCCTTGGCTCCACAGAAATATTAATTCCTTTTCTAAGTTCTCAGGTCAATTGGTCTAAATCCGAAGCTTTGGCTCTGACAGCGTACTGCCCAGTGACAGCTTTTCAGCCGGGTGTCTTCCAGTGGCCCAAACAGGACATTAAGTATTTGGGCAATTTATTCTAATTTGTGTGATTTAGTTAGAGGTAATTTTGACCCCTTAATAGAAAGGTTTTTGAGCAATGTGGGCAGGTGGGCTTCATTAAATTTTTCTATGATTGGGAAGGTTAATGTTATTAAAATGTATTGTATTCCAAAATGCAACCTGCTACAATCTCTCCCTGTCGATGTCCCCTCTCTTTTTTCAAGCAATTTGATTGCATTGCAAAGACCTTCATTTGGAATGGTAAGCATCCCAGATTACATTTCAATAAGTTACATAGGCCGATTGACAAAGGTGGGTTAGGCCTACCCATTCGGTCTCAGACACTTGGCTCATTGGTCGCTTCCACCTGAGAGAGCCCCTCCTTGGTTTTGTTTTGCACAGGAAGTTCTTGCCCCTATTTCGCCATTGCAAAGCCTTTCTATCAAACTAATCAGAGAAATTGAGCTAGACCCTGTTATCTCGCACTTGCACTTAGAATGGACACAAGTGTCCAGAGAGTTTAATTCGGACATTTATTTAAATGTTGCCTCGAGTATGTGGCTGAACCCAAAATTATATTTTAATAAGTCCCTTTCTGCTGGTCAGAGTGCATTGTGATGGAGGTTAATACACTCGGTGACCTATATGAGAATAGTGTTGAGATCCTTTGAAAATTTGGTTCAACATTTTGGGATTCCCAGATCTCAGATCTTTAGGTATTTACAGCGGCACCATCTGCTCTGTACTATTTTTGGAAGTAGCATACACCCCCCTAAAGTGGCAGATACTCTCGGAGTGGTGATTAATGCTTTTGTAAGAAGTCATGAGATATCAGTGCATTACTCCCTGCTAATTCAGTGTTGGGGGATGGAGATTTAAATTCTATCAAGAGATTATGGGAGAAATACTTAAACTTGGTATTGGAGGAGGGTGTGTGGGCAAGGATTCTGAAGAATGTCAAGTCTGTATCTAGAGATGCAAGGGTGCGCCTTATGCAATTCAATATTTTACATAGATTCTATTGGACCCCCTCTAGATTGTATAGGCTTGGTCTTAAAGACACACCCACCTGCTGGTGACAACAGAGTGTGTGATGTGTGTGTATTGTGTTTGATGTGTTGGGCACTCACACCCAGACTCTGTATTTTAGGCGATGAGGTGTTCATCAATATAGGGGATAGACACATAAAAATATTGGGTCCTGACCAGTGTTAAGGGGATGGAAGATGCCTGGAGCGCCCTCATCTGGGGAATGGTGCGTGGAGATGGGGAGGTGGGCAGCTTTCGAGGAGGTGTCATGTAGAAGGCTGGGGATCTGGGATTCATTTGATGGGAAATAAGGCAGTTATTTGGCATTTTTGGGGGACTTTCTGGGAGGGGCTGTGGGTGGAGAGAGAGGTGTAGTTTTAGATGTGTTGGATTAATATTTTTTTTAATTTATTTTAATTTTAATTTTATTTGTTTATTTTTTTGTGTGTACTTATGTGTGACCATGGGGATGTTCATGGGGGGTCGTGTGGGGTTTATGATTGGGGAGGGGTAGTAGTGGGAGTTAAATGTTGATTCAGTGTATATATGTTTTTTTCTTTAAAAAGTGTAAATGTAAAAAAAAAAAAAAAAAAAAAAAAAAAAAAAAAAGGTGCTCCTTTTACTCTCAGGGTTGCTTTAAAAGTACATAATGATTGAGCCACAATGGATATAGTCGCCATATTTGTCCATTGTCTTTATTGTCCCAATGCTGCTGATGAGATTTTTCCCTGCCATCAGTTGACTTGACATATGCAGTTCTTTGTCTATGCCCATGGATATTTCCCCACAGCAAGAGCACTTTAATGATGCTGTTCTAAATACAAGAACTGCTTATGCTCTATGATAAGCATCTCTTAAGGAGTGTCCCGACCAACATAAACTAAAAGGAGCAATGTTTTCTAAGATGGAAACTGTTCCCTGAACTGTTACCCCAGAAGTGCTGCTTTGATGATGTTCCCAGTATGCAAAGTAATTATGACATGCATAGATCTAAAGATCTTTTTTTGATCTTTTTTTTTCTTTTTGGAGAAGTTTGCCAAACAGAAAAGGACATACATGACTCATGTCTGTATAAGATTTCTCTGAGGTCTCTATTTGTTATAGCAAACACACTGCTAATTGTTGTTAAAGAGTTGTTCAAAGTGTGTTGCTATGCAGTTGCTATGGTGGTCCCTATGGCTCTGGTCCTTCAATGTAAATACAAAGTAAACATTTAACTTTTACTGGTTAAAGATTATAAAAATGGTTCGAAAATTAATAGCATACCTCTCCTCAAAAAGCTGCATGATTTGAGGTTTCATAGCATGGAGCCTGTTACACAGCAAACATTAATAATAAGGGTGAAAGAAATAGTTCACCCAAAAATAAAAATACTCTAACTATTTACTCACACTAATGCCATCCCAGATGTATAGGACTTTCTTTCTTCTGCTGAACACAAGATTTTTAGGAGAAAATCTCAGCTCTCTTGGTTCATTCAATGAGAGTGAATGAGTACAAAATTATTGATGCTCCAAAAAGCATATTAAGGCAACATAAAAAATGACTCCAGTGGTTAAATCTATATCTTCTGAAGCGATATGAAAGGTGTGGGTGAGAAACAGATCAATATTTAATTTGATACATTTTCCTCCCTCTCCAGTAGGTGGCGATATCCACGAAGAATGTGAATCGTCAAAGACAAAGACAAAAGTAGAATAATGTAAAAGTGGAGACTGACGGTAAAAAAAGGACTTAAATATTAATCTGTTTCTCAACCACACCTATTCATGTCTGAAGACGTGAAGATTTAACCACCTGAGTAGGAATTACTTTAATGCTGCCTTAATGTGCTTTTGGAGCTTTAAAATATTTGTACCCATTTACTTGCATTGTGAGCACCAACAGAGATAAGATATTCTTGTAAAACTTTTTTTGTGTTCAACAGAAGAATGAAAGTCATACACATGAGGTTGAGTAAATGATGATAATTTTCATTTTTGGATGAACTCTTCCTTTGAAGGTTTGTTAAGATCTGCAGTCCTAGCAGTAGCAATAGTGATGCTTGTCTTAGAAAACATTTTATTATTTAAGTTACTGTTCATTATGTAATCTGATGCATCCTTAATTAAAGTGCAGTAATAATTTGAGCACAAACACCCACAAATACTGTTCAACAAGACTTAATCTAGCAGCACAGATTGTTGTGTTACACTTTTAAGAAGAGAATATGTGTCTCAGACAGGTCCCTTCAACAGAGATCCTGTTGAGGATGTGACCATCACTAGACATTTCACCTTCTGGGACATGTTGCCTTGATCACTTTCCGTTACACTGAGAGAAAAACAGCGATCTCACGGCTCCTAAAGGAACACGTCTGGCACGTGATTCTCAGTAGAGCCCAGTGTTCCCCTGCAAAACAAGTGGGAACAGTGGATATTTGTATCAGGCAACGTTGCCAATAGAAATGTCTTGAGAATTTGCCACACATCCAGCTTTTACGAAATTGGAGGACAAAAAAATAACATGCCATACAAAAAAAGATTAATTACTTTATATTAAATATTGTAAAAAAAAAATCTCACACAGAAGTGGATAATTACTGGATAAATCACTAAGAAGATTGTACATGTCCATCCAGTGCTGCTGACTTACAGGTAAATGTTTATAGTTGACCCATAAATGAAAATTCTTTCATAATTTACTCCATAATATTAAATTAAACCATAATTTTTCCAATCATCGAAAAATTCGTTCAGAATTGACCATTTCTTCAAGTTGCAACTTTGCACCTGTAGATGATGCCAAATGACCATCTTTAATTGTATTGAACCAAAAGCAGTCATTTATTACCAGAACAAGTCTAAATATCCTTTTATAAAAATTAGCATGTCTACAATTCTATCAAAAGACTTAATACTGGAAAGAGTTTAAGCATCATAAGCATTCCCCCATAAAAGACAACAAAGCATATTTATCATACTGTGAAGTACTGCATGATATTTAATCAAGCTATTCAAAAAAGACACCATTACTTGTGGTGGAGGACGAATCTCAGTTGCCTCAGCATCTGAGACCGTCAATCCGTGCATTTTATCACGTGGCTAGTTGAGCTCGTTACTGCGGAGACGTACCGTGTGTGGAGGCGTCATGCATCCATGCACAACTCACAGCATGCCACACCGAGAGCGAGAACCCCACATTATAGTGACCACGAGGAGTTGACCCCATATGACTCAACCCTCCTTAGCAACCGGGCCAATTTGGTTGTCACTAAGCAATTTGGAGTCACTCAGCATGCCCTGGATTCTAACTCGTGACTCCAGGGGTGGTAGTCAGTTTCAATACTCGCTGAGCAACCCAGGCCCCCTGACCCCTTTTATTGATCGAGATTGATGAACTGAACAAAATTATATGCAGCTCCTCCTCTCGTTCAGTCAGTCAACAGATCGATCATTAACGAGATGACTTCGTTCATGAGCGACATGACCAACTAGTTCAGTGACGGGGTGTATTCATTCAGTGTTTCTTCTAACCAGTGATATACTCCTTCACAGCCCACTCACGAAAGAAATTGGCTCATGCAAAATTTATTGTTTTATTTTCCCTATATTTTTTCAAATGCTGGTTTTAATTTTTACCAAGACAGAAAAAAGTGCAAGAAAAGCCTAATAATATCTTCAAAGCACAACATTTCCATCCATAATTAATGTTATTTTAACTGTATATCTTCAGTCGTTTTTACACATAAATTGGGGGCTATGTTTTGTGCATACCTTTAAACTTTTATTAAGTGCATATCACCAATTTCTCTCCTTGTTGAAAGCGACCGACTCACATGCCGAACTGAACGAATGGCATTCCTCCACTCGTTCAATCGTTCACTAGATCCTCATTCACGAATGAAATGACTGAGTGAGTCTTTAATTTCAGTACATTCAGTTCATTCATGAACGAGGCATCTCATCTCATTCAGACTCAAATGACCGACTAGTACTAGTTCAGTGAAGGGGTGTATTTGTTCAGCGAGTCGAACCAATGGCATGCTGCCTCACAGCCCACACTCAAATGCTGTTGGCTCATTCTATAGTCAGTCTTTAAAGACAGAGCTCATTGGCTTAAAAAGGGAGAGACTTCAGTGAACGAGAAATATGAATCAGTGTATGGAGGTGAATGAGAAAGATTCATTCATATAAAGATTAGATCAAAAAGACAGATTCGTTCACGAACAAAACATCACTACAAACCATAATTGCTCTCTTACATTCAGCCTAGCGTCTCCGTTTGTGTTCCACAGAAGAAACAAAGACATCTGGGTTTAAATCAACATGGTGTTGAATAAATTATGATAGAATTAACATTTTTGGGGGAGCAGTTCATTTACCAGTATCTCTTACTGGTTGTTTTCAATGGGCAATTTGCTGTATTACAGAACTGAACAAATATATACATCAGACATCATGAATGCTGTATGTTCTTGCAGCCACTGTGCATTTGGCACTTGAAGTTTGCTGAAGGCCTGGAATAGATCATACAGCACTGCTTGATAATTAGACACCAACAGGTCAAATTGCACAAGAGGGAATTTTTGCACATGGGCATCATCTTTGGGGAGAGAAGCAAACTCACTTTTTGCTAATGATGCCTGGCTTTGCCCGCTCCCTTCTGAGTTTCCGTGGAGCTAATCTGCTGGAACATTGCCACTGTTGAGACTGTTCAAGTATTTTGGTCCCTTTGCATGCAGATTCTCAAGACACAGATAATGAAGGAAGCAACTTATATGTCTCGCAAAGAGAAAAATGCAATTTTAACAGGTTGTGTTCAAATTCATTGAAAGAAAAGATTAGGCTCTACAAGCACAGTTTAGCTTTAAAGTTTAGTGAGCATAATATGTTCTATAGGTTTAGCATTGATCATAGGCCTATATAAATGAATGCTATTATGATTATTAGAGTAATATATAGAAAATAAATAGAAAAGTATGCTCTGCATATACAGAATGTAAAGCAATCTAAACTTGCTTTTTTATCCACTGATTTAAAGGTCTTGTAACAAATTAGGCATGATTAAATTGCTCAATGGTTGTTCTTTCACAGCTTTTCCAGTTATGTTTAACTAAAGTTGTCTATTTTTAGAGCATTAACGGTAATTCTCAGTATCCCTGAATTGCTGTATAGTTAAAGAAAATAAGAAATGACAAAGGAATAAGAATTAATTGAGCACGAAGATTTGAATATAAATCTGATTATAGCCTAATTTATATTACATATGCACTGCAGGCATCAGTCTGTGCGCATGTTGATAGAAACTGTTTGTGCTTACTCAAACATGCACGCTCTGTGTCTCTCTCTCAGCTACATATCTATATAATGTTTTATTTATTCTTGTTTATTACATGTTTCCATAATGTATTAAATAGCATATATAATTAAATAAATAAAACATTTTTAAAAACACTGGGGCCCTCAAGGCTAAAAGAATCCTGCTTTGTGGCCCCCAGGCTTTCCAAAGTTTAGAATCCCTGACATGAGTAAAGGGTTATTATTGTGGATAGCATAGTTTAACTTAAATGGTCTTGGAAGAATTTGATATGAAATGTTTGACTTTATATTGAAATAAATGGCTTTTGATCACAGACTTTGGAATCAAATCTGAGCAGTTTTTGACATTGCTGAGATCTCCTCTGAAACACAATAATGCAGACATGGGCAACATATGGCGGCTCATTTATCGTAAAAGCGTTTTTTTTTCATTGGATATTTCAGTTGACTTGCATTTGGACCTAACGTGTCTCCACAAGCGTTTAACATGCTCAGGGTTCCCAGATAATAGACGCAACACCCCTAGTTTGAGATTTATACTTGCGCAAATTGGAAATATTGCGCCTCATGTTATACTTATTTTGTGCAATCCGGCAACCATGCACACGAGTGTGTCTTTTATATCTCTCGCTTTCCCCTTTGAACAAATTTAGTTCAAGGAAAAGTGTTACTATGGCTACACTGTGTCCATTCTTGAGGCTGCTTGTGATGTTTGTTGCTACTTTGCAGGTAAACCTTCTCAGTGATTAAATTAAATATAAAAGTAGATCTCGGCATCATTGACATGCAAGCAATAGCAAGCCAGAGATGAATATGTATATGTATTTTTTATTTGTGCCATTTAGAAATGTTGAAGTCCCTTCACACCTGTATGTTAATCTAACTCTTGCAGTAATAATTTATCATAGTCATGCAGCCGGTGTTATTTAGTTGTGTGCTGAAAGTCAAACCATCGAGGAGACCTGCAGCAAGACCCTTTTAGCATTTAAATGGGTAATGTTTTAGAAAAAATAAGAAAACTCGCCCGGTTGGCCCAAATATTAAAAGTTTTATAAATAAAAAAAATACTACAATTATTAAAACAGACCCCTGATGTAGAGATTGTTAAATTGAATAATAAATTATCAGGGAAGTAGAGATGGAAAAATAAATTTATAAGCTCAGCCTTTTTTCAGTTTTTTAATGCCTGATAGAAAAGTATCTACCTTTGTAGAGCAATAAAATACTTTAGGCAATTGCAGAATAGTCCCATTAGTCACAAATACATTTATGAAAATAGAGTACACAACTATTTCTGGGCTTAAATGTTACAGTTAAAAAAGTTAAAAGTTATCTCAAAAGGAATTCAATGTGCCCCCCCCCCCCCCCCCCATGCACTGCTTAAAGCCAGATGTGGCCCCTTTACCAAAATAGTTGCCCACCCCTACTATAGAGGATACACATGTGAATTACCAGATTCTCTTTAACAGGAGAATACTGTATTCTGAGAAGCAGGAGACTTAAAGTCTCCATTTGTTTTAAAGTGAATCACATTACTGTCTAGGACGGAAAAAAACTTTTCAAATAATTTATGATTATTCTTTCCAATGGAATAGCCGCAAGAGAAACTAATTTTGCACATGATATTTCTTTCAGGCCCACTATCAGTAAACAGTTTTTTTAGATACATTAAAATTAGTCACCTAGTTTAGAATACATACTACCATGTGCCATTGCATATAGTAAATTTCGATTTCCAAAAATGTACTTATACAATTCTCTATTTAGTATTCAGAGAACATCCTACCACACAAAGTCAAGAGATCTGTGTCATTTTCAAACTCTGGTAACAGCACGTAACATGACAAATGGTAGGCTACTGTACCTCAATGACTGCATGTTGAAATGATTTTACGAATGTTGCTTGCATTGCATATGCTCATACTTGGGGTTAGAAATCTGAATGCCTAATCTTAAATATTACATTTTGCCACATAACCACCCATGACACCATAGTGCGGTGATGGTGGGTTTTGCACAGATGTGTATGACTTTCTTCTGCTGAACACAAACAATGATTTTTAAAAGAATATTTCAGCTCTGTTGGTCCAAATGTTGGCCAGAACTCTGAAGTTCCAAAAAGGGAATAAAGTCAGCATAAAAGTAATCCATATGACTCCAGTGGTTTAATCCGTCTTCTGAAGCGATATGATAAGTGTGGGTGAGAAACAGATACATTTTTAAGTTCTTTTTTGCTATAAATTATCCTCCCTGACCAGCAGGTGGCAATAAGCACAAAGAAAGTGAGTCGACAAATAGAATGTGAAAGTGGTTTATATTTATAGTTAAAAAAAAAAGTTACTTATATTGATCTGTTTCTCACCCACACTTATCATTTAGCTTCTGAAGACATGGATATTTTTGGGTGAACTATCCCTTTGCTTTAAAAATCAATTTACTAGGATCTGTTCTGCTTGTGAAATAATGGGGCCTAGTGTCTTTGTCTGAGACCATGTACTGTACTGCATAGTAATTATGAGAATTTAGATGCTGTGTGTTTGGAACCTAGAAATTAAATGACAGAAATCTCTTCCCTTTAAAATTTAGGAAATTTAATGAAATTTAGGAATCGTTTGCAACAGAATGAGCACATTCTAGCCATCTGAGTCCCACTCTCTCCTGAGAGTTTTGTCGCCTTGTAATTCTGCTAGCAGCAGTTATCTAGATAGAACATCATTATACACCTAAACTATAAAATTTGACAAGTAACATGTTATTGCCTGTGATTAAATCATGAGGTAATTTTCAACTCAATAAACTTCAACCTTAGTAGAGAATGAGTGAGTGCTACTAAAGGAAGACGTCATATCCTAAGTAATGTACTGAGGCAACTCTGCCTTTAATATGCTTTTATGCAACCAAGCAACAACTTAAGTTATGTGCACTCCATAACATTACAGAAAACAATACAAATGCAGTGTGCATAAGCTTTAACAGGCACTGCTACTGATACAGGAAATGTGTGTTAGAATTACTAATTTAATTAGTAAAAGTAAGATTGCAATTTTTCAAAACACACAAATGATACGGATAAAAGTAAGTCTATTGAAAAATAATAGTGAAACTTATTTTAACTCTTTCTTTTAAGTGGGGGGAAATCCTTTTCGTCTGTAAGTGGAGATGTTGCACTTTTTCATTAAACCTTTTGGTACATTAACCACTCTCAGTGCTGTAACAGTTTATACACCTAAACAAAAACAATATTTGTGATGAAAATGTCAGGGGAAAATATGACTCATTGGTATCTAAAGCAAAATTCAAGAGATTAATTAGCATTTATTTCCTTCTGCTTCTTTAATCATGAACACAACCACTGCTGCATGGAGTGACATATTAAAAACAATTCATTTGAAGTTATGTTTACCTGAACCACATTGGAACAACAGAGGTATCTAAGTAACCTAGCAACTGTTGTCAGGTTTTAAATTCTATTACTACAAAGGCATTACAGTAAAGGGATAGTTCACCCTCGAATTCACTCACCCTCATGTTGTTCCAAACCTGTATTACTTTCTTTCCTCGGTGTAACACAAAAGGAGATGTTAGGCAGAATGTTAACCTCAGTCACCATACATTTTCTTTGTATGAAAAAATATAGAATGAGTACAACATTCTGCCAGACATCTCCTTTTTTGTGTGTTATTAAGAGAAATGAACATCATGACACTTGTCTCTGATTATGATGAAGACCAGAAATGCTCTACTTACCATAAGCTGAGTCAAATGAGTCTCAAAGGCAGTGAAAGCTGGGACACTGTCCACTCTCTGTCCTTGGGATAAAAGACACAAGGCATCACATGAAGTTAGTCTTTACTTAGATATGGATACAATATCTAGGTGACATGCCCACTCCATGTCCCCTTTTAAAAGGTTGTATTAAATCACACTTCTTTTGGGTCTATAGGATTTTAAAGGGATTCCATTGTTTTCGTGCAGGTTGCACTTCACGTCCCTGCAGAATATGAAATAGTCATACTGGGCAAGGACACTATGTAGGCCAGCCTTTAAATGGGTGAGGATGCACTCTCAATAGATTTTCTGGCATTAACTCCCTAAGCAAAGTTTGTCTTACTTAAGGAAGCTATCTGAATGCATTAAAGAAAATCACCATGAGTGAATGGGCCGCTGTCTTAGAGAGTATTGTTTCATAAATGTAGACCAGCAATGCTGCTCTTTCTTTCTGAATGGCTGCCATGGCAACAACCACATGACTGTTTCAAAACTCAGACTGAACTCATATCTCTGTTCATTGTGCGCCCAGTTGCAGGTGGAATCAGCTATGCTACAGAGAAGCAAAGTAATGCAACATCAAGCTTACCAACCCATTCTGCCCTGTGGCAATAAATATTTGCAATACAGATGGGACAAAAACTGCTTTGACATGCACAGGGACAAGGTAAACTGTTGAATGGCTGATTTATTACTTTACTACAATAATATCACTTGCAAGAGTACTAAATGGTATTAACATATTTTTTGGGGCATGTACCATAATAATACCACAGTGTTTTTTGAAGTATATTGGAGCACCATGTTAATACCATGGTATATGAATATGGTAATAATATATTCTAATGACCATGGTATTACCATCTGCACTGTACCATGGTACTGCCTCAGTACTTTTGTGAAGCATATGACCTAGCAAAATACAATTTTATGTATTAAAGGTTAATTTACTGAGTGTTATAATAACTGCTGCATCATTAATTGTAACACACACTATAATATTCCAAGGTCAAATCTGCAAAACCAACTATTAGCACAAGTCCCCCAAAGACCTATGGCCATCTACTTGTCAAGCTGAAGAAACAACAGGTATCTTTAATTTGATCACCAAAAGTTGACATTTCCACCATATACCTATAAGAAAGACATGAGAAAACATGTGCATATGTACCATATTAGTTATCAAACTTCAAACATCATTCTCTCACCTGTATCGCCAGCTTGAAGAAGAACGGGTTACGAGAATCAAAAGAGAAAATCGCATGCTCCTAGACAAAATGTCCCATATAATGCAGACCGTTGGGGGAGTTGACAGTAAAAATGATTACATGAAAAAAAGGTATGCTGGGTTTACATCTAATCCACAATGTACATGTAATATACTGTAAGACTCCAGAGATATTAAAATATTTTCAATTAAGATATAATGTATGCAAATATTAAAATATATGCACTTTTTGGATTCTGTTTCAGTCTCAGCAGAGACAAAAGACAGCTGGAGCTGCTCCACATCACTAAAGAGAATCAGAGGATCCTTCAGCGCTTGTCCTCCTGCAGGCCACATTACAGCATTCAGGTGTGGCACGAGCAGTGGTTTAAAAACCTTCAGCTCATAAATAGTATAGGGAGATACCCGCGTCTATACTACTCACAGGTGAGCAGGACAGTATTAAAATGTTCAGTAAGAGAAGATCATATTCCCACTCTCATGCATACTTAATACTTGATGCCAATTTTATCTATGCATTTAATTATTTGTGCACATTTATGCATACTTAACTGTGCAAACCATAAGTTGTTTTTTTTCATATCCTATGTTTTCAAAGGGATCCTCATTGCCACCGATTTCAGCAGTCCGACGTGGGACGGTACACAGTAACAGAGTAAAGAACCAGAAAACAGCAAGGAATGTGCATGAAGAGCCTGCTGGCATTGGGAATGAGGTGGCACAGCATAATGAGAGGGAGTGTGATGAGAAGACAAAATCTGAAGACAATGTTGCTTCTGAAGATGAAGCATAATTAATCTGCAGAGCACAGTGTAACAGTGAAGATTAACTCTTAAAGATTATTGTTTTCTATAAAAGACTGGTACCAAACTTTATTTAATGGGTGAACAGTTGTGCTCAGGACATATATTCAACGGTTCAATGACTTGGCTGGCAAATAAAATATAAAAATTCTACTAGGGGCCACTGTACTGTTAACGTCCCATGCTACACAACAAATCAACACTTTTTCAAGATTATTATATTATTATATTATATTATACTGTTTAAGACCACCACAAATTAAGAAACAAATAAAATAAACAAATGATTCAATGAGACGTTTTATCAACACATTCTGTATGCTCGTGTGAAAGATATGGTTTATTTGGCTCTAAAATTGTACTGAATGCAATTTTTATGGGGGTTCACTCGAAGTGTTATGCCTGACTGCGCGATCATAATACTGATCGAGCGCTCTGTGATTGACTCAGTGTGTCTGATGAAGTGGCTGAACATCACAAGGGTGGAATTAGCTGGAAATGTTATTCTGTTAGATGCACTAGGGATTGATGTCGTCTTTACACAGCTGACATAGAGATGGTGTAAACAGCGACGACGCAGGTACATGTGGCCTTTATGTTATGTCGTGACAGTAAAGGTGTGTTGGTATTAAGCTGCATCAGTGAATCAGACAGCTAGCTTTGCTAACTTTACTCTGGCATCTGATGTGTGAAATAGGAAATGTGAAATTTTTTCCCCCGCAAATATCGTTTGAGTTAAATCTAGTGAGTTCTATATTAAACCATATAAAGTTAAGCAGATAATAGATTAGATCATCTCAAATAAAAACAACTGCCCACAGCATCCCTGCTTAAAAGTGACAGTTCTTTGTATTTGTTGGACCTCTAGAATTATTTTGTGTCTTAATATGCACATCCATGTGTAGTTTGTTACAAGCTATACTTTAGATATCATTTTTAAAAAGTAAACTCCAGCGGTATATTAATTTAATTATCCTACTATGGTGAAGGTTCGGCTCGTGAATATTAATGACGTAGCAGGAAGTTTGGCGAGGAGACTTACTTGATTGGGTCAAAGGCAGACGATGGCGCGAGGCCGCTTGTCAGCTGACTAGATAACGAAGCCTGTTAGGTGAAGGGTTGGCTCATTACATATTAATTAGGTAACTTGGTTGGACGCTCTTACTTGTAAAGCCAAAATAACTTAATTATATTCATGAGCAAGCCTTCAACATAGTACTAATGTCCACGAATCACATGACATTCTGAAACCCATGCTGCTTTGTCCATTACAGAGCCTTAAGTCACTTACAGTTATCAGAATCAGAGAATGAGATTTATTGCCAAGTGTTTTCAAGTACAACATGGGTTTTTTTTGGGTTGATGGAAGAAACAAGTGCACACAGAACATAACATTGAGACACAGAATATAAAACAAGGTAAGAGGTAATAGACATACAAAAAATAGGACATGTAACAGAATGGCGTATGTGCAAGTGGTAATCTAGTTATGGGTGCAACAATTTATTTTCAATCCGATACCAATAATTTCACGTCCAATATAGTCGATACTGATACCAATAGCGACACTTCAATTAAATCTATTTTCTTTATTTATGTTTATTGATTTCTTGGGATAAAATTTGTCATTTAAAATATTATGTAAGTCGTTATTACTTTTTTTTTTTTTTTTTTTTACATTTGTGAGCCTAAGCAGAAAATTATTAGACTTGTTTACCCTTACAAAAATTAACCATGGTTTTACTACACTAACTATAGTTTAACAATGGTATTTGGTTAAACCATAGTTACCACACAATTAACTATGTTTACTAATACAATATTACTGTTGTAAAACCATGGTTTCAGCCCCCCAAAAAAACATGGTTACTACAATATTACTTTAGTAAGACCATAAGCAATGTCACCTTTAGATATGTTGTTATTTTAGTGTGAATTTACTCCAGAAGCTGTTTCTCTGATTTTGTATCATTACCTCTTCAAGGCACTGCTTCCTCTTGTTTGAAAGAGTCATGTGATGGCACAAGCGCTTGCCTGCTTGTTTCTTTCAGCATGCATGTTAAGATGAGCGGAAGAAGAATTAGTTCCCATCCTCCACAAATAATTGCTAATGGAGCCTAATCCTTTTTATTTCACTTTGAAGCTTATGATTATTCTTCATGTTCAATATAACCGAATACTAATATCCCTAGTTAAAATATTTTTTTTATAATCAATATTTATGTGTGATTATCTGTATTTTTTATATAACACCAGTATCAGAAGTATCGATACTTTAGGATCGATACGCCCATCCCTAGTGGTAATATATGTGCATTGGAGGGGTATGAACAGTTATTGAATTAAAGATGCGAATTTATATATGTACATGAGATATGTACAGTATTTACATTATTGCACTATGGGGGAGTCCTGAGGCAGTTTAATTGTTCATGAGGAAAATGGCCTGAGGGTAAAAACTGTTCTTGTGCCTGGATCTCATGGCACTCAGTGCTCTGTAGTGCTGGCCAGATGGCAACAGTTCAAAGGGAGTGGGCAGGGTGTGGGGGGGTCCAGAGTGATTCCACCTGCACATTTCCTTACTCTGGAGATGTACAGGTCTTGGAGGGTGGGCAGGGGGCACCAATAATCCTCTCAGCAGTCCTGACTGTCTGTTGTAGTTTCCTTCTATCTGATTTGGTGGCTGACCCAAACCAGACATTTATAGATGTACACAGGACAGACTTAATGATTGCCAAGTAGAACTGTGTCAGCAGCTCCTGTGGCAGGTTGAAGTTCCTCAGCTGGCAAACGAAGTACAACCTCTGCTGAGCCTTCTTCACAATGGAGCCTATGTGGGTGTCCAACTTCAAGTCCTGAGAGATATTAGAGAGATATTATAACACCACTGCTGCCACTATGCTGTTCAGGATTGTGTGGGGGGATTTCTCCTGATGTCCAATATCATCTCCACTCTGAGTGTGTTCAGCTCAAGGTTGTTATGATCGCACCAGACAGCCAGCTGGTCAACCTCCCATCTGTATGCAGAATTGTCACCGTTGCGGATGATGCTGGTGACTGTGGTGTTGTCGGCAAACTTCAGGAGTTTAACAGTGGGGTCTTTTGCAGTGCAGTCATTTGTGTACATGGAGAAAAGCAGTGAAGAGAGAACTTATCCCTGAGGAGCACCAGTGCTGATAGTGAGGGTCCCGGAAAGGAGTTTCCCCAGTCTCACTAGCTGCTGCCTGCTGCCTGTCTGTCAGAATGCTGGTGATCCATTGACAGATTGGGGTGGGCATGGAGAGCTGGGTCAGTTTGGTTTAGAGAAGATCAGGCATGATGATATTGAATGCTGAACTAAAGTCCACAAATAGGATCCTTGCATATATCCCAGGTCTGACGAGGTGTTTGCATGATATAATGCAGTCCCATATTGACAGCATCATCCACAGACCTGTTTGCTCAGTAAGCAAACGGAAGGGGGTCCAGCAGTGGTCCATTGATGTCCTTCTGGTAGGCCAAAACCAGTCTCATAAACGACTTCATGACCTCAGATATTAGAGCTAAAGTTCTGTAGTCATTAAGTCCTGCTTTTTTTTTTTTGTGGACTGTAATGATGGTGGAGTGTTTGAAGAAGCAGGGAACTTCACACTGCTCCAGTGATCTATTGAAGATCTGTGTGAAGATAGGGGCCAGTTGGTCAGCACAGACTTTCACCTGCCCAATCTTCACACAGATCTTCAATAAATCACTGGAGCAGTGTGATCTGCAGTTAGTCTAAAGTAAATATGACATGCTCAATGGGAGGGAGTGCAGTGGCTTTTATTGATGATTATATTATTATTATTAGTTATTTGCTTCTCACTGGCATGCCTGCAGAGATCAAGACACTGAGGAATCATTACATTTACTGACTATTGAACTGATGTTCCACTGTGCCAAAGTCCTTCTGTTGTAAGAGTAACTTCACAGCGTGCCTTGCAATCTCATGATGTTTTCCTGTGTTTTTGTTTTTTTCTGTAGTCAGCAGGCCTTAGAAATCACATGTCTTTTTAAGTGTGATGTTCACTTCCTGTAATTCACATGATTAACATCTTCCAATAAGCTCCTGTACTCGGTCTGTAGAGTTTTGATCTCAGAGGTTTTGGTTAGAATGTGGATTCTAGTAACTGATAAATGATTGACCAACAGGTACAGTGACAGAAATAGGCTTCTTCCTCATCCTCTGCGATGGACTGGAGCTCTGAGCCACCACTCTCGCCTACCAGTACTTCCCACCTCACACACTTCAAACCCCTGACCCCTGAGCAGGATGAGCCACCCCTGCGCTCTGCCTACAGCTCCTTCGTCAGTCTATTCCGCTTCAACAAAGGTAAAGCACAGTTATTTTGTCCATCATGTTTTATGAAATTTTTTGACAGTGCTCCATTTAATTGTTTGATAGCACTTATTTGGAAGCATAGTAATTTTGTTTTTCATGGACTTTTGTGGTCTGTGCACACAATTTTTTGTGCAACATTTACCAACCCGAATGCTTTTCTAAACCCATATAATTTTCTTTCCTACGTGTAACAAAAGAAAGATGTCAGGCAGAATGTTAGCCTCAGTCCCCATTTACTTTTTTGTATGGAAAATATATGCAGTGAAAGTGAATGGTGACTCCACAGAAGAAAGTCATAGGGTTTTTTTTTTAGGGGTCAATTTTTATTTTTGAATGAGTGAATGAATGTTACATAGCACTTTTCTGACACTACACTCAAAGCGCTTTACACAGTGAACAGGAGACTCTCCTCAACCACCACCAGTGTGCAGCATCCACCTGGATGATGGGACACAGCCATAGTGCGCAAGTACGCTCACCACACATCAGCTATTGGTGGAGAGGAGAGAGTCATTGAGCCAATTAATGGATGGGGATCATTAGAGGCCATGATTGTGAAGGGCCAGTGGTGGGAATTTGGCCGGACACCAGGGTTACACCCCTGCTCTTTACGATAAGTGCCCCAGGATTTAAATGACCACAGAGTGTCAGGACCTCGGTTTAACATCTCATCCGAAGGACGGTGCCTTTTTATAGTATAGTGTCCCCGTCACTATACTGGGACATTTGGACCCACACAGACCAAAGGCTGAGCACCAACTGCTGGCCTCCTTAATACCTGTTCCAGCTGCAACCTTAGTTTTCCCCAGGAGGTCTCCCATCCAGTTACTGGCCAGGCTCAGCACTGCTTAGCTTCAGTGGGCAACCGGTCTTGAGCTACAGGGTGATATTGCTTGTTGGGTGAACCATCACTTTAATCACACATTTAAAAGCATAATCAATTAGATTTTAAAACTATAGGTATATCTGGAATTAGCCACAACATTAAAACCACCTGCCTAATATTGTGTTGGTGTCACTTGTGCCACCAAAACAGTGCCAACTGAATAGCATTCTAAGACACTTCTTCTTACCACAATTGTACAGAGCGGTTATCGGAGTTACCTTTAGACTTTGTCAGTTCGAACCAGTCTGGCCATTCTCTGTTGACCTCTCTCATCAACAAGGCATTTCCATCCACAGAACTGCCACTCACTGGATGTTTCTTGTTTTTGGCACCATTCTGAGTAAATTCTAGAGACTGATTTGTGTGAAAATCCCAGGAAATAAGCAGTTACAGAAATACTCAAACCAGCCCATCTGGCACCAACAATCATGCCACAGTCGAAATCACTGAGATAAATTTTTTTCCCCATTCTCATGGTTGAGCTGAACATTAACTGAAGCTCCTGACCCATATCTGTGTGATTTTATGCACTGCTGCCACACGGTTGGCTGATTAGATAATTGTTGGTGCCAGACGTTCCTGGTTTGAGTATTTCTGTAACTGCTGATTTCCTAGGATTTTCACACACAACCAGGTGCGTCACTAGACCCCTTTTACTGGGGCACGTGCCCCAGTATAATTCTTCTGTGCCCCAGTAAAAGTTCAAGTTTGAGTTTTAACAATTAACTTTTTTGTCAGTGCATTCATTTAGATTGATAATCCCAGAAAAATTAAATGGATCCATTTAAATGCAACGCAGTAACCCACCCAATCAATGCTTGTAAAAGCAACGCAGTTTAACCGATAATACAAATCTGATGCATGCTTGCAGAAATTCATGTCCGTGCGGCGCGTGCCTGTGCGCTTCCTACAACCAAAGCCACCGCAGCGTGCACAGCCACACACACAAGTCCAGGGGGTGGTTGCACCAGCTATACATACATTACAACTTAGCCTAGTTGTGGCGTAAATGGGCACTAAGTCACAACTTGCACACCACTAAATATTTGAGTGTTGTACCATTAATCTTAGGTTGAACGTAACCTTACATATAAACTAAATATTTACGGAAGACTCCGACCAGGAGTAACGTTTGGAATTAAACGGACTCATTTAATGACATCAATGTTTTGCGTGATAGTCATTAATCATTTCGACATATATTTTGTAGTATATATATATATATATATATATATATACATATATATATATATATATACATATATATATATATATATACTATATATATATATATATATACATATATATATATATATACATATATATATATATATATATATATATATATATATATATATATATATATATATATATATATATATACATATATATATATATATATACACTACCGTTCAAAAGTTTGGGGTCACATTGAAATGTCCTTATTTTTGAAGGAAAAGCACTGTACTTTTCAATGAAGACAACTTTAAACTAGTCTTAACTTTGAAGAAATACACTCTATACATTGCTAATGTGGTAAATGACTATTCTAGCTGCAAATGTCTGGTTTTTGGTGCAATATGTACATAGGTGTATAGAGGCCCATTTCCAGCAACTATCACTCCAGTGTTCTAATGGTACAATGTGTTTGCTCATTGGCTCAGAAGGCTAATTGATGATTAGAAAACCCTTGTGCAATCATGTTCACACATCTGAAAACAGTTTAGGTCGTTACAGAAGCTACAAAACTGACCTTCCTTTGAGCAGATTGAGTTTCTGGAGCATCACATTTGTGGGGTCAATTAAACGCTCAAAATGGCCAGAAAAAGAGAACTTTCATCTGAAACTCGACAGTCTATTCTTGTCCTTAGAAATGAAGGCTATTCCATGCGAGACATTGCTAAGAAATTGAAGATTTCCTACAACGGTGTGTACTACTCCCTTCAGAGGACAGCACAAACAGGCTCTAACCAGAGTAGAAAAAGAAGTGGGAGGCCGCGTTGCACAACTGAGCAAGAAGATAAGTACATTAGAGTCTCTAGTTTGAGAAACAGACGCCTCACAGGTCCCCAACTGGCATCTTCATTAAATAGTACCCGCAAAACACCAGTGTCAACATGTACAGTGAAGAGGCGGCTGCGGGATTCTGGGCTTCAGGGCAGAGTGGCAAAGAAAAAGCCATATCTGAGACTGGCCAATAAAAGAAAAAGATTAAGATGGGCAAAAGAACACAGACATTGGACAGAGGAAGACTGGAAAAAAGTGTTGTGGACAGATGAATCCAAGTTTGAGGTGTTTGGATCACAAAGAAGAACGTTTGTGAGACGCAGAACAAATGAAAAGATGCTGGAAGAATGCCTGACGCCATCTGTTAAGCATGGTGGAGGTAATATAATGGTCTGGGGTTGCTTTGGTGCTGGTAAGGTGGGAGATTTGTACAGGGTAAAAGGGATTCTGAATAAGGAAGGCTATCACTCCATTTTGCAACGCCATGCCATACCCAGTGGACAGCGCTTGATTGGAGCCAATTTCATCCTACAACAGGACAATAACCCTAAACACACCTCCAAATTGTGCAAGAACTATTTAGAGCAGAAGCAGGCAGCTGGTATTCTATCGGTAATGGAGTGGCCAGCGCAGTCACCAGATCTGAACCCCATTGAGCTGTTGTGGGAGCAGCTTGACCGTATGGTACGCAAGAAGTGCCCATCCAACCAATCCAACTTGTGGGAGCTGCTTCTGGAAGCGTGGGGTGCAATTTCTCCAGATTACCTCAACAAATTAACAGCTAGAATGCCAAAGGTCTGCAATGCTGTAATTGCTGCAAATGGAGGATTCTTTGACGAAAGCAAAGTTTGATGTAAAAAAAATCTTATTTCAAATACAAATCATTATTTCTAACCTTGTCAATGTCTTGACTCTATTTTCTATTCATTTCACAACGTATGGTGGTGAATAAGTTTGACTTTTCAGGAAAACACAAAATTGTTTGGGTGACCCCAAACTTTTGAACGGTAGTGTATATATATACATATTTTTATTAAATATGTGTATGTGTATATATATATATATATATATATATATATATATATATATATATACTAGAAAATATGTCGTTAAACCGCATTAAACCGTTCAAACGGTACAGTTTTCAGTTTGCGTCGTCAAGTGTCAACATATACGAAATACACTCACCTAAAGGATTATTAGGAACACCTGTTCAATTTCTCATTAATGCAATTATCTAATCAACCAATCACATGGCAGTTGCTTCAATGCATTTAGGGGTGTGGTCCTGGTCAAGACAATCTCCTGAACTCCAAACTCAATGTCAGAATGGGAAAGAAAGGTGATTTAAGCAATTTTGAGCGTGGCATGGTTGTTGGTGGCATGGTTGCCAGACGGGCCGGTCTGAGTATTTCACAATCTGCTCAGTTACTTGGATTTTCACGCACAACCATTTCTAGGGTTTACAGAGAATGGTGTGAAAAGGGAAAAACATCCAGTATGCGGCAGTCCTGTGGGCGAAAATGCCTTGTTGATGCTAGAGGTCAGAGGAGAATGGGCCGACTGATTCAAGCTGATAGAAGAGCAACTTTGACTGAAATAACCACTCGTTACAACCGAGGTATGCAGCAAAGCATTTGTGAAGCCACAACACGCACAACCTTGAGGCGGATGGGCTACAACAGCAGAAGACCCCACCGGGTACCACTCATCTCCACTACAAATAGGAAAAAGAGGCTATAATTTGCAAGAGCTCACCAAAATTGGACAGTTGAAGACTGGAAAAATGTTGCCTGGTCTGATGAGTCTCGATTTCTGTTGAGACATTCAGATGGTAGAGTCAGAATTTGGCGTAAACAGAATGAGAACATGGATCCATCATGCCTTGTTACCACTGTGCAGGCTGGTGGTGGTGGTGTAATGGTGTGGGGGATGTTTTCTTGGCACACTTTAGGCCCCTTAGTGCCAATTGGGCATCGTTTAAATGCCGCGGCCTACCTGAGCATTGTTTCTGACCATGTCCATCCCTTTATGGCCACCATGTACCCATCCTCTGATGGCTACTTCCAGCAGGATAATGCACCATGTCACAAAGCTTGAATCATTTCAAATTGGTTTCTTGAACATGACAATGAGTTCACTGTACTAAAATGGCCCCCACAGTCACCAGATCTCAACCAAATAGAGCATCTTTGGGATGTGGTGGAACGGGAACTTCGTGCCCTGGATCTCCATCAACTGCAAGATGCTATCCTATCAATATGGGCCAACATTTCTAAAGAATGCTTTCAGCACCTTGTTGAATCAATGCCACGTAGAATTAAGGCAGTTCTGAAGGCGAAAGGGGGTCAAACACAGTATTAGTATGGTGTTCCTAATAATCCTTTAGGTGAGTGTATATAAGATTAAAATGAATAAAATTCTATTTTTCCAGCCTGTTGTATTAGCATTTATTTATCACCCCGTATTTATTTTAGATACAGTTCCTATATATTGTTATTTACACTGGGCAAATATACAATTTATTGAATCTACTTTTATTACGTATCATATTTTAATGGGGATAAAATGTATTACAGCTGACAGTTACAGTAAGGTTTGAACATCAACTGTAGCAAGATAAAACTGAAATTCACGGCTTTTTAACACTTCTGTGTATAAATTTAAAGGCTTTTTATTGGATCAATACAGGTAAACGTCATATTATGCGACTACGCATTACTTTATGTAGAGTTAACGACCTATTAGTTCTTGCCTTAAGAACAGGTGGTGCAACAGAATTAAGCACTGACTTGATTACAAACTAACTAGTAAGTCCTTAATGTGAACTTTACCTCCTAACTTATGTGAGAACTTACGCACAGCTGGTACAACCCTATCCATATGTCGGCACGTAAGTCAGAATTAAGGTAGGCTATGAAAACATGATGAAATTAAAGTATGTTTCTAAATAATTCTGATTGGCTCCTGTATACAGATGGACATCAGCAGGCCCGCATTAACCTGCCGTCAGGCCCTGGGGCTGAGAGGTTTTGTAGGCCCACAATAAAAAAAAAAGTCTAATGACCACCTTTGTCTATATACAACAAAAGCAGAAATAAGTTTCTCTCGGGGAGATATAACCTAACGAAGACAGTATTCCATAAAAAAAATCCACAACAATAAAAGTATTAATTTCTTTCCCAACATGTTTTTTTTTTTATATAAATTCTTACTAACCGCAAGCTTTTGAATGGTAGTGTATAATGCTACAAAAGTTTCTATTTCAGGTAAATGTAGTTCTTTTGAACTTTCCATTCATCAAGAGTCAAAAAAAAAATGTACACAACTGTTTTCAACATTGATAATAATCATAAATGTTTGTTGAGCATCAAATCATATGAGAATGATTTCTGAAGGATCATGTGATGAAGACTGTAATGATGGTGAAAATTCAGCTTTAATCGCAGAAATAAATTATATTTTATTGTATTATTATTTTAAATTGTAATAATATTTCATAGTATTACTGTTTTTAGTATATTTTCGATTTTAGTGCATACGATTTGTACATAACGTTAGTTACGTCCAGTAGGAGGCGGGAAAGGACTGTTCTGAGTGAGTAAGTCAGTCAGCAGACTTCAACTATTTCAGTGAAAAAGGCTGCTTTATTCAGGAACAAACAATGCTATGGCTATCAATGTCAATCATTGCTATTTCAAGAGTGAATCCCGCATAAATACGGCGCTCTTTAGATGTGGGGCGAGGCGTTTACATTTTGAAGAGACATGGCAACTAGCCTATAAACAAACTTAATATAAATTATTGTAAATAATTAATTCACAAAATTTACCGTATCCATTTCATGCATTTAATCAGCTAAAATATCTGAGAGACCCCTCTAAGTCTATTTTTTACTTCTTATGGGGGGTCCCGGATCCCCCCTCAATTCGAGCACTGCTCTTCCCGCACCTGGTCCTCCTCTTTTCCAGGTAAGCGAGGTAAATGTCCTCCGGTCTGTCCGTCCCCGTCCTCAGCAGGTCTCCCGCCTGTTTGCTTGTCCTCTGCACTGTTCATCGGTGCTCCGCTTAATGAGCTCGACTCGCCTTCATTTGCAGGTTTAAAAAATCCTGTCAGCTTTGGGATCTTTTTTAACAATTCCTTCTCACTGTTTTCTTTCTGTCGCAATATTTTTCGCTTATGAGCACCACTCTCAAACTTTTTCTTTCCCGACATTTTGATTTAGCTATCCGCTATCTTCTGTGAGTGACTATAAAAGCATAAATTTGAATAGACTACTAGAGTAGACGACAACGCATGCTACAACTGTTTCTCTACATTCTGATAGGCTGTCATATCATGCTTCCCACGTGGGTCACTTGTAAATTGGATCAATCAGCAGCCAAAAACATGAATATCAAGTGTTGACAGAAAATTCGACAAACTACAAAACAATGTGAATTTTTTATTGGCTTATGATAGGCCCCTTGTCTTCATAGGCCCTGGGGCTTCAGCCCCAGTAAGCCCGTGCATTAATGCGGGCCTGGACATCAGAAAATTTTTTGGATGAAGCAGGGATAGGAAACAGAATGGAGAGATCAGTTTGTGGGAGGTAAACAAACTACATCCTCAGCTGTCAGAGTCAGGTTTCAGATATCAGATGAAAAAGCATCAAGTCTCAGGAAAACCTCTGTCAAGTCTATGGAATTGCAGAGAAAATAAACACATTTTTGTGTTTTGTAGTACTGTCTTTGATTATGATAACATTGAAACAATCTTTTGGATATTAAATTAATCATTTAATTCACTAGCGCTAGTTTAGGACACTACATAAACAGTTGTCAGTAACTATGACTGCTGTGTGCTAATTACCTAGTGACTATAAAGGACTATAGTTTGGCTTGTTTTGAGTTGTTGTTGCAAGTAAACTTAATGAGTTTCAAACATCAGTTTAAACTTAAACCAATTATTTTAGCTAGCTAGTTATTAATTTATAGAAACAACACTTCTGCATTTATAAAGTTGGAGATAGCTCCGCTAGTTTCACAAGCTAGCAACCAAACTCAACCAAAGCCAGTTAGCTACCAACTCTACCTAGCGACCAACTCTCTGCTCATTCTGATACCTTTTTGTCTAAAGCCGTTTCGTCTGAGGCTGTTTTGCCTGACATTGGATAATGCAGTTCCATAGACCTACTTGACAGAGGTTTTTCTGATTTGTAATCTGTAATATAGAAGAACGCAAATGTGCAAGAAAGTTTTCTCCAGTTTTGTTATTTGCATATACAGTGTATGCATTTTATGCCGTAAAACATGTTAAGAATGTTCATGTACAGTATGTTGAAGATACTTAAATATTTTCATAAATATTAATATCTCTACATGTTTACCTTTCCCAGTACTTGTTGAAGTGTTGGAATAGTGGGTTAAACAAGGTTTTGTATAGTGCATTGTGTTGCACACTTCTTGCACGCAGCAGGCTTTCAAGAAAGAAAAAAAAAAGCAATATGAGTAATGGGGGGCTTGTGCCCCAGTAGACCTTTATGTCTAGCAACGGCCCTGCACACAATAGTCTTGAGAATTTACTCAAAATGGCGACTTGTTCAAACTGACAAAGTCTACGGTAACTCAGATAACCACTCTGTAAAAATTTTTGTAAAATTATGGTGAGGAGAGTAGCATCTCAGAATGCTTTTCTGAGATGCGGGATGGCACTGTTTTGGCAGCACGAGGGGGACCTACACGATATTAGGCAGGTGTTTTTAATGTTCGATGTGTATAATCTGAACAAAGTTATAAGAGTATATTATAAACAGAACTCTCCTAGAGAACATTTAAGAAAAAATTAATCTTTAAGATAGCATTTGAATGACTTAAATTTAGTTTACAATACGAAGTACAGGGTTATGTAAATGCCATTCAGGTTTTAGAGAGTGGCCAGGACTTTGTGATTTTCAGAACAATTGTGCAGAAAACTCTCATGGAAAGTCATGTGAAATTGTAAAAAAAAGCAAATCTGAGAGAAATAATACTTAGATAATTTGCATCCTGCACAATAGACTGCAACAGTTTGGTTCTTGAAGTAAAAATCCCATTAAGTTTTTCCATAGAATGATTTTTACTGATAACTTAAAAACCTTTAAAGACAGACCTGCCGTGAGTTTCTTGGTTGTTCATTGATGGTCCGCCATCAGTCCGTTCTGTGATTGATGCAAACAATTCAGTCTCCTTTCACTCTCAAACTACATATGTATTTGGATATATCGGAATATTTCTTTATAAATTGCTTTGAAGATATATTCATTTTCAATTTAACAGTGTGATTATCAGTAAAAAAAATTATTTAAAGTACATTCACAGTGATCAGATCTCTAATGTTTCCCTTTTATTCCTTTTAGAAAAAACAGGTGCAAACATTGCACCAGCAAAAAAGCTTGGTAAGTCTAGCCCTTGTACAGTAATTGAAGTAATATCAAGGAAGAAAAAAAAATTATTTAGGGGAAAGCTGATTAAGAGGTGAAGAGAAACATCAACACACTGTAAATTCTGTCAGGTCAGTCCATTTCAAGTGGTTCAATATAAGTTAGTTGCTTGACCATTTTTAATTTTCCTTTTGTGTGTGTGTGTGTGTGTGTGTGTGTGTGTGTGTGTGTGAATTGGCATTGCAAAACCACCAGTTTTATTTAAATTTTACTTGGTTTAACCATGACAGCCATCTTTGTGTCATGACACATTTTGGTTATACAGCTGCTTACGAAAACTCAATATCTCGGGTCAGGATGGTCCCAGCTCCCTGGAACAATAACTGATCTCTAGAGCACATTGCAAGGTACATGTACATATATAAACATTCTTGTTCCTTAGACTTAGAACTTAAGTCCTAATGTAATGCTCAAGATTGCACAAAATTCCACTTTTAGGGTCAGTATATAATGGGAATGGTCCGAGTCTTAGTCTTAATTTTTTTAGGGGGTACCTAGGCAAGTATAGTGTGCATGCAGAACATTTCAGGTTTGAAACGAGACTCTTATTTTAATGGGGGCAAGAATGTGCCATTTTTTTTAAAATTCCCCTCACTTTTGGGTTGAATATCTCTGTTGGGTGACCAGGTAGGAACCTGAAATTTTCACAGAAATTAGTCTTCTATAGTAGCAAAGATTTTGACTTTGAGATTCCTCTGGTACAGAGCTAGGGCTATTAGAAATCTGGGGAAAAGCCTACTTTATTCATGCATTTTGAGAAATTGATGTAATATAATAAAAATTCATAAAAAACAGTATTTTACAGTATGTTTATAATTGACATACAATAGTTTAAACTTGTCAATGAGGTCTAAAATTTTACCTCTTTAGATATTTGCAACAGTGAAGCATGTGTTCAGTGTTCTTCAAAAATGTTTGAACTAAAAGCGTTTAGTTTTAAGTAACCTTAATGAACTGTATGTGGAGTTTAAAAATCAGCACCCAGTGTTAAAGATAGGTAGATCAAAATTTTGTGAACTGAGGCCAAAATGGTGTGTGCTAGCAGGAGCATCTGGAACTCACACTGTCTGTGTCTGCACACAACATCAGAACATCAAGCTGATAGTTGAGTCAGCAAAGCTAAAAGTGGACTACAATGACTGGCTGGAAATTCTAGTCTATCACATAAACAATAAACAGACTGCATGCTTAACAAGTGTGACCAGTGTCCAGGTATAGAGGCCTTACTGTAGATGCTTGACGAGTCAGAAATTGATGGCACACTTCCTGATAACATCACTTTTAAGCAGTGGGTTATGACTGACAGAGTAGATATGATCACTGTCATTCTCCCTTGGGATGAATTCTCAATTTCTCTGGCTGAGAAACTCAATGTGTTAAAGACACACCATTGGTTGAGGACATCAGTGAGGAAAACTGTGATGTTTTTATAAAATTCTTCCACCCACCTGGACCAAGAACATCATTCAAAATGTATACTGAGGAAGTGTGGGTTCCCATGAACAATGTTCCCAGAAAACTGACACGTGCTGGATTGACTACTGTCACCGGACGCTCCCACAACATTTCAGAGAGACCGTGTGAGGAAATCTCACAGCTTCTAATAAAACATGTACATGTAAACATGTAAAATACTGTTCATTTTTGTTATTTGCACATTTTTGTTACGCTTTTATTACATCTATTAATTTCTCAAAATGCATGAATAAAGTCGGCTTTTACCCAGATTTCTACTAGCCCTAGCTCTGTAACCAGTAGAATCTTCAACCCGAAAGTGGTGGATTTGCAATGCTAATACATGGAGGTAATCACTCAAAAATAAAAAAGGAAAATGAAGAATGGTCATGCAACCTGTATTGGACCACTTGAGATGGACAGACCCTTTCTTAAAATTAGCAAATCACCACAGCATTTGAAATCCTCTGCCTTTTAACTGAAACAGAGCTTTTCTATTGGTCTTTTTTTGGTTTCAATTGTCCAGATGAAGAACGGCCTGCTTCAGTGATGGAGAAAAGTCAGTCAGCTTCATCATCTCCGCAGGGCCCACGCCGCAACTGGTCGAGTCCCTCACATTCTATACATGGAACCAAAACGCACAGGAAACATTCAGAACTTCTCAGAAGAACATCCACTGTGTCAGGTACAAAGACTTAACACAAACTTTTACGTAAAGTGCTTTCTGTTGTCCATAATTATCGTCCAAGTTTTAAAAGATTTTATAAGCGTTAGAAATAGTACCAATGAAAGATCAATTGAAAGTGGAATGAATCTAAAGGGGTGAATCTTACAGAAATAAAACGGATGGGTCATATTTGACCGCAAAATGAAAAGTAGCATGATATTTTTTATAAAACTATAAATAAAATGCTTACAATGTGAAAGTCATACAAAATTTTAAATACATATATTTATATTTATTTGACTATAAATGTAGTAACAAGCAAAAAGTTTGATGTTTTATGAAGAAAAAACAGTGAATCCCTTGAAACATGCTCTTAATTGTTAGAATTAGAGAAACTTATCAATTTGGTGGTTTTGATGACTAGTCACTGTGATCTGGTTCTCATAGGGTTAATCACTGAAGATAACAGTGATTCGAAGCTAGACTCTGACCTCATATGATCTATACCACTCTTAGGTTTTTTTCACAACAGTAAACCTACATTCTGGAGTTAGAACTTTAATTTGAGTGGGAGACATATTTCGTAAACCATCACCTCATCTATGTAAGTTCCAAGCAAGACAAGTAGAGGACGAATATTTTGTGCGTGTTGGAAATGTTTGAAGTTGACTTCCAATAAGTAAACACAGCTAAAGTTGTGTGTATGTTTGTTTTCTTTTCACAGTGGATTGGGAAGGTGAGGATTCTTTATTTTATTTCATATGTGTGAAGTCAGTTTCATAAAGCTCTGAAATATTTCTTTGCTTGAATTCTTCAACACTGAGTTAAATGGCTGTACATTAACCACATTTGTAACATGTGAAGTGGTGCATTGAAAGGTGGGATGCAGCTGCCCTGAAGATTTTGAGACATTTGGTGTGGGTAGCTGAACATTTTGGCTCATGAGCTTTAATCATTGGTCTTAGTTATTGCATTTGCTTATAGTCATGCGTAGACTATTCATGAGAATCATTATATCTCTTACATTCATAAGAACACTCGCTGACCTATCGCAGCTCACATAAGCACTCATTGTCATTATCAATACTGGTCGATATTTTGTTGTTTTGGCTCAAGGCTATGGTTTTTTGTGAGCATGTTTGATGTGTATTTTCCCCTTCATGTTGTTTTTTTAGATTAGGTTTAACATCTTGTCTTATACTCTACTAGTGCTTTTGTGTGTCTGTGTGTTTCTAGAGGGTCGACGGAAATCAGAAGCTCCTCTGGGCAGCCACGACCCCCGGACTGCTGTCCAGCTCCGGACGGCTCTCAAGAGACTCAAGGAGATCATGGAAGGAAAGAGTCAGGTATTGATTTCCAGTGAGCTTGTTGGTAGAATCTCCAAAGTTACAAAGTTCACATCTTTCATATTAAAGGTGCCAAATTATACACTTTTGTTAGTATTTTTTTTTGCCTTGAAATTCACTACCATTTAACATAATGTAAATCAAGGTTACAATTGTAATTTACTCTTGTTAGGGCAAGGATCGTGTTACTTTTCTTGGTGATCGTCAGACCTATCAATTTCATCTGCTGGGTGATTAAAACAGATGTAAAAATAATTAATAGACTTTCATTGATGGAGGGACCCAAGCCATGTCCTGGGACCAGACTATCACCCTAGCAGCTACTCACAAAACCGTAGCATCTTGCCAGAGTTTTGCACAGGTTTTAAACAGGCTGTTTTTGCTTCTGTACTTTTAAGACATCTGTATGTAAATTAATTCTATTATATTTAGCAAATCTTATTTTAAATGAAATTCCTCCATTTAAAATATGAATTGAAAGAACGCTCATCTTTAACATAAAGCCATGCTCATGCCAGTCTGTATTTTTTGCTTTCTTTATAGGGACATGTTAATATTCAGTTGTCTATTATTGTAGTGACAGTCAAGTATTGGAAGACTAGACATAACAGAGGAAGGTCATGTTGTTTTGTCTCAGGACAGTGATCTGAAGCAATACTGGATGCCGGACAGCCAGTGCAAGGAGTGCTATGACTGCAACGAAAAATTCACAACCTTCCGACGCCGTCACCACTGTCGGCTATGTGGCCAGATCTTCTGCAGCCGTTGCTGCAACCAGGAAATTCCTGGCAAGTTCATGGGCTACACGGGTGAGTGTTGTCTGGATATTCACCCTGGGGAGCGTAGGTCTCATTCTGACCTGCTGGTTTTGTGGACTTAGCCTCTTTGAAGAGGCTTTCAACAAGAAGACAGCATTCATGGGTAGAGGTCATGGGTAGGTCTTATGATCCTCATGATAGGAGCAGCTATATCATAAAAAGGCGTAAGACTACCTTGAGCATGCAGCGTCATGCAGGTCCATACAATGCAAGTGAATGTTGACCAAAACTTTACAAAACTCCAAAAAGCACATAAAGGCAGCATAAAAGTAATCCATATAACTCCAGTGGTTAACCCCATGTCTTCAAATGAAATGTCTGAAATTATATGAATTGGTTTGAGTTAGAAACAGATCAGTATTTAAGTCCTTTTTTACCAGTACAGTAGGTGGCAATATGCATGAACAATGCAAATCGGTGAAAATCAAAAGAAGAATGGGGAAGTGAAAGTGGAGTAAAAACAACTTCAGTACTGATCTGTTTGTCACCCTATTATATTGCTTCTGAAAGACATAATTTAAACACAGAAGTAATATGGATTACCTTTATGGTGAATTTATGTGCTTTTTGGAGCTTCAAAGTTTTGGTCAGCATTCACTTGAATTGTATAAACCTAGAGAGCTGAAATATTCTTCTAAACAATCATACACATTTTGGATGGCATGAGGGTGTTTATAAGATGAGAAAATGTTCCTTTTTGAGTGAAATATTCCTTTAAGGAATATTTATATTTGAATATTTAAGTCCAACTTATTGAGCGGACTGTACTTCTATCCTACACAGCCTTGTTTTTATTTGCATCAAACTGTAAGAATAGTTCACGCAAAAATGATAATTCTTCTATAATTCATCTTTTACCCACCCATGGCTTCACAAACATGTATGACTTTTTTTTTTCTACAGAACACAAAGATATTTTAATGGAGAAATGATGCCTGTGTGTCCATACAATGCCAGTGAATGGTGACCAAAATTTCAATCAACAAAAGGTGCATAAAGTAATCCATACTACTGCAGTGGTTTAATCCATGTCTTCTGAAGCAATCCAATCGATTTTGTGTGAGAACAGATCAAAAATCGCTTTTTTTCCACTATAAATCTTGACAGCAGTCTCCTTAGTGATCATAATTTCAAGCTTGATTACACTTCCTATACCACCATCTAGCACTCTGTGCATTCGTCAAGCACTAGGACAGGATTGGGGAAACTTTTTCCCCATTAAGGGCCATTAGAGTATGCCATACTTGCATATATGCTTGCAATTTCTGATTGTGGGTTAAAATGAACATACCCATTTCATTATGTGCTCATGCACCAAGAAAAAACACTAAAAGGTCTGTCTATTATATTTTAATTATATCCATTTTTTACAGTTAATTGAATCAAGGCTATTTTTGTCCTTTAAAATTATTTCTCAAATGGCTTTGTGGACTGGGTAAAATGGTCTTGTGGGTCTTATCCAGCCCTGAGGCCTGACGTTCCCCACCCCTGCAATAGGAAGTGTAATTGAGCTTGAAATCATGATCGTGCCTAGAGACGCAATGGCAAGATGTAGAGTGAAAACGAGTTACATTTTGGTCTGTTCTCACCCAAAACCAATTGGATTACTACTACTGAAGATTTAAGATATGGATTAACCACTGGAGTCATATGGATTAGTTTATGCTGACTTTTTGTCCTGGAACTTAAAATTTTGGTCACCATTCACTTGCATTATATGGACAAACCGAAATTATATCTCCATTAAAATATCTTAAATAGTAAAAGATGAGAGAATTACCATTTTTGTGTGAACAATTTCTTTAAAAATGGCATCTACCAGAATATGGACTCTGATGTGAAAGTTATTTTATTAATTTGTGTGAGACCTCATTTATGATTGGTCAAACCATTTAGCAAGACTTGATTTAATTGGTTGCTGTGTGGTAGTTTTGTAGGCTTTTTATTATGAATGTAAATGCACAGTTTTCATACAATAATGACAAATGCTGCGTTTGAAGTGTAATGTAACGCAATAGTGTTTAAAACCACTCTCTGCCTTGTGTAACTTCTCTAAGTGGGTCTCTTTTGGCTGTTTCTCCACATTCTGCAGGTGATTTACGGGCATGTACATATTGTCGTAAGATAGCGTTGAGCTACGCTCACTCAACTGATTCGAGCTCCATCGGCGAGGACCTGAGCGCTCTGTCAGATTCGCCCTGCTCCGTGTGTGTGCTGGAACCCACTGAACCCCGTACACCTGTGGGAGGCCGCAAAGCTAGCCGGAACATTTTCCTGGAAGAGGACCTGGCCTGGCAAAGGTGAAAACTGAGAGAATCAGACCAGGGACAGGGCATAAGGACATATCATTATCTATTCTATTGTTCCTGCTTACTTGACCGTATAAGAGTTTCACTGCTCTTATTTTTCTCTGCTTTCTTCCCATGATCATTGCTCTTGCTGTTTATCTCTTTTACATGGTGGACTGGCTCTTCCAGGTCCATCTGAGTGATGCTTCTTGATTTTCTTCCATCCTTCATTTAAAATCAGCATTGAAGCAAATGGGTAGTTGCCAAATAACTTGGGATGTATAAGGGAAAGTGCTGTTTAAATGCTATAATTGGTCACTATTTATTTGAAGTTTATTACCATTTTTATGTTCACTTAAATAGTCTGCTACTTAAATTAGATTTAAATGGATAATGTCACATTGCAGAACGCACGTAGTTTACAGAGATCTGTTTTATCAAGCCACGTCAAATGCTTTCTGACTTAAACCATTATTGATTGATTGATAATTTTGTTTGATGTATCTAATAAAACATCAAGAACATGTCTAGGTCAGATTTCGCCCCTAAAGTAAATGAAAGAAATAAGAAATCATAGTTTGCTTTAGAATAATCTTAATTTTCTTATGCAAAATATAATACATTTTTATCACAGTCCTTAAAAAGGGTGGACAGTAACTTTTCGTAACAAGAATTTTGTGATGCAAATAAACTTCAACTTTCTCTTCTCACCTTTATCCAATCAGCTGGTTCCTTCTGCTCTTGTGCTATGAGTCTGTCTCAATGCTCATCTTTTCTCCTTTCTCTCTCCATGCAAAGAAAAAATTCCATTGGGATGAGGAAGAAGTGAGTTTGTGTTTTTTTTTGTTTTTGTTTTTGTTTTTTATTATTATTTTTATTTTGCTTGATGTCATAGTGAAGACATGCTGCTGCTCTTGAGTGTTTCATTCATAGCTTGAATGGTATTTATTAGCGTAGTATTTCAAAAAGAAAATATAAATCGCTTGCTGAGTTGTGCGTGTGTGTGTGCGTGTGTGTGTGCGTGCGTGCGTGTGTGTGTGTGTGTGTGTGTGTGTGTGTATATCTGTGTGTTTGTGTGTCACTCTAGTCTGGTCCATCAGGAGTCTCAGAACAGTGGCCTTAGTTCCAGGCTTAATGCCGTCCAAGAGGATTTGGGCAAGTCACCAGCCAGGAAGAGGTGATTATGATTTATTTTGCGTAAAATCATTTGTACATACAGTGTTCCGATGAGCAAAGATAATTTCAGTAATTTCACTAATAGTTTTTTTTTCTAGTTACTGTGTGCTCGGCTCTAAAATTTCTCTTTATGTGTGCAATCTGTAAAAAAACTATTTCTAAAAATCCTAAACATTTCTATAGTGCATATACTGTATCTTACGCTCCGGTTAAAATATTTCTGTGGTTAAGAATTGCTCTCTTTGAGTGCATTCTCTATGAAATGACTAAAAATCCTTATCCAGTAAACAAAAACGACTAAAAACTTATGGAAGGTCTGTGTGATCAAAGGACGTGAGAACCCCCACTGTTTTTGCTCACTCCACTGCTTATATTGTTAAATGCAACATTTTCCTTTTTTTTTTTTTTTCTTTGTGGTAAGGTCAGCGAGTGTGACCAACCTGTCTTTGGACCGTTCCGGCTCATCCATGGTTCCTACCTACGAGAGTTCAGTCAGCCCACAGAACAGCCGGGCACTGCCTAAGACTGACCACAATGAAGAAGAGCGAAAGATCCTTTTGGTAAAAACACTCTCTCACTAAAGCAACAAAAAGTTTCCTCCTGAACTTTTCATAGCTTTTTGCATTCTTGTACTCCATCTGTGCCTCTAAATTTGATTTTCACGGTCATTCACAGGCATAGGGTTCCCATGGGAAACCAAAAATAAAAAACAATAATCAAAACAATAATCCCGAAAACCATGGAAATCTTTTTCTACCAAAGTTAAATATTGCTTTTGGATACAGTGAAGATTTTGCAAACAAGCACTAGTGATGTCTGTTTTGAGAGCGAATCCTTTTTTTGAGTCTGTTCTTATCGAAGAATCTTTTGATGGTTGACATACTTGACTTGGGACCGATGCATTTTTCACGCATTGACAATCGGATAATTTTCCTGACGATTATCGATCTATTAGCAGCATTTTTTTTCCAGAAATAAATAAGGCTACTTGTTGCACAATATTTTTGTCTCAACACATCTTTGGTAAAGTGTGAGCGGCAGGGTAACTTAAAGCTGAATTATGTAACTTTTTCTGTTTGAAAACTTTCTTCTATCCCAGCTTAATATGCAGAGACAACTAGGAGTAACCATTTCCAGGTTTATTTTTTGAAAACTGTAAACACTGTGTCTCTTTGGCACTATGAAAATTCCTCTTTGAGCGACCTGTTTAGACCTCGCCCACCAACATTACTCAACCAATGGCATGATTTGGGAGTGGGACTAACTCAAACTAATAACTAATTGTTTGAGCAATGGCAGGCTGGGGGTGTATTCAGAAAGCTGTTTTGAAAACAATGTTTGCTTTTGTAATCCTATTCAGTGGAGCTAGTGTCGCAGAAATGACATACTTCAGCTTTAAAAGGGGTCACACACCAGACGCATCTGGCAGACGACATGGCGCATTCTAAAATTAGAAACAATTGTTTATGAAGGTATACACCACCACTGAGAGACAGCTCAGCTGTGACTCCAGATGCTGATTAAAATTCTGCGCAACTCACATAATTTTCCATTAAATTTGATCCAAATCATTATCAATAGATCATTTACTCTAACCATGGCTGGATGGCATATTGTGCATATATATATATCTTTGATATAGCATACACAATGTGTATTTTAAGTTACAGTTATGTCTTTTTGTGGTTAGACAGCTTGAATGAAATCTATTCAAGGCTACATACAGAGAAATTGCATAATAAATGTTGCCATTTCTAATTGTTCAGATTGCACAGTTACACCAATTTATACACTAACCTGCAAACTCATCAACATCACTTTAATTCTTGAAGAGGTACGTAAAGTTTGTGTGTTTGTTGACTAGATTCACAACTTTGGACTTCCACCTGCATCTCATCTTGCGTGTCCTGTGTGTGATACATGTGTCCTACTCGTGACCAGCATCACCCCCTTGTGGTCTCCCAAAGCTATTACACCAGACTATATTAAGCGGAAGGCCAACTGTCAGTGAATTGAAAGCACACAATTTAGAAATCTAAAATAGATGTTGGCTAATGTTAATATATCGAAGTTTCAAATACTTATTGAGAAACGAATCAATATATCGATATTTTGACATTCCCACAGATTGGTCTGAATGATTCATCAGTGTATAGGTTTGAATTTGAATAATTAAGAAAAATATCTCAAACAATTGGAAAGGTTGGGAAATTAATTGGTCAAGAAGTGTGGGAACCCTGCAGTTATTCCGTTGTGGAGATTTTTACAATACTATATCGTTGTCCCTGTTTGTCTTGTAGGATTCTTCTCAACTTAAAGATCTTTGGAAGAAGATTTGCCACAACAGTACAGGGATGGAGTTCCAGGATCACCGATACTGGCTGCGTACTTACCCCAACTGCATTGTGGGTAAAGAGTTGGTTAACTGGCTCTTACAAAATGGTACTATTTCAACTAGGTAAGTCACAATAGAACTAATTTTGGTTGCACTTTATTTTACATTCTGTATACTTGCAGTGTACTTACCCAAGAAAGTACTGTGTAACATTAGGTAACAACATATATGTCATATGGGTTAGGGTTAGTACCTAGTAATTACTGTAGTTGTTGTAGTTATATAGTATGTAAATGTAAAACAGTACCCTAAAATAAAGTGCTACCCTAATTTTTACACTTAGCTTTTTAGTCCATGCAATGAATTTTTTTGTTATTCTTTTTAATAGATACCTTTCACATTGGTGCTTATTTTGTACTTCATACACAGGGCTCAGGCCATAGCCATTGGACAGGCTTTAGTAGATGGCCGCTGGCTTGACTGTTTAACCCATAATGATCAGATCTTTCGTGATGAGTATGCCCTCTATCGACCCCTTCAGGTGAGAGTACATTTTCTAAATTGTAGATTTATTGTATATTAAGACAGTTGTTTAGAAAGTAGTAGTTCACCCAAAAATTTAAATGATGTCATTATTGACTCGCCCTCATATAATTTTAAACCAGTATGACTTTCTTTCTTCTATGGAACAAAAAAAGGATATACTTTAAAGAATGTTGCAATCACTCATTTCCATTCAATAGCACTTGATTGTGACTAACTTGTGAGTGTCATAAAAGTTGTCCATGCATTATACTTTATTCCAAGTCTTCTGAAGCCATACAATCACTTTGTATGATCAGACCAAAATGAAAGTCGTTATTCACTCTCAAATCAAATCATATCTTTGTAAACTCAAGTAAACAGTGAACAAATTCCAATGTGGTGACTTCAGATATGGCAACAAATAACATTAAACCTCATTGGGTCTTGTGTCAAGATGTCATGAGATGTCAAAAATAAGGTTTGATCTTATTGTGCACAGTACAGAATTGAATTTACTTGAATTCAATTGTGTTATTTGTATTATCATTATTATTGATAATAATAAGATGAGTTACATATGCTGTGTAAATATACACCAATCAGCCACAACATTAAAACCACCTGCATAATATTGTATAGGTCCCCCTCATGCCACCAAACATCTTAGAATAGCATCTGAGACACTATTCTTCTCACCACAATTGTACAGCGCATTACTTTTACAGTTATTTTAGACTTTGTCAGTTTGAACCAGTCTGGCCATTCTCTGTTGACCTCTCTCATCAACAAGGCATTTCCATCCACAGAACTGCCACTCACTGGATGTTTTTTGTTTTTGGCACCATTCGGAGTAAATTCTAGAGACTGTTGTGTGTGAAAATCCCAGGAGATCAGCAGTTACAGAAATACTCAAACCAGCCTGTCTGGAACCAGCAATCATCCATGTGATTATCTAATCAACCAATTGTGTGGCTGCAGTGTATAAAATCAAGCAGATACGAGTCAAGAGCTTCAGTTAATGTTCGCATCAACCATCAGAATGGGGAAAAATGTGATCTCAGTGATTTTGACTGTGGCATGATTGTTGGTGCCAGACAGGCTGGTTTGAGTATTTCTGCTGATCTCCTGGGATTTTCACACAAATCAGTCTCTAGAATTTACTCTGAATTGTGCCAAAAACAAAATGCATCCAGTGTAGGTCAACAGAGAATAGCCAGACTGGTTCGAACTGTCACAGTCTATGGTAACTCGGATAACCATTCTGTACAATTGTGGGGAGAAGAATAGCATCCCAGAATGCTATTTTGAGATGCGGGTTGGTACTGTTTGGCGGCACGAGGGGGACCTACACAATATTATGCAGGTGGAATATATATATATATATATATATATATATATATATATATATATATATATATATATATATATACATACATACATACATACATACATTAATATATTATATAGTTGAATTCAGAAGTTTAGCAAAATACATTTAAACTCACAATTCCTGGCATTTGAGCATAGAAAACATTCCTTGTCTTAGGTCAGTTAGGATCACTACTTTATTTTAAGAATGTGAAATGTCAGAAAAATAGTAGAGAGAATTATTTATTTCATCACATTCCCAGTGGGTCAGAAGTTCACATACACTTTGTTAGTTTTTGATAGCACTGCCTTTAAAGTGAAACAATCTGTCTGTAAACAATTGTTTCCAATTTCCTTCCAAAACAGCAAAATTTGTACATTATTCAAACTTTTGGCATTATTCAAACTTTTGGCCGCCAGTGTGAATATATATATATATATATGTATATATATATATATATGTATAATAACATTTTTATATAGTTATTGAGTTATTTCAGAGCAACATGAAATATTATCGGATCATCGTATCAATGTGCTTTTTTTGTTTGTTTGTTGACTTTCAGAGCACAGAGTTTTCGGAAACTCCCTCTCCAGACAGTGACAGTGTGAATTCCCTGGAGGGACACTCCGAACCATCGTGGTTTAAAGATATCAAGTTTGACGACAGTGACACTGAGCAGCTTGCAGATGAAAATGACTATGTCACACCAAGTATGTATCCCGTGGCCGTTGATATCCTGTAGTAGTCATTGTATATATATTTTTTTCTTTCCCTCACTGCCAACCCCATCCACCCCCACACCCCCCCCCACTTGCAATTTTCCAGGCTCAGCCAGCCCCAGCAAAAGAACTTCTGTCAGCAGTTTCCACTCTGCGGTGGACAGTGACTCGGCCGCCTCCATCAACCTGAATGTGGAGCAGGACAATGTCAATTTCCACATCAAGAAGCAGGCCAAGTACCCCCATGTGCCTCCATATCCAGCCGAGCAAAAAAGTATGGAGCCCTATGACCCATTCACCCCAGAAACCGACATCCATGCACCAAGTGAGGAGAGGCGGAGCGGCCTACAGGCCATCCTGGTTTGCCTCTGTCTGCTTCAAAAGCAGCACTAACTCACTGTCTCTGTTCCAAGCCCTAGTGAGCTGCCTCACTGTCTACAGTCCACATAGGCAGCTACCCTCTAAGAAAACATAGTACATGCTGTAACTTCAAAAACAAAATTTCCTCCCCAGTGAAAAAAAACTTCTGCAGCTTTTGGATGTAAGAAAGATGAATGTACATTTGAACACATGGCCACCCACATTTACAGTACTTGTCAGTGATGCCTATTCAGTGTTCAGAAACTTGGCCTGCAGTTATGGTTAAGCAATAATAAGGAAGTAGGATATGTACTAGAAAGTAAAAGATTAAAGATGATTTCATTCCGACTTTAACAGTTTGTGTGGTGCATTTCAGCACAGATTGTTTTGTGAACCTGTCTTGTAATGCAGGCTTTGCAAAGAGGCCTTTATTGAAGGATTGGGAAGTGCAACCTATTTTAACCTGTTTTAAACCTGCAGCCTGTGTGTGAGCACAGAAAAGCACAGTAAAGAAGTCTTACAGGGACAGGAAGTCTTAAAGGACTAGTTCATCCAAAAATTTAATTTCTCTCATTATTTACTCACCCTCATGCCTTTCTTTCATCAGCAGAACACAAGTGAAGATTTTTAAAAGAATATCGCAGTTCTATAGGTCCATACAATGCAAGTGAATAGTGGCTGGAACTTTGAAGCTCACTTTGAAATCCATACAACTCCAGTGGTTAAATCCATGTCTTCAGAAGAAATGGGTGTGTGTGAGGAAACAGTTCAATATTTAAGAAATGTTTTACCATAAATCTCCACCTTTGACCAGCACCAACCAGTATGTGGTGATAAGCATGAAGAATGTGAATTACCAAAAAAAAAGAATGTGTAAGCGAAAGTGGAGATTTATAGTAAAAATAAGAAAAATACTTAAATATTGATTCTGTTTCTCAAGATGAAACAATTTGTATTCAATCTTTTCAGTATTGAATAAAATATGAGTGCATTTACAATCCACATTTCTCTCAACCATCGTGGATGAACATTTACACAATGCATTCTGTCATTGATGTTTTCGTGAAGAAAACATGCAGTGCTTTCTTAGATTATTGCCAAAATGAAGTATGTTTATAAAGCAGCATAGTTTTGGTGATGCCTAACAATGGAATCTAAGTTGGCAGCTCACTAAGGTTTGGAACAGACCTAATGTTTCGCCTGCATGAGACACACCACTAAATCATTGTCCAACCTTTTTAAAAACTCTAAACTACACAATTAACAATTGAAATAACAGCCCTGACTATTGCATAAAATCCTGCATGTCTGATTTCTTCACTACCATTTGTCATACTACCTTAAAAGCATGGCTCGCTGAGACGTCACACGTGTCTCAGTTCCAAAACCGCAACACTGACATCCACTTCCTCAAAAAAAAAGATAGCTGAAGAGAATTCTTTGTCATGCCCTCCACTGTGTCATGGCCTTATGGCAACATTTTCTCTCTTAAATACATATAATCCACTGTATTTTGATGTCTGCACATGACTGCCCTGTTTCACACACTATTTCTTTCTCTACCTCAGTGGAAGTCCTGTTCTCTGAAGATGGAGGTCAGCATATATCCATCAGTGATGCTTTCATCAAAGGTAACTTGTTCCTCTTTGTCTTAATAGTATTGTAGACTCTCAGTCTTATCTGTGCTAAAGTTTTTTTTCCTTTGTAGAGTCTTTGTTTAACCGGAGAGTTGAGGAGAAAGCTAAAGAGATGCTGTTCACTCCTCTCAGCTGGCACCACAGCTCCTTGGACCAATTGCGTGAAGAGAATGGGGAAAAGAAAGCAATGGAGCGATTGCTGTAAGTCATTTTAGAAGTGTAACATGTTTAACATATTGAAATACTTCATCATCAATCCTCATGCCATCCCAGATGTGTGACTTTTTCTTTTGTTGAACAAAGATTTTTAGAAGAATATCTCAGCTATGTTGGAAATCAAAATGCAATGAATGGTGACCAAAATTTTGAAGCTCCATAAAGCACATAAATGCAGAATAAAAGTAATCCATATGAATCCAGTGGTTAAATCCATGTCTTCAGAAGTGATTTCATAGGTGTGGGTGAGAAACAGATCAATATTTATAAAGTATATATATATAAAGTCCTTTATAAATTGTCACTTTATAACTCGCTGCTATCTCAATAACTGCCATGTCCATAGAATACTATCTCATAGTATGTTATGTTTACATTTGGCATTTTTAGAAACTGTCATCTTTTGCACTACTGTGTACTGGTCTGCTCTGCACTGTCTCTTACTGTGCCTATTTTCCTGTTCATTGTTAGTAATTTATTGTACTGTCCCGTACTTTTTGCACACGTTTGCACGTGTACTTTATATAGGTATTTTATTTAGCCTGTGTAGTCTCATGTGGTTCTGTCCTATGTTGTTTTATGTAGCACCATGGTCCTGGAGGAACATTGTCTCATTTTGCTATGTACTGTACTAACTGTATATGGTTGAAACGACAATAAAAACCACTTGAAATTCTCCTCTCTGCCTAGTAGGTGGCAATATGCATGAAGAATGTGAATCGCCAAAAAACAAAAGAAGAAAGTGGAGATTTATAGTAAAGTATTTAAATACTGATCTGGTACTTACACCTAACATAGGATTTAACCACTGGAGTCATATGGATTAATTTTATGCTGCCTTAATGTGCTTTTTGGAGCTTCAAAGTTCAGGTCACCATTCACTTGCATTGAATGGACCAACTAAGCCAAGAAAAAAATCTTTACTTTTCTGCAGAAGAAAGACATACACTTCTGGGATGGCATGAAGTTGAGTAAATGGTGAGAGAATTTTCATTTTGGGGTGAACTATCCCTTTAATATGCAACTAAGTAAGCTATTTGTAGGTTGATTTCCCACTAAGTGTAACCACTGTGGCTTTGAGGTGCTATCAAAATATGCTGTTTGGTTGAGCATCCAGACAAGCATTATTGGCCCATTCTGTGGCATGCTTTTGGGGCAGGGCTATCTTTTTGTCTGACCAATCATTGGAAGATCGGGGATCGGGAACTTTAAAGACTGTTTTGACTTACTGCTATTTTGACCCTTTTTAAATGTTATCTTTGTTATTTAAATATCGGTTTTGAATAACTTGCTCTTTGTGGACAAAATACTTTCATTAGTGTATAATTAATCACTTACAACTAGAAGCAAAATGCTCCTAATAATCCTATTATTATGGTCGGACAATTCATTATTCACATGGATATGATTAATTAATCCAGAGCTCCAGACTACAAATAAAATCGTCACAAATGCGACCAAAAATTATTGATTGCGACAATAATTTAAAATCTAGTCGCCACTGGCGACAGTCGGGTTGCGTGTGTTCATATGCGGTTTTGTCAGATATAATTTTGTGAGTTATTGTTTACATCTATAGAGCATGCACCACCAGTGTGTCTCGTGCTGCTTTTCACCTGTTCTGTTGTCATGACGAACTTGCTGCAACGCACGCAACAACAAATCCAGCGCAATAGAGAGTCATGAACAAGTGACTCTCTTGAACTGGGTCTTTTTCATTAATCACCTGAAAAGAACTGATGGTGTGAATTGAACTCAGGAGCTCAGATTAGCAGTTTGAATCAGATTCACTTTCTCAGCGAATCATCCGTCAGTGTGTTCACAACTGGGAGCTCAGACATTTCAAAATTAGAGTCCCATATGTATTTTGGGCTTCTTTCTAATTAAAAGTCCCATATTTTGTACCACTTTTTTCTTCTGGTAATTAATATTATTATTATTATTATTATTATTATTATTATTATTGTGGATTTTCTCCCCAATTTGGCATACCCAATTCCCAAGGTCCTCATGGTGGCATAGTGGCTCGCCTTAATCTGGGTGACGGAGGATGAATCTCAGTTGCCTCCATGTCTAAAACAGTCAATCCAGGCATCTTATCACGTGGCTTGTACCTAGTGGACCTAGTACATGTGGAGGCTTTGCGCACATCTCGCCATGTGCTCCACCAAGAGCGAGAACCACATTATAGCGACCACGAGGAGGTTAACCCGACGTGACTCTACCCACCCTAGCAACCGGGCCAATTGGTTGCTTAGGAAGCCTGGCTGGAGTCACTCAGCATGCCCTGGATTCAAACTTGCGACTCCAGGTGTTGTAGTCAGCGTTTTTACTTGCAGAGCTACCCAGGCCCCCCACTTCCGGTAATTATTGATTGGAATTGGAGTAGCACAATAACCTGCATCTGGGATTTCATTCAAATTGCACTCATGTAGTCTCTGTGTCTGCGGCATCCAGTAACTGTAAAGAAAGACTAAGGTCATATTTTAAAACAATTTTAATTATATATATATATATATATATATATATATATATATATATATATATTTTATTTTTTTTATTATTTATTTATTTATTTAAAATCAGGCTTTTGACACTTAGGACAATTGAGGGACTTTCACACCACTATTACACAAGGTGCAAATATTCATTGATGCTCAAGAAGACAACACATTACTATATGCATACTATACTTTATGTAAATATCTGTAATGTAGATTCTGGAGAGCAGTACTAAATAAAAAAATATTTGATCTCTTATATTTGTATAAATTATGAAAGGGATGTGAACATTGAGACAAAAGGGGAATGCAAACTTGTGTATCTTCTCAACTATATATACTGTTAATTAATTCTTTGATTAATGGGTTATCCACTGTCTTTTCTTCGGATTTCAATCTTGTTTATGAACAGCAATCTATATTGTATCTATAACTACAACGACAAACAGCCATTTGGCTCCTTAATGTTTCAGTTTCGGAGTCAATGGCTCCCAAGTAATTTTTTTAGTCAGGAGTCCTGATTTAATCATTTCATGGGATCATAAACCACATTTATGTGAATTCCATGACTTTGAGTCTTCCATGGTCACCCAGTTTCACTTGTTCAGCATGTAAAATAATATTAATAAATTGTAGCATTGAAGCATTAAATAAGATAATCACATGTAAATGAGTTCAGTGACTTCTGCAAGCAGACTTTCTGAAACACGCATAATTAGGATAAATGATTCCTCTTCAGGTCTGCAAATCACAGCCACATGATGGCACTGCTGCAGCAACTGCTGTACAGTGAGTCGCTGTCTCTCTCCTGGCGTGACATCATTGTGCCTGTGGTGAGACAGGTGGTGCAGACGGTGCGACCGGATGTGCGTAGTTGTGATGATGACATGGATATCCGTCAGCTGGTCCACATCAAGAAGGTGAGGAAACAAAGTGACGTTAAGACTTGTTCACACTGTGTTTATTGTTATGCGCTTTGTATGATATTACAAACGCATTGCATCCCACATGTCGAACAAAATACTTGAAATCTGATCTGACCGTTTCAGACTGAAATGCAAAAAAATCGGATTTCATGTGTTTTGTTTTTTTTGCTGTCCGGACTACCAAAAAACAAAAGACTAAGTTTCCGCCTTGTTGTTTGGATCAATTTGTTAAATATTGGATATTTGTTTTCTTTTGTAGATTCCAGGAGGAAAGAAGTTTGACTCCGCTGTAGTGAATGGCTTTGTTTGCACGAAGAATATTGCACACAAAAAGGTTTGTATATGTTTGACATTATGCTGCTCACCAGGTCATGTGGTATTTGCAACGTTCTAACACTGTCTGGACTTTCTCAACAGATGAATCCTTACATCAAAAACCCCAAGATCCTCCTCCTAAAATGCTCCATTGAGTATCTGTACAGAGAAGAGACCAAGTTCACCTGCATTGACCCAATTGTGTTACAGGTAAGTGCCACTCTCACACACATCACCATATCACAACTCAACCCTAAATTGCCTGTTTGAAAAGTAAGCTATTTATCTTCAAACAATACACTGAAAAACCGCAAAAATCAATACTCATTTCATTTACAATGTTCTTTCCAGGAACACGAGTTTCTAAAGAACTACGTTCAGAGGATTGCTGACGTTCGGCCAAATGTGGTGCTGGTGGAAAAGACTGTATCCCGTATCGCTCAGGATATGTTACTGGAGCATGGCATTACCCTGATCATTAATGTCAAACCTGTTAGTATCCTTTCCAAGTTCATATTTTTTGTTTCTTTAAAATAATTCTTAGTCTGCTGTTAAGCAGTACACACATTATAGTGAACTGTGCATTCTTTTGTAATGGTTTGTGGGTGTTTCATATAATATCTCGATTTAATCAACTCAGCAAGTCCTGGACCGTGTGAGTCGAATGACTCAGGGAGATTTGGTCATTTCAATGGATCAGCTACTGACAAAACCTCGCCTGGGTACCTGCCACAAGTTTTACATGCATTCCTTCCAGCTTCCAAACAGTGAGTCTATATTTCTGATTGATGTCAATGTTTATGTTATTAAAGGAATAGTTCACTCAAAAATGAAAAATTCTCTCATCATTTACTCCGCTTATGCATCCCAAATGTATATGACTTTTTTTTTTCTTCATCTGCTGAACTCAAATGAAGATTTGTAGAATGATTTCTCAGCTCTTTTGGTCCATACAATGCAAGTGAATTAGTGCCAAAATTTTGAAGCTCCAAAATGGTCATAAAGGCATAATAAAAGTAATCCATAAGATTCCAGTGGTTAAATCAATGTCTTCAGAAGCGAAATGATAGGTGAGGGTGAGAAACAGATAACTTTTACATTCTTCTTCTTGTGTTTTTGGGGATTCACATTCTTCATGCATATTGCCCCCTTCTGGGCAGGGAGAAGAATTTCAAGCAAAAAATTACTTAAATATTGATTTGTTTCTTACCCACACCTATCATATCACTTCTAAGTCATATGGATTACTTTTATGCTACCTTTATGTGCTTTTTGGAGCATCAAAATTTTGCCACCTACAGAGATGAGATATTCTCTTAAAAATCATAATTTGTGTTCTGCAGATGAGTAAATTAGAATTTTCATTTTTGGGTGAACTAATCCTTTAGTATTGTTTATCTTCCTTGTCATTTTTCCAAAAGCTGTTCAAATTACTGTAGTTTTAAATATGTTTTACCAGGTTTTGCCTATGTAATGCTAAGGCTTGAGAAGGCAAGCGTCATTACAACTTTTCCTTATACTTAAAAGTTTATTCTAAACACCTAAGTATTAAACTTTGGCAGACTTTCTGTTTTTGCCTGACATAAAAAAGAAAATAAATGGTAACAAAAAACCCATATACTTAGATTGGAGGGACTCTATATCTATGGACCAGAATATCATAGAGACTTGAACTCCCTTGTCATTTGTCCAAAGGTTTTTCAGGCTTTGCATTTTCTTTTGGCATTCTTTAAATAATTTTTTTGTTTTAAAATGTATTTGTAATGTCCACTTGATCACTACTCCATTTCGTTTACAGATGAATTCAAGAACCTGATGTTTTTTGAGGGCTGTCCTCCTCAGCTGGGCTGCACCATCAAGCTCCATGGTGCCTCTGAGTACGAACTGGCACGGGTGAAGGAGATCATAATTTTTATGGTGTGTGTGGCTTACCACTCACAGTTGGAGATCTCTTTCCTAATGGATGAGTTTGCTATGCCTCCCAGCTTGGCTGAGAACTCTTCCTTCCCATGTCTGCTGGAAAGCACCACTTTGGAAGAAGAGGTGGAGACTCTTAGCGAAAGGGAGAGCCTGGAGATTGATGGCACTACACTGGGGGATGAGAACACCATCTTTTCTACAGATGAAGATTTTGAGCCAGGGCTCCAAGAGGTATTTAAAGTCCACAGTAAACAGCCGTCCATCTCGGAATCTACTCACAAAGATGCAGAAAGCCCCAGAAAAAATAAAAATGGTCCAATTGCTTTTTTATCCGGAGTAGAGGAGATGATGAAGACCTCCACACCTGTTTCTTCTCGCTCAAGCCTTCCCCAGCCAGTGTTACCACCTTTCTTTATCTCTGACATGAAGGAGATGTCGGAAGAAGTGATCAAGGATCTATGTGTGGAGGAGAAGAACAAAGATCTGGAGGAGACTGTGGTGCCTTGTGACAGCACAAGCTCTGAGACCTCACTTCAGCCAGCTCGACTCTTCAGCGACCCATTGCAGGATGATACAGGCATGTTCGTGACCGAGCAGATTGCCTCTTCGGATGACCACCTCAAATCCATCTCGGCTTTATTTAAACAGGAGCTGAAAGACATTATCCTCTGCATTTCCCCCTTTATTACCTTTCGCGAGCCATTTTTGCTCACGCCAGCTGGGCTGCGTTGTCCTAGTCGGGACTATTTCCCAGAACAAGTTTACCTCTCACCTCTCCTGAACAAGGACTCCAAGGAGCTGGATGGCCGCCGCAAGAGGCAACTGCTTAAAGAGTCTGGCCCAGGTTCTGGCAACCTGACAAACGGTACTGGGTCGCACCAAAGGACCATCCTGATCTTGCCCTCTCATAAACTTACAAGTACCCGCATAGCAAAGCAGCTAGGCAGCAGTCAGGATCTGGCACGCATGCTGGCCGACTACCGCGCCCAAGGAGGACGCATTCGGCAGAGGGAAGGAATGCAATTTCGTGAAACCCCACCCACGAAAGTGCCAGTAAAGGCTGATAGTGAAGAAGATAAAGGGGTGGGACAAAATGAATTAACTTGGGCCACAAAGGTAAGGGTCTGTTAGCTGCTGTGTTCCTTCTAACACTTGATTCCAAATTTTATATTATTATGAAAACTGTTATTGAATGTACATTTAGATTGTTTTTGTGTTTCAGTTGGACTGTTTAAATCCAATCAATCACCAGAGGCTCTGTGTGCTGTTCAGTAGCTCATCAGCACAGTCTAATAATGCACCAAACCCCTGCGTCAGTCCCTGGTAACATTATTATTATATTTGTTTCAGGTTTAGTAACATGGCATCATATTACTGACTGCATTTAGACCATACAAACAGGAAAGGTTTAAGATGTATCTACTTTGAATTTACAGGATTGTAACAATGGAGTTTTATGGAAAGAATGACTTGACCCTTGGTGTATTTCTGGAGAGATACTGTTTCAGGTAATTGACTCATGCATACACCTACAACAATATTGGCACCCTTGGTAAATATGAACAAAGAAGACTGTGAAAAATGTCTTTATTTGTCAAGCTCAATCTTCTCCTATATTGTATAATGAGGTTGGAGAATACATGGCAAGAAATCTGAGACCATTCCTCCTCACAAATTTCTTCAGATTCTTTAAATTATGAGGTCCAATTTGTTGACTCTCCTCTTCAGTTTTTCTATGGACCATAGCAAACCCTTGATTTTGTGGTCAGTGAACCATTTTTATGTTGATTTTGATGTGTGTTTTGGATCATTGTATTGCTGGAAGATCCATCCAGGGCCCATTTTAAGCTTTCTGGCTTAGGCAGTCAGGTTTAGATTTTTTTTTTATCTGTTGGTATTTGATAGAGTCCATGATGCCATGGATCCGAACAAGATGTACAGGACATTTGGCATAAAAATATTTATAGACCCACCACCATATTTAACTGTGGGCATGAGGTACTTTTCCATATGGCTACCTCTCTGTGTCCATCAAACCCATCTCTGGTGATTGCTGCCAAAAAGCTCTATTTTTGTTTTATCTTACCATAGAACCAGATAGCATTTGAAGTTCCAGTATTGTCTGGCAAATTGAAGACACTTGAATTTGTTGTTGGATGAGAACAGAGGCTTTCTTCTTGAAACCCTCTCAAACAACTTGCTGTGATGTTGGTGACATCTGATTTTAGTTTTGAAGATGTCTGACCCCAGTGCCAACTAAAATCTGCAGTTCTCCAGCTGTGAACCCTGGAGAAATTTTGGCCACTCGAACCATCCTCCTCACCATGCTTGGAGACAATATGGAGATGCATCCTCTTCTAGGACAATTCTTAACATCTCCAGTTGATTGGAATATCTTAATTGTTGCCCTGATGGTGGAAATTGGTATTTTCAATGCTTTTGCTATATTCTTATAGCATTTTCCATTTTGTGGAGCTCAACAACACACATCATAAATTATTTCTTTGGTCTTACCCATTGTGATTGATGACTAAGAGAATTTGGCTTGTGTGTTACTTCATATTTATTCCCCTCTGAAACAGGAAGTCATGGCTGAACAATTTAATTTTACTAGAAACCCATGTGTACTAAAGTTTTTTAAATATGAATGGGAATATACTTTAGATATATTTTACTCATAAGAAGTTCCATGGGTGCAAATAATTGTGCCACACATATATTTGACAAAAATCTATTTATTTATTTTATATAAAACGTGTGTTGTGTTTGCAATTGTTTAATATCCATTAGAGGATATATATTTTGTGAATATTTTAAATTAAAGATCAAAACGATAAACAATAAAGACATATTTTTCACAGCATCTTTGTAAATGGGTGCCAATATTTTACTGTATATCTGTTTGTTTCCTGTTTTAATTTTTTTACAGGGAAAATATGCATCATGTCTAGAGTTGTTATAATACCAGAATTTCAGCTGATATCTGATAATGTCATGATTCTCAAAAACAATTTTGGCCCATACAGCAAAAATGTGTTCTTGAACAAATATTTGTATATAAAAAAATAAATATGAATTTACATGTTAACAAATTAAATAAATGGTATGCCTTCAAATATTTATGTCAATAATTTTAACATCTTAAAGATACTGTAACGTCTTTGATGTGACGCTAATTATTATTATTTATTTTTTTGTCCAGATCTAATATATTATTCATGAATAAATATAATATGCATTTCACACAAAATAATAACTTGAATTCACCTCTTCTATGATGAGCAAATTTTCACTTAGAATGATAATGAAATATAGCTACAAGATGTAAACATTAGGCGTGTTAACATGACTGTAGTGTGATATAATCGTGTTCTTATCTTTTTTGTGTAAAGTTATTCCACTTTTACAACTTCATAGCATAACAACATAATGACATAATCCAAAAAACCCTGAAATTAATATAAAATTAAATAAGCTCAAATAATGCACAAGTTTTAACAGATGTATTAATATTAGTGCTTTTATAAAATTATAAGCTTCACATTTCTGCTTTTAAAGCCTCAAAAATTTGGCCTCGATTTTTGCTTCTTTTTTTTTTTTTTTAAGAAAAGGAGAGACGAGTCAAAATACATCTTTTGATAATCAACATTAAGCCACAAATGCTGTCGATTCAGCTTAACTTGTATTAAACCCGGAACATTCCTTTTAAAAGCTGAAATTCTTGAAAAAAGAAATGTTGGCATGAGTAGTGCAGAGTATATGTTTGATTAATATTTCCTTAATAAAATAAGGTTTTAAAGCCATTTTACTCTTTATTTTTACAAAAACCATAAAACAGAGTATCCCTTTAGTCCCTCAAGACACAGAAAATCCGATATTTTGACATTGTAATGAAAAGGCACATTTTGTTCAGGTCATGTGGTGTTGAAAACATTTTTATTTATTTATTTTTCAATTAATGATGTTTTTCATACTCTCATGTATTCAAGGTACAAGGAAAGAATTTTAATACTTTTTACTTTGGTTACACATCATTATTTTGTATGGCCCGTTTCAGGCCCTCTTACCAGTGCCCCAGCATGTACTGTGACACTCCCATGGTTCATCACATCCGGCGCTTTGTGCACGGTAACGGCTGTGTCCAGATTGTTCTGAAAGAACTGGACTCACCTGTACCCGGCTATCAGCACACAATTCTCAACTACTCTTGGTGCCGTATCTGTAAACAGGTAACATGGGGAATATTATGGACAAATTTAATTAGCAAGATTTAACCATTCAAACCCAGAATTAGAGTAAGCCACTGTGAGCTATAACTCATGTGAAATGTGTCTTGTTTTCAGGTAACTCCTGTGGTCCCTTTGTCGAATGACTCCTGGTCCATGTCCTTCGCCAAGTATCTAGAGCTCCGTTTCTATGGGCGCCAGTACACCCGTCGTGCCAATGCTGAGCCTTGTGGCCACTCCATCCATAAAGACTATCACCAGTACTTCTCGTATAACCAGATGGTGGCTTCTTTCAGGTGTACATCCTTACATTATGGATCTCATATTTTTTTTAATATGCCTCCTCCAGAGTGCATTTTTATGGAGTTGTCAGACTTTGTTATCCAAAAGTATTCGTGCTCTTTTCTCATCTCTAGCTACATCCCAGTGAGATTACTGGAGATCTGTCTGCCTCCTCCAAAGATCATCATCAGAAACCAAGGGCCCTTGAAAGCCAACTTGCAGCAGGACCTTAAAGACTTCTTCCAGAAGTAAGATTCCCCACTGGATTTCTCTCTCCAATCCTCATAATACTTATCCAGATGTCAACTAAACAAACTGTCTGCACTTGATTCATCTTTTGTAGGGTTGCTCAGGTGTATCTGGCCATAGATGACCGTCTCACCTCCTTAAAAACAGACACCTTCAGTAAGACCAGAGAGGAAAAAATGGAGGACATGTTTGCACAGAAAGATGTAGGTTTTTTTTTTTCTAGTGCTTAGGCGGCCATCCCACTAGCCGATTTATCAGCTCATATTCTGATGTAAGTTTCGATCTCAGCGAGATTTCAGTCATCATAATTTATAGGTGTGACTTTTCCTGCCAAAATCAATCTGTTCATAGTCAGCTAGAGGGACACTGCTTTAGCTTGTGTACATAAATGACCCATATCGGTTGCAGATTTGTCTGAATGTTCACTTAAGTGGTTCATTGGGTCATTGACTAAATTAAAGTATATTCTTCTGTCTTAGATGGAGGAATCGGAGTTACGCAGCTGGATAGAGAAGCTACAAGTACGGCTGCAGACCAGTATGATAGATTCACCACAACAACTACAGGCTGTTCTGGAGTCAGTGGTGGTCAAAAAACAGAGCTTGTGTGAGACACTGCAGTCCTGGAACAACAGGTGAGGACTGCATTCATATGGCCAAAGAGAGGAGGCTAAACATCTACTTTAAGAACAATACAATTATGTTGTTTTATCTGGTCAACAGACTTCAGGACTTGTTCCAACAAGAGAAAGGCAGGAAGCGTCTATCTGTTCCTCCCAGTCCTGGGAGACACAGACAGGCTACAGCAGATGAGAGCAAGGTCTGTAATAATCCACTGTTTTAGCATGTTAATAGTCTGAGAAGTTATGATTTAAATGCATTCCCTTTAAACCAGTTCAGCTATATTATATTAAAGTTATAAAAAAAACATTAACTGACTAGTCCTGTGTTTCCCAAATGGGGGTTCATGAGGGAACTGCAGGGAGTTCGTGAATGTAAAGAGTAGAGATGTTTCCAAAAGCCGAATACCTTTTTCAAAATGTCATGAATAATAACATAAAAAGGAATAACGAATTCTACAGAATAATAGAAAATATATTTGTCAGACTGATTATCGAACGGGCACAGGGATAGAGCGATATTTTGAATAAAATTATCTAAAAATACGATGCAATAGTCAGTCTGAAGAAAATGTGACTAAAGTGTAAACTTTATGAATGAAAATGTGCACAGAGATTTCAAATTCAAATCAGATGGCCTCACTGCAGTCTCTGTTTATTGTTATTAGTCATTATACAAATCAAAAAGTGACAAATCACTACAGAATATTAGATATCAGGGCTTCACCAGATTTGTACTGAGGAAAAACAAAAATGTAATTGAAAAAATTAAATGACTCTTGAATAGGCTAAAACAATTATAATACAATAATATGCGTTTTATATTAATATTGAACATTATTAATGAATTATAATATATATTTTTTTACAATATGGATGATGAGCGTGAGCAATCCACAGATGATAACACATATTATACTGGTCAGGGAAAACAAAAAGTAAAAGCCTAAATACAATAATAAAATTATTATAATAAGAAGAAATCATTTTTGTATTATAAAAAGCATATTTGCTATATGGAAACTACAAATGAAATAGTCACATTTAAAATTGGCCTTTTAACTATGACGCACTTCCGGTTTAGCCCCGCCCACATCTGGCTATATCTGAATACAGATACAGATAATTTTGCCATAGCAACAGATACAATTTCTGTAATTTACTGAATCTTAAAAACATTGATGAGGCATAATTTGAAATATTGTCCATCATTTGACAAATAAAAAAAAATAACATTTTAGCGCCTCCTAAAAGACTACTTATACTGTCTATTTTGTTTTTGATGTATAGACTAGTGCTTTGGAGTCCTCTCCTCGTAACCCCTCCCCTGTGGTCCCAAATGGAGAGAAGGGTGAGTTCACTGGCCAAGCATTCACCTTGAATGAGTTGCCTTTGCCTATTGTTTGTTGCGTACAGTCGACTGACAGCCTTTTCTCTGTCTCACAGAGGACCGTCATCTCAACACATTTCCATCAAGCTCAGGGTCATCATCATTACTGCAGTTACCATCGCCATCTGAACAGTTTTCAGATCTCGTCACGAGCAGTCCCACTTTTCCAGAACAGGACTCTGCCATTGTTCCAGAGGGTAAAATCAGATACAAATCTCCTGACACACTTCCACGTCTCCTTGTGTGTTTGAAATCATGCATCACCATCTCTCTACTGTTACTTTTCTATTTAGATATGTTTGATGGACACTTACTTGGTTCCAATGACAGCCAAGTAAAGGAAAAGTCCACCATGAAAACCATCCTGGCCAACCTGCTACCAGGCAACAGCTACAATCCCATCCCTTTCCCTTTGTAAGGCTTTTATGATATTATGGGTTCCAAATTGATAAAGGGCTTTCTTCTCTCAAGCTGTAAAAAGTATTTTTCTTTGTATGTTAGTGACCCAGACAAGCACTACTTGATGTACGAACATGAGAGAGTTCCTATAGCCGTGTGTGAGAGAGAGCCCAGCTCCATCATTGCTTTTGCACTCAGGTAATCGCACATAGGACTGGGAAATATTTCAGTTTTTTTCAGTTTAAATATACATTTATTTACTCTGTGATAGCTAAAAAGGATGATTTTCAAAGATATTGTTGCCAAATAGATTTAAAATGTTTAAAGCAAGAAGTAAAATACAGTAAAAAAAATAAAAATACTTTGGAATAATCAAGGCATGTTTCCACGCTTTTATTCTCTAAATTAACCATATATTACAATATATAAACATGGACAGCAGTATTTACCTGCATATGCTTTTCTAAAATTTACTAGAATTTTAAAGCAAGTAAAATGACAGGTGGGATCTTCAGGAAACATTTCTGAGTGATGCAAATTAATCGTTGAACTGTTGTATCCTAGTGTTTCTTAAACATAATCCTAATGCTTCTGTATCAATTATCCAGCTGCAAAGAATATAAAACCGCCCTTGAAGAGCTTACAAAAACAATGGCAAAGACTGGAAGTGACGACACATCTCAGACCATTAGGTACAGCAAATACTTATTTTCCCCAGATTATTGGCTTTGTTTTCTCTATATGTATGTTGGTAAAACAGTAAGCCCTTGTCCTCTTTCTTTGTTATCTATAGTGCTGTAGAGAGCAGAGCAAAGAACAGCCCAGCCAAACCCAGTGACAACAGCACATCACAGCTGGGCCGCAGCATTATAGATGCTGATCCACTCAGTAAGACTCTGTTGCAAATACAACCCATTTAACAATTACTTGTGAAAGATGGAATTGCTTAGGAATGACAGTGTTTATGGAATTTCTGTTGCAGAGGAGCCTGAAAGTGGAGACAAACAGAAGAAGCAGACAGGAAACCCACACATTGAGCTGCGTAAGTATCACGCTAAAATGGTAGTCTGAAACATTCTCTTTTTTTTAAGATTTAAAGAATTTAAGGATTTTTTGAAAATGTCAATATTATTGACCCTTTGATATTAGAGTCAAAATAATATAAACCTAATCAATGGATTGATTCATCTCATTATGAGTTGCATTTAATCGTGATAAGTCTCAAATTTCTAATAAATGTCTATCATATATATATATATATATATATATATATATATAAAATTTATTTATTTATTTCCATCCTCTCAAACTGTAGTGCATTAAATTTTAATGCAATCATTTCCTCTGCTAAGGAAAGAAAAAATAGTGATATGTTACAAAGTCATGTCTAATTTAGCTGTTATGAAGGTCTTTGTCCATTATTTAATGATAATGTAGTGTTCGGTGTGTTAAAGGGATAATTCACCCAATAATTCAAATTTCTCATAATTTACTCAACTTCATGCCATCCCAGATGTGTATGATTGACTTTCATCAGTCAGTAGGTCCATACAATGCAAGTGAATGGTGATCAGACATTTTGAAGCTCCAAAAATCACATAAAGGAATCCTAATAGTAATCCATATTACTCCAGTGTTTAAATCCATATGTTCAGAAGCAATATAATAGGTGTGGGTGAGAAACCAAATAACATTTAAGTCCTTTTTTACTCTAAATCTCCACTTTAACTTTCGCTTTCAGATGTGAAAGTGGATATTTAGATTAAAAAAGGGGTTTCAATTTTGATCTGTTTCTCACCTTCACCTATTATATTACTTCTGAACATATGGATTTAACCACTGGAGTCGTATGGATTAATTTAATGCTGCATTTATCTACTTTTTGGAGCTACAAAGGACTGATCACCATTCACTTGCATTGTATGGACCTACAGAGCTGAGATATTCTTGTAAAAATCTTTGTTTGTGTTCTTCTGAAGAAAGAAAATCATACACATCTGGGATTGAATACATGAGTAAATGATGAGATAATTTTCATTTATGGGTGAACTATCCGTTTAACTCTGGCAGCAACAATATTTGTGTGTTCAAAGGTGCGTCCTGCTACTAGAAATCTACTGGACACTATTTCATATTTCATCTGAAAATCTTGCTTTTGATACAGAGTTCTCAGATGCAAATGCAAAGTTCTACTGCAGGATCTACTACGCAGAAGAGTTTCACAAGATGCGGGAAGAGATTATGGAGAGCTCAGAGGAGCACTTTGTGCAATCACTGTCCCATTGTGTAAACTGGCAGGCTCGTGGTGGGAAGTCTGGGGCAGTTTTCTACGCCACTGAAGGTGTGAGCGTGCAGAAGAAAGCTTTAGTAGAAATAATGCTTTATGAAATATCTCCTTGATTAAGGTCATGGTTTGATGAAGGCTTGCTGGTTATTGTATGCATTTTGCTAAGCCTTTGGTTTCTCCTCAGATGATCGGTTTATTCTGAAGCAAATGCCCAGATTAGAGGTCCAGTCCTTCTTAGACTTTGCTCCCTACTATTTCACTTACATTACAGGAGCAGTTAAGCAAAAGGTAAGGAGCTGAAATGAGAAGTGCAATACAGTATATTTGGCATTGAGTTCATTCAAATGAAATTAAAAATATATAATACAATAACAAGCCACAGTATGATATATAATATGCTTGTAATGTTGAAGAGGTTACAGTATTGTGAATGAACTCATTCTTTCATGTCTGTTTCACAGCGGCCCACGGCTCTTGCTAAGATTCTGGGAGTGTACCGTATCGGCTACAAGAACTCGCAGAACAACACAGAGAAGAAACTGGACCTCTTAGTGATGGAAAACCTGTTCTATGGGCGAAAGATGGCACAGGTACATTTTTGTTATAAAAAAAAAAAAAAAAAAGAGATCTTAAGAACACTCAGATATTAAACGCATCGTTTACCCAAAAATGAAAAGTCTGTTGTTACAACCCCATATGACTTTCTTTATTTCATGGAACACCACAGCAGATTTTGAAAAGATGCAATGAATGTATGGTATATAGGCTAACATTTTGCCTCTATTCATCCCTGTGTTTGGGATGGTGCAGGTGTTTGACTTGAAAGGATCGCTGAGAAACAGGAACGTGAAGACGGAGCACAGAAAGGAGAGCTGTGAAGTGGTGCTTCTGGACGAGAACCTTCTGAAACTCGTGCATGATAATCCTCTTTATATCCGCTCCCACTGCAAGGCCATTCTGCGTGCTGCCATCCTCAGCGACGCCCACTTCCTGTCCAGCCACCTTATCATCGATTACTCCCTCCTGGTGGGCCGTGACGATGCCACGGATGAGCTGGTTGTGGGCATTATTGGTAAGAAAACCTTAAGAAATCATAAGATTTAAAACGCATGGAATTTGTATTGTGTCTTAACGGTTGTTAAAACTCTTGTTCTTTTACCTGAAGACTATATCCGGACTTTCACATGGGATAAAAAACTGGAGATGGTGGTTAAGTCTACTGGGATTCTTGGTGGTCAAGGTAAAGTTTTTTTAAAATGACCTATTAAATGCTAGGGCTTTTCCGATTTTTCCGATGGAACTGAATGTCCAATCCTAGTCAAGACATTCATAGAAGATTACCTCAAAATCCATGTTAAGAATGTCTGACCATCCAGTGACACATCTATTCTTAATGACAGGTAAAATGCCCACAGTGGTGTCACCAGAATTATACAGAGCACGTTTCTGTGAGGCCATGGACAAATACTTCCTCATGGTTCCTGATCACTGGACGGGTCTTGGAGTCAACTGCTGATGGGCAAGAAAGGAACAGCACAGCTGTAAAGGGATAAGCTGCTCTCTCATGCTCTTCACAAGTGATTCTTTGGAAATCTCAAAAACTTCACCGTAGTGCACCTCCCAATATCCTCAATGATGTCAGAAGCTGGTATTAATGATGGGATAAACAGAACCCCTCTTTCAGTACTGTGCAAAGATTGACCAAAACTGAGGTGCCAAAACACGGGTCCACAAAGACACACTGGAAATATTTAACTGAAATAGATGAACATTTAAAACCCTAACTCTTCTTTTATAACCTATTAATCTGAACTGTGGACAATGTAAACGTTTGTCATAAATGTACAAAGATATGTAATTAAAGATTATTAATATTGGTGAAAGGTTTCTTGTTATTTTTTATTATTATTGTGTTTTGACTCAACTTCAGGATTCAGTAATAGTCAAATGTCATGACAATCCTGTCCACTCATGCAAAATGATTCACTAAATAGCATATTCACTTAAATGTAAATGTTTATTATGAATTTAGACCATATAATTAAACCGACTCCTCTGAAAACTAAGGAGTGCTTCAAAGTCAAATGGTGGGTAAAAGGAATTTGATTAAAATTAATTTTATTGCTTTATGTGAAAGATAAGGATTTTGTAAACCGCTTATAAAATACAAAACAAAATCATATATTTTAGTAAGTGTTACACATATAACATCAAATGAGGTTATTTTATTTATTTAACTGTGAAAGGCACTTGAGATTACAAATCTCTTTTTCAAGAGTGTCCTGGCCAAGATAGGCAGCATCAAGTCATTTCACAGTTACATTCAGACAACATACAACAAATAAAAGTTAGAAAATAAAATCAAAAACCTAACTTCACTAGTTAAAAACACTGACAGGACAAAGAATCAGTCTCAAAAGCTTTCATCAATGACTTAAAAACACTGAGTGGGACAAGTTTTCCATTTGTAGGCTACCTTGTAAGGCATTCCAAGTCTATGGAGCGGAGTAAATAAAAGCCCTTTTGCCAAGATTAGTTCTAGCATTAGGGACAGTTAGTAAAATAAGGTCCTGCGATGAGATGATGAGAAACAGTTTTGCCGTTTACAATAAATCTCAGTGCTCCATGGTAAAGGGTGTCAATTGATTTCAAACACTGGGCAGAAGCATTCATATATAAAATATCACCATAGTCATAGGCAAAAAGTTGTCTAACACCAGCCTCCGTTAGCCTCAAAAGAATAACAAGCCTTATTTCTAAAATAAAATCCTGGTTTCAGCATTTTTGTACATTGCTGAATATAGGGCTGAAAAGAAAGACTTTCATCAACTAAAATCCTGAGATATTTATATGAAGTAACAGAATCAATTGCAAATTGTTATGTGGTTCAACCATGATTTAGTTTGCAATAAAATACTCCTTTAACATGCTCAAAATTATCATTTAAATTTGGATTTAATGTTTAGTTTCTTTTAACATCCCAGTCCCCATTTGCCCTTTAAAAAAAATAAATACAAACAAACAAAACTTATGCTGAAAAGCCTTTGTCTAATTCAGTGGCCAAGTCTGGCGGAAGTCACCAATGAGATTTCAGAAATTTGGTAAAGGGGAAGATTATAAAGACTTTACATCAGTTCCTTGCACAAAGCTAGCTATCGTGTGTGTGTGTATATATGTATATATATACATACACTATATACAGTATACACTCACCTAAAGGATTATTAGGAACACCATACTAATACTGTGTTTGACCCCCTTTCGCCTTCAGAACTGCCTTAATTCTACGTGGCATTGATTCAACAAGGTGCTGAAAGTATTCTTTAGAAATGTTGGCCCATATTGATAGGATAGCATCTTGCAGTTGATGGAGATTTGTGGGATGCACATCCAGGGCACGAAGCTCCTGTTCCACCACATCCCAAAGATGCTCTATTGGGTTGAGATCTGGTGACTGTGGGGGCCATTTTAGTACAGTGAACTCATTGTCATGTTCAAGAAACCAATTTGAAATTATTCGAGCTTTGTGACATGGTGCATTATCCTGCTGGAAGTAGCCATCAGAGGATGGATACATGGTGGGAAACAATGCTCAGGGAGGCCTAAAGTGTGCCAAGAAAACATCCCCCACACCATTACACCACCACCACCAGCCTGCACAGTGGTAACAAGGGATGATGGATCCATGTTCTCATTCTGTTTACGCCAAATTCTGACTCTACCATCTGAATGTCTCAACAGAAATCGAGACTCATCAGACCAGGCAACATTTTTCCAGTCTTCAACTGTCCAATTTTGGTGAGCTCTTGCAAATTATAGCCTCTTTTTCCTATTTGTAGTGGAGATGAGTGGTACCCGGTGGGGTCTTCTGCTGTTGTAGCCCATCTGCCTCAAGGTTGTGCGTGTTGTGGCTTCACAAATGCTTTGCTGCATACCTCGGTTGTAACGAGTGGTTATTTCAGTCAAAGTTGCTCTTCTATCAGCTTGAATCAGTCGGCCCATTCTCCTCTGACCTCTAGCATCAACAAGGCATTTTCGCCCACAGGACTGCCGCAGACTGGATGTTTTTCCCTTTTCACGCCATTCTTTGTAAACCCTAGAAATGGTTGTGCGTGAAAATCCCAGTAACTGAGCAGATTGTGAAATACTCAGACCAGCCCGTCTGGCACCAACAACCATGCCACGCTCAAAATTGCTTAAATCACCTTTCTTTCCCATTCTGACATTTAGTTTGGAGTTCAGGAGATTGTCTTGACCAGGACCACACCCCTAAATGCATTGAAGCAACTGCCATGTGATTGGTTGATTAGATAATTGCATTAATGAGAAATTGTTCCTAATAATCCTATAGGTGAGTGTATATATACACACACACACACTGGCCACTTTATTAGGTATACATGTACACCTACTTATTCATGTGATCATCTAATCAGCCAATCGTGTGGCAGCAGTGCAATGTATTAAGGCATAAAATCAGACAGATATGGGTCATTAATCTTCAGTTAATGTTCACATCAACCACCAGAATGAGGAAATTTGCATGACGAAAAAAAACATGATTGCTGGTGCCCGATGGGCTGGTTTGAGTATTTCTGTAACTGTTGTTGGGTATTTAAAAAATGTGAGATTTTAATAGATTTGACTGTAACAAAAATAAGAAACATTAAGAATAAAAATAAAAAGAAACATTAAGCATTTAGCATTTGGACTTTTTTGCTGTAGTTTGTAGTGTTTAAAGTTTCTTACTAGAGAAAGTCAAACTTTGTCAAAAGTAATTTGCCTGAATATTGTTTCCATGTTTTACAAGCAGCAAGAAAAGTCAATTCTTGCTCTTTGTACGTTAAAAAAAACTATAACAGTAAGCTAGTGAAATATTTTTTTTATTTAGTTGCTTTAATAGCATGAAATGTCCCCACATATTATAGAAGTTCATACAGTGAATGAAAATTATTTGCAAAATTTTACTTCTCTAAAATTAAAATTAAACAACCCAGTTGAAGGCTTCCACCTAGCTTTATTCAAAATGGTATTTTTATTTTAAAGGGATAACAAACAGACATAAAACTTTTATATAATAGTGATTCAATCTATATAAAAGAAATTTGAGCTGACAAAGAACCTTCAAAATCAGATTGCAGGACAAACACATAATCAACAAGATTGTCACATTTCAAAGCTTTACTGGTATAATAATGTTTTATTTTGTTTCAATTCCTCTGAATAGTCCCACTTAAGATTTGACTAATTAATGAAAGAAATATCGACCATGTGCTTTCGTCATAAGACAGTTGTGTACAACTTCTGCTCTGGTGATGATTGTCCATGAGCAGATATGTACACACTTTAGGCATGTACATCAGGACAAAACATTGTCTTAAGCTTATCAAGTGAACTGATTGACCCAGACTTCTCTTCGCATTTCCAGACTTTTTCCATTACACAGAATCACACACAAGCAAAATCTGAAAATGCAGAACAAGGAACTCTGTCTACAATGTGGCACTTTCTACAGTGTGTCGAGGCAAACCGACAAACAGTGGTTGACATTTTCATTCTTCATATTTTTTTGTATTTTCTTTTTTCTTTTTTTTTTTTTGACTCCTGCAACTGGAAAGCTCTAAGCAAAATGGCACTCTGACATCTCCCACAAACATGTTTAGGAAAATGTTAAAACAGATTTAAATTTAACCAGTGCAAATTATTTAAAAGACTTTATTTAAAATAAAATAAAAACTTCAGAAGAGAGGGTAGGTTACTCATTATCCTGGGTTTGAACATTAAACACCCATTTACTCCCTATACATAAGTGCATATAAATGTAGTACCATTGTTATCTAAATGTTAATAAATATCGGTACAGGCTTGAGAAGATCCTGGTTCACATAACATACCATCACCTCTGACTGGAACATATAAATCGACCTGAATAGAAGTATTATTTTAACACTGTTGCTATATCTAAAAAAGGAACTCACCAAAAGCATCTGACTTGGGTTTAGACCACCCAGGTCTATAAATCTATTAATCTATATAGAATAAAAATGCTCTTTAAAAAAAAAAAAAAAAATGAAATAAAGCTCAAGAGCATTCAATTCACAATTGTCAAATACTTGTGTAAAGTAAAACTGGTGACCATGGTAACATGCATTGGATTTTCATCATATTACACTGGGTTTTATGTACGTTTTGTTGCAAATAAATATTTGGAATACACATTCTTATCAAGGTTTGTGACAATTCACCAATTCCTCTTTTGGTGCAAATACGTAATTGGTCCCATTGTTAGTACAGAACTGAAATGAGTGTGACCTCACTTTGTGCTTCCACAGGGTTTGTGCTTTCAAAAGTACAAATTAAGCCACCGCACACCACACTTTACATACTTTGTACTTCATACATACTTCAAGTGTGATTATTGTGAGGTCAGCATTTGGCAATCTCAAACATCAAAGTACAAAAGACGTTTTTATCTAATTATCTCTCTTGCAGCAATGTAACTCAAATGGCTTTAGTAAAAATCTCCTGTGCAAACAAGTTTGGCAGAAAGAGTACCAAGTGTGCTATGACATAATCACTTATTTACAGAGGCTGAACTCCACAAAACTGTGGATTCAATGTGCTTTGAACACTATTATGAAACTCTGGAAAGAGCCAAGGTCAAAAGGTCTCAGAGTCAGAGTCGTTTTCAGTAGTCGTGCCCTCGCTGGAGGGGCCGGAGGGGTCCTTTGGACTGCGTAGGCCTTGGGGACTCTTGGCCTTGCAGGGCAGATATTTCAGCAGGGCACCTGGGGAAGGACTTCCAGAGCTGCAAGGGGAGCAGAAAGGCATCATGGTAGCCAGAATGAGAGCCAGGCAGTCAGCCACTTCCCTGCTGGGAGCGCAAGCCAGAGCAGGGGTGAGACCTGCGGGGAAAGACAGCCAAGAGCAAGAGGGAGAGCAAAAGGGACAGGGAAGTAGAAAGAGGTAAAGGGGAGGGACGGAGCAGTGGATCAAAGGGGCAGTGGTGTGGGGGTGATTGGACGAAAGCAGCATCCCATTAGTGCCTCGCTAGACAGGCCGGCAAATGCATGGTTGGGGGAAAAACGGATAACCATGGCACGGACAAAGCTTTGAAAAACAGCCACTGCTTTGGCAAAAGCCTCTATGCCACCAATAAAAGAAGAGTAAAACAGAGACAGGCATAGAGAGATGCACATAGAACAAAAAGATACAAACAACATGAACCGAATCTATTGAGAGGTTACTTTCAGGAACACGCACCGTTTTCATCTAATACTTGAACACAGGCTCCACGAGAGAGCAGCTCTTGCACTGTCTGCTTCATCCCGCTGCGTGCAGCCAAATGAAGAGGTCTGAGAAAGTGAATGAGAAACAAACAGGTAAGCAACAATGGCTTCTTAAAACGAAGTGGCACAATATGGAAAGGGGAGCTCACGTTTGCAGTGCAGCATTTGTGGCGACGAGAGCAGAGTCTGGAAGTTTTCCCAGAATGAGTAATGCACATTCCTCCATTCCCTGGAAACAGAAAAAAACAGATCTATAAAAAAAAAAAAAACTCAGGCAATGGTTTAATACAAACATTCAAAATTATTTCAGTGTACTAAAATGCCATTTGAGTCATTTTTATATATTTTTTTCTAATTCAATATTAGAAGAAGCCTTTATTTTGGTCACACATTATTCATACATTTTTGAATATATACAGTGAAATGTATTTTTCACATATCCCAGCTAAGCTGGTGTCAGAGTGCAGGGTCAGCCATGATATGGCGCCCCTGGAGCAGATAGGGTCAAGGGCCTTGCTCAAGGGCCAAACAGTGGCATCTTGGGGCTTGAACTCCCAACCTTCTGGTCAGTAAACCAGAGCCTCAACCACTGAGCCACCACTGCCAAATTTTAATTGCATATATAAATATTCACTAAGAAAGCCCCAAAAATAACTTAATATAATTTAATAAATCATGATTCAATCATTCTAGTTATATTTAGATAATTATAAATAATTATTAAGCCAAAGTCAAAATACAGACATTGTCAGCTGAATTGCAAAAGTCAGATCCTTACATTACTGCAGGCTAGATGGAGTGCCGTGTTGCCTTTCTGGTCAGTCAGACTGAGGTTAACATTCAAAGTAGTAAGCAGAGACTCTGTTGAAAGACAGATTCTGTTCAACTCTTAATTTTAAAATCACATTTTCATACCCAATTAATACAAATAAACAGGGGCATGATGCAAAAGTAGACAATGGTGAATTCATACCTACAACCTCGACTCTTCCTCTCTCTGCTGCCATCATCAAAGCGCTGCGTCCTGATTTGTCAACGTCATCCACAGATGCCTCATGGGTCAAGAGCAGCTGAACACAGTCAACGTGACCAGCGAATGCAGCAGCATGCAAAGGTGTTCTGATAAAGAGTGACAGCTGTACTTTAATAAGGTGTTTAATTGAAAGCAATGCCAATGACCATTAAGATAAATTGAACAAGCTCATTTCTATTAAAGGACACTTAAAAAAGCATGAATTTCATTGCATTTGATTACAAAACAAAGCTGGAAAAAAAAAAAAGTGTCATCTGCTAAAAAAAAAATAACTAGGCCTTTCTCAAAACTAACATCACTTTCAGAGCCATTTTTGCATTTAGTTTTAAATAACTATTCCAAGGCCATTTTAGTGGATGTATAGTATTGTCAGTTCCTCTGAAGTTCTCTTTCAGTGAAGTTATTTAGACACAGACCACTCTATGGGAGGTGCGCCCCTCACACGACTGCTCTTGATGCCTTTTTAAACACCAGGAATTGGCTGCTGACAACAGGAGCCCCGCCCACTCGACTCGCCCTAAAAACTCTACTTGGATTTGTCATTTGGATTGGCCAAAATACTTCATCTTGACTGCCCGAGGAAGAAGAGTTTGTGCTCGAGCGTTTTGTATTCTGTGGTCGATTTCATCACATTCCGGTTGCCTTGTCCTTCAACTTATTTGCCGCTGATGCTTACAAGTTGCTGGGATAATTTATTATGAATATCACGACTCCCATTGCTAGTAGGTACCTCGGCCGCTTCGGCCTGCTAGAGGACCATGCAGAGAAAATAAACTTTCCTCTTAGATGCTAACTGCTAGTTGTGTGGCCGCTTCGGCTTTCTGCTTGCTACATAGGAGTTTGTGCTGTCTACAGGGACACTTGCACTCAATGGACATGAGTACTACTGCACATAAAGCATGTCACAAAATGTGGCCTTGCCCGAAGACATGTGGGAACAATATCAAGAGGAAAGTCTTGCATCGCATTTGTGCTTCATGTCTCAGACTGGAGCATGCACGTGATGCTACAGGACCAGGTTTTGTGCCTGGACTGCTACCGCTTTGATTTGTGAACCCTGCAGAAGTGATGAGTCATTCCAGCTGAGTTTTTAGCCATCTAAATGTCCAAGATCAGACCCACTTCTTTCAGATTCGGTGATGCGGGAAGAGGACAAGGCTCAAACAGCTGAATGGGTGGCACAATTGACCCCACAGCTCAATCCTCCTCATGCCAAGTAGGATGAGCCCTCTGAGTAAGACAATAATGACTCAGAGGAGGATGATTAGAATGGCGAAGACTTCCTCCCCAGTGCTCAGCCCATAGTTCAGAAGGACCTGTTCACAGTGGGTGACCTATTTGTCAGTTTGCTGTTGAATGGCCTGTGACTCCTCAGATACAGGCTGCCAACCGACTGGATGGGAACTTTCTTCCTCAGTCCTCATCATCTTCTAAAACTACCATCACAGCATTTGAGGACTGTCTCCTTGACATGATGAAAACATGGGATAAACCCTTTTCTGCATAAGTGCCTGTTGCAGGATTTAATGCATTTTTGGACATGGATGATGCTGTGAACAGTGGGTTTTTGGATTGCCCTAAAATGGAACGGTCTCTAGCTGCCTATTTGGCCCCTGAAACGAATTTGGGGTTGAATTCAGTGCCTCAACTGCCCCACAGATAGCCGAGGGTCTTAGCCCCACTTCTTGAAAAAAAATCTACAAGTCTCAGTTGCACCTAGTTAGAGCTCAAAACTCTGTTTCTCTTCTACTTGCGTATGTGACTGAGCTGCAGGCTGATATGGGCACCGCTATTGAGAAGGGTAAGCCAGTTAAGGACATATGGACCAAAATACACACTGCTATGGACTTTGTCATGAGGAAGACAAGATGCTCCAACCAAGCAGTGGGTCATGCCATGGGCTTCTCTATGGCAGCTCAATTCCATCTATGGCTTAGCCTCTCCAAGATGATGGATAAGGACCATTTATTGTTCCTTGACGCTTGAGCATGCTCCTAACGTTGCTGCCCCACAAGCAGCTTGAGCAAGGAGACCTCATCCTCCAGCAACAGCGAGACCTCAGGGATGCACCACCCCATGAAAAAGAAGAAGCAGGGTTAGCTATGTGCTTGCCCCACAATCCCCTTAGAGGAGCGAGGCCAGTGGTAGTTCTCCCTGTCTCCCCTCGTTCAAAGTTTTCCCCACTTGTAGTGAGGGGTCTGTTGAAAACAGTGCAAAGTTCAGAGAAATGCCCACAGTGCCTCAAATCACAAAATTTGCATTGAAAACAAAAATCATTTTTTGCATAAAAAAAAAAATTCTAAATCCATTAAAAAAGGATTTCAATTCAAAAGATTTGGATAATCCCCTTCTTGTCACAAGGGCAATTTCAGTGACCTTCCCCAAATGTCCACAAGAGGGTGCAATGAAACCATGTGCTGCTCTGACTGTGGGGACGCTCTCTAATTCACTCCCAACATGGCATGCTTGCAAATCCTGCCTGTGGGTGCTCGGGTTACACTAGGTAACCGGACTTTCACATAGGTGCCCCAGTACTGTAGCAAATGTGGTCCATCAATTTAACTATGGAAATGTTCCATTAACATTTGAAAACCAGAAAGTGTCCAAATTCTTCTTGTCTTAATTTTGAACAGTATGTCTATTTTTTTATCATTTAAAACCTAACAAACTTCTATATTATAAATGCTTTAATTGAAAAAAATGTGCATGTGGTTTCATTATTTCACTTGGTTTGACATTAGTAATCTAATGTAATACTGTTCATACAGTTTTAAGTGTGACTTTATGTCCAAATTTTAGGGTAATTCTAGGCATAATTATACAAGAAATATTACAGTATAGGACAGTTATCAGTATCAATATGGATCACCAAACTAACCTGCCCTTTGAGTCTTTGCAAGTTACAATCTTTGATCCCATGGCTTCTATTAAAAGGGTGGCACAAGCCTCATGGTCATTGACCCTGCAGGACAGAAGATACAGTTACTTAGACAGTTTGAAATAAAAATAACAGAAATAGGCCCAAAAAATGATAGATATAATAGGAGGAAAACAGCAGACATACACAGCACAATGCAGCGGGGTGAAGGGGTTTCCATCATACTGGCGGAAGCCTCTTTGTTCAAGTATGACCTCCACACAGCCATCTTGACCTGTAACACACAAGTACACACTCTGTGCTAGTCCACTGTACTCCTTAAAAGCTACATTTTGTTTATAATACAATGTACATGGTATAAATAACCAAATATATATATATATAATATTTAAAAAGCATTGTTTGAAATAGGTTGAAAAGTTTAAAGGTTATACAGGCCTTACAGAGACAGTTGGAGTTTGAAATTACAAACATTCTGTAACAGAGTCTTGGCCCATTTAAACATTCTGTCAATGTAAATTTATGGGATTTTTGGAATATTCAATAATCTGGGAAAACCATAAATCCGATCAGTTAAAAAAAGACATAGAAACCAGAGTCAGAACAACCTTAAGATCTGTGCCAAGTCTGGTGGATGTAGCTTATGATGAGTTACAATTGATAATTTTGGTCTTGGTTTAGGGATTTTAGAAAAACACTAAACCAAGTTTGTAGAATAATAGTATATTTTTCAAGCCAACATAATGATTGTTTCCTGAAAAATGGTTTCTCTAACATTCCCCAACCTTCCATTGATTGCCAAGACCCCCCCCCCCCCCCCCCCCCATATAGCTGTCTCTACATATCAAGCTAGTGTATTAATACAGCATATATACTGTAGATATTAAGACATTAACATCATAAAGCATTTTACCATTGAAAAAATTACACACTTTAGCTTTAAATCAGAATGGACACTGACTTACCAAAGTAACAGGCCCAGTGTAGGGGCGTGTATCCCTGGTTGTCTTGTAATGGGGGTACCGGGGGTTCAGCGCAGGCAATATTGAGCAGTTCACTCAGCCAAGATGCGTGACCCCTCGCTGCAGCCAGGTGAATTGCGGTGCGACCCCTGGAGTCCCCCTGCACCACTGATGCCTCCAGCTCCAACAGTGACTGGACACACTCCTCCTGCCCACACAGGAGCTGAGAGAGAGAGAGAGAAATTGAAATATATATATGTATGTAGAGAGAGAGAGAGAGAGAGAGAGAGAGAGAGTGTTAGGTTAAGCATCACTATTACCATTGCTTAACTCGACCGTCCTGCGCATTTGTAAGGAAATTTGCTTGCATTTCTACAAGATCAGTTAACTCACCCCAAGGTGTAGAGCAGTAAGACCATGATGATTAGCCAAGTCCACAGTGGCCTCACGCTCCAAAAGAAGAGACACAACATCCACATGACCTCCGATTACTGCCAGCATCAGAGGGGTCCTGCAAACACAAACACACTCATCAATAATCAATTGCAAGTCTAGTGTGTTTTAGTCAGTTTTGGCATGAGGGTGAGGAAATGAGAGAATTTTCATTTTTGGGTGAACTATTCCTTTAATATATTCTGTGTTAAAGCATAATTCTTTTAGTTACGTTGATATCAGAAAATACTTTGACAGCCAACAACTGTTCAAGTTGAGCCTGAATTCATTTTCACTCCAACTAACACTTAAAATGGCTGTTGTTCCATCTGGAACGCTTGTATTGATAGTTTCTAATGGAAATCAGAAACAGAAAACAGTCCAGCGTCAATTAGAATCATCATGGAGCAGCCAAGTGGTTAGTCAGGAAATCTGTGAATAACAGCGGCCTCGGGTACCAGAGCGGACACCTCGTTGTGAGGATTTGATGTGTCTAAATCTTTCATCGTAGACAATACTCATCCACTTTTTTTTGACTATCTAGAAAAGTTCACATCAGCACATGCATTGTTTCTACAATAGAGATTACTTAGCAGAGATGGGCCACTTCGATTCAAATGAATGAGAGAAATTGGAACACTCAACCAAGAAGCTCTGAGCCCCCAAAATTCAACGGATGTAAAAAGGAAGTCCCACCTTACAGTTAAAAGAGCCAATCACCTTTTAGATATAGACATCACCTGTCAATCAATTCTAGAACGTGCATGCTCATTAGCTATACAAGCCAGGAACATTTATTTTATTTGTTTTATGTGTAATATGAGGTAAAGTATCACAATTTATGATACCAGTATTGTCAAATTTTATTGATGATTTAAAATGTGTTCTTTGATCGTAATGTTGACTAAGCATTTTTGAAATTTTGGTCTTCATTCAAGTTTCTCCATTCTGTATGGGGAGTTAACTATGATAAAATTGCTGTTTTACAAGAGAAGACACAGACAATTTTGCAACAGGCAGCTGTCAGTTTACAGCTCTCCCCAGTCATTTGTATTCGCAAATGCTGACTTAACTGTCGTAATATGCTAGTTGACTGTTATGCTCTCTCCTCTGATATAACCGCAGAGGTTGTTATCGCAGTAATTTCTCTGATAGAGCACTGTAACTTAGCCAAGTCTCATTCATTGCAAAATGTTTTTCTCTGAATATTATTAGGATTTGGGTTGAACAATAAACCGCATATGGGTTTTATTCATTTTGGACTCTTGTATTGTATATGTCTGTACCTGTCAAACTAAGAAAATACAGATTTTTTATTTCTTTTTTACATCCTATAGATTGATTTTAAAAACTATTGGTAGATTAATCGGTTATCTGCTTTTTCCACCACTTTATCTAACTACTTCTTCAAAATGGTAGCTTGACTGTAGTTAAGGAACTTTCATTTGATTATCTTGTCTCTTTATAAATTTAGAAGCATCTTCCTAAAACTGATTAGAGCTAAAAGTAGATTGTAGAGATGACAGCCTCTATCCATTCCAAAACAGTTTGCTTGCTGCATTGTAATGAAAGATTGTCTGGTTTATTAAGTGAGTCACTCACTGTCCCTGAGAGTCTACTGTGTCCACCAGATCTGCATTATCAGAGTCTTCCAGCAGGAGGCGCACACATGATGTATGACCATTCATTACTGGAGAAGAAATATGTGTTAATTTCATTTAAGCAATTATGCAATATCTACCAGAATTATTCATCTTCTGACTGCCAAACATAGGTGTAATACCTGCGAGGTGGATGGGTGTACGTCCACGGTTTGTCTCTCTGCTTCTTGGCGAGGCCCCATGGTTCAAAAGTGTGAGGGCGCAGTCAGTGTGGCCCCTGAGGGCAGCAAGGGCCAGTGGAGTCCGACCAACCTCATCCCCCTGATCCACCTCGCACTGACCTTCCAAGAGGACTTCTAGAGCTTGTGTGTGACCGTGGTATGCCTGCACACACACACACACACACACACACACACACACAAAAAAGAAAGTTCACTTGTATAGCTGAACTTGGGCCAAAATTCTGAAAAGGCCTCACAAATAAAACATCATAATAAAAAATAAAAATGAAGATAAATGTCTAAAAAGCCTGAAGATTATGGTTAGACCGAAGTTAAATACTTAAAGGGATAGTTCACCCAAAAATAACAATTATTTATAATTCACCCTCATGTCATTCCAGTTGTGTATGACTTCCTTTTTTCTGCAGAACACAAATTAAGATTTATAGAAGAATATCTCAGATCTGTTGGTTCTCACAATGGAAATGAATGGTGACCAGAACTTACAAGGTCCTAAAATGACAAAAGGAGGCAAAAAAATAATCCATATGGCACCAGTGTTTAAATCCATATCTTCTGAAGCAATGTTATAGGTGTGAGTGATAAATATATAAGTAGGTACCTGAATGTGAAAGTCACTTCCACACCAGAAGGTTGAAGTGACAGTGTAGATTTGTAGTTAAAAAATAACTATATTTTTTATAACCAATTTTATACACCCACACCTATCATATAATGTCAGAAGATATGGATTTAACAACTGGAGTCTTATGGATTAATTTTATACTGCATTTTGGGCCTTCAAAGTTCTGGTCGCCATTCACTTGCATTGTGAGGACCCAACAGAGCAGAAATATTCCTTTAAAAATCTTTATTTGTTTTCTGCAGAAGAAAGAATGTCATATATATCTGGGAAGGCAAGAGAGTAAATGATGAGAGAATTTTCAGTTTTGGGCGAACTATTCCTTTAAAAAGGTATTGCAAGCAATTTTTTTAATGGAAAAGATATTAATGAACTAAGAGTCCTGAGATATCTCAACTGTCTCGGTGACAGCTGAAGACTTTGTTAACAGCAAATTTGTCAATCACTTTTCTCATTCTATTTTGAAGCGGTTCATTGAGGCTATGATTCAAAATGTTTGTCAGTTGAGGGCTCTATTATGCCATTGTTGAATTTAAAAGCCACAGGAACAAACAAAATGCTGCTCTTTTGCTCGGTTTTGGTCTCAAAATTATCTTTGGAGGGCGGGGTTTTGGAATGAGGCGCGTGGGTAATTCAACAGCTCAGTCACGTGAAAGCTTCAGAACGCTAAAATCACTTACAGCGCTTGTAAGGCTAGGGGTTTGTTCAAACCCCTAACCCCAAGGCCAAATCCACACTAATCCATTTCAGTTTCCTAACGGCATCGTTTTCCAAAGTATGTGGTAATGGAGGAATAATTGCTTCATTTTTGGTGGAGGAAAACTTGTGAATGAGAGGTGTAAGATTCATCAATGCGAAATCAGTGCATTTTCAATGGGGATTAGAGTTAGACTATAGTAGGGTTAGTCTATAGTAATTATAATTAGCCTTATATGAAAACATTTGAAGTATGTGGAACTGTTATGTCTTTATTTAGATAGCAAAATAATGTGTGTATGAGTGTGTTTAAAGTTTGTACTCACAGCCAGATGCAGTGGGCTCCTGGTTTGGCTGTTCTCCATCTCACCCTGATGGTTCTCATCTCTATCCAAAAGCTAAAATCAAATTTAGCCAATATGAATCACAGCTGTTCATATTAAACTCAGTTATGTTAATCTTAATAAAACTGAGAAACATTCATTCTCCCACTGTAAACCAGCGGGTGGTGTAAGACAAATTCAACAGAGTGCTGGCAATTCAGTGGCAAGACAAGAATTAAACCACAAACTGAACTGAATTAATTTGCATATTTGGTTTCATATTTAAATGTAATGATGTGACAGTGGAATACAGATAAAGGAAGTGCCCTGAGGCACGCACTGGGGATGTTTGTGTCCTCACCAGTTTCAGACATTGTCTGTGGCCATATGCGGCAGCATAGTGAATGGCACTGTAGCCCTGATTATCCTTGAGTGACGGGGCAGCATCATGCTGCAACAGGAACTCAAGACACCTGCAAAAGACAGGCACATATATGTATTAACTAATACAAGAAGAAAAAGCATAAATACAAAACAAAAAGAACCTAAAGTGGCCTTTGAACAGGACAATGTCAACCAGTCAAAACATTTGACTTAAAAATTTCCAATTTCCAAATTTCCATTTCCATTACAGCTCTGCACATTCCGGGTCTTCTCTTGACCAACTTCATGCAACCTGGGATGCTTTTTAAACAATTGAAGGATTCAATTGTGATAGAGATGAAGCTCAGCAGATAAGAACTCACAAAGCTGCCTCCTTTTCCTTCTCGGCTTGAACTCCTTCACTCTCTGGTTCCAGGACCACACGCCGTCTTCAGAGAAAACACACACAGACACACATACACACACACAGACACACAAGCACACAAGCACACCACAAATATGTGAGACAATCTTATACAAAGAAAAGTTACTCAAAATTAAGTCAGAAGAGGCTATTGCTGTTAAGTTTTTCACGTTAACTAAAGATGAATCAAAATAGGATCTAGACAATTTATTTTAGCTTTAATATTTTTAACGATGGTGCTTTAAAGATGAATTAAGAGAGGCAACTTCATTTGCACCTGGTAATAAGATGCACCTCGTGTGATCCGATCACATGTGGTCAGGCGAGACACATCGCTGTTTATACCTGGTCGCTTAAGATGGTGCCACACTAGCAGACTCCAAACAACTCGATTTTGGTCAAGGGTTTCAAACATGCAATTGATTTATTGAGATCTCGCCCTCTTCAGCCGGAGGTATGACACACACACGCAGATACAAAATGGAGGAGAGGTGACAAACATACCAACTCACTTGAACTCTCTCTCTCTCTCTCTCTCTCTCTCTCTCTCTCTCTCTCTCTCTCTCTGATTCCCTGTCACGTGAAGCTCGTCGAAATAACAACAGGAGTACCATGTGAGCATAAACAATTGGAACAGAGTCATTTAGGGTGTTTACGGACCAGTAGCTTGAGTTATTTGATCTGAAACAGCGGCTAAAATAGTTAAATGTTGCATTTTCTTCATGGTTTGGTTCGATCTCACAAGGTTATATTTTCAAACGGACCAAAACTGTAAAATTTCCGTTGTGATTATTTTTATCCATCATTAGTTGCTTTTGCATTATTTCTGGATTGAAGAACCGTTCTCGCGGTCACAGAGGTCATTTTCCCCTCTCACACCCCAACAATTGCACAGATGCATACGAACAGAAAGAGTGAAGCCACGTTTTTCTGTCAAAACTTTGATAACACCATTCTACCCGTGTCTGTTCTTCCACTATCCAAAAGAGAGAAGTGATCACGAAGATCGACCTATATATAATATATCCGCGTTTTGATAATACGCACAGGGTTCTAAAACAAATGGTGAAAACTCCCTAAGGATGTGATTCATGGAGTAACTTTACCTCGTAAAAGTGCGTGATTGTGATTTTTTATTGCGGCAGGGAGGAGGGCGGGGCCGGGTCATGATGCTGCACACCAGGCCCCTAATCAGGCTAATCAAGCCCTCGAGAGGAATCTATTTAAAGCTAGCCATTTGTGATCAGATCATCCAAAATGCATCTTAATACCGGGTGTAAATAGGGGTTGTAGTGTGCTCATTCAGCATCTCATTAAAAATAGTTCAACTTAAAACATCTCTCGAGTCCCCTGCATTCTGCTCTAATCTGTAGCACTTTGTCTCACCATTTTTTAACACAAGAGCATGTCCTGTATGAACACACCCATTTTAACAAGTCTGATCACGCTTTTTTATTAATTGAATTAGTCAGACAGCTCAACGTATAGTTCATTTTGCAAATATGGTAATCAAATCTTGGTGGAGACAATGGCTACCAACTCATTACTTATTCATGACATTGTTTTTGCCAGGGAATTCTGGTAGTCCATCTACTTAGCCAAAGCATAAAGGTGTTTATGTATGCCCAAACAACCTGATGCCAAACCTATCACATAAACCTCCATGTTTACACAATACTTACAATTATCCTGGGGTTGACATGGCGAAACAACATATGTGTTACTGTAGCATCTAGCAGTCTCTGGAGACTGCACTTGATTTTATCTGCTGTAGGTCACTCTCATTTAATCAGGTTAGACATAAATCAAGGGTGGTCAATTAGCCTACATGTTTTGCTTGGCCACAACTTTAACCTTTCAACATTTATTCAATTTGTACATTTAATGTATTAATGTCAGGATGATTTGACTCCCAGATGTGGAGTTTTTCAATCTCACTCCAATTATTACATTATTATTATATTTTAAATAATTTCTGCACCACTAAGGTCACCAAAAGGAATAGAAATAATAATACAATTTTCAAACAGGTTTCACCAACACTCCCCCTGTCTGCTATTGGTCGCTTTCACAAATAGTTCTGAACTTCGGCCCCAAACGAACACAATCAGTTGAGCGCATAGAGCCACAGTGTTTACACTGTTTTGGGAAATCAACCTATAAATAGATTAAGGTTGACTCTGCGAAGTAGGATAGCTAGGAACAATTACACACTTCTCCTTTAAGTAGTCCCATTGCTAAACTGACAATTTAGACTACTTTAGATCTCAAATAAAATGTTCTGTATACCTCCTATCCAGGTCGGAAGCAGCAGCGTAGTGCAGGGCAGAGCGCCCCCACTTGTCAGTGGCATTAATGCAGGTACCACAGGACACCAAAGTCTCCAGGCAGTGAAAGTGTCGGCTAGCTGCTGCATAGTGGAGGGGGGTCCTGTCCAAACCGACAAATAGACATTGACAAAATTAGAAAACACTGACAGGGACTTCATTCTGGTGACATTTTACCATCTCAGTCACTACTAGCACAGTTGTGATCATTTCACTCAATGTGTGCAGTGGTTATGGTTTCAGTGTGATATACACTATTTAACACATAATCAGAGAAAATGTTTAAAAAAAAAAAATAAGATTAAAGCATAAAATGTAAATTATTAATATTATCAATTTTTTCATGAAATTCAATGTATCTACACTTTGTATTGACAATGACTAATTCAACGGATACCATTATAAAGTGAACATTTTAGACTGATTTAACAAAAAAATTCACGTTTAGTCAAACTCACCAAGTGCTCTCAAGTTTTCTCTAATTTATTAAATCTCGTCAACAACAACAACAAAAAAACAATGTTTTGATTTGATTACATTTATGGCTTATGCTTATAGAATGTATGTAGAATGTTTGGCCAAGCTTTGCAACATATTCGTAGAATGACTTGTGCAGTGCAGAGAAAACTGTTTAACAGTGTCCTGTACAGCATGAGGCCAATCGCATTGTTTCTGAATACACTAAAGAGAACAAAACACAGAATGTTGTCCATCTTTGAAGAGGATTTGGTCCTGAACTCCAGCTGAGGAGAGCACAGGTTTGACAAGTGAGCGAATAATCATCCTGACTTAAATGTCTTTCTTGTACCAAGAACTCACCTTCCATGTTTGTCCCTGCGGTTATGATCAGCTCCACTGCTGAGCAACAGATTTACACATTCCACATTACTGAAAGAAAAAGACAGGTAATAATTATAACAGCTTTGTCAGAACTACTTAATGTCTGCAAACCAGCCCAAGGCAAAGACAGTGAGTCAAATAAAACAGACAGTTGACCGAGATGCCGGTGTCATACAAACTCACCCGCTGGCGGCCGCGGCATGAAGACACGTTCTCCCCAGGTCATCTGGTGTGTCAATCTGGAATCCTGCAGACAGGACCGAGTCATTACTTAGAGGCCACATTATGCTATACCTCCGTCCTGTAGTAGAGGAGTGAAAGGAGGCAGCACACAGACGAGGAGGAGAGAGCCCCCACAGACAGACACATGTCGGAGAGGAAAAGTACAACATGGGCGAAAAGGAGTCCCAAAAAGAAAGAAAAGAATATACAGTGAGTGAGGGATGAGAAAGGATATTAGTGCAGGAGGAAAAAAAGACAAAATAAAGTGCAAATAGGGGAGCCAAGATGCACACACACGTCACTCAAAGAGTTCAACAAATGTGTGTAAAGGGTGCAACTCAAACTGATGAGCAACTTCAGCATCAAGAATCTATTCTACACAGAATGTTTCCTCTGCTACAATCCCACAGCCAATATCCGGAGTAATGAAGCACCAGATTTAAGGGAATACCAGACACAAGCAAACATGCATGAGGAAAATTTCATGCTTAATGTTTCATACACACAAGAACAAACATAATGACTGAGGGAAGAGTTGAAGCATTCCAGTAAAATTATTATTTAAGGAATGATTTATGGAGTATCTTGGAGAGGGTTGTCTAATACAGCAATCACTCGAGTCTGTCCGTTACAGGGATTTTACCACCAGTAATGGGCATTCTTAGAAATGACACAAAGAAAAGGTAAAAATCACTTTACAAATGGCCTCGAGTGACTTATTGCTTCTATAAAACAGCAAAGACACCAATGTTCATTACATTTACATGAAATGTAGCTCATTAAATGTAGGCTGCTTCTGAAATTTTTCAGCATTTAAAAATGCTTTGAATGTGGCTCATAAAACTGTGTGCTATTCAGTGTTAAGAGTTTGTTTCAGGTGACTGTGCAACTCCCAATGTTAATCACCAGGAAAGGATATGAAAGCATTCTTAGGGAAGTGGACTTTGGAGAGAACTTGCAATCTCCCACACAACTGGGTTGATTTGTGGTACATGACAAGAAATCTAACATATACCAATATCTACTGTCTGTGGAAGTTAGAAAATTGTGTAAATGTCAAAATAATGCAGGGCATTTTAATCTGTATATTAATTGTTTTACGTGTGGCCTTTTGCCAGTTTTATTTATGAAGCAGTGCAGGAATTAGGGCTGCTAAAATCAAAGTGACATCTGGCCCACAGCGGTGGTGGACCGCCACTGGCAATGATTTGCACGTAAACGCATCAACTTACAAGACCTTGTAAAAACCTGGAATAAATTCATGAAATATTATATAATAGCGAGTATAGTTTAGTTTTAGATCCTTTGTTACTGTGTTGTCAATTCTTCATGCTAGAAAAAAAAAAATTCTGTTTTTAGATGTTTCACAGCACTGGCCTATTCTACACAGCGTGAGTTCCGCATAGCACAGCAACTTGTTCATCTTCACCAGTACATTCACTTTACTGTCTGTGCAGATGTAAGTGGTAATATTATATTTATGCTGTTACTATAGTGGATTAATGTCATATATACAGGATGTGTTTAAAAGATGATTAACCCACTAAGCGCTTCAGTTTACCAGTGTTGTTCCCAAACCTGACTGCACGGCAGATTCTGGCTCCCTGCTACCTGATTGGCCTTTATCTCTAAAGCCCACCACATCACGCACTCCTAACCCTAACCTCAATGGTCCCTAACCTCAATGGTCCCTAACCTCAATGGTCCCTAACCTCAATGGTCCCTACCCCTAAAGCCCATCCCTACACCTACCCCTAAAAAGAAGGATACCAGGGAGTCAAAATTCAGCACTGCACCAATGTTTAAAATACTATGACTGGATCATTGTTTTATTCAAATAATAATTCTTCTAAAATATTGTCAGTGCATTGGTAATAACTTGCAGTGTTATTAATTTCACATCATATTTCCAAGATGAATAGTTGAATTATCCTCATTAACATATTTTTGTTAGAGGAATCAAAATTGCCTACTTCATTTTGGTCAGTATTTTTACAAGATTAATACTGCTTCTCAGTGCAGCTGGAAACAACAACCCCAGTGAGGTCCTCTCAAAAACCGGACAATGTTTTTTTTTTTCCCTGCCGTTGATGTTTACATGTTACCGTCCTATAGGATATGCTTTTGGTGCAATAACAGACAGACATTTTAAAACCAATGCAAACATTTTTTTTGTTTTGTATTATGATATTTAGGGTAATTAGTGATATTTTGTAAAGGGTTTAATTTTAGGGATGCTCCGATATGGAACATTTGGCCGATACGATAACCGATAATTCAATCAATTTGGATGCCGATAGCCAATATATTTGCAGATAAATATAAATCGGAACATAAATCTACATTCTGCGTCCCTGATTACAAAATCAAAAGGCTCAGCTTATAAAGCCTTGCGTGGTATACCGTTACTAAAGAAATATTGTGATACCAAAAAAAAAAAAAACAACCGTTATTATCTTGTTGCCAATTTCTATACCATTTTACAGTATGTTGCCATTAGTAAAACTGCATGAGATGTAAAAGTTTTGAGATGAAATCATTGACAATTTGAAATAAACATTTAATCTTGATATGGCCAAGTGTGATAATTAAACAGCAGAAGGGAGTCATTTAAATAAATAATATACAGTCCCATTCACAGCGTGCTACAGAATGAACAAGACCGACACACGGATACATGCGCGCACACACAAACACAACACACTACTGGTGCTTGATTTTCAACTGAGATTCATCCTCCGCCACCCAGATTGAGTCACTATGCCACCACGAGGACTTGGGGAGAAAAAAATAAACAACTTCAAATGCCAAAAAAAAGACAGTTTATCGGCTTTAATAAAACAGCCTAATTTTCTTATCGGACCAATAACTGATAACTTTCAAATGAACATTTATATGCCGATACTGTTATGGCCACCGATATATCGTGCATCCCTTCTTAATTTCTATTCCTTGCTCAATTACACACTTTTCACACTTAGTTTTATCTACAATGTACGCATAATTTGCGTGCACACCCTCCATTGCCCCCAACCACCGTACAACACCGTTCACTGGTGGTGGTTGGCCCTTAACCACAGCAATAATCCTAGGAGAAATGGAAATGTTGTACATAAGGAGGGTTGGGAACTGAAAACTTGGAAAATCATATTCAAACTTGAGTTTTACACACAAGCACCACGGCTCCATGTGTCGGCACATGGTATTTTACCAAAAATGCAAGTTATAGAGCCACTGTTATTTGATTCAGTCGTGTAGTTAGTACCTGAGGAGAGAAGCTTCCGGCAGCAGTCAGCGTGAGCGTTCAGAGCGGCCAGATGCAAGGGGAACATGCCATGTACCCCTCTTCTGCAGTGATATAAAGAGAAAGGCAAAATGTGTCAGAAACAACATCCAGTGCGTCCAGAAATTATTCACAGCGCTTCACTTTTTCCACATTTTGTTACAGCTTTATTCCAAAATGGATTAAATTCATTATTTTCCTCAAAGTTCTACAAACAATACCCCATAATGACAACGTGAAGGAAGTTTGTTTGAAATCTTTGCAAATTTATTAAAAATAAAAAACGAACAAAATCACATGTACATAAGTATTCACAGCCTTTGCCATGACACTCAAAATTGAGCTCAGGTGCATCCTGTTTCCACTGATCATCCTTGATGTTTCTACAACTTGATTGGAGTCAACCTGTGGTAAATTCAGTTGATTGGACATGATTTGGAAAGGCACACACCTGTCTATATAAGGTCCCACAGTTAACAGTGCATGAAGTCCAAGGAATTGTCTGTAGACCTCCGAGACAGGATTGTATCTAGGCACAGATCTGGGGAAGGGAACAGAAAAAGTTCTGCAGCATTGAAGGTCCCAATGAGCACAATGGCCTCCATTCCGTAAATGGAAGAAGTTTGGAACCACCAGGACTCTATCTAGAGCTGGCCGCCCGGCCAAACTGAGCGATTGGGGGAGAAGGGCCTTAGTCAGGGAGGTGACCAAGAACCCGATGGTCACTCTCACAGAGCTCAAGTGATTCTCTGTGGAGAGAGGAGAACTTTCCAGAAGAACAAACATCTCTGAAGCACTCCACAAATCAGGCCTGTATGGTAGAGTGGCCAGACGGAAGCCACTCCTCAGTAAAAGGCACATGACAGTCAGTCTGGAGTTTGCCAAAAGGCACCTGAAGGACTCTCAGACCATGAGAAACAAAATTCTCTGGTCTTATGAATCAAAGATTGAACTCTTTGGCCTGAATGGCAAACGTCATGTCTGGAGGAAACCAGGCACCACTTATCACCTGCCAATACCATCCCTACAGTGAAGCATGGTGGTGGAAGCATCATGCTGTGGGGATGTTTTTCAGTGGCAGGAACTAGGAGACTAGTCAGGATCGAGGGAAAGATGAATGCAGCAATGTACAGAGACATTCTTGATGAAAACCTGCTCCAGAGCGCTCTGGACCTCAGACTGGGCAAAGGATCATCTTCCAACAGGACAACGACACTAAGCACACAGCCAAGATAACAAAGGAGTGCCTATGATACAACTCTGTGAATGTCCTTGAGTGGCCCAACCAGGGCCACCTGATTGAACATCTCTGGAGAGATCTGAAAATGGCTGTGCACCAACGCTCCCATCCAACCTGATGGAGCTTGAGAGGCCCTGCAAAGAAGAATGGGAGAAACTGCCCAAAAATAGGTGTGCCAATCGTGTAGCATCATACACAAAAAGACTTGAGGCTGTAATTGGTGCCAAAGGTGCTTAACAAAGTATTGCGCAAAGGCTGTGAATACTTATGTACAATACTTGTGATTTTTCTTCATTTTTTATTTTTAATACATTTGCAAAGATTTCAAACAAACTTATTTCACGTTGTCATTATGGGGTATTGTTTGTAGAATTAATTTAATACATTTTGGAATAAGGCTGTAACATAACAAAATGTTGAAAAAGTGAAGCACTGTGAATACTTTCTGGATGCACTGTATACTGATGATTAAACAAGATTTTTAATCGAACGTGTCAAACCTAGTGCAGTCAGCTCCACTCGTGATTAGGGTGTTTATTAAAAGTTCATGGCCGTATCGAGCCGCAACGTGCAGTGGAGTGTTTCCATCCTTATCGACGCAGTCAATCTCTCCTCCTGTATGAAGACATGCACAGCACTCACAATTTACAGCCCAAATATGCAAATCAGTTGTCTGATATCAGATTCAAAGGTTAAAAATGGCTTTACCGTTCTGGATGAGTGTCTGGGAGCGTGTGAATCTTCCGTGTACTGCTGTCAAATGAAGAGGACTTTTCCCATCACGACTCTGATGAGATTAAAAAAAATGTTGAAATGAATAAAATAAAAAAATATCACCGATAAAGCTGGGGAAAGTAATTTTTACTTCAGGGCACTTCAGGGATATTACATTGGACGTTCAGGATACTACTTTTTATGATACTTTTTTGTGCTTTTCTGAGCTTTAAAGTGAGCCACTATCAACTGCAAAACCAGGATATTCATGAAATGTTCTCCTTTTGTGTTCTGCATGAGACAGTAAATAATTCATACAGGTTTGGATGAACCATTCCTTTAAAAGTAATATATAACAGTACAAAACCCATGTAATGCACACCGGATTTTGACTTTTTGCCTATATTATATGCCGCACCTGCACGTTGACATCAGCTCCGCTGTTGACCAGGAACTCCAGACACATGGCACCATGGGTGGACGCAGCAGCAAAATGGAGTGGTGTGAAGCCCTTGTTATTTGGCTGGCTGACATTTGCTCCATAATCGATCAACTCGCTGACCACTGCATCCTGCCCATTAAAACACGCCACATGCAGCGCTGTGTTCCCAAAGGCATTGGCCTCATCTATCTGTAGGAAGAGAGAACACAAAATACACACATTGTGAGAACAAAGACTAAAGAGTGTGCATGCATTCTGGCCCAGATCTGTTCTGTAATGTTTCTCTGATGATGAATTCAATACTAATTTATTCAGTGGATATGCAGGGACTACTGTAAGTAAGGTATTCGTAACAAATAATATTACATATCAAATTCAAATGGATAACATACCAGCCGAAGTCCAAATGTCTGCTCAATATTTGGTTTTCATATTATAATTCCATTATAAAGGTTAAATGCATTACAAATGCTGTTTCATAACATCTTTAAGTGGAGAGGCCAGAGAGGGTTTAACAGTCCAGCCTTTTTCCTTTTCAGATTTGGAAATGCGAGTGCCCATGTATAGCATATCTATATGGTTACCTCGATGGCCAGGCTGAGTAGGTGATTCACCACAGCAATCTGTCCGTTGGAAGCTGCGGCATGGAGGGGCGTGTATCCCCTCTTGTCCTTGCAGTTAATCTCGGCCCCTTGACTCACCAACAAACACACCACATCTAAATGACCTGCAGAGGAAAAGTTTAAAGGAATAGTGTGGTGAGCAGGTTGGAGCCGAGCACTGTCTGGGCAGAGCGAGGTCGGGAAGATAAGTGCTGAATGACTTTCACCTGCGTGCCACACCAGTCTCGCGTTCCAGCGAGGGGTGGCGGGAGTACTTAAGGAGAAGCGACAGCGGCAGACGAGTGAAAGAGAGACACGTGAAGCTGTCTGTTTAGGTCTGTGTGTCAGCAGTACGGGTGCTGAAAAGCAGCGCGTATATTGAATGCACGGCTGAAAAGTCTTATTGTGGAATGCTGAAAAGCCTTCGACAATAAATGTCTGTGTTTTTTCAACCTGGTCTCAGTTTCCTCCTTATCGTCATAATTGTTACAAATAGTTTAGCCAAAAATCAGAAGTACTGTATGTCATAATTTTCTCACCCACATGTCATTGCAAACCCATTTGACTATCTTGGACCAAAAAAGGACATGTTTTGAAGAATGTTCATGCTGCTCTTTTGCATACAGTAAAAGAATATAGTGACCAGGGACTAATTGAAGTATTCACTGAAATACACAAGAACCAGTGTAGTTTAAAGTAATTTTCATCAAACCTTGCACGCCATTTTGTAATGTTTTGCGAAGGCAGAACTGGGTTGTAGGAAGTCTGTTTCTCAAACAACGCTATCAAATGTCCTCAGAAGACTTGGAATATAGCACACAAGTCATATGGACTAATTTTGTAGTTATATTTGGAATTTGACAGCCCTTGATCGTGGTATGATTTTGCTGTATGGAAATTTGTTGTGAAAAGACATCTCTTTTTGCGTTCCAAAGAAGAAAGTCGTATAGGCTTTGGAACAAGATATTCGTGACTTTTCCTTTAGTATTTCAGTCTGATTTTTCTACCAGATCACATCATAAAAGCTTTATTTTGTGCAGTGACAGAATTTACAGGTGTGAATTTATTACATTGAAATAAGCAAGATTAAAAATCTTTGAGCAGCCCACACTTTACACTTTGAATCACTAAAAGGACAGAGCATTCAAAGAGTTTATAGGACCGTTTCCTCACCCTTATATGCAGCCCAGTGAAGTGCACGGCAATCTTTCTTATCGAAGGCATTAATGTTGGCACCCTTAGCCAGGAGAAGGCTAACCATCTGATGAGAATGAGAGTGAGTGAGTGAGAGAGAGAGAGAGAGAAAAAAGAACAACAAAAAACAAGAGAGAGATGGGGAGAATGCATCAGTCTCAGCAGGCATTAACCCATGAGTCAGTAATGCGTCAATAATAATGGGTCTCCAGAAGCTCTTATTGTGTGCTATGTGTTTGTCACAATTTATATAATGTCTTCTGAAATGTGTGCTATACAATTATGCTCGTCATTATATCAGCTCTCTAGATCTGCCACACTAATCATGTTAAAAAACTGAAGTTAAAGGGATAGTTCACCCAAAAATGAAAATTCATTTTTTTCTCATTTTCTCAGTAAATCATCATTTACTCACCCACATGCCATCCAAGATGTATTTTACTTCCTTTCTTCTGCAGAACACAAATTAAGATTTTTAGGAGAATATCTCAGCTCTGTAGGTAAATACAATACAAGTGAATGGTGGCCAGAACTTTAAAGATCCAAAAAATCAAATAAAGGCAGCATAATCCATTGGTTAACTCCATATCTCTAAAGCAATATAATAGGTGTGGGTGAGAATCAAATCAATATTTAAGTCCTTTTTTACTATAAATATCCACTTTCACATTATTCTTTTATTTTTGACGATTTGCATTCTTCATGCATACCGCCACCTTCTGGGCAGGGAGGAGAATTTATAGTAAAATGGGCTTAACTATTGATCTGTTTCTCACCCACACCTATCATATAGGAGTTGTATGGATTACTTTAATAGTGCCTTTATGTCCTTTATCGGGCTTCAAAGATCTAGCCACAATTCACTTGCGTTGTATGGACGTACTGAGCTGAAATGTTCTTCTAAAAATTATTTTTTGTGTTTTGCAGAACAAATAAATTCATACACATTTAGGATGGTATGAGGGTGAATAAATTATGAGAATTTTAATTTTTGGGTGAACTATTCCTGTAATAAACCATAATCTAATTATGCATTTCTATGAGATGACCTACACAGACATAACGCAGTAAAAACGTTAATGCTGTAAAATTGCTCCAAAATTGTTTGATTATCAAGCCAAATGTTTTATACACACACACAAATGGTAATGTACCGATTAGGCATATACATATTTGACAAATCATAGTCTAAACTTTCCACCATCAGGCCGATCTGATTTTGGTCATAACTTAATTTTGACCAAATGTGTAGTTTTGTCATAGCACGGAAAAACAGCGAATTAAAAAAAAATTGCTTGCAGTACCTCTGTGTGCCCGTTGAGGGCGGCATGGTGCAAGGCGGTGCGCCCACCGCGGTCTGACACATTGACACTGCTCAGGAGTGGAATGATGACCTCAGCGCAACGCAGGGCCTTGTTGGCCGCAGCAACATGCAGAGGAGTCTGCCAGTTCTTATTCCGTGCGTTTACATCGGCAGAATGCCGGATCAACACGCGAACGGCCTCCTAAAAACGTACAAAAGAAAACAATTGAAGACAGCAGCAGTCACATGCTAAAAATCCAAGAATTAAAAATATATACTCATTCATGACTGAAAAGTACAGGAAGTGTATACAAAATAGAGCACGGTTCTTCAGCTCGAGCTATCATAGCCATGAAGAATGACCAGTCCCTGCAACCCCAATTTCTAAACACTACATTTACAGTGGTTGAATACAAAGTTGCTTGATGAACTGGTGTTTCGCTTCATAGCAGTTATAATATAATGTGTTTTCAAAGCTGCTGAATAGGATTAGCTTTACATTGCCTTTATAACATCCTACTGGCTGACTTCATTACACGAAACCTGAGACAATCATAAGCAGGTTTAGAGTAGATATTTTCATGAAAACGTGTTTGTGTATGCATTTTAGGCCCACCTCACTACGTGATGCCACTGCCCTGTGAAGTGGAGTCAACCACATGTTGTCTTTGGCATTGACCCGTGCCCCTGAGAATGAATTAGTAAAAGAGACATCAAACAAAACTGACCTGAACAGGAAAGCATTTTAAAAATGCTTTTAAAAAAATAATTTTACATTTTTGCAGGACCTATCCTTTTAATGGGCTTTAAAAGGGGAGGTGGGGAAGGAATGGAGAGAGGGAGAAAGTTCTACCTGAGACAATGAGGAGCTCTGTGATCTCAGCATCTCCGAGGAAGGCCGCTGCATGTAGGGGAGCACGCTTCTCTGCATCCTGAGAGAGAATGATAGACAGCTGGAGAATGAGACAGATTGACAAAGACAACGGCGGGTATGGGTACAGACAGACAACAGCACAAGAAGCTCACATCTCAAAGTGAGCTATATGCATAAGTCTCAGATGGCTGGACCTTTCAACTTAGCCTAGACATATATAGTGTGGTTCAATGGCCAAAAAATATGCATATGCAGGGGACTATGCAGGGAGAACAATCATGGCAACCATGTTGTAGTGACATTCCAAACAAAAGTGATCCAAAATATTAATGAATTATTATCAAAATTGAGCAGCCACCTTTGTGCAATGGTATAATCAACTTCTTGACTTAGAAAGATGATGAAACCAATCAATATTTGGTCATTTTAGTCATGGACACTTCTGAATGGAAGTGGTTGATAGCCTGTTATTGCAAGTGATCCAGGATGCCATTAAGAGTGAACCAAGGAGAATTGATTGACTCATCAGGGTGCTCTAATCTAATGTGCTCAACACTTAAGGCCCCAGCACATTTACAAGTTCCTCTTCGTTCAGAGGTAAAAAGAAGTTTGAAACAGCTGAGCAACAATATACTGTTTGCGAACCTTCAGATACCAACCACACCACTGTGGGAGGCATATAGAAGAATAATTAACCTCTATATGGAGCGAGAGAGTGAGAGAGAGAGAGAGAGAGAGAGAGAGAGAGAAAGAAAGAGGGCCCTCAGTGTAAATGACTACATTTAAAACCTTAAGGAAATGTTCACCAAAAAATTTAAATTCTCTTATCATTTACTCTCCCTAATGGTGTTTTTGGGGATTCACATTCGTCATGCATGTCACACCCTGCTGAGCAGAAAGAAGAACTTCTAGAAAAAAAAAAAAAAGACAAAAATTTATTTTTTTTCTCACCCACCACTATTATATAACTTCTGAAGATATTGACTAAAACAGTCATATGGGTTACTTTTGTGATGCCTTTTTGGAGTCAAAATTTTGGCACCCATGCACGTGCATGTGTTCTGCAGAAGAAAGAAAGTCATCCACATCTAGGATGGCATGAGGGTGAGTAAATGATGAGAGAATTTTCATTTTTGGGTGAACTACTCCTTTAACTAATGTGACATTAAAAAGTGTTTAATTATTTCATGCCTCATTCTATGAGAAGAATTCACACGAGATTAGTAAAGAAAGCTATTTTAGGGGGCCTAGGCAGCTCAGCAAACATTGACGCTGACTACCACCCCTGGAGTTGCAAGTTCGAATCCAGGGCATGCCGAGTGACTCCAGCCAGGTCACCTAAGCAACCAAATAGGCCCGGTTGCTAGAGAGGGTAGAGTCACATGGGGTAACCTCCTCGTGGTCACTTTAATGTGGTTCTCGCTCTCTGTGGAGTGCTTGATGAGTTGTGCATGGATGCTGCGGAGAATAGAGTGAAGCCTCCATGCGTGCTACGTCTCCACGGTAACGCACTCAACAAGTCATGTGATAAGATGTGCGGATTGACAGTCTCAGACACAGAGGCAACTGAGATTCATTATCCGCCACTACGGGGACTTATGGTGCGTTCACGTGCTATGGTAAATATGATATTTTCCACTTGTGAACTGGTATTTACCAGTGTGTTGCGTTCAAGTGCTTTTGTTGTCGTAATGTGGTAAAAAGATGGAGATACACACACAATTGCAATCTTGACATCGCAGCCTGTTCATTATGCTGCGTTCACACCAAACGCGAATAGAGCGTAATTTATCGCTATTTAGAGTTTTATTTATTTTTATAACGTGTATTCTCCGTGTAAATTCGTGCACCGGACCGTGCCGTTTCGATTCAATACGAATGTACCGTTCCACCCCTAGCTAACAGCAGCAAAAAAGGTTTGGTTTTGTACAATGCTTACCATTCAACACTCTCGCGATGCTCTCCGCCATTTTGAAAAGGTTATCTCATCTCGGCAACTCGGGCATCAAAATATTCTACGAGTTGCCCAGTGGAAAATACCACATGAGGGGGTGTTCATGTGCATTTTCCACGTCGGCTTTTGGTATTTACCATAATTACCATAGCACGTGAACGCACCATTAGTGCGCACTGGGAATTGGGCATTCCAAATTTTGGAGAAAAGGGGAGTAACGGCAGTTACTCTCTGTTAATGTATTTATTCACGATACTGATACTACTGCAAAAATGTGTGTATAAAAGAGTGTTAATGGGCAGAATGGGCACTTTAGAATATTTTAGTCCTTTTGTAAACTAATTAAACAAAAAAAAATGGCATGACATGTTTTTGGAAAATGTCTGTGAAAAATCTTAAAGATGAAGGTAAATTTGAACCAGCTCACTTATAAATCTCCACAGCTGTGTGTTCATGTTGACTGATTTTAACTGACTGAACAAGAATTAGATGTGGCATAAAAGTAGGTGGAGCTCCAGGTCACACGATGACGTGGAACAATGACAAATACAAAGTTAAGCAGCCAGTAACAGTTAACCTCAGCAAGCTGTTACAAACAGTGCTGGGAAAGTTACTCTAACAAAACAAATTCATTACTAACTACTAATTACATATTCTACAGTGTAATTAGATTACTGTACTAATTACTCTGTCTGAAAAGTAATTGCATTACTTATTTCTAATTACTTTCTAAATCCATTATCAACCCCGACCAGATGAAAAATAGAAGGCTAGACATGAAATTGTTCTTTTAAGTAAATTCAAATTAATCAAATATATAATCAATGAACTGGCCAAATAATTTAAGGGGGCAGCATTAAATTAAACAACATACATAAATTAGATGTTACATTTCTATTTTAAATTCACTATTGTTATATATAGAATTGTTCTTTAGTCTATACAGTATTTAACACAATTACTTCAGAAGTAATTTAATTACTTAAGAGTAATCCCTTACTTTACGTTTTCAATGAAAAAGTCATTTAATTACAGTAATTAATTACTTAGTAATGCATTACACCGGAAACAAACTCAAAAACACATTTTTTTTCTTCGAACAAAACATTAGAACAGCAAGCTAATACTTGCTGGAGCTATTAGGATGGACACAGACAGACAAGCAGAATAAATAAATATGAAACAATTGTTTCCTGTTGGATATATAGGGACAAAAGTATTTAAAACTTTAATCTGGCTGTTCTCGGTGGGATTCATAAACTAGCATATTGTAAGAAACAAAGAGATGACATGTAGTCAAGAGAGAAAGCATAGAAGGAAGTGATTCATACCAGTGCATTGATGTCTTCCGATTTACATATGAGCACACGTATCTCATCAGGGTCTCCATTAAAGATGGCTTGGATAATGGGTGGCTGTGAAAAACAAGAGATTATTTGAACATGGTATTATGAAATAAAAGCATGAAATGGCATGGATTGTGTTTGTATTACTGGTGCTTGCTATAGGAATCATCCCATCATGCTATTGTGGGTACTTTTAAGGCCAAAACAGGGTTTTTTTTTCCTGACATTATCGATTAATTTGAATGTGTTTTGGCACGATTTGTTATTTATTTTTTAATGGAGATTTTGCTAAAAAAAATATTGCAAAGGCTATAGTTAGATACGTTGTATATCCACCAAAGGCTGAATAAGGAAGAGGAAAATAATTCATAGCGCTTATCTTAAAGCCGCTCCCGATCTGATCAGCTGCACGTGTGTCCAAATGCACGAGACACGGAGACTGATATTTAAGACAGTGGGAATATTCCCAGTATGATTGTACACAGTGTAATTGTAGCTCAACTTCGTCCATCATGCAGGTATACACCGGCTTAAGACCATAACTGGACTTGGCATGCACGTGTTAATGACCGGTCTCCTTTCTTTTTACTCATAAAAATACAGTTTGTTACGTGACAGTTATGGGCGCTTAATAACTTTAACTTTGCTAGTTGAATTGTAATGATAAATTATTTCATATTGCTGCGCTGCTCAGCTTGAACCGCTAGAGGGCGCGTCTCTATCTGCAGGGGTTTATGAATATACACACATATTGTTTGATATACAATGGCCACTTTCTAGATGAACTTGATAATTTATAGATATTGATTTCTAGATAACTTTCTAAATAGACTAGGTTTAGATAAAATGAATATCTACACTGGCTAAGAATCATTTCTGAACATCTGGGTTTATAAGATTTTAATTTATTTTACATTTACACTCTGAATCATGTCGGGAGTACATATAAAAGTTGAAAAAAATCGAATTGTGAAGTCCATAAATTTGATAAAAATCGAGATTTAATTTTTTTTTCATATCGCCCAGCCCTACTTAGGACAATAAGCAACCACACAGAACATCCATGCAAACATCTAACAACTACATAGTACCCTGGCATTCAACCATGGCAGAGAGTTTTGAATGGTCAAGCACCAATAATTTTTTATTTTTTTTTAGAACATTTTAAAGAGATCTAGATTTTTCAAAAAAGTCTCCAGTTTACCATGTACAAAACAATTTCTGGGTGCAAACGGATTCACAAGCTCTCAATTAAATTAGATTCCGTTTAGATATCGGACAAGTTATCATGTACTTTTTGCTGACAAATTTTCTTCCAGCTTTTGTTATCGATATAGAGATTGAATAAATCGCGAGTCATCAGAAAAATCTGTATTTTTACCCAGACCGAGCATAAACATGTTTTATCTCTTTGGAAAAACTTGAAACTATATCATTCAGTTCAAATGATCAGTTAAAAATTTGACTCTTTGAATCTGTATCTCAGTTTCTATTGCTAACACAGCTTAACAACCAGGCTAAGAAGCCACAGCGTTCATAATTTCCACAAAATGTCCTTATTACTTAGAGGCCAAACCTAGACCCAAGCAGCCACATGGAAGCTTTGCACCACCAATGCTGAATTACAGTTATGTTTCCTCTATGTAATTATCATCCTCTATTCTTTTTTTATGAAAAAACTAAAGACTGATCTATAGTTTGCATATACAACACACCACTAATTATAACCTACATTTACCAGCTATTTCCTTAAATGAAGTGACAAATGAGTTCCATAGGCATTTCTATGGCAACACAATAGAAAAAAGGCAATCGAACACATGCGTAGGATAAGAAGCACTGCAGCAAGGTGGAGATAAACTTGGCTTTATCTATACTTCCTCTCCCCAATAACCCCCACATCACATTTCCTGTTGTTTTGTTTTGTTTTTTCACCTTCGCAGAATCGACACAGCGGAAGCGTGTAAAGCATTTTCACTTCCGCAATACAACACGCATGCAGAGCAAATTAACATTCTAACCTATATGGTACTTATTTAACTCGTAGGCAAATAGTTTTCAACATAGGGTCCAACTGAGGAAATTATGCTTTCAAGATTCTTTGGCTTGCATCAGAAACATTGTCATTGTGAGACAGTTAAAGCATCCCCTTTGGCTTAAAGGTGCACTCAGTAATGTATTCCTCATTGAAACAGTTTTACTCCAAAATAAATTATTAGTAATTTTGAAAGATGTGTGTTAAATCACGAGAAGACACTAGTGATTTCAGAAACTGTTTTAAATCTACATGGAGAGGGTCCCATGTCCCCATGTTAGGATCACATGGCCAACCGAATACTACTCACTTAATCTAAGTAACTGCCCTGTTACTGCACAACTTTACTCATGCAATAAATTAATCATGACTGACTGTTAATAGTGCATTTCTATAATGGCATCAGTAACTCAAAACAATTGCTTTTGAATTGAAAGATGCTGCATCCATCCCCAACGTGCCAGAAATCTCAACGCAACAAAAACTAAAATTACTGAGTGCACCTTTGAGAGATTATGAACACATAACATTTTGTACTTATTAAACTCATCGGCTAGTAGTTATCAACAGGTTATTAATAACACAGACTTTCTCTCATTGACTTTCTCTTTAACACAGACGCGTGCATGCAAACAAAACCTCTGCATGGAGATTCAACATTTGTTGTTTGTTGCAGAGGTCTGCTCTATTTTCAGTCATAGAAACAGGCCATCTCTCACCCACTCACTCCAAAATCATTTCATCATCCATTAAGTATGAGCTCTGCTATGACAATTTGCCACAAGCTGTCAGTAATTTCTGTTACTCACTTCATGCTACTCATTTCTCAAAAGCAACAAATACCTTAATGATTGAATGCAACCTTACAGATGAACAATGGAATAATTAACAAAATGATATCACATCATATGAAAGAAAAATCACAAATGAGATCAGATGAAAAGATAGATTTCCATTTGGGCAGCAATGAGACTTTTTCTCAGTCTCAAGACATTTAGATTAGCCAAAATCCCAAAGATTTCATTCAAATGAAAGACATTTCAATATCAACTCAAACATTTCATCCTATTCTTCCAAGATCAAATTATCCGAGCTATGCTATCCACATTTAACCATATAGCTTTATACCAAGAGAAACATCTGAGACCGTTTGATCGAGGAAGTGATTCTTGAATGAGAACTCCATTAAGTCTTGTGAGCTTTGAAAGAACAAACTCTGTGCAAGTAACATTTTACTTGCAGATATCATATCAATCTAACATTAAGTCCCATACCAGTGAACCCCCAAATTTGCCAGATTTTGACAAATATCCAGTTACGGACACTTGTGAGATCATTGCATACATAGGGGTCTTTACACAGCCGAGTTAAAGCTGCTCTGTACCTCCTCAAAAAAATATAAAACATACAACAGCTGGTGTAAGTGTAGCATGACAACTGCTGTCTGTTTAATGGCACCGCATGGCTTGGGGATGAGGTTGCGGAGCGCTGGCAGGAGTGGTGATCTGGATGTGGTTCATCACAAATTAGGACATTCCCCGAGCTTCCAGCACTGCTCCGTGCCAAAGCCAAACACTCAAACACTGGGGCCATTGTTGATATGCACAAGGCAACACAGCCTTCCCTCACTCTCTGTCCCCTTGTCAGCCTCAAAAGGCCAATAGGAGCAAGCCAAAATCTTTGTCACCCAATGAGGTTGAAGCATCTCTACTTTTGGCAACTGGAGCACTGCAGACTTCTTGTGTCTTCTTCAAAACAATGCCGTCCGACTCCTCAAGAATCATGGGGCTAAATGAGGTACTGCTGATGCCTCACAATAAATGAATTGTGAAATGGAAATCTGGTTCTTGTGACTGTATTTTCACTGATGTCGGAGAGGTTTTCATTTGGCAAAGAATAAACTGCCCGATGTGGGGGTTATGTTGAGTTTTATAAAGTTTTACGTCATTGTTCAAAGTTTCCCTTGACACAGCATTTCAATGACAGTCTATTCTGGATAGTTTAATAAGAAACTATGCTTTGATATTTGAAGGTGCCCCATAAAGAGCCATAAAATGCATGTGGAAAAATGTCAAAAGAAAAATGAAGGTATACTGAACATATGTCATGACGTCCAAAACGGAAGACTTAAAGAGTGATGTATAACTCATGAACACACTTGTGTCACATAACCCTCTGATCCTACAAAAAAAAAGCATGAGAGGGAGAATGTTGAGATTTAACAACTTCCTGTTCCTTTCTTCCTCAGAGCATTGTGGATATCAAACTGTACACAAGACCGAAATTAACATAAACATTCATGACACTCAGGACACTATAAACCCTTTAAAAGAATGATCCAGGTTCTGTTGATTACCGCAGAAAATAATCTGGAATCGTACCTCAGTTTGTAAAAACAATCACAAATAATGTTTAGAGAAATGCACTTATAATGGAATCCCAAAGGCAAGACACTGCAATGGAATAAACATTCAAATACAACATTATGTGTGTTAATATAAGACTAGTGTGATAAAAATCACTTACCAACCTGGTCTGTACAAATATATACTCAATAATTAAACTCTTGACTAATGTAAATCCATTAAACCTGTAATGTTCACACCTTTCATGCATAGACAATTGCACTAACATAGTATGTTATGTTGGTAACACAGAACCAGAAGTTGTTCTTCCGCCTAAGAGTTCAGACAATTTACAACCCAACTAAAACACATAAGTGCTTAAAAAAATTACAAGTAGCATGTTTTGACTTCTAACCCCCATGGTTTCCCCGTAAACGTCTATTGCCCATTTTTTTCACTTTTACAAGTCAAAATTATGTTCTGTGGTAATTGACACATGAAACAGGTGCTTGTCGATAGAGCTTAACTTATAACATAATTTAGCATTCAAGCAAAGATCATGAAACGGTCTACAACGGATTATATAAAACTAAGATTAAGTCTCTAATAAATAGCTAGCCTATAGTTTCACAGCTGAAAAACTTCTCAAATTTGGCATGAAGTCCATGAGGCATGTGACAGATATAGTTACTTGTTGCAAGGACAACTTCCTCAAACATTTGCACTGGCATCTAGTTATGCGGGCATCGCTTGATTGTTATGGGAGATATGTCTACACAAAAGCTAAACATTCTCACTCTCACATGTTGCCAACAAATTCAAGGAGGTGACTATTCTCAAAATGTAAGCCTAACATTTAAATCCTTGTTTGTGCAATAAAGGCCATATCAATATACCAGTTGCATGCAATATACAGTGCCACCAATATAATACCAGATGGCATGTCATTCTGTAATCGCATGCTCAATAGGAAACAAAGTTGCAAACACAAGTTTGTTGGAACCTAAATTACTGGCAGCAAAATATTGAAATAAGGGAACAATAGTGATGTCTGTGACAGAAGGAACGACTTTAACTGGGTGGAGCTCAACCACATGTCAGTAGGCAACTAATACTATTTAGATAGGACAGAGAATAGAATCGTGTGGATGATATTATGAATTTGGACAGCAGTTCATATTTGCATCTAGGTTTTTTTTGTTGTTGCATTCTCAAAACGTTGTTCAGTTTGCAGATTAGACTTAGAAGCCATCACCACACACAGCACAGCAGCAGATAGCAGGAAGTTAGTCCAGTCTAGATGCAGCAGATAATATTCATGCTTAAACTGAGCAATGTAAAACAATTCCTTTGTTTCTTATCTCATAACAGCATAGTTACAAGTTTAACCACTGAGGTGGGTAAAACATTAAAAGTGGAGCATCTCCTAAATATTTCCAAAACAGCATTACGTTCAAGGCTAGAAATGGCTCTTATAAGTTAGTACTGTTTTTAGCTTTCAGGAAGAACAGCATTCTCCAGCCAGTACATATGATACTGTATGTGCTGTCATGCATTTGTAACATGCATGCATATACAGAACATTGCACTTTTTGCCAGAAGCATATATGGAGAAGGGGGGTATCATCAAATTTTCCTTTTGGTGCATGCAATGAAAAAGCAATTTGATGTGGTGGGGAAATCCGCAAGCCAAACTCCATCTGAACTGTTCCTGTATCTGGCTTTACGGAAGAATTAAAAAATGCACAGTACGTTTAATAAAAAAAATACATACCTGGTCGACTAGTTTAAGAACAGCCATATCATGTCAAACTGCACATCCAAACTCCTGAAAAGACCTGGAGGTGAAGGTTAGTAAACACCAGAACCCAGGCCCGAGGTGATGCGACGGCTGTGGCCGGCTCTGCAAGCGCTATCTTCGGTCAGAAGGAGCAGCTGTAGCCGCTGCCTGTCTACCACCACCGCTCCGGCGCTGTGGGAAAGAGGAAAGGGGGAGGGAGGAAAGGATGCGAGGGCAGCTGTAAACAATCCGCATTTACAGCAGTGGCATCCACGGCGTCCCAGTATTATATACCACTTGCTTATGTTTTGCGTTATATATTCATTCGTTATAGAAAATACAGGAAGTCAACATTTTTTATCCTCCCCCTCGCTGATTTATGAAACCTACTATGGCGAAGGCATGTCTAATGAATATTCATTACATTCTCGACGTCACAACTGACTATATTTACTGTATAGTGGTCGTTGCTGATGTTTTAATTGTACTGACTTTATTGCAGGAGCCCCCGTTTGTGACGACATGAAAACATATTTTCTTTAAAAAAAGTTGCCTTTTTCAATGGCTCTGGTGTTAATAAGCGGGCGAATTAGAAGCTGGATTCAACCTCTTCTGATAGGCGGAGAGGCAGACGCTAGAAGAGTGGGAGCCAACGAGCTGGCCAATTAACGTAGCCTACGAGTTGTGACCTAGTTAATTTTCATGAGCTTTTCCTTCACCATAGTGGAATTTGTAATTTCTCCCCCTCAGTTTCAGATGCCCTAGCGGATTGTCAGACCTTCCATCATCACAGCACTGATGCCATCATTGTTGATGTCCTCTGCATCAACGAGTCATTCTTTTGAATCAGTTCTTTTTAATTGCATTGGTGTTTTAACATTTTGCCTTTTCCCCCACACGTTTATCCACGGCTAACTAATATAAAACATAAGCCACAAGAAAGTAATACTCTTTTAAATGCTTCCTACTTCTAGCTGTTTTGACAGAAACAGGAAGCAGTGAGACTTTTCAGCCACAAGTGGCAAGCTGTAGAAATATATTTAAAGAACAATGCAAAGCTTATTCAAATCGTATTTTTACTGTGGAAATTTCTTAATAAAAAAAACAAACAAACATTTAAATTGTAAATAAAATCAAGCATACATGTATCCAGAATTATGTAAAATAATTAGTTTTAAAATGAATAATGGAGAGGTGTATTATGTGTTTTAAAAGGCCAAACTGTTAATTATTCAGTTATCTTGAAATATCACATTACGTATGCTTATGTTAAGAATGTTTATCAAAATGCATTTCAATTCATGTTTAACCGCTTGCTAGAGCAATGCATTTAAGAAACAACTGGCTTTTGGAAGAAAAATGAGATCTGATGACACTAAGATCAGGGATGCAAAGGAAAAGTGTTATACTGTATGTAGTTTCAGACAAACAATGCCCAACAGCCAATGCTGAGTTTTGGTGAATATTTTTGTAAATGAGAGAAAAAAAAGAAAAGGAAAAAGGTCTTGAATAATAATAGAAAGGAAGGTTCCCATGTTTACATTGTCCAGAGGCAAATATCATTGTGTTTGTTTGGGCTTTGAGGGATGACATCAACTAAATCTATTTAAAAATGAATGAGAGTTTGGACTTTAGGGTCAAAAGGAAACCTCAGGATGTAGCTGATTCTTATGTACTGTATTCATAGGATGTTCTGAAAATATAGTTCTTGACATTTTTCCACAGATTGCGAAGTCTGTTCCACTGCATTCCATAACTTTGTTAGGAATTAGTCTGGTATGAACATGTAGTCTTTCAGGCAAGAGTTTAGCTCTTGATCCAAATTATTTGTCTTACGTAACATAACCAAGGGCCAGTGATCAAGTAATGGTTACACCCTGCTGAAAACCAGCCTAGGACAGTTGGCTGGTTTCCAACCTGGCAAATGCTGGTGCAGAGCTTCTTCTGCTCAGACTCAGAGACCTGCTGGTCTCCCTGCCTGACCATCTTAAAAATGCACCAAACCCATCTAAAACCAGCCAACTCACCAGTGTGGGAGATCAGTTTAGGCTGGTTGTAACTAAGCAGGGTAGTCCAAGACTTGAACATATGTTTGGAGAAGATGGGTACAAACCTATAGGCTGGGGCAGTCCATGATAAACCACTCTACTGTTTGACTACTTTAAAATAATGTATTTGTTATAAATAAAGGGAGGAAATTATAAATATTGCAGAGATTCTCTTACCAAGTATGCCCTCAGACCTTGTTTCATACAGGGAAACTCCAGGACATACATGTTTGTGCAAGTACCACAACTGACAATTTGTCCCTCCACCTGCACCATGTTATGTCTAAGAGGAATGTGGGATGCAACAAAAACTGAGATAACAGATGCATTCGAACCAAACCACATGAATTGTAAAAAAATAATAATCTTACATATTATGTAAATATGTAAGTAATCTTTTACTTACATATTTAAGTAAAAGATTTAGGTTCTAGAAATATCTTGCAATAAAGATTTAGCTACAGTTAAAAAATAATAATCATAACACACTGAAATCGAGTTCTTTCTAATGCAAAGAATTATTTAAAAAAAAAATTGAAACCAATAATTCGGACTGAAATCTCTTACAAAATGTGAGTTGTATTAGGTTTGTAAAAATCAGATTTTATGTGGTTTACGGACTACAAACAATTAAAGGGAGAGTTCGCCCAAAAATAAAAATTCTTTAATTTACTCACCCTAATGTCATCCATCTAAGATGTGTGACTTTCTTCTGCAGAACACAAATGAAGATTTTTTTGAAGAATATTTCATCTCTGTAGGTCCATACAATGCAAGTGAATGGAGGCCAGAACTTTGATGCTCCAAAAAGCACATAGTCAGCATTAATCCATACGACTCACATTTGTTAATGTCATCTAAAGTGATCCAACCAGTTGTGGGTGAGAAGACCAAAACATAACTCCTTTTTCACTATCTTGCCATTGCAATCTCTAGGCACAATCACGATTTAAAGTTCGATTACACTTTCTATAGCGCCATCTAGTGCTCTGTGCATGCATCAAGCACTAGTAAGTGTAATCGAGCTTGAAATCATGATTGTGCCTACTGCCTAGAGATTGCAATGGCAAGATGTGCAGTGAAAAGGGAGTTAGGTTTTGGTCTGCTCTCACCCAAAATCAATTGGATCACTTCATAAAACATTGATCAAACTACTGGTGTCGAATGGATTCGAGCTTCTAAGGCATGGCCACCATTCACTTGCATTGAAATTATCAATAGAATTGAAATAGTTTTCTAAAAAATTTAATTTGTGTTCTACAGAAAAAGTCATACACATCTGGGATGGCACGAGTGTGAATAACTGATGAGAATTTTCATTTTTGGGTGAACTATCCTATAAGATTGCTGGCATACAACAGTCACTGGGTCTGCTCCAGCATACCTAGAATCATTTATGCAGATCTACATTCGCACCAGAAGCCTGCGGTTGGCTACGGAACGTCGCCTTGACACAGAGGCACCAAAACACTTTACCGGACCGTTTCATCATACTACGTTGGTGGAATGACCTTCCCAACTCAATCTGTGAAACTGACTCACTCTCTGTCTTCAAAAAACAGCTAAAAACATATTTCCAAGAGCACTTGGAGTGGTTGTGGCATAGTGGGCTAAAGCACTATACTGTTAAGCAGAAGGTTGCACCATTGTGTCCTTGAGCAAGGCACTTAACTCCAGGTTGCTCTGGGGGTATTGTCCCTGTAATAAGGGCTCTGTAAGTCGCTTTGGATAAAAGCATCTGCCAAATGCATAAATGTAGCACTTAACCAGTCACTAAAAAAATAATATATTATTATTGTTGCACTTAAATTTGTTTTGAATGCTATTCTGATGCTAATGAAACTTAGTATGGCACTTTTTGTACCAATGTCTCAAGATGATTCGCTTGTTTTCCTCTTTTGTAATTCCCTTGGATAAAAGCATCTGCCAAATGGATAAACGTAAATGAGTCAGATACACCTAAAAAAAAAAAAATTACTTTTTGCTGCCTATCTAAACAAAGCTTAGACAACATTTAAAAATAATTTAATTTGGATGTGCTAAACGACCACACAAAAACCACAAAGGTGAGTTTGATAACTTTTAATACACAAATGTTTATTCAGCCCAACTAAGCAACATTATAAGAACAGCTGTGTGACAGACCAAAAGAGCTACTGGACAGACCAGGACACAAGTCTCAAGCTTAAAAGATTTACCAAGATTTCACATTCCTCTGCAAATCTGCTACTATTTTAACTGTCACTGTGCATGGAGCCACTCTGTAAAAACAGAAAAGTCTAATCCAAAAACCTAAAAGCTTCATGTAAAGATTATTTTCAAAGTTTTTCCTGTTCTTTAATAAGAAATACATTTTAGACTACAGAATGTGTGATAGTAGTTGCAACCTACCAGAGAACATAAAAAAATGGGCCAAGTCCTATAAACAATGAATACAACAGATATAGAAGAGTGCACATGTAAGGGTAGAAATATTCACAGGAAGTACTCCAACTCGTAACGAACAAATGAGTTCTTCTCATCATTATAAACAAGAGGATAATGTGCGATCAGCGCATCCTGGGAACCGATATAGATGGAGTTGTAGATCTTCCAGTAAACATCACGGACTTTGCGGGCAGGGTGGAACAAACCCTATTAAGAAAAAAATTATAATTATACCATTAGATTATTCTTAACCTCTCAGTGGAAAAATCGTAGAAATCATAACAGCATAAAAAAATAAATATTTAAAAGCAGCAGCATTACAGGATATCCAAACAAACCATTACATTTGCACTTTTTTAACTGTTGGTCTATAGACACGCATCAGATGGATGACTTTTTTTCTTTTAGTTAATAGTTCTGAACTTAAATCCTGTGCCAAACTCTGCAGACTTCAAACCCCTGTATGTGTATATATATGTATGTATGTATGTATATATATATATATATATATATATATATATATATATATATATATATATATATATATATATATATATATAAAAAAAACACCTCTACATATTCCCTTGCGAGTCAGTGTTCCTTATAATTATATTATGAAAGTTTTGTATTCTGGAGATTTCCCCCCAAAATAATCAATATAGGAAACGTAAAAAGAAATGTGGGTGGGGGTACAAATTACATGTAGGCCAGGTAATTTCCAAGTGAAAAGTGTGACATACCTGCAAGCAATACTGCAGCATGCGGCAGGGTCCAATTGCCACCCGCAGACCCTCAAGGGCCCCCATTACAGCTTGGATAACGTGAGGAGATGTCTCAAAGACATTGGGCCACACATAGTTGAGCAAATGATTAAGGGAATCCTCACAACCGAAGCCATATACACCAAGAGACATATGCTGCACCACAGCACTGGCTGTCTGCCTGTGCACGAGATCTCTGCCAAGGAGAGCACAAATCCAGAATTTTAAAGAGAACTATTAAAATCGATCAGGAAGTTGAGTAATATCTGTATTGTGTGACACTATAATTAATTTCCTAGCTTACCTGTCCATCAGAGCATCCTCCAAAAGAGGTGTGACGGCATAGATGTAATCTTTGCCCATTTCACCAATGTACTCAAAAAGGAAAGACAAGGACTTCAGGACACCATTCTGAACATTAAGCTCTGGAACACGGTACTCGTTCATCAGTGCAGGAAGCACGGTGAAAGGTGAACACGTCTCTGCTACGATGGCAATGGCTACCGTCGTGCACACGCGGTTCTGACGCTCCTGTACCTTCAGATTGTTGAGCAGTGTGGCCAGCACATCATGAGGACTAGAGTTATAAACAATGGAAAAACATTAAACCAATAGTTTAGAATTTTTGCTTCAATTATATATTCTTCATTTCAGAGAAAGAATTAATCTTTTACCCAATGGCCTTGGCAATGTAGCCGAAAGTGTTGACTGTAGCTCTACGGATGGCCTTCTTGTGGGCTTTCAACAACTCCAGCAACTCAAAACAGATACGCATCCATTCCCTGGCAGATACGTACTCTGCACCCCTGTAAAGACATGACGATAAGTGTTTGAGAGGAATTATCGAAATATTCCAGGAATTAGCCGAACAAAACCTGCAATGAACTGAAGCACTGACCTGTCAGCAATTCTACCCACTAGATCAATGCAGTTCTCCTGCACCTTCTCATGTCTGTTCTTCAGGATGGGCGTCAAACGTGGAAGCAAGTCTTTGATGGGTGGTGTCATCTTGTGCATACCTGAGAATGGGACATTGAAGTTTTAATACATGCAGTCTAAAAGCTGAAGGACATATATGTCTTTTGTAGAAACACAATGTTTTCAATATAATACTCAATTCAGTCCTTCTCTGTCAAAGGCTGGAAAGTACAGTTTGTAACAGGGACTAAAACAAAAGGATTTTCATTTTGGTTCGTTCAGAGCAAAAACAGCATGTTTCTTTCTGGTTCGGAAGCTCCGTAACCTCCTTTCCAAATGGTAACCGCTTAGAAAAAAATAAAAGAATGGTTAACGTTCTTTTTAAAATGACATTACTCTGTGCTAAGGGGTGGGTAAAATACCAATCACAGTGTTGCTAGATCTCGCAAGAGAAACAAGCAATATGGTCTGGAAAAACAAGCCCAAAAATAAGTCACTTGCCTCACCAAAATAAGCAAAAATAAAAATTTACTGTGAGGTGAACTAATCAGCAAATAAATCATAACAAGCATACAGTTAATATGCTCAAACAGTTAAGTATAATTGTAATTACAGAGCTACTTCTCAGTCAACAACTGGCAGCATCAAATCTGTATTAATGCAGACTTGGAAACAACTGCAAAATATACTTTACCTCTAATAAGGTTTTCCTTTTATCTGGATAAGCCATACATGTATATGTATTAATAATGCAGTTGTTAAAAAAGGTCTTTATTTCACAAAATGCAAAATCCACAACAGGCAATTAGGCAAAATTATATGCAGCAGCAGTTTCCTTCAGGATCAAAGCACATGTTAAATTCTTCACTCCAGAACAATTGAAAATCACTTTGTTCCCATTTTTGGTTACACGCTGCAAAAAAATTGAGGCGAGATCACTTCACTGATACCTTTGTTTTGACACGCGAGACTACACTACATAGAGTGGAACACTTCAGATGCATATTTAAAACAACAACGAAAAGGTATGTATACAGTACACGTTGTCATATCATTATAAAGTAATTAATTTGTTGACTAGATGCTGCATTAGTAAAGAAGAGCAGTATGCTTGCTGATAAGGCTGAGATGACACTAACATTAAAGCTAACCTAAAGCGGTAAGAACAATGACAAAACAACATGCAAGTCCCACCCACATGTTTAAATGTCATGATTGTTACCATCTTTTCGTTTATTCGTTTATATCCAGCTGGTCACATTTATACATTTGTTAGCCAGCTAAGTTGCATATTTAAAAGCTAGTGACGCGAGAAAGCAAATTAATATCTTCATGCAGCTGAGAGAAACATAAACAAATCAGAAACGCATCTGATTTCAATTAAAAAATAATTGTCCTCACTGTAATATGACTTCAGCTTGATCACATTCTTGCGCTAAAAACGGCTAGACACAGCGCAAAAAATAAAGTTTAATAGAAAACAGGTGTCTCAATATACTTTTAAAGTTCTTTTTAATTAGACAAAACATTCAGCGCTCCTGCACGAGACACTGAATAAACAAAAGGAAACTGATTTGTTCGTCTAGCAAAAAAATGGATAGTTGCAAAAACGTTTGGTGTGAACAGCCCCTTACAGTTGGTGGAGGTCTTTCGTGTTTCTCTTATAAGTGTTTCTCAAATTAAGAAATTAGTTGTTTAAATGGAAACAGCAAAGGCATTCTCCCCTCATTTCACTTTTGACTTAACATTTGAGAATACGGATCGACTAAAACGCTTTTTTTATGCACATTAGGCCAGGACAGAAATGTTCCATGAAATAATATAATGGTGCTGAATGTGGACTAAGGAAACAATGTCAATTTATTTCATATATAATTACAATACATTTTCATGGTTCAGTCAGTAATGTTAATTTTAGTCAAAGTTCAGCACTATTTCACTTATTTTTTAAAATTTATACTGAATGAAAAAATAAAACAATCGGTTGATTAATCGTTATCGGCAGGTAAAACCCAACTTGGTTATTGGTAAAAATCCACTTTGTAACTAGAAAACTAGAATTTGTAAGTGTTGTCCTTGCTCTCTGGACCAAGACAAAAGTCTCTGATAGTCTAGACTCTTCCATTTTATTGTCCACCAGTGAAAATCCCAAGTCTGATAGTAATAGCACACCACTCTTTAACAAACCACACAATTTGCAATATTATTGTCAAAGGTTCGTTAGCTAGCACCACTAATAAAAGGCTACACATACCGATGACATTAACAATGGCTTTAAGGGCTCCAAGGATGCTACCCAACACTTCAGGGTATTCTTCTCCCAGATACTCATACAACACCACACCCAAGTGTCCCATCAGCTTTTCCTAAAGTGGAAATTACAGAAAATAATATATTTTAGTGTGCATTATCAATATACCATTTATCTAGGATAGTACAATTTCCAGTGTCTGTGTGTGTGTGTGTGTGTGTGTGTGTATGTATGTATGTGTGTGTATAATATATATATATATATATATATATATATATATATATATATATATATATATATTTTTTTATTATAGGTCCCTCACTTCTTGGCATGTCTTCATGACCACCGCTGTGCGAGAAATAAGGTCAGCCGCCTGTTGACGGACTTTGGCGGATTTGTTGTTGAGACGCCACAGCACTGTACCGCAGATCTGAGGCAAGTACGGTTTAACTCTCTTACCCAGTGCATTTACCACCGTACCAAAGCCATTCAGCATCACAGAGTCCTGGAAACAGAGGCAAGATTGTGATCATTCTTAGGCCAGGATGTCCCAAACAAGGCATTTTAAAATGCAGTCAAGTCTATCACTCACCTCAGTGGTCTGTTCTTGGAAGGCATACAGGATTCCATCAATAAGCTGCTCCTCCAGTTTGTGATCAATGTCGGCAGCGCCAAGATTTCCCATGATTTTCTCTATGGTCTCCATTACCATCTTTCTGTACTGCTCTGCTTCATCCTTCAAGTCGTCTACAATACGGGAGATGATCTCTGCTGCCCCCACCTTATTGGCCAGCTCCACTGTAGTGTCCACTAACTGGTGAGTGAATGAAAAGAGAAACAGATATTGATGGTGTCTCACAAGGGCTTGTTATTCCCAATTATGTGATGATTAAACATACTTGTCTGTAGTTGCGCCTGTCCAATGCCATTCTGTGCTGCCAGAAATGTTTAAAGAAAGGGGGCAATATCTCGGTTTTAATGTAATTTGCTTCCACACCATCTGTGCCACAGCACTGCTTCACCACCTAAAAAAAAAAAAGAAAAGAAAAAAGTTACCCAAACTGTTCAGAAAGATAGTAGAACAATGTTTTAATGTTTCTTAATCATTGGTTCTTTCTAATATACCTTGAGGACAATCTTCTTCATCTCCTCATCTGGAGACTGGAACTCTCGAATGAGGATAAGCATCACTTCTCTGGTATAATAGTTAGCATATTCGGCATCCATAAGAGGAATCAAATATCCAATAGCTTTCAAGAAAGCAGCAAGACCCTGAGTAGACACAATAAACAAATATATATACACACACCATTAAACTTGAAGAGAAAGTGAAAAAGTAAAACACAGCTGCTTGAGATTTTCCCAATCAATCAAACCCTTTTCTAAAGCATGATCGTGCTCACCTTGCCTCTGTGCTGCCGGATACCTTTCCAAAGAGGTTTTAGCACAGAATCGAAAGACTCTATACCGTACGGTGTGGCAGCTTCAGCCAGGGCAGCGATAGCCAAAGCACTGATGGTTCGCACTTTCTGCTGCTCATCCACAAGACCTGAGAAAAAAAAACAACATTCATCTTGAGACTGGGACATCCTACGGCAGCGAATAAATTTCTTATGTTAACCCTGAGCTTAGACTTAAGAGAGAACAATTTGGGAGTCCTAGGTAAAGACGCCGAGTACCTCCCCTGGAGTCATGAGTTCAAATCCAGGGCATGCTGAATGACTCCAGCCAGGTCCGAAATTGGTACGGTTGATAGGGTGGGTAGAGCCACATAGGGTAACCACCTCGTGGTAGCTATAATGTGGTTCTCACTTTCGGTGGGGTGCAGGGTGAGTTTTGCGTGAATGCTACAGAGAATAGCATGAAGTCTCCGGGGTAACGTGCTCATCAAGCCACGTGATTAAATGAGCGGATTGACGGTCTCAGATGCAACTGTGATTCGTCTTCTGCCACCCGGATTGAGGAGTCACAACTCCATCATGAAGACTTTAGAGCGCATTGGGAATAGGAATTAAAAGAATCCAAATTGGGGATAAAAATAAAGACAATTCAAGCTCCACACTATTTAAATACACTTCCAAAAGAAAATACCAGTGCTTGCAATGAAACAAAAGTTAAGTAAAATGGCGGAGCCTGGGTAGCTCAGAGTATTGATGCTGACTACCACCAACGAGCCACATGATAAGATGCATGGACTGGCGGTCTCAGAAGCGAAGGCAACTGACGAGAAACCACGCCACCATGAGGACCAACTAATAGTGGGAATTGGGCATTAAAAATTCAGAGCAAAGCGGATACTTTTTTTTTTTTTTAAGAAGAAACAAAAAAAGTTAAGTAAATTAATTTAAGTATAAAGAGTCAATTCAGTATGCCAATAATTCAATCAAATAATTGCCAGCAGTAGGTGTGTGAGAGCCAATGTGAGATTTTCAAAATTAAAATACATACATACGCATACATGTATTATATATATAATAAATACATAGCACACTAAAGGCTGAAATTATCGACAAAGTTTGAATGGATTGTGACCCCGTGTTATTGGACCAGACTTATTTGCAGAAAACTGTGAAAATGTATTTGTAATTTCAATACAATGCTTGCCTTATAAGCAATGGAATAAGTCAAATGCAACCAGAATACTTCCCCACCAGTATGACACACTAACCATGTTCAATAATCTCCACCAAGCTGCGGAGATGGGGCAGGATAGCACAGCCCATGAGAATAGCAATCTGCTGTACTATCTTGATGCCTGTGTGACGAGCCTGCCATGATTTCTTGCTCTTACAAACAGCCTTGAGGAAAGGCAGGAGAGATGGAATGCCCAGAGCAGATGCCACTACAGCGAAAGCACGCGCTGTTGTGTTTCTCACGTACTCATCCATGTTGTCAATGTCCGGCCTCATGGTGGAGATCATGGTGGCCAGACCAGCAGCCTGCAAAGGGAAAAAAAAAAAAAAAAAAATCAACCATTTCAACATAATACGACACACCAGCGACAAAAAAATAGGACTAGTGCTCAACCACTGTGGATGCTGATATCTAGAGTGCAGGGTGGTCAATACAATGTAGTGCTAGCAAATAAAACTTACACAAAATTGTTAAAGATATTAAAATGAGCTGTAAATGATGTTACCCATATTAACTTCTGAAAGACTCATCCAAAGAATTAGACCCCCCCACACAGATATGATAGCAAACCCGCTCATGATGTCGACGAGTATGGCTGCTGCGTTGCGAGCTCCGATACAACACTGCAGAATACTCTTATTTTTATTTATACTCTTATTTTTATTGTATGTGTATTCTATATTGTGTCTATTGTTTACTGTACATTGTATAATAGGATTGTGTTGTGCAAGTATATGTACATTTGATATGTAAAGTGTGTTGTGTAAATATGTTGTTTATTGTAATTGGTATGTGTCATGACTGCTATGTTGCTCGGAACTGCACACAAGACTTTCACCTACTGTTGCACTTGTGTACATGGTAGTGTGACAAAGTGATTTGATTGATTTGAAACCCCAATGCTTAAAATGACCGACAAGTAGAGAGAGCTTCTAAGACTTCTGTTTGGGTTTTTCTATTGCATTTAGAAAATATGTTTAGAGACTTTGGCTGTCACAGAGTCTGGTGTGATATCACAAGCCTTATTTTCACAGTGATTTTCACAATCTGTCAGGTAGTAGAGAAATTTTGTGTGCCATTCCATAAAAAAAACAAAAAGCACTATTTACTCAATTTACTTGAATACTTATTTGCTCTGTTAATTGTCCTGTTAATTACGTAAATTTGGGAACTGACACAAGGGGTAACTAACATTTCTGTTATTCGACTAAGGGTGCAATGGTCTTACCTTTGCCAAGTTAGAGATGATCTCTCTACCCTCTACTCTAGCATAATAATCTTCATCAATCAGCAAGGGCTCAATCACCACAAGAATCTGCAAGAACAAAGACACATTTTAGCAAAGACACAGAAAAACTAATGCATTGCTCCATGAAAATTTAAAACAATAGCATACTGTCATCATCAGGCACAGAAGAATTACCTTGTGGACGTACGGTCGAACCAAGTCATCAAGTTTGTAGAGGATACGATCGATGACCTTCACCAAAAGATGTCTCTCCTGGTCTTCCAGTGTAGGAGACATCAGCAGCGGCAGGATCTGGTTAAAGAGGGGCCCTGCTCCAAACTCTCTAGCCTTATCTGTGATTTGACGAAGAGCAGCCTGAAAGGAGAGATGGTTAGAGGTATTTTTTTTTCAAGATCATGTATTACAGTCCAGTAAATTGTGAGAGAGGATGTTTACCTTTCTCATGGGAGGTGTTCCATTCTTTATCTTCAGTAGAAGTTTCATGATCTTGCGTTCCTTCTGTTCTTCTGGACTAAGGGTGGACTCATCAACTTCAACCTGCAAACAGATGGGATGATCAAAAAAAAAAAGTCAAAGCATTTTGCCTATGGACACTTAAAAGGGATAGTTCACCCAAATTATTAATTATCGCTATTAATTTACGCACCCTCATGATATCCCAGGTGTGTTTGATTTACTTTCTTCACCTGAACACATTTGAAGAAATATATCTTCAAATGTGTTCAGGTGAAGATATATTTCTTCAAATGTGTTCATGTGATTTACTTTCTTTTACTTTAAATGTGATTTACTTTCTTCACCTGAACACATTTGAAGAAATATATCTTGGCTCAGAAGGTCTTTAAAATGCAAGTGGATGGTGATCCGATTTTTGAAGCTCCAAAAATCATAGACAGTCAGCATAAAAGTCATTGTTGCGAGTTCAGGAGTTAATGTCTTAAATGATACGATCCCTTTTGGTGCGAAAAAAGACCAATATTTAAGACTTTTCAAAAATCATCGCTTCCTGTAAGCTTCACGAGAGTGTGGAGTTCAAGCGGTCTCTCATGTGACGTATTCGTGTTGCCATGTTACAAATGTAAATCACAGTTCTCCTCTCGGTTGAGGCATCCCAGATAAGCGCACAAACAACACTGAGAGTAAAAAAACCCCCAGATAAATACAGACCTAAAACAAAACTAATTAAGCTTCTGTACAGCATTACTCCTCACTTGTAAACAGTGCTGCCCTTCTGGCTGTGCCGCATGTGCTTCAGTTCTCGTGTTTCAAATGTCAATGTGATTAAGTCACACACACACTTAACATTACAGAAGCATGATTTAGAGTAAAAAAATAAGTACATAAATATTTATATTTTTTGCACCAAAAGCAATTGTGTCGCTTTAGAAGACATTTAATTAACAGCTGGATTCGCATGGATGACGTTTATTCTGATTGTCTGTGATTTTTGTAGCTTCAAAAATCTGATCACCATCCACTAGCGCTTTAAGGACCAACAGAGATAAGATATTTTTCTACTTTCATCAAATGAATGAAGTGTTCTGGTGAAGTCATACACACCTGGGATATCATGAGGGTGAAATCACAATTTAAATATCATGAGGAAGGGCTAATGGTGTATGCTGGACTCACCAACAGTTTGTCAAAGTACTGAATGTCATCTGGCTTGAGGAAGGGCAGGTTTCCAGAGGGTTGGTCGTTGACTTGCTTCATAGATCGGTCCTCTGTTTGCATGTGGAAGCCAGTCATGCCTCCGATTGGGGTGGGGGTGGCAGCTAATTTACGGGCAGGGGTGCGGATGGGCACATAACCTGCTGGTGGGGGCAGTACCTAAAGGAATTGGCAGGGGAATACCAGCCAACATCAGAATATTGATTATAATGTCAACAATTTTCAGAAAGAAAAAGTTTTTCAATGGATATTATTACGTACTTTGTATCCTTCTGGAAACATGGCATCAAGCTCCTCATCAGTCAGTGGACGGTTCCTCTCGTCAATCTCTCGCTCCCAGCGCCAAGCCTGCAGCTGTTCTGGAGTCATGCTCATCAGGTGCCCTGCAAACATTCAGAAACTTACTGCAACTGCCACAAGATGATTAAGTGTAATATTTGTAATTCAATAACACAGGGTGCATTTTTCATGGTATGTTACTTTATTAGAGGCAAAGTGTATAATTTCTGCACCACCGAATTGCAATCAGTAATATGCGTCTCAACTGGGCTCTACATAATGTCTACAATGAATCAACCAATGCCGCAGGTTTTCAATTATGGAAGACAGGGTAGTGCTTGAAGATTATTTTTGCAATTCTGTTTGATACTGCTAATGGTGTAAAAATTATACCTTTAAGTAATATAATTATATAACTGGTGCACACTCAGCTACATTGGTCCAGTACCTGGAGTGGGCGTGGCCATATTCATAGCAGGTGTGCCCAGAGGGGTCTTTCCAGGGGTGAGAATAGGTGTTGATGAGCCCATCTGACTGGCTGGTGTTTCATCCCATCTTGACTTCCTCTTGCTTGCACCCGGGGTGGGTGTCTCACCCACCGATTCATCTCCTCTGTCTGTGCGTGGGGTCTCAGCCCAGCCACTGCCATGACCAGGTGTCTCTGATATATCAAATATAATGATTAAAAACCAGTGGTACTGCACCAAAATAAAAATGATTGACTCAAACTGAGATTTCTGAACACACTGGGCAAAAAAACAAAAATATGATAAAAATTATTTTCATTTAATTAAACTTCTTTATAAGTGATTAAACACACACACACACACACACACACACACACACATTGATACCGTAACACATACCAAAACATAACCTTAAACGGTGAACAACATATTGGATAATATTTCAATTCTGCACTTTTGCCTACAAGCAAATATTTACCCTACAAGTGCTAATAAAGTACTTAGGACAAATGCATATTTCCCTATTTTAATAGTTAGGGGTCAAGCACTGAAACTGCATAGGCACCTATTGTAATCGTTAGTGTTCTTTATATTAGGGGCCAAGCACTGAATGTGTGTAGGCACCTATTGTAATTGTTAGTGTTTTTTTTTATTCTTCTTCTTCTGCCATTGAGTCTATGGCAGCCCATAGAACCATACGTGGGAAGGTTTTAAAATTTATCACACAGAGGACATAAACTGGAGCAAATTTGGTGTCTTTAACTCAAACCCTCTAGCACCACCAACTGCCCAAATTTCCACAAGTTTATGCTAATAACATCTGTACCACAAGTGCTAGAATAAAAATGCAATTTTCCTGAATCAATTGCACCCCATGTCGTAATTTTCCATCTTGAAAATGTTTGTGCCATTTTTCATTTTTTGAAATAATTACTTGTTCAAACTCCTCCTTGACCCTTTGCCCGATTTGTACAAAAATTGTATCAACCATCTTCAGACCAGGCTGACAAAAGTTGATTAGTCACATGGTTCTGGAATAACGCGTAAACAAATTCAGCGTAGAGCACCCCAAATTGCCTGTGAAGCTATATCTCTGCAACACTTTAGCGTATTCACACCAAACTTGGTGTGTTAGGACAACCATGACCTGAGGGTACCTGCACAGTTTCAGAACAGTGCCATCTAGTGGTCACAAGATATGAAAAATGTACAAATCTGGTCTTTTTGGTCTTTGGTGCGGGATGCAGAGTCAAATGATACCAAATTTTCCTAGGTCAGCCATTTTGGGCATTGCCTTGTTTGAATTTTGTTGTAAAATGCTTTATATTTCAAACGCATTGATATATCTTTACGAAACTCGTTGTGTGTGTGTGTGTCATGTTACTAGTACTCCGGTACCAAGTCGGTACTCAAACAAAAAAAACATTTACGTTACCAGAATTTCTGAAGGAACCGGGGTACCGAGTCTACCATGCAGAGTCGGGAACTTTCAAACGCTCACAACAAGAAAAAGATGGCGAAAAGCAAAGTAGCTGCTGCTGCGGAGTCTCAACTTAATCTTGTCAAAAAGAAAAGTGGAAAAAGCCAGGTTTGGAAATTCTTTGGATTTGTGGCTGATGAAAAGGGAAACATCATAGATCAGCAAAAACCTATTTGTAAACGCTGCTTTCACAATTTTCTGACGAAAGGAGGAAACGCATCAAACTTAATAAAGCACTTGAAAGACAGACACCCAGATTTATTCAAGCAAATAAAGCAGGTGAGTTTAAAAGCATATTATCATTTGCATTAGGGCTGAAACGTTTAGTCGGCATTATCGACAACATCGAAAATAAAAAATTGGCGAGAATATTTTTCATGTCGAATAGTCGTTTGATCTCATTTAACTTAACATGAAATCAAATTAAACTGTAACGCTGAAGTGCGAGAGCAGCACTGCCGTTCACGCCTGACGGAGGAAGAATTACACAGATCAGTCCAGATGCACTCTAAACTTTCACAGCTTCATCTTATGTAGATCCCATATATTAGGGAATTATTAAAAAAACTAATTTAGAATCACTCTCGTTGTGGAATAAGCGGAGCCGGAGCTCTTTAAAGGAAACATGCGTTACATCTTAAATGCAGTTATATTTAATGCGTTATAGCTTTATTAAAGTTCAAATAATACAGAAGCAGCTCATATTAATAACTATAAACTCAGAAACTGGCATTTCTCTGTGTGGTCGGTGCCTCTTCATTGCGCAAATGTCCAGATCTAAGGTGGAGAGATTGAAACTGCACCCGGCTGAGAGAGACTCTCATCCCTCGAGCTCGGACACTTAATGCAGCTAGATTTGAACGCGATTGCTCGTGACTTATTTAATCATAATATATGTCACTGTGCATTTCTTATCATGAAGAAAATTGGCAATATGCAGCTTTATCTATATGAGAGCACTTTGCACATTAGTTTGGAAATTGTTTTTTATTCATTCTATTGTATGCTTGTTTATTTAATTGTTTTTTTTTTAATACTTGGTAAAAACAAAGTAAAAGTTGAAGCAAATCTTATGTAAGTGTTAAAAAAATACTTTAAGCGAACATTGTACAGTTTTGTTACAAATCAAAAATAATATATTTAATTTGAAGTGTTGCTCAATGGTATCCTACCACTTAAGATGGCGCCGAGTATGGCTGCTGCGTCGCGAGCTCCGTCAAAACACTGCAGTTTATTGTTTGTTTTGTTTACAGTTCTGTGTTTTTTTGTCTTGGATGTTGTCTGCCTTATTGTGTACGACAGACAAACGCTTTTGGACATTGGTTCGGCAATCACACACCGAAAACCGGACTTCGCATTCCTCAATGCCGACCTGCGGTTTACAAACACGCCAGCGGAGCCCTTTGTTTGGGCTGCCCGGCCGCGGAAACGCAGAAGAGGAAAAAGAGCCGGCGTTCTCATCAGATTAAGACGTCGCGCAAATCGCCCCCCGCTACCCAGTATACTACTGGCAAATGTTCAGTCTCTGGACAACAAGCTCTGCGAGCTGAGAGCGCGGATCTCCTTCCAACGAGAGACTGCTGCGTTATCTGTCTTACGGAAACCTGGATGTCCGCGGAGATTCCAGACTCGGCCATCGAACCCGCGGGTTTCTCCGTGCACCGAGCGGACAGAGCGAAAGACCTCTCAGGTAAAAGCAGAGGTGGAGGTGTATGTTTTATGATCAACAAATCATGGTGTGATCAGAGGAATGTACATTTTATCAGGTCTTTCTGCTCTCCTGATTTGGAATTTCTCATGCTTCTGTGTCGACCATTCTGGCTACCGAGGGAATTCACAGCGGTCATTATCACTGCTGTGTACATCCCCCCTCAAGCCGACACAGACCGGGCACTTAGGGAACTGTATGGCAGTATAAGTGAGCAGGAAACCGCGCACCCTGAGGCTGCGTTCATTGTTGCCGGGGACTTCAACAAAGCCAACTTCAAAACAATAGCACCAAAATACCACCAACATATCAGCTTCAACACACGAGGGGACCGGGTTTTGGATCATTGCTATTCTCCTTTCCGGGATGGCTACAAATCCCTCCCCCGCCCACCATTTGGCAAATCCGACCACTCTTCCATTCTGCTTCTGCCCGCTTACAGGCAGAAACTGAAACGGGAAGCACCCGCCCTCAGAGTGATCCAGTGCTGGTCGGACCAATCAGACTCTGCGCTACAGGACTGTTTTGATCACGTGGACTGGGAGATGTTCCGGTCTGCCTCCGATGACGACATCGAGGTTTACGCTGATAGTGTAACGTGTTTCATCAGGAAGTGCGTAGAGGACGTTGTTCCGACGAAAATTATACGGATCTACCCCAACCAGAAACCCTGGGTTAACGGCGATGTTCGCGCGGCACTTACTGCGCGGACCACCGCTTTTAATTCCAGGAACGCGGAGGAGCGTAAACAAGCCAGTTATGCCCTCCGTAACTCCATCAGTACAGCCAAACGCCAGTACAGGCACAAAATTGAAGGACAGTTCAACACCACTGACTCCAGAAGTATGTGGCAGGGAATTAACACCATCACGGACTATAAACAGAATAAAAACTCCGCCATGAACACTGCTGCCTCTCTCCCGGACGAGCTTAATACTTTTTATGCTCGTTTCGAGGACAACAACACACCGCCCTCGTGGAGAGAGCACTCGCGGCCGATACTACAGATGATGGTTCACTCTCCGTCTCTGTTGCGGATGTAACCCGATCCTTTCGACGGGTGAACATTCGCAAAGCCGCGGGTCCAGACGGCATTCCGGGCCGCGTCATCAGAGCATGCGCGAACCAACTGGCTGGTGTTTTTACGGACATTTTCAACCTGTCCCTCTCCCTGTCTGTAGTCCCCACATGCTTCAAAACATAAACCATTGTGCCTGTACCGAAGCAAGCCAAAATCACTTGCTTAAATGACTGGCGTCCTGTTGCCCTCACCCCCATCATTAGCAAATGCTTTGAGAGGTTGATCAGAGATCACATCTGCTCTGTTCTGCCCACCTCTTTGGACCCATTGCAGTTTGCCTACCGTAACAACCGCTCCACTGATGATGCTATTGCATCTACAATACACACTGCTCTATCCCACCTGGAAAAAAGGAACACGTATGTGAGAATGCTGTTTGTAGACTACAGCTCAGCATTTAACACCATAATGCCCTCCAAGCTTGATGAGAAACTCCGGGCTCTGGGTTTAAACAGCTCGCTGTGCAGCTGGATCCTGGATTTCCTGTCAGGCAGACGTCAGGTGGTTAGAATGGGCAGCAACATCTCCTCATCACTGACCCTCAACACTGGAGCCCCGCAGGGCTGTGTTCTCAGCCCACTCCTGTATTCCCTTTACACACATGACTGTGTGGCGACACATAGCTCCAATGCCATCATTAAGTTTGCTGACGATACGACGGTTGTAGGTCTGATCACTGACAATGATGAAACAGCCTACAGAGAGGAGGTGCACACTCTGACACACTGGTGTCAGGAGCACAACCTCTCCCTCAACGTCAGTAAAACCAAGGAGCTTGTGGTGGACTTCAGGAAGAAAGACAGAGAACACAGCCCCATCACCATCAATGGAGCACCGGTGGAGAGAGTCAGCAGCTTCAAGTTCCTCGGTGTCCACATTACTGAGGAACTCACATGGTCCGTCCACACGGAGGCCGTTGTGAAGAAGGCTCACCAGCGCCTCTTCTTCCTGAGACGGCTGAGGAAGTTTGGAATGAACCAACACATCCTCACACGGTTCTACACTAGTACTGTTGAGAGCATCCTGACCTGCTGCATCACCGCCTGGTATGGCAATAGCACCGCCCACAACCGCAAAGACCTGCAAAGGGTGGTGCGAACGGCCAGAAACATCATCGGAGGTGAGCTTCCCTCCCTCCAGGATATATATAACAGACGGTGTGTGAATAAAGCTCGGAGGATTATCAAAGACTCCAGCCACCCGAGTCATGGGCTGCTCTCACTGCTTCCATCAGGCAGGCGGTATCGCAGCATCAGGACCCGCACCACCCGACTACATGACAGCTTCTTCCCCCAAGCAATAAGACTTTTGAACACATGATCTCTCACGATCTACAATCAGCACTGCACTTTATTAATCCTCATTCTGTCAATATATTCTCGCTCCCAATTCAGTTAGTGTATATATATACCCTTATCTAGAGTATGTGTATTCTATATTGTGTGTATTGTGTACATTTGTTATGTAAATTGGGTTGTGTAAATATGTTGTTTATTGTAAAGTGGTTTATGTCTCATCACTGTCATTACTGCAATGTTGCTCGGAACTGCACACAAGAATTTCACCTGCTGTTGCACTCGTGTACACAGTAGTGTGACAATAAAGTGATTTGATTTGATATATTTTTGTTCTTAGTTCTGCTGCTAATGTTTTGTTAACTATATTAATAATAGAGTGTTGTTCAGTAACCTGTTTTGTGTTCTGCTTTGGTACCGAAAATGGTACTGAGTACCGTGAAATTTCACTGGTATTGGTACGACTACTGAAATTTTGGTACCGTGACAACACCAATTGGCACAATGCCCTTAAGGTAAGTTGGGACAGCACAACCTTCTGGTCAAAAGTTATACCAAATGTTTCATAAAATGCTAATAACTTTTGATTACTTTGTGCTACTGTAGACTTCTTCTACTTTAAGTCTTCGTAGATTCCGTGGGTCATGCCGAGAAAGTGGATACAAATTATGCCATAATCTATCGAACATCTTGTCTGCCATTTTGAAATACCTACTTTTTCAAACTCCTACAGCGTTTGTCAGATTTGAACCAAAATCGAATCAGACCACCTTCAGACCATGCAGACAAAAAAAATTATGGATTTCGTGTTGATAGACCAGAACAATAAATTTCATGGCATGGTGCCAGAATGGTTTACAGGCTCTATCACAGCAACGGTGTATTGGGATGAAAATTTGTGTCATCATGACCGCACCTTGACCACACAATATCAATTTGGTGAAAGCGCCACCTGTTGGTCAAAAGTAATAAGCTTTTATGTCCCATTGCAATTGATAATATTCATGGTTTTTCAACCATTTTGCCTAAAATCATGATCAGATAGCTTTACTTTTTTTTTTTTGCCACTGTTGTGCCTAATAATGGTTGATGTGCTTGGCCACTTAATTGCAACTTGCAGCTATATTTTTCCTTCTATCTGTCCATCATCCATGTTGTCAATATTGTTGAGAGTGGGGAAAATGAAACTTGGTTTCTCTGTGTCACTTACAAATCCAGTTTCAGATTAAAAGAGCAAATACATGATATTATGAGTGGCTGATGTTGAGAGGAATTGGGCTTGTGTTTGATTAACTAATGTAGAGTGCAGCTTGAACAGTAGGTGGGGATATTTGACCACTGCGTTTACTAGTAGTGCATACTAAACAGCCTCACAGCCACTGTCCAAGCATGGGAAAATGCTCTTTATAAATGTGTTAATCAATTGAGTGATCGCTTCACTTCTGGGGATATGGACAATAATGGGCAACTAGGAAAATAAAATACTAACAAAATGCACAATCTCATTAGTAATGTTACTAATGAGATTAGTTACACAGTGTGCTTCTATAACGCCACTGAGTGTTTTATTGACGTTGCGCTCATTTGTGAGGACACACAAAAACTTCAGTCAAAATTTCAGTGCATCCCTAAAAACCAGGAAACCCATCCTTCAAATATCTACAGTTAGAAATGATAAAATGGAAAGAAAATAAAGACCTCTATCCGTTTTTGGCGTCTCATCCCAGCGGTTCTTGCGCACACTGGAGGACGCCCCTCCATGGCCGGGAGTGGCGTGCCCAGGGGTGTCTCGACCCGGCGTGGTAGCTCCGGCTGGGGTGTGGCTTGGTGTGGGCTCCCACATACGGGTACTCGGTGTGGCTCCAGGAGTCTCGCTACCTTTGGGACGGCCAGGTGTTTCATCCCAACGACTATTTGAAGGTGTGTGTCCAGGTGTGTGTCCTGGTGTCTGGATAGAGACAAGATCAAGAGATTAAAGATTAACAGCATTCCTGGTTGAATGAACTTGATAATGTTACAAAAAATAAAAACGACACTACTTGTTTACACTTACTTCAGCACCTGCATCTGCCTGGTCCCAGCTGGACACTTTTTTGGGTGTGGAGTTGCTGGGAGTTTGGTCGGATGTCTGGTCCCAACGACGTTTGCGTTTGGCTCCGGCAGCCTGAGACGCAGCAGAGCCGTTCACTGCTTTCAACTCCCCAGATTTTGCTTTCTCTAACATCTGCAGCCTGATCTCTCTCTGCAGAAGAGATTCATAAAGGTTTTAGAGAAGAAAAAAAAAAAACAGCACTCAAGAGGCAATAGATAAAAGGGTCAAGAACTCGGTAAACGGGGGCCTGGGTAGCTCAGCAGGCAAAGATGCTGACTGCCACACCTGGAGTCGCAAGTTCGAATCCAGGGTGTGCTGAGTGATTCCAGTCAGGCTTCCCAAGCAACCAATTGGCCCGGTTGATATTGTGGGTTGGTCACATTGGGTTAACCTCCTCGTGGTCACTATAATGTGGTTCTCCCTCTCGGTGGGGCATGTGGCAAGTTGTGCATGAACAAACTTTTCCAAGTTATTTAGATGCAATCCTTCAATCTTTCAGAATCGGTGATATAAATATTAAGTAGGCCTGTCACGATTATTAAATAATAATTATTAAATAATCATAAGTTATTTATTATAACTGCGGTTATCTGAGATGACCGCGATTATTGTGCACTTCAAATTCCAATCACATTTTAATGCCCAAATAAGGACCTTTTAAACTAATATATATATATAAATGCCATGAACGGTGAGTGTGTGTCATTCAACTGAACCACAAAAGCCACTGAGCCGCACAGCGGACATCAACCCAGAGCAGCTGGGTCTGGAAGAGTGTGAAATGCTTCTTAAACGAGCTGATGTCAGCAGAGGCTCGTGCCAAACTCCCACAAAAATACATGCGAACAAAGGTAAACGCTGATAGAGAACAAAACCAGCATTATGGTTTTACTTTAATTTAACGATTGGGTGATGGCAAATGTTCCTGGTCAAAGTGGGTTCATTCACACATTGTTAATTACATAGTGACACAGAGGAGGGTGATGGACGCTTGCTCTATTTCAGGGGACTGATGAGATGAAATCTCAAAGTTTCTGCTTAATGAGAAATAATGGCTCGAGGGTTTCAACAAAGAGCATTAAAATAATTAATACTTAATTTAACACCATATTCTATTATATATATATATATATATATATATATATATATATATATATATATATACACACACAAACACACACATACACACACACACACATTTAGAAAATATAAAATTGCAAAAAACTTTCCAAAAAGTGTAAATGTAAAATTGACAAATTAATTTTAAATATTTTGATATCCAAAAACATATTTTAATGTCATTCATATAGTTTTTAAGCCTTAAAAATACATCTACCCAAATGTTATTAATATATTTGAAGATAAACATGTAAAAATTACTTCAGATATATGAAGCATACTTGCACCTTAAGAAATATGACAATTAATCCCAAAAGTCCTAAAGGGACAATTAATCGTCATAGCCCTCAAACAGACGATAATGATAATTATCATAATTGCAATTATTTGTTTGACAATTAAACGTCAGCCAAACTTCATAATTGTGACAGCCCTAACTATAAGACAACAAACAATGGCCATTTTCAAAGCACACAAGGTCCTGGGACAGAAGGAAATGTTTACCTCTTCTTTGGACAGATGCTGCTCCTTCATAACATCCATATATGTCCTGACCTGCATCATGGGGTCCGGTGTTTTGCCCCCTATGCGAAAGAGCACCAACAAGATGCGAGACGGTTAGCCGAGCACGAGTCACGAACAACATTTTTACAAACTACAACAGTCAACTGTCCCTCAATAGATGGCCTTAAATGTTTAAATTATTGTCCTCTCATAACACAAAACAGCCCTAGACAATAAAAACTAAGCACTCTTTAGTCATACATTTAGAACAGGCAGGTACAAAGAGGTTTCTGTTGCTTTTAAGAGGAGATAAGGAGAGTATATAGCCATCACTGATGCAGGGTCCTGGGCTGCGCTCTCCAGAATACGTACACTTTCAGTGCCAATGGTCCCTCTGCAGTCAGACTTCAACCGGCAGAAAAGAAGCCTAGAAAATTTCTCTTTACCATTAGTAACACTTTGGAAAAGGGTTTGAACTCACACACAATAGCATACCACCTGTTCTGCTCTTGTCACTCTTGCAGTACTCTCAACCTCTAAGTGGTCCAAATTAGAATTGATTGAAAATAAAATGAAATTACTATACGTGTTGCAGTTAGAGACACTGAACACTTTGGGGAATATTAATAGATAGATTAATCAATTCTGAAATGAAGAACTGAAAATGCACATTGTGTGTGTAACTGTGGAACTAGCCTCTTTAAAATAAAATTACGATGAATAGGTTAAAACAAATGTTTTTGAAAAATTCCCTTTAAGAGGCTTTAAAATATATTTATCACATTCATAAAAGTAAAAAAGTTTTGTGAAGCCATGGTGGTTTCCCCTGACAGGCCTTCTGGCCTCACACCAGGCCAAAACTTTCAACTATTGTCTTGATTTATCTGTTAAACACGCTTCTTTCTGTTGACCATAACCTACACAGGACGAGTTGCTGCACCCTTAAGAGAGTGCAGACAGGACTGGCAAAGCAGTACTGCTGTAGGAGAGAAATTAAGGACAGTTAGTATGGGCCTGTGGAATCTTGGTACACAGATTCTTCAATAGATATATCTCTATTTTAGGTTGATAAAATAGAAATATATTTTTACACAACAGTTTTTGTAAAGATTCCTCTGTCTGGGACTACATGCAAAATGCTTTGCCTGATTCAGAATCAATTCACTCACATAATCTTATTCCCTCACATAACTCCTGATGTACTTTTTGTGAGTGTGCAGCCTGCTTAAAACACATTCTGACCTTACTAAACTCCTTCCTAATTTGTTACAGTATCTGAGCACACAGGCCAATAGGTTTCAAAATATTAAAATGGCAGGAAAATATTAGTCAGCATATCAGAAAATATAAACTTTCATTGGCCATTCATTTTCACCTAATTATGCTTTGGATTCAACTACAATTAGTAAGCATTCTAAATTGCAATGTTTGTCCACAGGTGGCTTTTTTAAGAGTTCCACACTTGTTTGATACCAGCAATCTACTGATACATTACTGTCTTAGCACATCATGGGTGTCTAGAAGACAAGTAATTGGGTAAATAGGTAGAGGATACAAGGGAATTATAGAAAAGTGAAAAGGAAAACTTCAGGGAAAGTAACTGCACAACGGAAGCATACTACAGCCTCAGGCACAAAATCTTGTACTTATACCTCAAAGTGTCTGTGGTGCCTGACTATTGTTTGGCTGTTTTCTGCAACAATTCAGATTTCACAAAAATGCATTACCCTTCGAACAACACACCTACCTGCAACCTATGTCCTAACGGGACAAATGACACCACCCAACTAACTGTCTCCCTAAAAAACGAAATTGCTTGCCCAGCACAGCTCACTTCCCAGCTCATTTGCAATTATGCACTAATCTCATTAAATGATCAGTGGGATGCCTCACTGAGGTAGGCCAACACAAGAGATTTGAGCCCAGGGAGCAAGTTGTTGGGTGGTGTTCGAAGGGTTAAGCACTAAAAAGGCTGGTGTGGTCCAGAATATCACAGGCAGAGTACATACTGATCGGTTTAGGCAGATTTAATAAACTAAAAGAACAATGGTGTGAAATTTACCATCTGCGAAAGGGTCGTGACGCTCTGGGGAGATGATCATCTTTTGTCTACGCTTCTTGTATTCATCCTCACGGTCTGAAATCTTCTGTGGTCTGTGTTCAGCAAAGGGATCATACTGCAGGAAGGGTGATAAAAAGAGCATAGTTTCATCATGATTGCTTTCTATATATCAAATACAGTAGGAAATGCAATTTGGTAACATTTATTGAAAGGTGATGCTGTACTCACGTCATCAGAAAACAAAAAATTAAAAAACAATTACCTGCTCATCTGACTGAGGAATGGAATTGAGTATTGCAACCGGAGCATGGTAACCTGGTTTTTTCGGTCCAAGCAGACTTGTGGACGAATCCTCATCATCATCCTAAATCAAAATAGTTTAGTACAGGAACTCCACACATTTTTTTTTTTCATATGCACCAAAGCCAGAGCAGACAAGCTTAAGACCCAGTTTACACCTGGTATTAAGATGTGTTAAAGGTGATTCAATCATATGTGGTCATAAACGTAACCACATAGCATTTGAAGTGTAAATGCTAATTCGTCCAGATGTGTCCCAGACAGAAGCGAATCGCATCCCCTCACCTGTCAATCAACAGATGTGGTAAGACAAGAGTTCAAACTTTGAGAGTGTGTTAAAAGAAAAACAAAAAAGTGGCTTTAAAGGAAAAGAAAAACATTCGATCCAGTGCTCCAGACTAAAAAAAATTAACTGAAACATTAAGGTGCCAAATGGCTTTTAGTCGCCAAATCATATAATTGCTTGATTTAGATTGTTGTTCAGAAACAAGAAAGCAGAAGACAGCTGATAACCCATTAATCAGAGGTTTAATAAACAGTATATATAGTTGAGAATATACACAAGTTTGCATTCATCGACCAAAGGTTAGTCAATGAGAAGAGTCTTGGTCGACCAAGTTTTGATTGGTCGGTTGGTTTCAAAAAAAAGAAGAGAAAACAACTAATTTTAGCCAAGCAGGGTTAGACCTACACAAAACAAGACACCTTGATTTTCAACTTTTAACAAAAAATTCAAAAGAAACTGTTAAAAAAAATAAAGTGTAATTAAAATGTGTGCTGTTCAACTTTTTGAAAAGTTGTCAGGATCTCTCTGGCAAAGCTTTGCAAGATATTACAAAATATATATTGAAGTAATTAATTTAATATCATAAATGTGCGACTTGTCGACTAATGGCTTTAACTAACACCTACTAGTTGACTACGAAAATCTTTGGTCGGGGGCAGCCCTAAACAGTTGTGCACGAGTCCCTAAATTGTCCTAAGTGTTAAAAGCTGGATCTCATATATATCACAAATTAGCTTGCACATGCAGAGCGAGTCTCATCACACTTTAATACTGTTTAGCCTCCCATTCATCTGATGAAAACATGCTGCGTGAGCATGAGGAAGGATTACACCAAGATGTAGATTGGAATGCAGGTGCGAAAAACGTCAAATCAATAATACACCCTGCTTCTTTCATGCTGTTGCTTGCGTGATAGTGATTAGTTAACATAATATAAGAAATATTTAAGATTCCACACAATTTCGTGATCAGTCATCAAATAAGCAAATGTGTGACATTAACTTCATTAACTCATAACACGAAAGGACAGGTTTCCTTTCATTAAAGCACTTTAGATGCTAAGTGAAAATTCACATGCAGGATCATTATAATATCATAATTATCGGCTTTTGCACAAAATTCACTCAAACTGTTTAGTAGAATTTGTAATAAAAAGATTTAATTAGAAAAATGCTAAATAGAAAAAAATTTCACATATGGAGAAATCGCATACGCACAGCCATCGATCAGGGAAAAAAAAGGCACAATGTCAAAAATGCTGCCGACCCCTGGTGTAAAATTTCAATCATGTATCAATGTATTACTATAATGGCATCTTAATGCCATTAATTAAAGCAGATTGTTGACGCTCATGATAGATTACAGCCACGCGAGGAAACAGCAAGAAACTGCGTGCACGTTTTTGACATACATGACCAGTATACAGCATTCGTGTCAAGCGATGTCTGCAAACGGTGCCTGTTTTATAAACGTCTTTTGACCATCACTGTTGTAATTGACTGCAAAAAGAAAATGTTCCCAGAAAGGAGAAATGCAGAGGGCTTCTCTATCAGCATTTTCAACTACACAAGCGTGCAGAACAGTGAGGTCATTAAGATGACCCAAGTGAAACACAGGCAGAGCGTATCCATCTACAGAACCATTCAGGTGCATTAGCAGAGGTTGTCTGTTTGACGCTTTGTTTTCTTGACCAAAACTTGTGCTCCAGATGCGCAATTAAACTTGGTTAACCGACCGTGGTGCCAAGGCTCCCCAAAACGTCATGGTTTTTGAGAACCGTTACACTCATATATATATATATATATATATATATATATATATATATATATATATATATAGTGGTGCAGGACTTTTAAATATAAAGAAGCCACAAACACACATGGGACACCTATAAGGTGATTCATGAAAGACCCAGTTCAAAAGAGTCAATGGGTCACAACTCTCTCACACTTTATGGGCTGCGAGGGGCTCAGAGCATGAACTGAACACGCAGCGCCAGCGGAGACTTGAGCCCTGATAGGTCCAGCGGGAGGGGGGTTCAAGAGGGGAAGTCTCTGACCCAATGCTTACAGTAGATGGCAATAACGCACTATTGTAGCTTGTGAACCACCATTAAAAAAGAAAGACGCTCTAGCACTGGGTTTGTTGTTGCGTGCAGCAAGCTCAACACAACAGAACGGGTGAAAAGTGGCTCAAGACACATTGGTGGTGCGCACTCTAAAGATGTATTCAATAACTGACAAGATGATATCTGTAAAAACAGCACATGAACACACACAACACGACTGTCACCAGTGGTGACTAGATTGTAATTATCACCGCAATCAATTATTTTTGTTCCCAGTCTGGAGCCCTGCAATCAGAAATTTTTAAAAAGTGAATACAGGGGCCTGGGTAGCTCAGTGAGTTAAGACAGTGACTACCAATCCTGGAGTCGCGAGTTTGAATCCAGGGCCTACTGAGTGACTCCAGCCAGGTCTTCTAAGCAACCAAATTAGCCTGGTTGTTAGGGAGAGTAGAGTCACATCGGGTAACCTGATTGTGGTAGCTATAATGTAGTTCTCTCGCTCAGTGTGGCACGTGGTGAGATGTGCGTGGATGCCGCTGAGAATAGTGTGAAGCCTCCACGCGTGCTACATCTCAGTGGTAACACGCTCAACAAGCCACGTGATAAGATGTGCGGATTGACGGTCTCAGACGCAGTTTCTTCCTCCGCCACCCGGATTGAGGCGAGTCACTGCGCTACCACGAGGATTTAAGAGCACATTGGGAATTGGACATTCCAAATTGGGGAGAAGAGGATACATACACTAGCAAAAGAACTTCACAAATCTACTTTAGTTTGTCTAATATCAACATGCAGGGACACAGCTGACAAGCAAATATTTAAAGCACCTTTTAACAGGTAGTCCACTAAAATATGTGATAATTCTGCTTGAAATGTTGCATTTGTGCCTAAATAAAATTTTCAGCTGCATCTGGGAGAACTAGCATACCTTTTTTTCTTTCTTTGTCTTTACTGACTTTGTTGCACTTTAATGTCATGCTGTAACACACTGACAAAGTGATTGATGCAAGTCTTCATGAAATCAGAGACACTACCCTCAAAATCCAATCACAAGTGGTCAAAGGAGACAAATTTAAGTGACCAGGTGTAAACAGCAAAGTGTCTCGCCTGACCATGTGTGATCGGATCACCTGAGACGCATTTTAATTACTGGTATAAACGAAAGGATTATGGAAACTACTAAAAGGATTGTCATCACTTACATCTTCTTGCTCGTTGGCAGCAATTGAAGTCACGTATCCAGCAAACCGGCTGTCACTGCCTCCATATATCTCCTGGTCATAATATCCAGTGGAATCAAGCCCAACCCCCTGATCTGCTCCTTCAACCAGGGCAGCTTTCTTCCCCTGGATTTCCAGGATCTGCGCCTCGATGTCTAATACAACAACAACAACAACAACCAGAGATTAATACACCACTTCCCAAACATACCTTTAAAAGGCCTAGAACTGTTTAATGATGGTTTGTTACAACTGGTGTGCACTGTCTGCAGGTGATCCACAATTATGTTACATATATCCTTGCATTATGTCTGTATGTAGTTTACTGCACTGCAATGTTTATCTTTTAATTAATCCTGCAGTTGACCATTAAACTGAATGGTATCTACGGATTTAAACTTATAAAATCGCTAAAAGCGTGTAAACAAACTTTCATAATATAAAGTTCTGACTGTGTAAAAAGAGTGAGAGAAGCAAAGACAAAATGGCACCACTTCATTACAGGAGCATGCAAAATAACTCGGCGATGACTGTTCCACACAATTCTACAGAGTGAGAGAAATTAACCACATGCAATTTATAACGTCTTTGGAAACAATGTACCGCCACTGTGAATCATTTAAATAACTGCAATTGTCTGCGTGTTTTGAACGCCATTTTGGGCTCAGTGTCTTACCACCGTGTTGTAACAATCAAACACTTTATTCTAAAATGTAATGCCAAAATAGTAACATACAGACTAGTGCATTTTTTTTTACAATTTAACGTTATTAAAATGATCTCTCGGTCTCATTAACGCTCTATATGTTGAGTTTTTGGTTGATATTTCTCATGTGCGCCACGATCAGGTTTTATTTAACGATCAGACGCCATATTCTATCCACCGCCTCAAAGTGGCTTATTTCTCTTTAATTACACTTCTTACAACAAAGAACAATAATGACGAAAACAATATAAATGAACGATTAAACACAACGTTTACAAACAAATATTTTAAAAAATAAACATACCTTCGTGTGTTTTGGCGATCTCCGCCATTTTCGAGCTGCTGTGTACGCCTCAATACCGGAAGGCCTTTTCCTATACATCCGGCTTCATATCGATGGACGCAACACGCATGCGCACTGCACATACGTTAACCCCCTCTAAGCTTGAGGGGGGGAAGCTTGAGAAATTCAGCTGTAGTAACATAGCAGGGTTTTCCAAGACTGGCGGCCCGTTGTTTCGGCAAACCATCTTTCAATCCTAGTTGAAATTTACAGCACCCTCGGTTGCAGACCAGGGCAAATTACTGCCCACGATTTATAATTAACGTGTTTTATTAGATCTTTCATTTATCTGGCTTTGGGACCTATCCACAAGCTTTTTAGATTTAGCACAATGTGTGGACTTTTCAGATGGTCCCTTACCCACTGTAGGGAAAAATTTCCAATTTATATTAATTTTATATTAATGTTAAATTGGCAATTTGTAACTATTTCACCGTGACGCAATCTGACCATCTTAAATACGGGACAAAGCACACATTGTAAGTGGAGTTTATATCAGTGCACAAGTCTACAATAAGTTATGCTTTTTACGTTATGTTTGTGAGGTAATAGTTTTATCGGTTGTTTTTGCCAATTTTAGCAGATTACTATCTGTGTGTTAGGAAAAAATATAGATCTGCTGTGTTCTTAGAACATTTAGGTATTTTATTGAAGTGAATGAAGTATGTAGACACGCTTTTTTTATACATGAAAATGTGACAATTGAAACTATTTTTTATAAGACTATTATCGTTGTATTTTGATAAAAGACATTCTCAGCAGCTCACAAACTGTAGGGAGATGATAGATTTGCTTTGTTCTTCTAATGCTTAACTTCTAATTTCTCTATAGGTCTGTAGACAGACATTTTAAAGGATACAAATTTTCTTTTGATCATTGATTCAGTGACTAACTCATTTCACACAAGACACTCGTTTGTCACCACCTTCATCACCAGAAATCACCAGAAAAATTAAAATAAAAATTGTTTGTCATTATTGTAATTGATTAAATAATTTATACAGGACCAGCTTGTGCTCATTCTTTTATTGTCATGTGTGAAACAGAAGCAAGTACTCCACAAGATGCCCTTTATTTTTGCAGCTAATTTTGCAATTATTTTGCAATACATGAATCTTTAAAATACTACAAATATTAAAAGTAAATAATATGTATATATTAATATAATACTTAAATCATTCTTATATAAATATATACTGTAATATATCAATACTACACTGTAAGTATTGGGTCTGTGCGAGCCACCTACTCACAGCTGCCAGTGATTTTGTGGTACTGACACATGCTGCTGCATTTTGATACCATCAACATCCGTTTTGGAATGAATTCATCTAAGACACTTGAGAAGTCAGCAGCACATACACAAAACTTAACTGTGCTGTAAAAAGAATTAAGAAAATGAAAGGTAAGTGGCTTGTTTGAAGTTGCTACTGTCTGTGTTGTTGAAGTCAGAAGTTTACATACACCTTAGCCAAATACATTTAAACTCAGTTTTTCACAATTCCTGACATTTAATCATAGCAAACATTCCCTGTCTTGGGTCAGTTATACATTCTAAATGTCAGAATAATAGTAGAGAGAATCCCAGTGGGTAAGGAGTTTACATACACTTTGTAAGTATTTGGTAGCGTTGCCTTTAAATTGTTTAACTTGGGTCAAATGTTTTGGGTAGCATTCCTCAAGCTTCTCACAGTAAGTTGCTGGAATTTTGGCCCATTCCTCAACACAGAACTGATGTAACTAGTCTGGTTTGTAGGCCTCCTTACTCACACGCGGTTTTTCAGTTCTGCCCACAAATTTCCTATCGGATTGAGGTCAGGGCTATGTGATGGCCACTCCTATACCTTGACTTTGTTGTCTTTAAGCCATTTTGCCACAACTTTGGAGGTATGATTGTGGTCATTGTCCTTTAGGAAGACCCATTTGCATCCAAGCTTTAATTTCCTGGCTGATGTCTTGAGATTTTGCTTCAATATATTCACATAATTTTCCTTCCTCGTGATGCCATCTATTTTGTTAAGTGCACCAGTCCCTCCTGCAGCAAAGCACCCCGACGACATGATGCTGCCACTCCCATGCTTCATGGTTGGGATGGTGTTCTTCAGCTTGCAAGCTTACCCTTTTTCCTCCAAACATAACAACGGCCATTATGGACAAACAGTTACATTTTTTTCATTAGACCAGAGGAAATTTCTCCAAAAAGAAAGATCTTTGTCCCAATGTGCACTTTCAAACTAGTCTGGCTTTTTTTTCTTTCTTTTTTTTTTTTTTTTTTGCGGTTTTGAAGCAGTCTTCTTCCTTGCTGAGCAGCCTTTTAGGTTATGTTCATATAGGACTTGTTTTACTGTGGATATAGATACTTGTCTAACTTTTTCCTCCAGCATCTTCACAAGGACCTTTGCTGTTGTTCTGGGATTTATTTGCACTTTTTGCACCAGACTACATTCATCACTAGGAGACAGAATGTGTCTACTTCCTGAGCTGTATGATGGCTGCATACTTGCGTTCTCTTGTTTGTACATATGAACATGGTACCTTCAGGTGTTTGGAAATTGCTCCCAAGGATGAACCAGATTTGTGGAGGTCCACAATTTATTTTCTGAGGTCTTGGCTGATTTATTTAGATTTTCCCATGATGTCAAGCAAAGAGGCACTGAGTTTGAAGGTAGGCCTTAATATACATCCACAGGTACACCTCCAATTCAGTACACCTCCTATCAGAAGCTAATTGTCTAAAGGCTTGACATAATTTTTTGGAATTTACCAAGTTGCTTAAAGGTACAGTTAACTTAGTGTATGTAACTTCTAACCCACTGGATTGTGATATAGTCAATTAAACATTAAACAATCTGTCTATTAACAATTGTTGGAAAAATTACTTGTGTCATACAAAAAGTAAATGTCCTATACAACTTGCCAAAATGTTTATGTAAATTTAAAATTATCTCTTCTATTGGAGAATTTCATTGTAATACCTGATTTATTCTTAAAATGACCATAAACCTAAAGACACTATTGATTTTTTTCTTTGACATGTCAGTCAGCATGAGAGTCCTGAGTCTGGCTGGGGACCACTTCATTTTGTGGTAAGTGTAAAATAATAAAGGTGCTAAAAAGGGCTGTGTAGTTTAGTCTGGCTCTTATTGCAAGTCTATTTCACATTCTATTGCATGTTCATGTAAAAACATTAACCTTAACTTCTATGATTTTTATTACAAACTATCATTTGTAATAGTACCTGTAAATTCATCAACTTTTAACAATTTGCCTCTTAGGACATGAAGAAACTTGATAAAGTTATTAAAGCGCATTACTGGTGACTGGCATGCATGCATGCTGTTTCTAGAAAGTAGGCAAAGAGTAGACTTTCATTTTTAAACCATGCTGGGATTTTAAATACATTTTTAATTGTTTATTATTATTACGTTATCTCACATTAACCGGTCATTGTATCCAAGTGTTGCAAGGATGTAGTGTGATGCATGTTTAGGTTGGCTGCACTCTGATTCTGTTGGAGTTACTGAGAGTAAGATGCAACACTGCAATGCTGGTGGGTAAGGTTAGTTGTACAGCATGGGTTTAGATCATGGTCTAGCTCAGAAACCTTAAATCTGCCACTTTCCTGTCAAAGCTCTAATATTAGCACAGTAAGGTTTAATTTTTTTAACTGGACAAAACATAAATGCATGCAAAGAATGCTGCATTGACTAAACTCTATTTACAGTAAACTCTCTTACTAGTCACTAGTTGAGCTTTACAGAAGTAATAATAAAACTTTCATACCCTATGGATCCAGAAACTGAAAGAACCGACAGAATTGTGCGACTAACCAAAGTTGTGCCGCTAAATTCAATGGCATGTGCAAATCTGTTATAAATCTGTTCTTTCATTAACTTTTGCTGTTTTCTGTAGTTAATATGAGGCACCAAATCATAATATGCCATACTACTAAATGTTAATACCCCTTCTCAAAAATTGTGCCTCATTCATTGAGAGCATGAGTGCACCAATACTTCTGGGCTTAAAAGATACAACTATGCAGAACTTTTTATCTTCTCTTCCATGATCTACTTAATGGCTGATGTGGCTCCTATACTAAAATAAATGCACACCCCTGCTCTATTGAATATGTAAGACTAATACCTTAAATTGGCAAGCAGATTTCCTTAAATCCCAGCAAACACACAGAAATCCCTGCATTTTGTGAATGCACAAAATGCTGCATCAAAATGTATAAATGTGTATGATTTTGCAAATCAGTATGTCCTAATCTGCAGGCGCAACATTTTGCAGTCATATTCAGTGACAGATCATGTGAATAAAATAAAAAAACTGAAGCAATAAATGTTTTGTACATAAAAAATTATCTTTATGTTGTTTTAGTAGCATTTAAGCATAATTTAATCTATTAAAAATGACGATACATCTCCACTTTATACAGAGCACCCCCACTATTTTCAGAAGCACTCTCAGTGATTTTGTTCTGGAACCGGTCCTGTGACGTTAACTAACGTTACAGTATCCACTGCAGTTATCCACTAGTCCAAACACAATATTTTTATTATAAATGTACAACAGGAAACATATAACGCTACTGCAGAAGTTATCATTGATAATTAACGTTAATCTAACATTAGCTAAATTAGGTAACGTTAGCTAATGACGTTAGCTGTCAGAATCCTCGCTTATGTCGACTGACATACTGCTTGTTGTGAAAAACATTGTATGCCATATGTAATGTTATATCTAGCTAGCTAATTATCTAACGTTAACATTATTACCAGCGGCTCTGACAACGTAACTATTTTCAGCATCTGAGGAGCAAGTTGGCTCATCATGTAATGTTAGGCTATTTAAGATTAAGATTCAACTTTATTGTGATTGTGCAGAGTACAGGTACAGAGCCAATTAAATGCATTTTTTTCACATATCCCAACTAAGCTGCTCCCCTGGAGCAGATAGGGTCAAGGGCTCAACAGTGGTATCTTGACGGTGATGGGACTTGAACCCCCAACATTTCAGTCAGTAACCCAGAGCCACTGAGCTACCACTGGCCATTTGTAATGTTAAACACTGACCATTGTAATGTTAACTAATCAAGTTGAAGTAACACTTCTGTTTTGAGCTTAATGTTTGTACCCTTGATTTTCAGATCATGAGCATTTTTAAATATTTAAAGAAGAGAGAGTGAAATCCACCACCAGATGAGGAAGGAACAGCTACAGAGGTAGCTAGTCAATAGCCAAACTGATTATTCATAGGCATTTGTCAAGAAATAATCTGGAGTGACAGTGGAATTTGAATGTTACTTGTTTTTTTTTTTGGTTTTGTTTTTTGTAGTAGAAGAGACAGCAGGGGCAGCAGGAAAGACTCTTATAGAGAGACAGATATTCAGAGAAGTGCAGCAGGGGAGACAGTCTCCCCTGAGGGAGGGACAGCAGGTTATTTGACCCCAGAAAAAGGGGCATTAGGTCAGAGTAGTTCTCGTTTGCCATGCTTTGTGGGTGTTACTTTTTGTTGTGTCATCACCATTTATATCTATAAAACCAACGTGTTTCTGATTAAATAACTATTTGAGCACAAAATTGTTTACAAGAGCACAAAGTTCTGCATAGATAACTTTAAAATGTAACACATCCCCCCGTGAGGATCCGAGGTCCACCCACCACAGTCTCACAAAATTCTGTGGTTAACACTGCATAGTGATCTATAATGAAGACGAATCGATACAATCCCTATATATATATATATATCAGTGCTTTTAAATGGTGTGCTCAAACAAATATAGCTGTAACCTTTACTAACTCTCTCTGTAGGTTGCGCAGTCTGGGCAACCCAATCCTGCATCCCGTGACAATTCTGCGCACGCAAACCCTCTGCATAATTACAACAGTGACGTCAGTATTTTCACCATGCGACTGACGGAAAAGTAAACCAATCAGAGGCCACAACACCGCATCATCCAATGGAATCTTAGGGCGGGTTCATGATAGGGCTGGTCTTTGAGAAGTGAAAAGAAGTTTTCGACGGGGAGGAAGAGAAAGAGAGGTGAGGTGAAGTGAAGATGGCGAGAGGCTCCCGGTGTTTGAGAAGAGCAGTAGCGGAGTGTATCAGACATTTACCGTCCACAGCCAGTCGAGAGACACCGGGAAGGAGTGGAGTGAGGTAATTATCGACGGGTCAACGTTTCACATTTTCTTTGTGCGAATAAATGAAGATCGAAGTGATTGGTGAAGTATCTCGCGAGCTGCTAGCTTTAGTAGGACGGTAGCTTCGCACTTATACGTTGTCTTATAAATATAAGTTCAGCTTGACTAACTTGTGTTAATAAAGATCTTATATGTTATTAAATAATTCACTAAACCTTTTGACATGCTCAAGTAAGTCAGTAAAAAAGCCAATTTCAGAGTTTAGAGAGGGAATCACAAAACTGGTTGCCAGATGCTAAGTGAAAGTAGCAAGGTTAAGATATTATGTAATTGGCAAGGCATAGGTTAGAAGGGCTTTTCTCATTTTTGCAGTAGCTGATAATCAACTGCATACAGTTGGTGTATATTCAGATTGAGTTATTTAACATAGCTGCAACTCAGGTGAAACCGAAAAAAACTTTTGTTGGGAAAACAAGAATGCAACTTGGCATCCCCTCATGAAACCAGATTTATTGTGAAAGTGTGTTTGACCACTCATTTAAAACACCTTTGCAGGGATGCTTCTCAGACCAGTTGTTACAAGAGTCTGTTGCAAATGTGACGTCACATGCCGAGCTGTGACGTTAGCATCAGTGATATGTTCTCAAACTGTGGCCAAGTGACGTAGTGTTCCCATACCAAGTGCCATGACTACTTGGCTTAAGGCCATCTCAAGTCTCTGATGGTGACCGACCGTTCGTCACGCGTTGCTGTCACTACGCTGTGCTAGACAGATCTTGGCAGTGCTTCTTCCTGTATTAATTAATTTGACCACCACTCTTTCCATTGAGGATTTATTGTACCATTTATAGACCAAAGCCTTATCCCCTTACGTTTCAGATATCTGGACATGATTGATCTACACATATCATATCAGACACATTCTAATGAAATGAGGTGTCGCAACTGTCCTTGACCTGGTTGTAGTGACCATCCATTTCACTCTCTTGCGATTTGTGTCTGGGATGATATATGGAGGGCAGGTGGGCATGTCATGTGTATACTAGAGTGTATAGTGTATGTGTATGTGTGTATATATATATATATATATATATATATTTTAACTGTGCTTACTACCACATGATTGCACAACTCAACATTTTTGTAGTTCATAATGCACTGTGCAAGGAGTACATCAAATTAGAATGAGCTTTATTGCCAAGTATGCTTACACATAAAACAAATTTTTCTCGGTGACAGAAGCTTCCAGTGCACAAAAAAATACAGCAACAAGACAGCGATAATAAGTATTTAAAAAGCCAATAGAAAAGTTTGTGTGTGTGTGTGTGTGTGTGTATATATTTATACTTGCGCAAATTGGAAATATTCCGCATAATGTAATACGTATTTTGTGCAATCTGGCAACCATGCACGTCTCGCTTTCTCCTTTGAACAAACTTATCGATCTGTAGTGCAATATTCTGCTCAAGGAAAAGTGATATACGGCTACTCTTGTCCATTCTTGAGGCTGCTTGTGATGTTTGGTGCAACTAATTTTGCAGGTAAACCTTCTCCGTGATAAATTTAAATATAAAAGTAGATCTCGGCATCATTGACATGCGAGCAAAAGCAAGCCAGAGACAAATATGTATATGTATTTGTGCAATTGAGAAATGTTGAAGTCCCTTCACGCCTGTATGTTAATCTAACTCTTGCCGTATTCGTTTATCATAGTCATGCAGCTGGTGTTATTCAGTTGTGTGCTGAAAGTCAAACGTTGACATCAACAACAAAAATAATGTTATTTCATGCATGTCCTTGTACTGGAAAAGCATGAATAAAACTATGCAACATAAAAGGAAATGCAACCCGGATACATTAAACACCGGTTATGTTTTTACTGTGGTGGGTCGCCACTTGATTTCTAATGTTAAATCTGTCCTGAAGCAAAACCAGTTGAGGAGTTAAAGCTACAGACAGGAGCTGTCTACAGTGTATGTTAATTATTAATAATCATAGGACATTACTTTAAAAGCTCACACAGCTGGTGTTATTTTTCATTTAGTAGTTCATTTAACATGTAAACTAACATGCTTTTATATAACATGTTATAGTTACATTTTTATCATGTTTATAATTCGATTTATTATAATTCTGTTAGCTTTATTATATATTTTTTATTTTATTTTCAAAAGGGAGACTTTTTTTACACATACTTCAATAAAATAAATGGTTTCAAGTTTCAATTATAATAAAGTGTTTGCTCAAAAATAAATAAATAACCCTTCTGTTTTCACTGATAATAGAAATTGTTTAAAGCTTGTCACGAGGAGCCTTCTAGCAGTGGTGGATTTAGGCATGGGTGACCTCATATAGAATCACATATCCAATTTATTGGCCTATCTGACACATCCGTTTAGGTTTTTGTAATCTGAACAGGACAAAATCGCATTCATAAGTGATTTTGAATCTGATTAAAATCAGATTATTATTAATGTGTCTTCGTCTGAACAATCTGATTTCATGTGTTTTTTTTTTTTTCCTCCCATCATTCGTTGTAGGCAAAGGGTTGTTTAGTCAGATTTCGCGATGAGAAGACATACTGCGTTCCCATTTGTGTGTGAGTGACACTGAGCTTACCTCTCTCTGGTGCCCAAAATTTCAATATCTGCTTCTGCTGGGTACCTGGACACCCAGGAAATGAGGAAGCAGATACGGCCATAAGTGTCCAATACCTCCCACTGACTATATATATGAATGACTTGTCTAAACTGAAGTTTTTCCCCACCCGTAACAACTGTCATTGACTTTTTCCATGCAAAGAGATGCGCCAAGTTGCGGGAACACACTAGCTGTGTGCTACCACAACGCTATAAGGTATTGAATGTCTCACAGTAATATGGGACACTTGAGCATTTTGAGAGCTTCAATAAAGGATTGAGGTCATTTACAAATCTCATGGTCTAACCCTTTTATGCTTCGATACGGGATACAAAGCCTTCAGTTTTGCTCCCCACTAAAATACAGGACAAAAGGTGTCACGCATGGGACATGACAACTAAAGTGGATGTGCTAGCAAACACAACTGCAGTCTGTACAGAAAAAAATCTGATCTGTGCACATAAAACCTACAGGTTGAACAGTCAGTTTAAAAAAATAATCTGATTTTGCCTGCAGTGTAAACAAAGGCAAAGAGTAGTTGAGTCACAAATCGTCTGAATAAAAGTCTCTATCTTAAGAGTCTTTCTTGTTAATTGCAAATGTTTATCTAGGAATGTACTTTGGTTCTCTCTACTTTTATCTGGCAAATAGGAGTCATCTGCCCCCTAAGGCATCCCACAAGCAGACAAGGCCTTAATCATTGCACCAATCATTATATGTAGGCTATCCAAAGTTTTGTACATTGCCTTTCACTGTAGACTATCTCTGATGAGGTATTGATTATTTTCTTTTGACATACTTTCACACTGTTTTGTAAACAGATATCTATCTTCATGTGGGATTCTGATGACCAGGGTGCCACCCCTCTTCAGGGGTGTAACTGGTCGTGCTGTCTTGGCTCCAGCCAGGAGTTTCTTCAACTTCTCTGAGTCATTCAACAAGAGGAAAGAATATTCCGAACGACGTATTATTGGGTATGTTCCCAACCAAGTTGGAGATGATTCATGATCTGTTGCTGTTTTTATTTTTATTGATGTCCATGATAACTTTAGCCCCTATGCCCTTTAAGCGTGATGTTTATGTAACAGGCCATAGGAGTTTATTGTGTCACAGCGTACTAGGGTTATTTCACTTCATCACGAGTTACTTGGCAATTGAAGCCTGAAATTTTAGAGTAGAGGGTTCGCTTGGTCCAGTTTCTGAAGATCCACTGTCCTGCAGAGATTAGCTCCAGCACTAATGAAATACAGAAGAACCAGCTTATAAAGGTCTCATTCACTTAAAAATTACAAGCAGGTGTGTTAGAGCAGAGTTGGAACTAGCCTCTTGTCGCTAGACTTACAGGAAAAAGTCTGGTCCACACTGTAGATTAATCGGTCCAATAATCATCTATTTAGACAAGAAGGGTCTGTTTGACAAACATGGAAAGTGACCAACCGGCGTTATTGATGTTTTAATGTGCCACTTAGGGTTGGGTTTATCGGACATATGTAGATATGATCGCACAATAATAGACAAACATGGGAAAAATTTATTCAAATACTTGCACAGCAGTGGGGGATAAGGCTGGGCAATATGGCTACAAAAATGTCTCGATATTTTTCAGCCTATTGATGATATTCGATAATTATCGAGATATACTATGTATGTACAGTTGAAGTCAGAAGTTTACATACACCTTAACCAAGTGCATTTAAACTCAGTCTTTCACCATTCCTGACATTTAATCATAGAAAACATTCCCTGTCTTAGGTCAGTGAGGATCACTATTTTATGAATGTGGAATGTCAATAATAGTAGAGAGAATTATTTATTTCAGCTTTTATTTCTTTCAGCACATTCCCAGTTAGTCAGAAGTTTACATACACTTTGTTAGTATTTGGTAGCATTGCTTTTAAATTGTTTAACATGGGTCAAATGATTTTGGTAGCCTTCCATAAGCTTTTCACATTTCACACATAAGTTGCAGGAATTTTGGCCGATTCCTTCAGACAGAACAGGTGTTACCGAGTTAGGTTTGTAGACCTCTTGCTTGCACACTCTTATCGGATTTAGGTCCGGGCTTTGTGTTGGCCACATGGTGATATTTGTGATACCTTGACTTTGATGTCCTTAAGATGTTTTGCCACAACTTTGGAGGTATGCTTGGGTCATTGTCAATTTGGTTTGTCAGATGTTTAATTGTGCTATATAAACTACCTTACCTTTTTCCTCCAAACATAATGATGGTCAAGTCAAGTGGTTTTTATTGTCGTTCCAACCATATACAGTAAGTACAGTACACAGCGAAATGAGACAACGTTCCTCCAGGACCATGGTGCTACATAAAACAACATAGGAAAAACCCAGAACCACATGAGACTACACAGACTCAATAAAATACCTATATATAAAGTGCACGTGCAAATGTGTGCAAAAAAGTATGGGACAGTACAATAAATTACTAGCAATGAACAGGACAATAGACACAGTAAGAGACAGTGTAGCGCTGACCAGTACACAGTAGTGCAAAAGATGACAGTTTCTAAAAATGCCAAATGTAAACATAACATACTATGAGATGGTGTTCTATGGACATGGCAGTTATTGAGGTAGCAGCCAGTTATAAAGTGACAATAAGTAAAGTGCGTGCGTGCGTTTCTGCATGTCAAACCAGTCTGTTACACAGTCTGGCTGTGAGGGCCCGACTGCTTCAGTACCTCTTGCCAGACGGCAGGAGGGTGAAGAGTTTATGTGTGGGGTCGTCCACAATTCTGGTTTCTTTGCGGATGCAGTTTTTATTGTAAATGTCTTTTGATGGAGGGAAGAGAGACCCCGATGATCTCCTCAGCTGTCCTCACTATCCTCTGCAGGGCTTTGCGGTCCGAAACGGTGCAAGTCCCAAACCAGGCAGGGATGCAGCTGCTCAGGATGCTCTCAATAGTCCCTCTATAGAATGTAGTGAGGATGGGGGGTTGGAGATGTGCTTTCCTCAGCCTTCGAAGAAAGTAGAGACGCTGCTGGGTTTTCTTGGTAATACAGCTGGTGTTGAGGGACCAGGTGAGGTTCTCCACCAGGTGATCACCAAGGAATTTGGTGCTCTTGACGATCTCCACAGAGGAGCCGTCGATGTTCAACAGAGAGCGGTAACTCTGTGCGCTCTCAAAGTCAACAACCATGTCTTTTTTGTCGACATTCAGAGACAGGTTGTTGGTTCTACACTAGTCTGTTAGCCGCTGCACCTCCTCTCTGTATGCTGACTCGTCGTTCTTGCTGATGAGACCCACCACGGTCGTGCCATCAGCGAACTTGATGTGATTTGCGCTATGCATTGCTGCGCAGTGAGTCAACAGAGTGAACAGCAGTGGACTGAGCACACAGCCCTGGGGGGCCCCAGTTCTCAGTGTGCTGGTGGTGGTGGAGATGCTGTTTCCGGACTGACTGAGGTCTCCCAGTCAGGAAGTCCAGGATACGTTTGCATTTAGGTTTAGGCTAGATTTGAACAAAATTCTACAGGAATTTAGATCTCCCGGGGGGGTAAGGTGACGTGGTTAAGTCAACATGAAATGAAAATTTACCCCCTTTACTGTCATAATGCTTTTTTCTGGTCTTAAAATTGTAAAAAAATGAAATGGACTTTACAATCTTTTATCAAAAAGTAAAAAGTTCCTCTCCTTCTAAAACAACTTTGCTTGCAAGTGTGTGCTAAATGACTACTAATATATCCAGAAGCAGAACTTAGTATCCATAGATCGACTGTTTTCGAAAAGGTCATAGTGCACATAATTTTGGAACTAGATTGTGGCTTACACGCAAACAGCAAGAAACTCGAGTCATTTCTTTGAACATTTGATCTTTTACCTTTTATCTAACGTAAGTTATCAAAATGCTTGGGCCTACAATGTGGCCACTTTCATATCTATAGAGTCACTTTGTGTAATCACAACTGACTAGATAAACAGCTTTTGACCTTTCTTCAGCCTTGATTGCATTCTGCAATGACATCTAGCTGCAAATCAATCCCAGACTGATATAGAGTGCAGACTGATTGGTTGACCAATAAATTCAAGTTTCAGTAACAGTACTAAGTCCATTCTCATCTTTAGCAGCATTCTTTTGTTTTTTTTTTGGGTCACACCTGTACAGTGATGGGGTTTAGAGTTATATTTAAAGCATCCAATATCCTTTCCAATGGGGAGAGCCCAGTTTTGAGCAGCCATGAGTCCATAGTTGGATTTATAGAAAAGTAAATTGTACTGTACAGAGTCAGTGAGAGGTGTGGTACAACGACTTGAGCTCAGGAATGGTAGTTGAAAGGTTTATGAGCCATGACCATTGTACCATTGAGCAAGGTGCTTTACCCCAGGTTACTTCACATTTATAAGTGTGCTGCAAGTCCCTTTAAACAAAAATTACTATTTTCTTTCAGAGCCCTTATCTCTTGAAGAGATCTACTACCAGAACATTTTTTTTTTCCTTCTCCATTGTCACTGGACCTCATTGTATTAACTTGCCTAACTGTCTTCACTGTGACATTAAGGTTCTCCATGCAGGAGATGTATGAGGTTGTGGCCAGAGTAGAAGATTACCTGCAGTTTGTCCCCTGGTGCAAATGCTCTGATGTTATATTCCGCCGCTCTGGCTATTGTAAGGCCAAGCTGACAGTGGGCTTCCCCCCTGTGGTGGAAAACTACACCTCCCTCATTACTACAGTTCGCCCTCATTTGGTCAAGGTAGGCAGTGGTGTATTCACTTCGACCAGCGTTGAGAATTACAGTTGGAAAAAAAAAAAATATATATATATATATATAATAAATGGATGAATCAAATGTATTAGCTTGATTTCATTTCTTAAAAACTGTCATTTTTGTTTTGACCTTAAGGCATCTTGCTCTGATGGGAAACTTTTCAATAACCTGGAGACGGTTTGGCGCTTTAGCCCTGGGCTACCTGGATACCCCCGTACCTGCACCCTTGACTTTGCTGTGAGTACTTTAAACAAAATCTGTAGTTAGTTTCGCATCTTCTTGAGATGCTGAACAAACATTTACATTCTTGTTAAACCTTAATGTTATATGTAGAAGGAAAAATATGTGGATGATACACAAGTATAGCTCAACCTCGACTGAAGTGTATATCAGTGTTTCCCAATCACTGTGCCGTGGCACACTAGTGTGCCGTGAAAGATTGTCAGGTGTGCTGTGGAAAATGATCAAATTCCACGAAATAAATAAATGCATGAAAAAAAATAATTTCAGGGATCTAAACACTCACCTTTCTGAGAAATTCTCCATTTTGAAACCATAATCAGTAACTTTTGGGATTGTATAAATATTAATCATTGATCTACACGAGTTAAGGGCGTTTCACATGACTCGCGTCAATGTTGCAGCACACATTGAAGTCTATGAAGTGGTGTCACTTTACACACGCAGACGGTTTTGCTTCACCAATAATGTCTTTGAGAGTACTAAGCAACAAGAAATATTAAAAAACAGTCCAAATTTGTGAAGAGACATTGAATGTCTCATCATTTCTTTAAATGAAATATTACCTTATCGTTTACAAATACCAGAGACCCCAGTTATTGAACTAATTTAAATTCACCAAGAAAACGCCTAAACGAGTTCCTTTATTACGTACTGTTATTAAAGCAACTGCAAGTGTGTTGGTTTTTTTCCTCCCTCTTCCAAATACACATTTTCAATGTTTATTGTGCACACCTCCCACTTTTTAACTTGTAAAATCGTCACTCTGTGATGCTTTCTGCAACTCTTGTCATGAGGGCATTGCGGGACTTGATGCCGGGTTCAGCCTCAAGAACCAAATTTAAAAAGTAATTTGTCTGAGGCAAAGACGCAAAATCTAATGACAATTACCTCAGCATCATTCTCCCTTAATGCGTTTGATTTACGCACAGGCCAGCACCCACTTTATTGGGATATTGGTGTGCCTTATATTTTTTTTTTTTTTAGGCGTAAAAAGTGTGCCGTGGCAGAAAAAATGTTGGGAAACACTGGTGTATATAGTACTGCTTGTCAAGGCAAGCATCTTTATTATTATTATTATTATTATTATTATTATTATTGCTCATATTTGCAGTAGGGGTCTAGTATCGCCGATCTCTGTATTAATGTCAAAGTGAGACTGTCTTTTGAATCAGTGTATCATCATCATCATCATCATCATCATCATCATCATCTTTAAAACTTACACCAACATTTAATTGTCTACCTCTCTCTTCCTAGATTTCCTTTGAGTTCCGCTCTCTCCTGCATTCTCAGCTGGCCACCGTTTTCTTCGACGAGGTGGTGAAGCAGATGGTGTCAGCCTTCGAGCGGCGGGCGGGCAAACTCTACGGCCCAGAGACACCGATCCCACGCGAGCTCATGTTCCATGAGGTCCACCATACGTAGTTCATTCCACTCCTTCAGACTGATGCGGCGTGTGGGTGTTCAGGGAATTGGGAATTTTATTGAAAGTGTTAATTTAGAGTATTATAAGGACAGTAGAGAGAGCGGTAACTCTGTGTGCCTGGATAACATCAGTTCCTAGTCCAAACAAAATTGATTTTAAAACTTTACACTAGAAAAACATGTGGCTGGATCTTTTCTTTGGGGTTTGATTGTACCCCGGTGAGTCCTGCCCCACTACCTCCATGTTAACATTTTAGGATCCATTCTCCATATGGAATGGCACCTGAAACCATATTTTTAATACAAGGACCTTGAGATGGTTTTAAAAGCAGCTGCCAAAAACAATTATAGCTTCATGAATGGCACAAAGGTCATGGCTCTCTTTGAAAGGATGATATTTTAGACAATTTAAAGTGCATTAATATTTCAGTGTCCAGAAAGATTGCCATGTTAAACTGTGTTATCGTGATTTGAATGGTAAAAGTTATATTTATTGAAAAGCTTATAGATGATCCTTTACTATTTCAAGAAAGGGACGAGGAGACACTTGAGTGCATGTGTCATGTGCAGAAGACTGTTGCAGCCAAATGCAATCAGGGTATCAAGGCTGCACACAGGACTCAGCCTGTTGTATTCTTGCATACCAGCACAAAAAACAGCTTGAAAAAAGTAATACTAAGTGGCTGAAAAAAGAACATGTTCCTCATGTTATGCCAATTCAAGCTTGGATGCTTAATGAGGAACAGAGATGTTTTTTTTCCACAATTTAGTTTTTATTCACTTAACACTCAAATATGGGAGTGTTAAATCTTATTTGACTTTTAGGTGTCCAGATCAAAGACTGCTTTTCTCTGCTAGAGGTGTGCAATATATTTAGTTTTTTAATAGAGTGCTAGCCAATCTATGATATCCACTGCTTTTAAAAGGGCCCAAACTGGGCATGGAGGGAGTACTAACTCTTTACCAGAGCTCTCATCGGAGTCAAAACAGGCCTTTAAAGATTCCAGTCCATACCCTGTGTGCTTCCTTATGCTTACTCTCTTTTTAATGAGAAAGTTACATATTATTTATCATTATCTTATGAACATGTATATGTCATCATCCTATTTTTATGTTGGTTATGGGTAAATAATGTGCAAATCTGACCATGGACTATACTGTTGTGCACAACTGAGCTATAAACATTTTTTTTGGGGGGGGGGGTTCTTGGTCTTTTTGTTTTTAGTTGTTTTATGAGTATGTTGTGGGTGAACATATATATCCTGCCTGCATGGTTTATAAACTATTTTTTATAATGTAAACCCTAGCCTTGTGTCAAGTGTGGTTCCTTTGAAATTTTTTTATTTGTCAATGTCTTGTTCAGACATCTTCGCACTTAAAATAGGTTGATCATGTGTAAGACAATATTTGAAAGCTTCCAAGTAATTTATGCTATGACCCCTAGTGGCCAGTGACAGCTCTGGGCTTTTATTACCTAGCTCTTTTAATGTTTGTAATACTAGCATACTGACATATTTTAAACCTTTAATTCATGGGTGTTCTGCCAAACATCTATCGGAAATGGATCTACAAAATGCCTAGACAATGTAATTTACGAAGCATTTTTAATACAATTAGAAAATACTGGAGTAGACTATTTGCGGTTATATATATTTAATATCAAAGAGATTAACGATTGAACGGTATTCATTACTTCCAAGCTGAAATTATTAGACTCAACTGGCTGTCAAACTCATCTTGAGCTACACCTTAACACATTACACCTGTTTATTTTCTCTGGCACTTGAGTATAAACAGAAATGCAACTTACAGAATTTCTGTAGAACACCCAAAATGACAATAATATATACACACACACACACACACATACAGCATATAGACACTGGTGGCCAAAAGTTTGGAATAATGTACAGATTTTGCTCTTATGGAAAGAAATTGGTATTTTTATTCAAGTGTGGCATTCAACTGATCACAATGTAATAAATTAATATTAAGACATTAATGTCAGGACATTAATTTTGGCAATTTCAAGCATTGTATAGCGTTCATTCATCAAAACAATGATTGAGTGAGTTTCTAGAGAAGGCTGTTTCTTTTTTTGTGCCATTTTTGACCTAACATTGACCTTAAAACATGCCAATCTATTGCAAACTGTAGCAACTCAAAAACAAATACAATGTTAAGCTTTGTTTAACGAACCAAATACCTTTCAACAGTGTATGATATAAATGGCAAATGATTTTCTAGTACCAAATTATCAATTTAGGATGATTACTTAAGGATAAGGTGTTGGAGTGATGGCTGCTGGAAATGGGGCTTGTCTAGTTTTGATAAAAAAAAAGATACTTATTTCAAATAGTAATGGTGATATTTTATTTTTATACAAAATAATGAACAGTACAAAAAAAAAACTGATCAATGAAAATAAATTTAAATACAACTGGTCAAAGTTCCTAGTACTTTCTTGCTCATGAAAGCAGATTATTACCTAAATGTCTTGCTTTGAAAGCCCCTACAGATGGTCTGGTTCAGAAACAGATATGTACAGAGGCATACAAACAATACAAAGGACATATTAAATGCACTTTCCTATTAGGCATTTTTGATAGTTGGACAGAAAGCACAATGTTAAAGAACAAAGCAGACAGACACCCCCTGGTCACATTATCAGAGAAGAACTTGTCTTTATAGTAGAGTCATGTGTTCAGTTACGAACAAAGAGATAAGGTCGGACATAGTAGTGGAAGGGAGACTTTCAAGTCCATTTCTTTGCTCCATGTCAAGACCACCGGCACGGTTTAGGCAGGTTTTTCCAAGTCAAAGGGAAGGGGCATATCATGTCCCCTGCCCACAACCCTTCCACTTAAATCAGTTCTGCATGGTTTAGAATCCCATGCCACCCATTCCTCCCATGCCGCCCATTCCTCCACCTGGCATTTCCTTCTCCTCCTTGGGTATCTCAGTGACAACAACCTCCACCGTAGACAGTAGAGACGCAACACCTGCAGCATCTAATAATGCCGTCCTGACAACCTGCAATGGAACCATGGATATAAATTAATCTCCGATTAATAATTAAAGATGGGAATACTTATGAATGTGGTACAGATTCCATAACGATCAAGTTTATTTAACAATTCCACTAATGATACTTATGAGAAGGAAATATTAGGAGTAATAAGTAATATATGGAACTGAATCATTTGGTTTCAGCATTTATTTTTTTGGAAGAAATTTATTTAGAACCGATTGTAATTTCCCAAACCTACTAATAATGAAAAAAAAAAAAAAAAAAAAAAAAAAAAGTACATTTCACTGGGAAAAGACCAACCTTTGTGGGGTCAATAATTCCTCTCTCGACCATGTTGACATATTCTCCAAGCAGAGCATCATATCCAATCTCTGGAGCACTTCGCAAGATCTTCTCTACCACCAGAGAGCCCTCAACTCCTGCATTCTTGGCAATGGTCATAGCAGGAATATGCAAAGTTTTGCGAATAATGTCAATACCTTAAAGAGCAAGTGAAAAAAATTATATCAGATTAGAGAAGCCATGTAGAAGCCACTTACATGAAATAAACAGTTCTTTTCTTAGTTCTTATTAAGACCACTTGAAAAACATGGAGGATATCAACACTTAATCACCTAGGGATTTTTTTAGGACTGAAAAAACAAATTGCGATTATTTATATAAACAATATTGCAATTTGAACTGATATGATAAACAAAAATAAAAACCTTGCGATTCCTTTTTACCAAAATTAAATCATGATATTGCCCATGCTCAACTGCCGATAGACAGATTTAATATACATTAATGTTGCATTCACATTGCACTTGCCATTTCAGGGGATTATTTTAGATTTGTATAGTAATTTGTAGCAGACAAACCTATTTGGAATTACACAAATGTACAAATAAAGCTCAAGTATGCAACTGTGTAAAAATACTTTCTTCTCCTACCATGTAGAGACAACTAGAAGTTTCGTTCATAGATTAATTTTCTGCTGCACTTTGAAAATTGCTGTTTTTATAATGAGCAACTCTCTTAAGACCTGGATATTCACCCGGATTATCTCTTTGTTTGACCAAAGGCAGACGGGCCAATTTAGAAGGCGGTTTTAAAAAAAAAAAAAGTTTATTTTTGCAGTTCATTTGGTGGCGCAGAAATTACATACTTCAGCTTTATATTGGAGTGCTCTAAATATAATGTTCTTAGTTCATGTTAGCACACGGATCCAAACTCGGAGCACATCTGTCACTCAGGGCACAAAATAGTATGCATGGGTAAATATGGAGCACGGAATCGATCTTGAAACACCATATTATGAGCCTCACGTATATTCAAGAGTATGTAATACACTGACCCAATTAAGTTGCACTTGAGAAAACACTACACACTAGACAGAACAGAGCTGCACACATAAGCGCACCACGTTCAGGTTATTTATTTATTAAAGCTTGCAGTTTGATAAATCGCACTAGGTCATACACTGAATTTGAATTTATTATTCAGCCTTACAACCTACCAATCTTCTGATCAGCATTGGCATGCTTGACGTCATCCAGGGCTGGGATGCAGCGTAGGAGGGCACACCCTCCTCCAGGAACAATTCCCTCCTCCACAGCAGCACGAGTGGCATTCAGAGCATCCGTGACACGATCTTTCTTCTCATTCACTTCAAAATCACTCGTTCCTCCAACCTAACAAAAAGTATACAAAAATTGACACGATGCTTAATCTAGAAAAATGATCTGACATTGCTTCCTATCAATCTAGCCTGCTACTTGAAAAGGTGCAATTGAACCACTTAATGTTAGGACATTTTAAATTACAAATGTACAACTAGCAGTTCACTGAGATGCCAAATAAAGATCCAGCTTTGAATGGTACAGTGCAGTATAGCCTCTTGTCTGTCCATCACTTCCACCATGTTTTCATACCTTAATCACAGCCACTCCATCAGAGAGTTTGGCAAGACGCTCGTTGAGTTTCTCCTTCTCGTAGTCGCTGTTTGTGCTCTCCAGCTGTTCGGCGATCTCTGTCATACGTTTCTCAATAGCTGATGAATCACCACGGCCTTTGAGGAGCATCGTGTCATCCTTTGTCACAATGACCTCGCCAACCTTACCAAAGTCATGTGCCTGGATATCCTCAAGAGCTAGGCTCATAGATTCATCACCAAACACCTGGAAACACAGTTCAGCTGTCATTAAGCCTGGGCATCAAAACAATGTGATATATATTTAACACGACCCTAAATGTTTTTAATTAACATCTTGAAAGCAAAATAAAAGCTTAACACACACCGTGCCTCCAGTGGAAATTGCCATATCTTGCAGCTGGTTCTTTCGGTTGTCCCCGAATCCTGGAGCCTTGACTGCAACGACCTGCAGGCCAACCTTTAACCTGTGAATAAGATTTAGTATTGATCTTTAACCCATAAGCTTTAAATAACAGGGTATCTTTAAAGCCAGTAGACAATTGCTACAACTACGCAGCCAAGACAGTAACAATATTCTAAATACATTTCACTATTTAGTTATTACACATATATAAAACTTTAGAAGTATGATATTTTGCTATCAACTAAAAAGTTACCACGAGTTTTTTCACGAGTTTCTTTATGCTAAAATATAGGGCTGGGCAAGATAACAATAAACTTATGAGATATTTTTAATACTTGGACAATGTTCTAAATCTAGATGATCGGATCAGGTATGTGTCACTAAAAAAGCAAGAAGTTTGTCCAAGTTATACACACATCTAGGTTACAGAATCAGTGTCATGAAATCAGTCAGTTAGGAAGTATCAACTGGCTAGCAGCTACATAGCCCTGCTGTAATGTTCACTAGTAATGAGGCTAGGTAGGTGCTAGCTATCAAGCTAATGTGATATTGTTGTGTATCAAACAAGACAGCACTGAAAATGCAATATTGCTTTTGACTGAAAACAGCAACTCCGACATCAACACCATTGCTGTTTATTTTTGTACTATTTAGTTAACTATTTTTTAATGATTCATCTTGTGGTCACAGGCAAGAAAGGGTTTCTTCTTGTGACGTTTTGACTTGGCAATCTATCTTATGGTGCAGTACAGCCACCTAATGTGCTGGAATGTAGAGTCACAAGAAAAGGCGTTCAGTGGAGTCAAACGTCCGCTGAAGACGATGAAATTGGCAAGATTTCATTGAAAAGTCACATCTTATGTAGGATTAAATGCTTAAGAGTATATGTTAAAGGTAGCTTACCTTGTGGAGTTTATACTGAACAAAATACAGGGATAATATTTTTGTCCCTTTTGCCCAGCCCTACTGAAATGTAAAGCTAAGAAGGTTCTGCCACAAACCTGTTGAGGACCAAAGTGCTAAGTGCCTCTCCGTCCACATCTTCAGCCACGATGACCAAAGGCTTGCGATGCTGGTTGGCGATTTCCAGTGCTGGCACGATGCTCTGTACACTGGAGATCTTCTTCTCACTCAGAAGCAGATAAGCATCCTGGAACTCACACTTTTGGCCTACGAACAGAGGGGGAACAGTAGATATCATGCCAGCACATAGATTGGTATGACCCTCTATTACAGGAGTCCCCAAACTACGGCCTTTATAATCATCTTTTAGGATAGTATTTTGTATACATTGATTAAAGTCATGCTCAGCAGTTCACAGTATGATACATATGCGATGTTGTGATTTGTGTGGAAATGATTATGACACTAAAGCACTGCTGAAGTCTCTTTTTAGAATTGTTGACACAAATTTTAATAAATGATAATTAGATTTTCCCATCATGAATAACCTGCTTTTTCCTCCTTCAAAAGGAGCAAAGACAATCATTTGGCACTGGCACAAAACTGGCAAAAATGGGCAATGACCTAATCATTTAAAGGTGCAATATCTAACCATTTTCATGTAATATTCGCCTTTTTTGCCAATGTGTGAACGGCTTTTAACGAAACTTAAAAGATGAGCCCTTAAAAGATGCTACCTCATCTGTCAGCATGAAGCCGGTGAATCACATTCAGTCTCTTTGTACGTTATGTCATTGTTTTGGATGCTCGCTTGCTCGTGTCCCTATGGAGTGTGCACGAGCAACAGGTAGCTGGCTGCAGTTCACTTAACGGCCACATGTGCCATTAAAACAAGGGTTTCTGAAACTTACATACAGCACCTTTTAATCTAAACAAATCTTTTTGGTGAACAGATTAAAGACTTGTCACTAAAATTAATAATAATAATAAAAAAAAAAAGAAATCTAAAAGTTCTTTGAGCCAATGGATGGATCCACTGATGTAAGATGAAGTAGGCTCTGATTTAGCATTTCTCATAGATTTTACATTTTTTCTCATTAGCCTTAAAGCAAGTTGTTAAGGAATCTATACATACATTATTTTAATATTGGTAACTTTATTGTTCGGTCAATGGATTTTAATTGTAATATTAATTCAAGTAATAAAAGCAGAAGAATAATCTCTGTGACAAAAGTACTTTATGCTCACTCTGGCCCCCCTTGAAAACATAGAGACCTGGCACTGGCAGTAAAAACTTTGGAGACCCCTGTTCTATTACATAAGTGACCTTCTATTTCGAAATACTTACCTTTAGCAGTATTGATGAAGTAAGGAGAAATGTAGCCACGGTCAAACTTCATTCCCTCAATTATCTCAAGCTCATCATGAAGGGTCTTACCATCCTTTAAACAAGAAAAACAGTCATGAGTTCAAGATATGCAAGAGCATTTTCAGGAACAATCCATCATCTTTACAGTATAGCTTACCTTTACTGTAATAACACCTTTGCGTCCTACTTTCTTCATGGCATTGGAGATGATGGTACCAACCTCAGTGTCTCCATTGGCAGATATCGTGGCCACCTATACCAAAGAAGGATTGAAGGGAACATGGAGCATCAAGATAAGATTTCTGACAACTTTTAATACATTGTATGACAGGAAATTTCTTTACCTGAGCAATTTCCTCTGGTGTTGTGACCGGCTTAGAGAGTTTCTTGAGTTCATTGATGACTGCTTCTACTGCCATCATGACTCCTTTACGGATCTCCACAGGGTTGGCACCTTTGACGATGGTGTCAAATCCCTCCTTGGCAATAGCACGGGCCAGCACTGTGGCAGCTGTGGTGCCATCACCAGCCTCCTCATTAGTGTTGTTGGCCACATCCTGTACTAGCTTAGCCCCAATATTTTTATATTTATCCTTCAGTTCGATACTTTTGGCCACTGTGACACCATCTTTGGTGACTTTGGGGCTTCCCCAACTCTGCTCAATGATAACGGTGCGACCCTAAGGGAAAGAGGCAAGTATGAACAGCTTTCCTTTATTATAATAATCATTAACCAGTGTGTTGTTTCTCTTGCTACACTACAACATGACACTCTGTGAACATTTATTACAGTTTATACTCATTGAAGTCAGCATACCTTTGGTCCCATGGTAACAGCCACAGCATCAGCCAATAGGTCAACACCCTGGAGCATGAGGGCCCGAGCCTCAGCTCCAAACTTGACATCCTTAGCATAGGCACGGGTCAGGTGTGTGGCCAGTGCCCTGCACACTGGCCTCATCTGTCTCATCACACTGGGTAAACGCAGCATTTCTAAAAGAAAGCGTACAAACAGACCATTTATAATCCACAAAAAAAAAATACATTCCTCAAAAATATTAATACCAGTTAGTTTTGGTCTTTTTCTTATTCACATTTAAAAACCACAATGAAAAAACAAATTTTAGTTTTAGGGATTTTAATTTATGCTGGATAGCTTTGAGCACATCTATATGCTTGTGTGTTCATGACAGCTAATAAAATTAACTTTTAGCAGATATATGCATTTAAAATTTTCAGTATCTCTCAGGCAAAAATAGAGAAAAAAAAAATTATGATATCCTGTACTCAGGGGTGTAAGCAAATTTCTGACCAATAAAACAAATTGCAAAAATCCTCACTGACTTCAAACACACTGCCCCTCCCACGCCATCATTAGGAAGTATAGGTCTCTGCAGAACAACTAGACGTTTCTCAATCTGTGGGTGTTCTCAAATAGGGATGGGTTTTTCAAATATCCAATAAAATTATGTAGTCTCAGTGGACATTTCCAAAACAGGATGGGCAATTCTGAACCATCCAATGAAAGTAGGGAATATCAATGTAGTAATCAGTGGGCGTTTCCAAACCAGGATGGGCATTTTTCAATAATCCAATGAAATTAGGGAATCTCAATGTAGCAATCAGTGGGTGTTTCCAAAAAACAGAATGTGTGTTTCTGAACTATCCAATGAAAGTAGGGAATCTCAATGTAGTAATAAGTGGGCGTTCCCAACCAAGGATGGGTGTTTATGAACTATCCAATGAAAGTAGGGATTCTCAATGTAGTAGGCAAATCATGTTAAGCGGTTTAAAAAAAAAAGTCCACTGACTGGAAAACATATTTTTGTATTTTTGTTCTACAGAGACAAGTCTCATCATTCGGGCAAATGGCTAGTCCCGCACCAATTAAACGCCATTGTTAATATAGACACATCCATGATTTCTTACTGGCTAACAGATGTCGGCAGCACTCTGTTTTTTTCTTTTGCTGGGCTAGGGAAGTCGCTTTTTTAAAAAAATTTTTTACTAACAACTAATTAGTGATATCGGTCAGATAGTAAGAGGCCTTTTATGTACAGTATTGTTTAAGTCGATTGCAGCATCTTTAAATACAAAGGCGAAATAATTTTCTCCCACCAAGACATTAGGTGTGTTCGACTTGCAATGCATCTTGATTTGCCTGTTACAGTTGGGGGTGGAATTGAAAAGAGTTGTCAAGCAGGACACTTGCACCTCTCCTTGTCTGCTGAACCTGCACCAGTCACGGCAGAGCACCTGATGTTTGCTATTGCAGATTAAGTGGAATTCAGATTTCAGACAAACAATGACCAGAAATTTAAAAGGTTCATTTAAAAAGGTTTTGTGCTGATTCATAAAGTGCCTATCGTTTGGATAAGAAGAAAGTACAATAAAAGTCGGTATTATTTTAATATCATAAAGTAGTCAGCATTTTTTTCATGGATAAACTTAAATATTACTATGACAAACATAATATAGCATGATATAAACCTGATGTTCGGTTATAAAAACACGGAGTAGTGAGTTTTCTCCGAACTGGTGGTGCGATTATAAACATCATGGTACTGGCATACTACACTTATTTCTGCCATAGACTTACATAGCATAAGTAGTAGGAGTAGAGTGTTAAGTATGCAATTGCGTACGCAACCCATGAAACACGTAACTATTGTCACGTTGGGAGTCTGGCCAATCGTGAATGAGCTAAATCGTCATTCAGCGCTAGGTACAGCTCCTCTTGAGCAACACTGCAGAGGCTGCACCAGCCTACTTCTCTCGCAGTACTTTGATGGCATACGTAATGGTGATGCGGTTGTGGAGCAAACAAAATTTCGAACAAAGTCCAGCGCCGATCGGTCTGCGCAGCGCTGCATTAAGTCGAACACGCTTGTGTCGAGGTCACATGAGAACAATTCTGGTTGGCGAAAATGTGCCTCTGCTCCTACTGGTACTTGAATGCATTACACGTAGACATTCATTAATCTGACCCCGTCCAGAATCCCAAAGCCTTCAATTTTCAATGTTGCAATAATGCTCTGGATACGAGTAGGATAAAATACTATTTTATCGGTTGGTTGTACACTTACTACAGTTTAAAATGCGAGTGTGTGGATAAGCCAAATCAATCAACATACAAATTAAATACAGAAAAGAGCAATAATTACACTAAACTGTTAATGCGAACGGTTCATTGAGAGCCAGTAGTCAGCCTCTCCTTTGTTTTAATGCTTTATTGTAACAGTTCACATAACAACGAATTAATAGGTAAAACAAAAAACAAAAAAAAAGATAAAAGAAACAGAAAAACATAAATAACTATATACACAAATGGGTAGAACATTCAAAAGCCATAGATGCAGGGTTTTCTAATATGGGTAAAAGTTCAAAAGTTCTACAACAGTCGTCTTTGTTGCTATGGTGTTCCTTACACCCTACAAAGTTTCAATGTACTAATAGAGCTCAAACTTAAATTGTCCAAAATTAGGGATCTTCTTTGACCATCTACATTTATGGATATAATATTTACTTAAAATAATAAATAGGCTAACGACATAACATTTTATTTTCTAAGGGTTTATCATTTAAAAAAAAAAAAAAAAAAATTTGTACAAATACAATAAATGAAAAGATGCACATTACTCTGAATGCTGAAGTTGGAAAACACACGTCAAGTCAATATTTTTTTTTAAATCCCCTTATAACCCAATTTACAGAGTAAATGCAATGAATAATTTAAAACGAAACATCCCTTATATCAGCCTCTCCTCTTCCCCACGTGCGCGCTCAGCTCAGGGCGTCACAAGGTCAAAATCAATTCGCGTCACGACAGGGACGGACATGATCTCTCTCATTACCGTGAGGTCCCGTTACAAAGTTCCCTGAGTATTCCTTTTGTTTGATAAAAAAAACAGTACTTATGACACTGTCATGAAATACAGATTTAGTGTTTCTAGGCCTAGATATGACATAATCTGTCTTGTTAGCATGCCAGAACGAGCTGTGTGTTTGACACTAGATTTGCACATTGAGCTATCCTGCTTTGTAACTTAACATATAAAGGCTGTAGTCACAACATACATTAATGACACGAATACATTTACTAGTTAACAAGCAGTGCATATGATGTGAGAAATACATTTGTTGCTCTCATGCAAGTTGATCTTTAACCGATGAGCAAGCATTGCAATTGTCCTAAACAAAATTAACGCAAACTAAAATGTGACAAGTTGAAACGACAAGTTGATTAGACACTTACACATGCAAAATATTCTTAAAGACTGCGAAGTCCAACTGACTTACCGACATAGCATGTTGTTAAGTATAACATACATGACACTTTAGCATCAATAAATGACTCATCTAAATATTACTAGGCCAGTAGAGAACATACTGCAAAATTATATGTTAGTTGGATTTTATGGCTGATAATAATAATGCAAGTAACTTACTGAACAGTGATCTGGAGGGGAATAGAGAGAAACTGGTGCCCGTCAGTTCAGCAGACTGAATGATTAAATAACTAGAGCCGCTAAAATCAACTCACGTGTGTTCTTCATCCGGGTAACCTTCTCATCTGCCCCGACATCCGAATAACTAACTTCTTTCAACTTATGGTTTTGCATTATAATATTTTAATGCAGAAGTGCACCTCTCGTGCATTTATTTGCTTGTAAAATATATAGGTTACGGATACTGGGGCGAAAACCGGCTTAAATCGTCAACAAGTTGGTCTATTTCATTGATTACTACCTATTAAATTGATGTTATACTCGTTCCAGGGCGTAAAGTTCGAGAATTTTCCCGGATTCTATTGGAGAGAAAAAAAGCGAGGTTAGAGGTCAAGATTGTGCAAAAACCAAGTTTATTGCAACAGTTATGTATTATATATAATTTTAAAATAGTGTTTCTTAACCAAGTATGGCTTTGAGAACAATAAAGGAAATTATATAATGCCTGAGTTAAAGTTTAGACTGTCGAGGAATATTCTAGACGTCAGGACGTGGTCAGTAATGATTGTAATGTAACATGCGCAGTGAAGTCTAGTTAGTTCTTCACGTGGGTCACAGGAGCGAAGTAGTACAGGACGACTGTCTTATGCTGTTCTACTAGACGAGCATTTCTTAAAGATCAAATAAAAATGGTAAGGTATCTAACACGATTCGTCTAGCTATACCACTGGGATGAGTTGGTTTTATAATTGTTAGATATTTCTTTCTTATTCCTGTGATAACGCAATGCTTTATAACCCTCAGTCGATTGCAACTGAAAGGTCATATTTAGTAGCGTAGTAATGCGCCGAGTTTAAGGATATGATCTTAGTTTATGAGTACACTTAAAGTGATGGTAGAATTGTTACAAATTTGTGTTTAGGTGTAATCAAGATTGGTGATTTCACATATGTGGAGATTCGGTATGTAGTATGAAAGTATGTAGTACTTAAAGTGATGGTAGTCTTTGGCTTAAAAATCGCCAAAAAGCCTAACATTGTAAATCCTAAAGTAGTGTAAAACAAAAGTGGTAGAATTATTTAATGTTTGGCTTATATTTGCAAATGTACTTTAAGGCCCAAATTTATATGACAGTTTTTAATTAGCATGATGATTTTATGCTCCGTTCTATAAACATGCAGTCTCCAGATGTTTAAGTTTGCATGTTAAAACATACAGTTATTTTGAACACATTTTCATCATCATAACTTGGTAAATTAGATTGTCACAGTATCTGTTCAGAAGCATTTCGGCCAATAGCCTTTCAGCAAGATATGATCTTCCAGGTAATTTCGAATGAAGCAGAACACATGTGCATGATACACACCGATCAGCCACAACTTTAAAACCACCTGCCTAATATTGTGTAGGTCCTCGTCGTGTCGCCATATCAGCACCAACCTGCGTCTCAGAATAGCATTCTGAGGTACTATTCTTTTCACCACAATTGTACATCTGAGTTACGTACATCAACCATCGGAATGTTATTCTGAGATGTGGTTGAGCGGTACAATATTAGGCAGGTGGTTGTAATGTTATGGCCGATCAGTGTTTCTCCTCTGATAAACTTCTATAACATTTTAAAGAAGTCTTGTACTTAAGTTGATATTAAACAGTAACCAAAACTTTGTGTCATTAACAATAGTCAATTAATTATTGTGGTATGACTCTTACTCTTGGTTTGATCTGTATTATGAGGCCAAGTGATTTCATTCTAGAATTTTCAGGAACATTCCTCACAGGTGGCGGTTTAGGAGATTATAATGGTGTCTGTCCTTTGTCCTTCAGCTGGATGGCAACCATTTACAAAACCTCCAATTTCTCTCCTCCCCCACATGAACATTGAACATCTATCCCATCTACCCCACCTCACACATGACCTTCTCTCAAGGTCACACTTACATCTATTGTCAGACAAGCAGCTGCTCTTGTCTTTGAAAATGGTTTTATACATTTAGGGTGGTAAAGAAACATTATTGACCAAGTAGTCAATTTTGTTAAGGCATTTAAATGAGTAGCCTGATTCTTGCCTTGAATGGCATTTAAAGACTGTAACTCAAAGAAATTTTCATAAGCAGAAATTGAATGTGATTTGAAAGATTGCAGTATAAGAAAAAAATTCAATGTAATCATATTTTTTGGATTGCAGAATATCATTGTAACAAATGTAGTCATAGATTGACCATTTAGCAAACACTTCATAGGTGAATCCTGGAGAAGGATATAGCTATGGAACAAGCTCCAAAAAATGGGCAGGAGCTCCAAACTGCAAGCAAAGATATATCTAGCCCCTAACCTAAAGGCCTGGTTATACTTAGTTTTTCTGTGCTCCAGATCGCGATTGCCTTTCAAAGTATACTATTTGTGCATACCGTACTTGCAAATCAATACAAATGCGTCCGACACATGCACACTGTTTTGTGATTCTCTTTTAGTACAATCAACAATAGGTGCTTGCGACGACGATCCACACAGATGAGGACTGTCTGCGTGTCAAAAAAGGCCAATGTATACTTTGGTTGTCTGTGTTGCTGATCACGCACAGTGTTTCATCTTCAGCACAATCCGCGTGGCCCAGATTTTCTCAACATTCAGACAGTCCTTTTCTGTGCACATGGTCGCCACATGCTCCTGATGTTGACCATACTAAAAGAGTATCAAAACAGTCCAAGTACATATGCATCAAATGCATTCATATTCGCTCGGGATTTAAAAGAGTATAATTTTGAAAACACGTGGTTGACCAGGCTCGATCTTATCCGGAAATCAGAAAAACAAAGTATACCTGGGCCTGTAAGGTAAGGATTAGGTTGGGGCTCATTTTTGGAGCTCGGCCTGCAGCTACATTTGAAGCTTACGTACACTTAGATTGAAGTCATTAAACCTAATTTTTTAATCAGTCCACAGATTTCATATTAGCAAACTATAGTTTTGGCAAGTCGTTTAGGACACCTACTTTGCGCATAACACAAGTAACTTTTCCAACAATTGTATGCAATTGTTATAATTGTCTACCATTCCAGTGGGTCAGAAGTTTACATACACTTAAACCAGCTTGGCAATTCCAGAGAAGGATGTCAAGCCTTTAGGCAATTAGCTTCTGTTAGGCTAATTGGAGTCATTTGAAGGTGTACCTGTGGATGTATTTTAAGGCCTACCTTCAAACTCAGTGCCTCTTTTTATAGGAAAATAATAAGAAATCAGCCAAGACCTCAGAAAATAAATTGTGGACCTCCATAAGTCTGGTTCATCATTTGGAGCAATTTCCAAATGCCTGAAGGTACCAAGTTCATATGTACAAACAATAGTATGCAAGTATAAACACCATGGGACTATGCAGCCATCATACCGCTCAGGAAGGAGGCACTTTCTGTCTCCTAGAGATGAACGTAGTTTGGTGCGAAAAGTGCAAATCAATCCCAGAACAACAGCAAAGGTCCTTGTGAAGATGCTGGAGGAAACTGGTAGACAAGTATCTATATCCACAGTAAAATGAGTCCTATATTGACATAACCTGAAAGGCAGCTCAGCAAGGAAGAAGCCACTGCTCCAAAACTGACATAAAAAATCTAGACTACAGTTTGCGAGTAGACATGGTGACAAAGATTTTGTTCCCATCCTGGGTAAATGTCATCTGGTCTAATGAAAGTATTTTTAAAACTGTTTGGCCATTATGACCATAAATATGTTTGGAGGAAAAAGGGTGTGGCTTGCAAGCCGAAGAACACCATCCCAACCATGAAGCATGGGAGTGGCAGCATCATGCTGTGGGGGTGCTTTGTTGCAGGAGGGACTGGTGCACTTCACAAAATAGATGGCATCATGAGGAAGGAAAATTATGTGGATATATTGAAGCAGCATTTCAAGACATTAGCCAGGAAATTAAAGCTCAGTCGCAAATGGGTCTTCAAAATGGACAATAACCCCAAGCATACCTCCGAAGTTGTGGCAAAAAGCCCTGACCTCAGTCAGATAGAAAATTTGTGGGCTGAACTGAAAATGCATGTGTGAACAAGGAGGTCCACAAACCTGACTCGGTTACACCAGGTCTGTCTGGAGGAATGGGCCCAAATTCCAGCAAATTATTGTGAGAAGCTTGAGGAAGGCTACCCAAAATGTTTGACCCAAGTTAAACAATTTAAAAGCAATGCTACCAAATACTAACAAAGTGTATGTAAACTTCTGACCCACTGGGAATGTGATGAAAGAAATAAAAGCTGAAATAAATAATTATCTCTACTTTCTGACATTTCACATTCTTAAAATAGTGATCCCAACTGACCTAAGACGTGGAATGTTTTTCATGATTAAATGTCAGAAATTGTGAAAAACCGAGTTTAAATGTATTTGACTAGGGTGTATTTAAACGTCTGACTTTAACTGTATATCCTTCTCCAGGATTCACCAATTTTCCTATGAAGTTTTGCTAAAAGGTCAATCTATGACAGTGTGGACAAAGAATACTTTGCCTTAGCCTTGGGTGAAATTGCCGCCCCCTTTTTGAGTTTACCAAATCCACATCTGGATTAACCCTGCCATCTTTTGGAGTTCCTGCCCCCTTCTGAGATCTCTGGGCTGCTGCTATATCTTCTTGGAATCCTGTTGTCTTTCACTTTCCTTGTCTGTATGGACCCCTGGTGGTGCATTTGAATTGAACATTGCTTAACAGTGCGTTCAGTTGCTTTTACAGTGTTGCTAAACATACACTCCAGATCCCTACACTACTTTAAACATGTCTTTGCCCCACAGCAGGCTTTCCGGAAATTTCTTCCCATGTTTGACCGTGTATTGGTTGAGCGGCTAGCTGCAGAGTCTGTGACAAAAGGAGGTATCATGATTCCAGAAAAGTCTCAAGCCAAAGTCCTGCAAGCTGCAGTCGTAGCAGTGGGACCAGGAACTACCAACAAGGTTTTTTATTTCTTGTGCTTTAAGTTACAAATGTTTTCTTTTTTAATGACTGTGAGATATAGGTTGTGTCTCAGAGTTAAAAAGTTGTCTGTCTTGCAGGATGGGAATGTAACGCCCGTCTGTGTCAAAGTTGGAGATAAAGTTTTGCTTCCAGAGTATGGAGGAACTAAAGTTGTTCTTGATGATAAGGTAAGAACATTCATTGTGATCAGAATCTTGGATAATTGATCTTGCCAAACAGAAACCTCTTTTCTAGTTCTTACTACTTGTTCAGTTGACATATATCTATTATTTAGCTCATTTTAAAGCTCTTAAATTGTGTTATTGAAGACCTGTAACAATAAGTTACATTTGTAACAACTTATACAATTGTAACTTGTTTCTGCTGCCATTTTAACAATACATTTATTTTCTCTTGCAGGACTATTTCCTGTTTCGAGATGGAGATATTCTTGGCAAATATGTAGACTGAAGTGTGCTTGTTGTTCAACCATCTGTCATTCTGATGTTAAGAGAAAATGGTTGTTCCATGTTTGTTTTCTTCTATGTCATTCGATTGTAAATACGCATAATCATGTTTTGTTACAATAAAGTGATCTTGATGTTTTGCCTTGCTTCTTTCTGTTAGTAAGACATGTAACACAAATTTAAATTTGAAAACATGAGTGTTGCAACATGGATTTGGATTGTCTAAAATATGTGTATTAGGAAACACAACTGGCCTCATTCATGAGCAGAGGGAATTACCATTTAAATAGTTTATAAATCAATTCTGATGTAAATTGTTGCATTAATTTGATTAATCATTAACTGTAACTTTGTGGAATTTTACTGTGAAGTCATCATGGTTCTATAATTATAAGTTAACTAATTCTAGGTGTAATTAGAAGTGGAACAAGGATAAATGTTTTCTATCGATCACCTTTTATTCTAATAATTTGAATTATGAATTTGTGCTGCAGGGGCCAGTTGCACCAGCTGTGCGTAAGGTCTCACTTAAGTTGAGACGTAATATTCACACTAAGAGCTTAGTAACTACTAGTTAGTTTGTTACTAAGTCAGTGCTTAATTTGGTTGCACCACCTGTTCTTAAGGCAAGACTTAAATAAACTTCATAAAGTAATGCGTAGTTGCATAATAGGACGTTTACTTGTATTAATCCAATAAGCAGCCTTCAGATTTGTATGCAGAAGTGTTAAAAAGCAGTGAATTTCAGTTTAATTTGTTACGATTGCTGTTCAAACATTGTTTGCACATGTTACTGTCTGCTGTAATAAATGATATCCCCACTGAAATACAATACTTAATAAAATAAGATTTCATTACTGGTATATTTGGCCTATGTAAATAGCAATATTCAATAAATATCTAATGAATATGGGGCAATAATATGTAAATACTAATACCACAGGCTAGAGAAATAGACATGTATTCATTTTAATATTGTATATATTTTGTATATGTCGAAACTTTCCACCAGGTGGCTTACATAGTAAAGTGCACCGTTAGATCGGTTTCATGCTGAAGAAGTAAATTTTTTACATAATGTTTTCTCCTGTAAATGGAAACGAGTGTAAATGTCAACATCATCATATATATTGAAAGGACTGAAGCCTGTCACACAAAACATGAGCTCATTGATGTCATTAAATGAGTCTGCTTTTTTATTCCATCAGTTACTCCTGGTCGGAGCTTAGGTAAATGGTTTAAACACATGGTTACCTTCTAACTAAGATTAATGGTGCAACGCTCACATATTTAGTAGTGCGTAAATTGCGATTTAATGCCCATTTACACCATAACTAGGCTAAGTTGTAACTTAAGTATAGCTGGTGCAACCAGCCCCAGCAGAGAAAGATTCACCAATCAGAGAACTGTAGCCAACAAAGCCCACCAAACAAACCCGGAAGTGACCGCCCACTCCCATGACGCACTGTGAATGACGCAAAGGAGTCTCTCTTCACCCACTAACTACTATATTTGCTTATATCGGAATATTTAGAAATAAACATAAACTATATTGATTCTATACTTAAAATCATCAACCTAAAATACATCGTTGTATATTTTTCAATGGCTTAATATTTGATTTTGTAATTTGCAATGCCTCATGAGATTGCAGTTCGTGCCCTCATAAAAATAGGTAGGCTCATTTTTTTTGTCTGATTTTTAAATACTTTTTTGGGCTTCAAAACAATGTTTGTAATATGGTGTCACCTTGGAGCTGTTTGGTTTGATTCATGCCATAGAACACTTATGAAGGATTTTATGAAATGTCTGTGGAACAAATAAATGGGAAAAAGGCAGTTGCAAAAGTGCATGGGCACTGTTGCTCTCTAATAGTAGCAAGTAATAGTTTTTTTTTTTTTTTTTTTAATTCGGAAATTAATTATTAGATTGTAGGCAATATACATAAGAAAAATAATAATTATGTGCGACACAGGAGTTTCAGATCTCCATTAGTGAACAGGGACAGAATTGTCTATTGCGGTGACACGGTCAGTTTCAATACAAACCACCACTATCAGTTTAAAAACTAAAATATAATTAAAAGCGTCCCGACTTCAAGTCCGTGAGGACTTGACTAATAAAATCGGGACTGTCAGTCCGTTTTATCGGGACGTCGTCTTAACTTTTTGGGGCCACTGATTTCAAGTGTTTTTCATTTCACCCTGTAGTAGCTCTATTCTTCCACTGGGGGCGCTGTCAATCAAACCAAAATCTGTCGAGATGGTCATGGCGGAGGGCACAGCTGTTCTGAGGAGGAATAGACCAGGTACCAAGGCGAAGGTAAATGAGCAGCGTATAGTAATTTCACCATCCCCCACCCCCCAAAAAAATCTGTTTATTTTGTGTGTTGTATTGTAATATTTAAATTATAAACGATTCTTTGTCTTGGAGCGGAAGCCGAAACTAAGCTCAAGGGCTAAGCTATCAGTTAGCTGAGGAAAACCTAACTACATTCAAAAATGAAAGATTTGAATGAATTCTGAGACACATTTGTGTGTCTTTCCCTCAAAGCAATTGAATATAGAATACTATCGGAGTCAGTTCGTGTCTGAAGCAGCAGGTTTTTATGATCTAGTTGTTTGGCTAAAGCAGTTAGCATCCCTTGTGAAAGTACCCGTATGATCGTTACTCATATACATAAAATATGAACGTTATTATAACTAGTAATTTTTTGTTATTTGGTTATGATACACTGCTGCGTCGTGTCACTTGTGCTCCAAGTATCGATGTAGATATAGTGTAGTATAAGTAATGAATTATAATTACAATGGATTTACTGTACTAACAGGATCTCTAATGCTATTTTGGAGCAAATGTTGTACATTCGTGTTTAATAATCAGTTAGGAGGGGAATGGGATCTACTTGTTTTAGTAATAGTTTAGTATTGTCAACTATGCTTCACTACAATAACCATACGGTTTTATACCATGTTTGTTTTATTAAAGAACAACACCATTGATTTAACCACAGTAATGAGGAGCCATCCATGGTTTAACTGAGTTTTATCGTGTTAAACTATACGTTATTACGTTTTGTGGACATGTTCATGTTATATGCATTTTATATACAAGTTATAGTGCATACAATAAGTATTTAAGGTTGTTTGTGCACTGCTTATGTTATTTACAATTGTCATGTCATACAGTCATACTCATAATGTAAAGCTATGCCCTGAAATGTTTAACTATATTGATTTTCATTAATAAGAATAAGAATAACAAGGATGGTTATCGTGCAAAAACGATTCATATTTTTTCAAGGGAATATCTAAAGCTTGTTATTAAAGAAGATATGTACTGCTTAACACTCTCCATGGTTCTAGTAAGTGTCAGTTCTTAAAAGACTGTTTGATCCATTAGGACATCTATAACTGGCCCGATGAGTCTTTTGAAGAGATGGACAGCACTCTAGCAGTGCAACAGGTGAGGGTTTTACCTGAGTGTCTGTTTATATCATCAAAAATATATCAGACTCTGACTCTAAATTGAAAATAGTCCTTTCACTCTGTCTAAAGCCTCTCAAAACTAGTCAGTCATATTACTTCATTCTTGACATGTTTTTTTTACTTATTACATTTTAAATGTGTGCATTGTATAATGTTGCTATTGATCGTCTTTGTTGTCTTCTCAGTATATTCAGCAGAACATTCGCTCAGATTGTTCAAACATAGAAAAGATTATGGAGCCCCCCGAGGGACAGGATGAAGGGGTGTGGAAATATGAACATCTCAGGTATATTACTATTTGTAATGTCAATTCAGATGCTTTGTTGCATTGTTGTGTACTTGGTTTTATCTACAATATGCAAACTCATTGTCTGTTTTTTGTTCTTTTTTTTAATAGACAGTTCTGTTTGGAGCTCAATGGCTTGGCTGTTAAACTGCAGGTAATTGTCATTCATACTATATACCTTATTACACTAGTTTATTAAATTGAACCTGCATTCCACAAACAACGAAAGTCTTCTGCAATAGTAATATAAATGTAACTTACTTTTCCATGTCAGATACCTGATGATTTAGAGAGTGATGATTGTCTTTAGTCTTTACATTTTGCTTAAAAGTATGTTAATGTAGTCAATGATGCCATTGCCCTATAGAATGAGTGTCACCCGGACACATGTACCCAGATGACTGCCACAGAACAGTGGATCTTTCTGTGTGCTGCTCATAAGACTCCCAAAGAGGTAAGTGTCTTCTAATCCTGAACTTGAATGTAGTCTGAAAACAACTACAACAAAACAAATTCCACTTCAATGTACCACAAAGACAACATGCTTTTGCATGTATGTGTATTATTGGGAGTAATTGCTCACTCATAAAAATGTGTCATGTGAATGTTTCCTGCATTGTTTTCTTTGGATCAGCAAAGTATATTTTTGTTTTTCCTGTTGATCCCAGTGCCCTGCCATTGACTACACAAGGCACACCCTTGATGGAGCTGCATGTCTTCTCAACAGCAACAAGTATTTTCCTAGCCGGTGAGTGGTGTTATTGAACATCTAATCCTTTAAAGCATATTAATTGTGTAATTATTCAAGGTCTTTCTAGCTATGAAAAGGCCATTGATGTTTCATGTGCTTTTTTACTACTTTCTGTGTAGCGTCAGCATTAAGGAATCATCTGTGGCCAAACTGGGATCTGTTTGCCGTCGCATCTATAGGATTTTCTCCCACGCTTACTTTCACCATCGCCAGATTTTTGACAAGTATGAGGTGAGCAAAAGAGATAATTCATGTGATTTATAAACACATTAATTTACTAAACTAGAACTGAATATTTCTTTTGTTGAACAGTGAATGCTAAGCTTGCTAATGACCAAGCAGTTTGTCAAATTGGTTCACATTTAAAATAGCATTTCTTGGAGTAGTCATTAGGAGGCATCTTTAGACCATTGGATCAAGTCGTGACCGAACACGGTACAAAAATTGCCTAGTCTTGTGCATGTTTTTTTTATGGATTAGTGCATGGCATGCAACCTGTCAGTGTTGGCGTATACTAAATTTGGCATGCTTCTACAAAATGATAGATGAATGTGCACTTTAAACGCAATTGCCTTTGACGACAACAAAACATAAGAAGCGTTTTCACCACATTTTTAAAAGTAGACAAGCTTATTGATTTAGCTATACTAACTATATGCGATTATATTTTTAGTTGCATTTCACTATTTAAATTTACAGTAGCAGTTTTTTTTTTTTTTTTCATGCTAGCTACAACTCTATTAGAGCAAACCTGTGGCCCATTTTTAGTTCATAACCCACCAGCTGAGAACCACTGCTTTAGACTGTTTCTTACACTGAACACACTTGATAGGAACATTTGTCAAAACACTCCACTTTCTCCCACAGAATGAGACTTTCTTGTGTCACCGCTTCACTCGTTTTGTGATGAAGTACAACCTCATGTCTAAGGACAACCTCATTGTGCCCATCCTGGAAGAGGAAGTCCAGAGTGCTACTGCTGGAGAGAGTGACGCCTGAGTCGTTTCTTGTGCATTTTCATGACTTTTGAGCCTCTTTTATCCAGACAGCAGAGGCTTAAAACTTCAGTCATTTGATGTTTGTTTACTTTTCCACTCACTTGTGCTTTGTTTCATCACAATTTCATTGGTCAGCTGTAACAATCAAAATGTAACATCAACAGCAACTTGTACATATCTCACTCTTCTATGAACTCGTGTAAATCCTGCTTAACCAGTAAGAAGTTCCTTCTTTTCCTCTCGACTGCAAACAAGTCTGGTGATGTTCACACTGTCTTTTCCCTCATTAAGTTATTACATGGGTGGAGGGCTCCTAACCGGCCCACTGTCTTTTTTTTTTTATGAACTAAAATGTATGGTATTTTGGTTATGTCAATTGTTAATAAAAGACTTGTACCTAGCCTACTTTTATGCATTAGCTTTTTATGTCATGTACTATCAGTATCATGATAACACACAAGATAACACTTTAATACGAGGTAAAAACCACATTTAATAAAATATTACAAAAACCAATGTAGAACTATGTATAAATCTTCCAATACTACAACTGGTAAATAATACTGAACAGTTCTGGCATATTAGAGTATAATATAAACATCTGAGCTCAGCTTATGGAGTGAGGCAACAATATCATTCAGTTCTCCATGGCTTATTTAGAACATTTACAGCAGTGTGATGTCCGATTTGCAAGTTAAAAGAAATGTATGCATATCGTGTTCTGCCATTTCTCAAAGAGGTTGAAACATGGTAAAGGCAACATAAACAGTATCTGGAAAGTAAGTACTACTCCAGGTTAATGCTTTACTCAGTTAAAATTCTACTATATAATGAATACAGTGCCACAAGCTACACAGTCATTTTGCAGTTCAACTTTAAAAATCACACCTGGACAATCTTAAATTTGACCAAGTTGAGAAATACAATAAGATTATACTGTTACCTAAACAAAAAAGTACCCGCTTGTAGTACCCATAGCAGTTATTTAGTACTAAAATAAAATTTTTACTTAACATGCAAATCTGCCTTTCCCTTTTGAATAACACGAAAGAAATATGCACAAGCGACAATTTCAAAGAAATTCCTCAGCAGAATAACTTGGAAATTCAACTATAGCACCACTTGATCTCATGGCACTGATCAAACACACAAAACCACCACATTTACATCGTTTTAGTTCTGTTTAGTATTGGCTTAGTGGACATTGGGTCCACTTCAGCGAAGTGAAAGCCGACTAGGCTGTAGTGCCTGACTTTCTTCACATAAATGCTGGTGTCCCAAACTGAATGGAGCATTCCTTTTGTCATGACTCCAAGGCCTGGTGAATTTCAGCACAAATGTAAGCATGTCCCAAATCTGAAAACCAAATAAACTTACACATCCTATAGAGGTGCTCTCTGGACACTCAGTTGCTGTGTTTTCCACCTGAACCATTGCAGATGTTAGAATGAACAAGTGATGAAAAACAAAATGAAAAGAGGATTTCCTTATCAATGTCTTGGTGATATTGTGACAAAAGTGACGTGAACTGGAACTGTGGTGGGGTTTGTGCTAGTACTGTGAAATACTGCTGTGGTATTTGTGGCAAATAAGTGTGAATTTCAGTGACGTTTTGTGGTACTATATGTCTAAACAGGAGGATTGGGCACATTGGGCTTTCAAATATAAAGGAATAAAAGAGTCAAATAAAAATGACCTTTACAATACATTATGGCTTTGAAAAAAAAATAAAAAAATCACTTGCAAGAAATTAAAAGTGCTTTGAAGTCTGACTCTAATACAGGGATAAAAAAAAGAAAATTCTCCCCAGGAGATGTGGTAGGGCACTTCTGCAGGTCTTAACCAATCAAAGGCTCTCCGTATTAGGGTGAAGAACTCTAGAAGTCTTTGAGTTGGCCCATCACATACAGGTTACCTCTGCAGCGCCATCTTCTGGCTCAAATCCTCCCTCCTCTAAATGAGTGAGCGCACTGGGATACCCCCCTCCAAAAACAGGGAAACCGCCAATACCCCCTGAACATGGAGACAACAACTCTTTGTGTGGTTCCACTGTGCCTCGGCTAACAGAGTGACTGGACACCTCTCGACGCGTAGATCCCTTGAACAAAAAAAAAAAAGCAAGGTTGAGATGGTCATACAATGTCACACCCGGTCACATGTTCTTACATTCAAGAAAAAAACTAACTAGTTAGTCGATTATAAGTTTATTGAAATACCTTATTTTATCACATGTGGCAGATGGATTTACAAGAAAAAATACATACTGAGTCATAGAATTTGGTGAACAAATTCTAAACATGCAAGCACCTGGTTGTGGTGTTGTACTGATTGGCCTTTGACAGGTCTTTGCAGGAATACCACTTGCTTGGTGGCGAGATTCCGTTCACTTTAGGAAAAAAAATGTTTAGGATACAGTTATTATGGCGTAAATATAGAATGCAGCCACAGATTGCACTGTACTGGTCCCACACCTGTCATGGCGAATAATAGGGGTGGGCAGCACACAGGTAAGCAGCCAGCCAAACTCTGCTAATGTGTGGAGTAGAGGACCATAGTCGGTCTTGACATCTGAACCCTGTGAGACAAAAAAGAAACCATTAAAGAAAACGTGAAGGAGCATTCAATTAATTTGTAATATAGAATATTATGCAGGAAATAATGCAATGGTGAGGCCTGACAGCAAGTCTTAACATCTTTTATTTTACTACTGAAGTAAATTGATCTTGTTTCCAGGATGTTTAAGCTATGATCCTATTGGTTAAAATTATTCTCTGCCCACGTGGCCTTTGGTTACATCTGCAGAAAAGATGTCATTTCTGAAAACATTTATTATTTCAAATTATGTCTACTGACTAACATGGAATATTTATTAAAGGAATATTCCGGGTTCAATACAAGTTAAGCTCAATCGACAGCATTTGTGGCATAATGTTGATTACCACAAAAATAAATGTAGACTCATCCCTCCTTTTCTTTAGGTTTAGCACTTACAATGGAAGTAAATGGAGACAATTTTTGAATGGTTTAAAAAGAAGAAATATGAAGCTTATAATTTTTTAAAAGCACAGACACACATTCTTCTGTTAAAACAAATCTATTATTTGAGCTGTTAAGTAATTTAAATTGTAATTTTTAAATCACAATTAATTTTTACACTAATTTTAGAATTTGTTGACATTACATCGTCGTGGCAATGAAGTTATACATTTGGCTATAACTTTACACACAATAGGTTAGTAAGCGATTTTTATCACACTAAAATCATGTTTACATGCACACTGTTTATGTCTTGTGGCTCTAATTTAGAAAAGATGAGTATATTGACGTTCAAAATTGGCTCCCATTCACATCCATTGTAAGGGCCTCACAGCAACTCAGATTTTTGGCTTTTTTGAAGAAAAGGAGGGGCAGGGGGCCTGGATAGCTCACCGCTGACCACCACCCCTGGAGTCGCGAGTTCGGACTTGTCCTCTGCCACCCGGATTGAGGTGAGTAACTGCACCACCATGAGGACCTACTAAGTAGTGGGAATTGGGCTTTCCAAATTGGGGAGAAAAGGTGATTTAAAAAAAAAAAAGAAAAGAAAAAGGAGGGGCAAGTCAAAATTAATCAATATTATGTCACAAATGCTGTCGATTGAGCTTAACTTGTATTGAACCCAGAACATTCCTTTAAGAAATTAAATAGGGTCACTATTTGATTCGAAAAACAAACTAAATTTAATATTAACTAAAAATAATTGAAACCTTCCAACATAACTGTAACTTGAGGAATGTTTTATGATCCATCTTCATGGTTAAACATTAAGAATGAACAATTCATAGTAATACAGGTGAATGTGTGTGTAAATGCAGTCATACCTCTATAACTGTCCACTGTTCCACTACAATAGTGTCATTGGCAGGTGGAGCTGTGCTTTTCTCCTCATATACAAACAGTCCCTCTAGAGATCTGGGCACTGGTTCTCCTGTAAAAACAGAAAAACTAGTAATAACTCAATAGTAATTACTCGACTTTGTGGTATTTTCTCTTTTTCAGAGGTTTACTTGTCCACAAGACGAAATAGCACACCTCTCCTCAACAAATCGTAGAATTTAAGGTATCATTCATGTCCATATCACAAGTGCAATAGCTCAGATTGCTAACCCCGAGTATGAGCAATAATAACATTGATAATGCTAATGCTAAAGCATGATTCAGATTTTAAACATCATTTATAAATGGATGTTTCTGATTTTTCACCCACTAATTCACAGTGCAGTTTTCAGTAGATCTCATTAATTCGGCACTAGAAGTGTGTCAATGACCTACAAAAGATAATGAAACTGAACTACTTAGAAGACAGCAAGACTAATCTGTGCACAAACACCTGTGAGAGGACAAAGGAAAAGTGAATAGAGCTTACATTGAGAACACTGAATATTGTTACATTGTGCACTTTTGTGGCAAAATAATGCATCCTGTATGATGACATGACAACACTTTTAAATACCTAATGGAATCAAAAATCATGTGGCATCACCACTATTATTGCTCATACTTAGAACTTTAAAGAAATCCCTGACCCCAATTCCTAAATTAAACTTTGGCGTGAAAATCATCATACTCCATGTACGCTATGGACATAAATTATGCTGCAAATTGTGTGGCTGGCTGATGGGAGATGTGCTTTTAGGTTTAAGCGACATTTACCTCGTGGACAATAAAACATCACAAAAGAAATATCCCACAGACTTGCATTGAAGGACCTGAGCAGAGGGACCATAATATCGTAGAGACAAGGAGGTATAGGCTCTTTTGACTTGGGCCAGTAAAAAAATAAACAAATCACAAAGCAACCACCCAGATCGTCATAGCAACACCCCATAAACAAACTCAGAACACCTGGCAACCACCCACAACACCCAAGCATTGTGGTGGCAATTTTTCTCTGCCAAGCACCACTCAAATTGTCCAAAATAATTTTAAATATATTCCTTTTTAAATCTCTTCAAAAAGTCCACCTGTTCGTCAAGTGCCATCAATGCTTTAAATATTAGTGTTCAAAAGTTTGTCCATAATGAGATAAGGACATGAGAAGTGAGATTATATAGCTAGTGCGTAAACTGCCTCTCATGTTCCATATTCACAAACGCCAGATGTCTTCAACTCACACATTTGATTTGATTTAGCTCTATTAGTCTGGTGCGAAAAAGGAAGCACGGTCGTGAAGTTGAGGACGTGAGCACTAAATATAGTTCTGGTGGGAGACAGAAGAAAGGAAACATGGCTTTGGTCAAAAATGGTGGGATGTAGCAAAAGGAAAACTAAAATGCTGAAGATGATATACCTGTACATTTTTAGGGACGTAGTACTGAAAAACAATGTCTTTTTAAAATCAATTAGTCGGGTGGTTACTAATCAGTCTTAAGCAAACCCTGAATAAGATGGCTGGTTTCGAGTTCAGCTGATCCCAATCAGTTGTGTTTCTGAGGGGGTGGGAGGGTGGTATTCACATATGATGCATTTTTATGTTCAAAAACAGATGGAATCAAAAGGAATGGAATGAAGTGGTCTGGAGACATGCTATATCGAACTATACCGGAATCGAGCTATACAGGAATCGCATATGTCGTGGGAAGCACAGAAATGTGCTGCATGAAACACTGTCAAAGTATTTTTAGGACAGTGTTACAGCTGCATCAGTGGAAAATTTCAGGATAACCATTAAAGGAGCTGCAAGTCATGAAGATCATATGATTCTGGTATTTTTTAAAGAATGGAACCGGTTCTTGGTTTCCAACCCTAAGTGCTAAAATATCACAACTACCTTTAGGTGACACAGTATATGAAGGGGTTGACCAATGACCAGCCCTTGAGGTAGTATGCTGTGATCAACGCACCGCTTATAGGGCAAGATGCTAAAGAATCACCCATGTCACAACGCAACGATAAAGACATCCTCTGAAACCATACAAAGTATAACAAATAAAGCATATCATGCAAACACCAATCTAATTACTGCTGCAAAAACATCAGTACTACCTTTTGGTGTGTCCCAGTATATGAAGGAGTCGACCAATGACCAGCCCTTGCGGTAGTACGCCGCAGTTAATTCCAGCCAATCAGCTTCCAGGGCACTGACAACCTGGCCCTTCCTGGAGACCCTCAATGATACTGCCCCCTGGTGGTAACAGCAAGCAAGAGCATCTAGTGGTGCATAGCCCGGAGCCCAGGAGTGAAACAGCACCAACAGTGTCAGGTCTGAAAATGACATTTATAGAGGTGACATGCTTTGGATGACCTACGCACAATTGTTACAAATACATCTTTCAAATTGATGACTACAGAACCATGGATACAGATCTTTTTATTATTGTGGTCAAAAGTTTTAACATATTTTAATAAAATAAGAAAAGCAACAATTATTGCTTTAGATGTAATTTCTATCAAGTCAAACTAGCTGATCATCTATCATAACTAATAAGTATAACTAACGGGGTAGAAAAGTGAGGTACAGTACTCTGTACTGATCTTGATTCACTATGGCAATGAGTGCGGGGCCACATGTGAGATGTATTTTTAAGCTGTAGGTATAATGCCCAGAGGGCAAGGAGGCACTGTGGCTCCAGAGAGGGTACTAACATTTGGGGGTTAAACTAAATTAAACTGACACTACAGAGATTAAACTGAGAACATGGAAAAGCTGTGAAGAAAATAAAATCTGTAAAGAAAATAAAACCAGTTGTCCACTTAGTCAACATGAAAAAAAAAAAGAAAAAGAATGGATGCATTGAAAATATGAATTTTTTAGGGCTACCACGTATACATACTTTAGGTCTTAATTAAGCATTAATAGCATTAAATGTAATCCAAGAACACATTGGAGTCATATTTCACCGCAAAATCAAAATAATTTTTTTATTTATTTTGAATAAAGAAAATGAAGCTTATTGTTAGGATCCAATTCTCCAGTTCCCATTTCTACTAAAAAATAAATAATAAAATAATTATAAATAATTATAAAAAATATATATATAAAATTCCAACTTTTTTGTAATTGGGGTTGTATATATATATACAGTATATATATATATATATATATACAGTATATATATATATATATATATATATATATATATATATATATATATATATATATATATATATACACACTCACCTAAAGGATTATTAGGAACACCTGTTCAATTTCTCATTAATGCAATTATCTAATCAACCAATCACATGGCAGTCGCTTCAATGCATTTAGGGGTGTGGTCCTGGTCAAGACAATCTCCTGACCTCCAAACTGAATGTCAGAATGGGAAAGAAAGGTGATTTAAGCAATTTTGAGCATGGCATGGTTGTTGGTGCCAGACGGGCCAGTCTGAGTATTTCACAATCTGCTCAGTTACTGGGATTTTCACGCAAAACCATTTCTAGGGTTTACAAAGAATGGTGTTAAAAGGGAAAAACATCCAGTATGCGGCAGTCCTGTGGGCGAAAATGCCTTGTTGATGCTAGAGGTCAGAGGAGAATGGGCCGACTGATTCAAGCTGATAGAAGAGCAACTTTGACTGAAATAACCACTCGTTACAACCGAGGTATGCAGCAAAGCCTTTGTGAAGCCACAACACGCACAACCTTGAGGCGGATGGGCTACAACAGCAGAAGACCCCACCGGGTACCACTCATCTCCACTACAAATAGGAAAAAGAGGCTACAATTTGCAAGAGCTCACCAAAATTGGACAGTTGAAGACTGGAAAAATGTTGCCTGGTCTGATGAGTCTCGATTTCTGTTGAGACATTCAGATGGTAGAGTCAGAATTTGGCGTAAACAGAATGAGAACATGGATCCATCATGCCTTGTTACCACTGTGCAGGCTGGTGGTGGTGGTGTAATGGTGTGGGGGATGTTTTCTTGGCACACTTTAGGCCCCTTAGTGCCAATTGGGCATCGTTTAAATGCCACGGCCTACCTGAGCATTGTTTCTGACCATGTCCATCCCTTTATGGCCACCATGTACCCATCCTCTAATGGCTACTTCCAGCAGGATAATGCACCATGTCACAAAGCTCGAATTAATTCAAATTGGTTTCTTGAACATGACAATGAGTTCACTGTACTAAAATGGCCCCCACAGTCACCAGATCTCAACCAAATAGAGCATCTTTGGGATGTGGTGGAACGGGAGCTTCGTGCCATGGATGTGCATTCCACAAATCTCCATCAACTGCAAGATGCTATCCTATCAATATGGGCCAACATTTCTAAAGAATGCTTTCAGCACCTTGTTGAATCAATGCCACGTAGAATTAAGGCAGTTCTGAAGGCGAAAGGGGGTCAAACATAGTATTAGTATGGTGTTCCTAATAATCCTTTAGGTGAGTGTATACTGTGTGTATATATATATATATATATATATATATATATATCCACAGATGCAAGATAAAACTTTACTTTGCAAAGTCTCAGTCTCATCTTAGATGGAAAGTAAAACTGTTTTTTGGTCAATGAGAAAAACTCAGCTGTTGTGTTCACCATGTCAAAGAGGAAAAGGTTCATCCAAGCCAGAGTCTGTATGGGCCAGGGGTGTGTCAGTGCCCATGCCATGGGTAACTCGCACATCTGTGAGGGCACCATTAATGTAGACAGATTTGTAAAAATTTTTGATTTTGGACATATACTGCCATCCAGCACCATCTTTTCCAGGAGGACAACTTCAAACCACATACTGACCAAATAAGCAGAGAGTGTGGGTGCTAGATTGGCCTGCCAGCAGTCCTGACCATCTCCAATTGAGAATGTGTGGTGCATTATGAAGTGCACAATACGGCAACGAAGACCCCGTTCAGTTGTGTAGCTAACAGTGTTGGGGAGTAACGGAATAAATGTAAAACGATATTACAAATTTAAAATACAAAATATAAGTAACTGTATTCCACTGCAGTTACAATTTAAATCATTGGTAATTAGAATACAGTTACATTCAAAATGTATTTTGATTACTGAAGAGATTACTTTGCATTTGATTGTTATTTGGTTCATTTAGTCTTTTCAGATGGAAAAATTTATACATATAAATGATGCAATCCAAAATGCATTTGAACAGCGGTGAAACACTTTCTCATGATATGTTACATTCATACGAGCAGACAGAGAAGTAAGTTTGAAGTTTGGAGCAGAAGAAATAGTGTAAAGCTGTCAATTTAAACAAGATTTATTTCTAAGCTAGCCATTTTACATGCACATGTTACCTGGCACGATCATATTTTTATCAAGAAAACTCATGTTGGATCATAATTTCTTTTTTTCTTTTAAGACCTTTGATATTAAGGCAAAAATTGTATTCTTGATAAAAAAATTTTTTTATTTTTTTTCCTGTTAAAATATATCTAAAAAAAGCCTTAAAACAAGATCAATTTGATTGATCTTGTTTTGGAAACAACACTGCATAAGATAGTTATGTTTTTTCAGAGAATGTATTTTTAACATGTGTATTTTGTCTTGCTGTACTGACAGAGGTTTTATAGTCAAAACAAGTGAAAAAATCTACCAGTGCTGAAGAAGTAATCTAATGCACATAGAATATGTTACTGACCTTGAGTAATCTAACAGAATACATTACAAATTACATTTTACAGCATGTATTGTGTAATCTGTAGTGGAATACATTTCAAAAGTAACCCTCCCTACCCTGGTACCTTAAAACCTGCATAAAGAATGAATGGCGGAAAATTCCACTTTTTAAACTTAACAAACTTGCCTAAATGCTTAATAAGGGTTATTAGACGGGGGCCTGGGTAGATAAGCGAGTATTGAGAATTGGACATTCCAAATTGGGAGAAAAGGGGATAAAAAAAAAAGAAAAGAATAATACAAAAAAAAAGTGTTATTAGAATAAATGGTTGTAAGTGGTAAACACTTTTTGAAATGTGTTGCAATCATCTGATTTGAAATGACTGTACATAAAATTTTTATTCACAAGATAAAACATCATATAATGTTTAGATGTAGTACTTTCAATATAGCAATATGAGACTTTTTTTTTTTATTGTTATTTCGCAAACTCTCCAAAATTTTTGGGAATTGGGGTTGTTATATATATATATATATATATATATATATTAATAACTCATTACCATATAAAAGATAAACAGTATATTGTATATGCAGTAATACAGTACATCAATTGGTAATATCTGTTGAACTGTCTTTAATTTATGATAATTTTTAATAAAAATAATAATGCAAAAAAAATAATAATATTCTTTTGATTTTGGGGTTAAATATGACCTAGAAATGATATTTGTTATATCATGCATGATTCAAAGAGTTTATAACCCATTTGTGCATTCAACCATTATTGATTGACAGTTTACTATATAAAACTGAAAACAAATCATGTTTTTTGTTAGAGATTTTACACTATCCATAATGACAAAAAGATTAGATGAACATCTGACCTGGGCTGTACCCACAGCCCTCTAGATCTCGGTCTCCAGGTGGCGTGCGAGGTGGTGTGCGGGGCGGGGAACGGCAGCCTCTTCTGGGACTGGGCACTCTACCATTACAGCCCCCTCCTCCAGCCTGCTGGAGCAGTGACCCCACAAACCTCACACCACCCCTGACATAGCTGTTTACCTGAGTAAACACACAAAGACACTCAATCACTGATCTGACACAATTACAGTCAGAATTTCTAAACACTATTAAAAGGAACCAAACTTTTAGGCAGATACATATTTTGCAGAGAAAGATCTTCAAATGTCCTTACTAATGCTTAAAGGTGCACTGAATGCTCCTTTAAACAATATGAAAAAATTTACAAAACATAACAGACAAAAGCAAGACACTGACCCGGTCTATGAACAGTCTCACTGTGTCACTGGTCAGAGATTCTCCTGGCAGTGGCCACTCTTCCACGCTTAACACTGGCACACTGTCAATCAGTGGCATTGCATGCTTACTGCAAAAAAAAAACACAATTCACAGTGTCAGCGATTTTTTTTCCCGCGAGTTAGGGCTGCTCAATTAATTAATAAATAATTTAATGTACAAATAGAGAGCACAATTATAGCTGCAATAACAATGCCAAGGGAAAAAAAATCGACATTTAGGATTATGGTCATAATCGTGCAGCCCTACAGTGAATTTTAAACAGGAATAACCTCTGTGTAGTTTATACCATAAACATTTCATTATTGCGGACATTTGCTAGCATTGACATGTCCTCCATTAGCAAAGTTTGAAATGCTGAAAGGTTTAACTCTTTTGACCCCAACAGATCACATCAGCTGTTTTCTTAAAGGGTTTTGTTGCCCAGTCAGTCAATGACTTAACAGACAGCATTTCTGTAAGAAGACATCTCTTACTTCAGACCAGTTTCAAAGGGACCATAATATTATGTCTAATCAACTAGAAGAAATTCAGTTGAGCTTTAGACATACCCAAGAAAACATTAAAATAGCAAAATGTTTATTTCTTAGTATAAGAAAGAAAGAAAAGAACATTTCTTAATTATTTACTTTCAATTGCTTCATCAGACATCACCTTTATTCTTTCAACCAACTGTATATCGCATGCATAATTGTAGAATATCTTTGATGAAGGCATCTTGGTAGATGGGATGTTGTACAAACAATGGATTTAGGCCTGCTCTGTTGCTTTCCTACATCCGGAAACTGCCTAAAAAGGCAGCATTTTTAAGGTTTCGGACACAGCTATCATCTCCGCTAGAGATGGGATTCTACATTATACTCAAGGTGGATGCAATCAGCAAATATTGTTCATACATAGTTTGCAATTAAACAGCTCATTGTTCTCCAAACCACAATACCATTAATAACGCTCCCAGAAATTCTCTTTTGAATAATGTCAACCACAGAGAAATAGCTGAACTATGCCTCTCCTTTTCCTTCCTAGGAACCAGTCAACTTCTCATTGGTTCCTGAGAAATTACACTGTTGTCAGAGGCATCCATTAACTTTAAAATTAACCCACATCTCCACCCCAGTCTGACTTCAAACAAAGCCCGCCCACTCCAGCTAGACTGTCTGACTTCCACTACTCATTACATTAAATATTCTGGCAGACTCATTCAAAGTTAACTATTTATTTGGAAGCAAACGGGCTAAGTTTAAACACCCGTTCCTGTTTTGGGTACAAGATAGGGAACGCAATGTTGCGGTATGCAGTTGTTACGTCATGGTGAGCAAGCGGTACCTGGATCGTGGGCGGACCAGGATAGCCCGGTAGAGTAGGCTGCAGGGCAGGGAGCGGGTCCGGCCCACAGAAAGAATGATGGGATGCAGGGCGGCCAATACATAGCCCTGGGTGTAGTAGGACTTTAGGGCATGAGGAAGCTCACACAGCGAGGACAGATACAGCACTGTAGGCCGACTGCCTATGGAACACAAGAGTAGAATGAAAACAATAAGACACTCAATTTTACAGAATTGCTTAGGCTTAGGCCCATTGAGCAATTATTATGTGCAATTCCTAGTATGTGAAAGCATACTTGGCAATAAAGCTCATTCTGATTCTGAGATAAAGCACAAAAGTCAGGTTATGAAGAAAAAAAAATACCATAAATTTTCTCCATAGGCAAATTAAATTTTTAATGATATCTTCTAATCATTTTAATATGGACCTACTATGAGCTCTGAGGTTGTTAATCGATGGTCTATACTTCTTCTGAAGCTGTCAGTCTGTGCCGTTTCAACTTCAATTAATAAAAACATGTTTAAAAGCAGGATTCTAGGTGAAATTTTTACTACCCATTAACATGAAAAGAAAAAAATTCCCCAACTAGATAATTGCAGCAAACAAAGCACGCAAACACATCCCTGAATCGATCGCCACTCCTATGACGTGCTAAAAATAATGCAACCGAGACTACTCATATATTTGCTAGATGAAGTCAGAAGTTTACATACACCTTAGCCAAATTAATTTTAACTCAGTTTTTCACAATTCCTGACATTTAATTGTAGAAATCCTTCCCTGTCTTAGGTCATTTCGGACTAGTTTATTTTAAAAATGCAAAATGTCATAATAATAATAGAGAGTGATTTATTTCAGCTTTTATTCTTTCATCACATTACCAGGGGGTCAGAAGTTTACATACACTTTGTTAGTATTTGGTAGCATTGCCTTAAAATTGTTTAACTTGGGTCAAACATTTTGGGTAGTCTTCCTCAAGCTTCTCACAATAAGTTGCTGGAATTTTGGCCCATTCCTCCAGACAGAACTGGTGTAACGGAGTCAGGTTTGTGGACCTCCTTGCTTGTACATGCTTTTTCATTTCTGCCCACAAATTGTCTATCGGATTGAGGTCAGGGATTTGTGATAGCCACTCCAATACCTTGACTTTGTTGTGCTTAAGCCATTTTGACACATTTGCGACAGAGCTTTAACTTCCTGGCTGATTGTCTTGAGATGTTTCTTCAATATATCCACACAATTTTCCATTCTCATGATGCCATCTATTTTGTGAAGTGCACCAATCATTCCTGCAGCAAAGCAACCCACAACATGATGCTGCCACCCCCATGCTTCACGGTTATGGTGTTCTTCGGCTTGCAAGCTTCACCCTTTTGTCCTCCAAACATAACGATGATGGTCATTATGGCTAAACAGTTAAATTTTTGTTTCATAAGACCAGAGGACATTTCACTAAACATAAGATCTTTGTCCCCATGTGCACTTGCAAACTGTAGTCTGGCTTTTTTATGGTGGTTATGGAGCAGTACCCTTTTTATTGCTGAGCAGCCTTTCAGGTTATGTTGATATAGGACTCTGTTTTACTGTGAATATAGATAATTGTCCACCTGTTTCCTCCAGCATCTTCACAAGGTCATTTGCTGTTGTTCTGGGATTAATTTGCATTTCTTGCACCAAACTATGTTCATCTCTAGGAGACAGAAAGTGTCTCCTTCCTGAGCAGTATGATGGCTGTGTGGTCCCATGATGCTTATACTTGCACACTATTGTTGTACAGATGAACATGGACCTTCAGGCATTTGGAAATTGCCCCCAAGGATGAACCAGACCAGAAAGAGGCACTGAGTTTGAAGGTACAGTAGGTCTTAACATACATCAACAGGTACACCTCCAATTCAGTTCACCTCATATCAGAAGCTAATTGGCTAATTGTCTAAAGGCTTGACATAATTTTATTCTATTTAAATGCACAGTTAACTTAAGTGTTTGTAAACTTCTGACTCATTGAAATTGTGAAATAGTCAATTAAAAGTGAAACAATTTGGCAAAACAACTTGCCAAAACTATAGTTTGCTAATATTAAATCTGCGGAGTGGTTAAAATGTTGTTTTAATGACTTCAACCTAAGTGTATGTAAACTTCTGACTGCAACTGTATCTGAATGTTCTGAATTAAAATTATAATGTTTCTGTACTAAAATCAACTTAAAATCAATAGTTTGACATTTTTCTACCATTTTTCCATTCGCAGTGCCTCATTGGATTGTTGACTTTGTCTTTTTGTCTGATTTTAAACATTATTTTTTTTTGCTTCAAATCAAAGTTTTTAATGGTTTGATTTACCTGGTTGATTTGTCTCTGAACTCTTTTATTAAGGATTTTATTAAATCCCTAAGGATAATCCAAATGGGAATAATTCTTCCAGGACCAGGATGGCAGAAAAAGTTGGCTTGGCACTGTTCCGCTCTATACAGTTGAAATCAAATATATCTTGTTTACTGATACTAACTGCTTCAAACAAATCTTGTAAATAGCTTTTAAAGATTCAAAGATACAATCCAAACTTAAGCAAATCTAGTTTCCCTGTAGGACCTATAGGCTATATATCTGTATACTCTCTTTTGAGTACATTTCATAAAGCCAGTTTATCAGATTGGAGCTTGTCATTTTTAAAAATTTCTCTTGCCCTGAATTACGTATCAAATGTCTTCTGAATTGTCTGTCCAAGGTTAAAATTCTGCCACAGGTAACAGTGGTCCGTCCAAGGTTACTGTCATGGGTGACAGTAGTTTTAAACATGTGACACATTCAGATTTGATACTAAATTGTTGAACTTGTTTGTGAGGTTTTGTTCTCACTTTTTCTTGAAAAGTCACAGTTCCAGTCACAATATGTTTGATATAGAAGGAAAGTCTTTCATCTAGAAGCTCTAGCGGTTGCTCTGAGACTCTCTTTGGTAGTGTGCTTAGTTTGCTTCTCTTCCTCCTGTCTGCAGCCTCTGATGGAGGATCACCCTGACGTCTCCCTTCTCTCCCCTAACCCCCCAAACTTCCTGTGTCCACAAAGAGCTGCTGTTCACAGGAATGGTTGGCCCAATGCCTCACATAATCAGCCTCACAAACACAACATTCCACCACACACAACACAAACATACACACACACAAACATTCTGCCTTCGTTTCCCACACTGGGAATTTTAAACTTCACATGAGAGACCTCACAGCAAAACCTTTCCCCCCCTAAAACTCCATGCATTCTCCCACCACATGAACGGTAAACAACTATAAATGAAAGCGAGTTTTCGACTCTTAGCTGAGCCTCATTTGGCTGCTGTAAACACAGTTTTGGCAAAGCTACCTGAAAGTTTCACAGTTACAGCATCTATACTGTGGCCAAATAAAAGGCTTTGCCCAGAGTGTTTGCCCATTCGTCTACGATACCCTGCATCACACCTGAGCTTCAGAGATGTGTCATGGACAAAACACCTCCCAGGGGCAGAGGAGAGTGGTGGCATACACAGTGACATGGACCCAAGAAAGGCCTGCAATTTGTCCCAAACCCTTCAACCATCCCCCCTTGTACCCCCCTATCAACCTCCAGTCAACCCACACACAGAGTCCTCTATTCTCCACAGAGACAGAGAGCGACTGTGTGTTTATAAGAAGGATCCTCAAGAGATTTAACGAAAACAAAGAGAAGGGGTAAGAAAAGAGATGGAGGAAGCTGAGAAGGAAAAGAAGAGTTTGAAGGCTCTGAAGAGAAAATGGGAAAAAACAGAGTGGGAAATGAGAGTAGGAGAAAGAGAATGAGGTACAAAAAAAATGTATGGGACATTTTATGACCTGCAAGAGTTCAGTGGGGAAAAAACATCTTGTCTATGGAAGTAGATCTTTGTAGAGTGCAAAGAGGAAATTTAGAAAATTATTTTTTTTATTACACATTCATCCAAAACCAAAAGAATAAAAGAGATTAGCATTGCTTTATTATTTTTCATTTCATTGTAAATGTTCACCATGTAGCTAAATTGAAAAATATTTGCTGCAATGAACTGTATTTAAGCAGATATTGAATTATGCTTTTATAATCTAAATCAGTCAAGACATAAATTAGTTATTTTTCACACATTACAGTAATGAGAATGTACCAAAATTAAAATGGCCCTTAACATAGGCTTCATTTTCCTTTATGGAAAATATTGTTTCTTATTTTTTACTTTTGGAGTGAAACATGACCCAGACATGTTTTTGTATGAACAACCCATGAAAACACGGTCACTGATTGAGTAAATCTGATTGATCTGGCTAGATTAAACAATATTACCTGGAGCGGCAGAGTAGTTGTATTTTTGCTGAAAATGTAATGTGTAAATCACTTTAATCACCATAAACCCACCAACACACCAGAATGAGATTATCAGGAAGAGAGATTATTCCACACTCAACATAACCCACATGGAGGTACTACATTTTTTAATAGACAAGATCTATTGACCCAATAATCAGTGTTTTGGATTATTGAATAGGTCCTTACTGGAATAAAGCAAAATCAGTCAAGTTTTATAGCATCATTCATCAGACTAGAGTAAATATTTTGTTAAACATTTCCCTTTACTTTCCACAAAGGAAAGAAAGTCATAGGTTTAACTATATCTTCAAGAACAACAGCAATCCATTAACAGACATGGGGGGCCTTTGGTAAATGTCTCTCAAATGCTGATCCAAGATCAGCTGGAGTCATTATTGATGCTAATCCCGTTTTTTTGACCCGAAAGCAGTGAAATTGATCCAAGATAGAGATTAAGGCCACTCGTTGTAAATCTGTCTGCTGGCTTTGCAACACAGGAACATCTGGCATTCTACAACCAAATGCCCAAATAAGCACCAATCAGTCTTTGCACCAATTGCTAAGGACTCACTCATTTATATCCAGATAAACATTGCTGTTCAGATGTACATATGACTTGTGTGTCCATCACAAGGGCCATTAAAAACAAATATCCATATTTTGTCATTATATGTCATATAGAGATAGCATCCAAGACAGTCACCCATTCTGAACACACGCAAGTTATGAAAAGCCTTAACATTTAGCATTGCAAACACTGTATAGAACAGACAAGACTGCTAAGGTTGTTTGACAAAACCACACCAGAGCCCCAGAAACCAGCTACCGGTATGTGTCTGCTCCAACATGAGATGCAGGACTAAAAGTGAACAATTCACCCTGCAATGTAAGCGAAGTACTGTTTCAATACTGCGGTCTCCGGACAAGCAATATACAAGCAGGATCTACTACAAATTGTGCATCAACCCTGCAGTAATTTTACAATGTTTTAAATTGTTTTATCTTTGGTAACTACACCTACTTATAAGGTCTAAATCTGAACAGGTTTAAGATGCTTTATATACAAACAGTGGCACATACACATAAACTTTGCCAAATTTAACAGAACATATTATTTTCACCCAAGATTTTAAAGCAAACCTTACATTGTTTAAAACATTTATTGTAACTGTTTCTAAAATAGTATACAACATGTCCTGCTGTGGTTCCTGCACATGTGGCTGCAAAGGAAAACCCAAAGCTCAAGGTTATTTTTGATATGCAGAAACAGCAACAAGCGATGCAGCCAATGATATTCTGTGATGCAGATCTGTCTAAATAATTAAGCACTCCCTTGAGCCATGTCAGACACAGTTGCTTTAGGAATGTGTACACCAGGTGTGCTCACACATGAAAGGCTGGAATAAAGGGTGGTGAACTGACAATTTATTTTTACCTTCATACTTCTGATTTGAAATTGGTTGAAGGTTTTGGATTGAGATTTACTACCAAAAGCCTGGGCAGGTGGAGACACATATGATATTATAAAAATGCTTTACATTCCAAAACATTAACTGCATACACCACATATCTACACTAAGATTGTACCATCGCAAACTCCAGCTTTTGACATGAATAGAGAAAACTATTATTTTACACTCAGTCCTCTGTAGTTTATAAAATGTGCTCTCTTTTAAAGAGTGTGGAACTAGACATGCCCAACATTTTACTATACTTTCTCTCTAGACAATTGTGTAATACTGTGTACTGTACAGTATATCAGACTAGCTTAGAGCAAAAAATATCCTACACTATTATATTAGCCTATTTTGTTCCATTTTGAGATTATCTGCATTGCCGACAAGACAACCCATGGTCGATTAACAAACTTGCCTAATCTGTTGAATGTGTATTTATGCCTTGCAAATTTACACATTTGGTTTTCTGTGAATACCTGTAAAATTGTTGTTGTGAATTCTTCTGAATAAACATTTTCAGTAAGGTAGCAATATCCAGACTATCAGATGAGATTTTATAGAAATTGAGAGAATGACTTAATAGACTTAGAAGCATAAGAAAGGGTTAAAAAATTTGATACGGTAGAGGTCAACTGGATTTTGTAGATACCGATAACTAAGGTGTTGGAAAAGGCCAATTACTGATTAACTGGCTGATTTTTTTTTTTTTTTTTTTTTTTTAAATCAATTTTACAGAAGATAAAACATTTCTTAATCCTTACCATGACAGGCACAGAGATAGGCAAGATTCACACCACAGCTGAATGTGACCCAAATGTTATTTTCATCTAAAATCTGTTTTTGTTTTTTTGGAAAGTTGTTCACATGACATTTCAAATGTAGCCCATTTCAGATACTGTTATGAACAGCCGATGCTCCTAAACTGTCTTGCATGGATAAAACTTTCTGAGCATGCATTTAACAAACTCTGGCATGTTCATCTTTAAACTATCATTTACAAATTAAGTAGCATTTAAAAAAAAATTAAATGCAAGTGATGGTGAAAAATTATATAATTTTTCACCATTATATAAAATTTATTTGCCTTCGACTGGTGCAATTTAATTACCATCGAACCTTAAGAATGTAATATTGCTTTTGAGTGAAATCAAAGTCTTCCTAGCAAGTCAATCCACTTTCAGCCATCTTTGGAACACTCTCAGGAGGCTTTTACCAGTCATGCCGTGCAGCTCCTATCTTCTTGAATGGAGAAAGACCCAAATTTCAAAAACGCTTAGTCAAAATTAAGATCAAAGAACATATTTCAAATCAGCAATAAAATCTGACAATACTGGTATCATAAATTGTGATTCTTTACCTCATATTACTCTTAAAAATTAAAATTTCCCGTATAGCTTGTATAGCTAATGCGCATTCTAGAGTTGAAAGGTGATGTCTGTATCTAAAAGTTGATTGGCTCTATTAAATATAAGGTGTGACTTTCTTTCTACATCGGTTGACCATTGGGCGCTCGGAGCTCCTTGGTTGAGCGTTCCAATTTCTTCCATTCATTTTAATAGAAGTAGCTCATCTCCAAATAATCTCTGACGAAACACAACATAAAATTGAAGGACAGCAGGAAAAACTACATAACATACCTGTATGTAAGGCAGGAAGATTTATCTGTAATTATTTCAGAATTCCATTTACTTGTATTTGCGTTTTGATACAGTTTGAGAAATAGAGAAACTGTGTTTTCTGCGTTAGCAAAGCATACTGTACATTGCCTACATCTCTACATCTTTTCATGTGCACATTTTAACACCTGAAGTCCAAACGAATCGCTGAACTCATCAGTTGAGCCTATAATTTAACTTTATTTCCTTAAAAATGAACTGAAGATATGCCTCGCAAAAGATGACACACCATTGACAAATGTAAACAATAACACATCTATGCCTGTAATCAAGTGAGCAAATGACAAATGTTAAGCAAGAAAGATTTTTTCCAATATGCCTTCACTCAAACAGCCAGGTCAGATTTAATGGGATTTTTGCATCAGGTACGTATCAGATTTATTTCCACACATGAAAGTGGCCCAGATCAGGTTTGAAAATGTCAGATTCAATGCACTTGACTTGTGGCTGTTCACATGAAAAAATCTGATTTGGGCCACATTCAGCTGCAGTGAAAACATAGCATACACAAATCTAAAAAATAACCAGATTTAGTGCATAATGCCCAAACTACATGAGACTTTCATTTTGAAATGATAGACTTGGCTCCATTCTAATGATGTATATGTATGTATTTAACAAAATAAGCTTTTATAGCCTATATATATATATATATTCAACAGATGAAGAGTTTCATTTAAATAATACATCAGATGAGGTTTATTGATGAATAATTATAATAATAATAAAAACTACCAGCAATAGTCATCTTACATTTTTACTGATACGATTGTTCCAACAAAAACATTTATCGGCATAGATTAATCGGTCTACCTCTAATATAGGGTCTACCACAATACTAGGCATATATCTCCATTCCAAATAAGTTGCACATGTTTCCGTGACACCCCCTTCAAACCTGGACTTGCAAGTGGTAAATGGAAGTTTCAGATAGTGGAAACTGTTGCACAGAGGGGATGTGGGTTGTCAACTCATGAAGCACATGCGGGTGTGCTACTGTTTGTATCCCGTGCGTCTTCCAGTCTCAGACACCATCCACCCATTAATGGAGAGGAAAAACCTTCCTGACCCATTTCCACATGTGCTGTTGCTGGGTAAAACACTATAATGATCTCACTCACTTCACAAAAGCCAGATTGTTCCACAATTTGTAACACTGTCCAACCTACTACTGACCTGATACCTATACAACATTTTAGGCATCGTAGCCATGTGCAGCTTTGTTGGGAATCATGAAGCGCTTCCAGCCAATAGAACTGTTCAGCCATGACGCCAAACATGGGAGACTAATTCGCCATGGGTCCCCATGGAATTTTCCTATGTGGTTTTATAATGGGAGTTTTGGATTTATGAGTATGTTCTGTGGTAAACATTACATAACATTACTTGGAAGTTTTGTTCTACAGTATAAATTATACACAGTCATCCGTCAAACATTAATTTTGAAGCTCCTGTTTTTTTTGTTTTTTTTAAGTATGTTGCTTCATTATGGCTTCAAAATTCACGTTTGATGTATGATGTATGACTATGTGCAGTTTATGTTGTAGAACAAAACGTCCACATATCAAGTAATGTTGACCACAGACCTTATTTTACTCATAAATCTAAAACTGTCATTATAAAAACCTATAGTTAAATCCCGAGGGTATCCATGGCGAATTATCTTCCTGGTTTTTGGACTACAACCTGAACAGCTGCTGCTGTCTTGGTAGGCAGCTCACTAGTTTAAGTCACAGCCTATGAAAAAAGCGCATTCACGAAAGACAAAACAGAAGCCAAAACGATTAGCAGACTGAATCCAACTACCATACGAATTTCTTTATTCTTGATCAAATTTAGCGTAAGCTTAAGACAAAATACCACAGTTATAGATGTTGATCAACCTCCAACTTTGTAAGATGCTGTCAGAATCGTTCAATCAACTTGATAATTTTTTTATGTAACAATAACTGCACTATGGTAGATTTAGGTGGAAACTTGTTTACTATGGTAAATGTTTGTAAGGGAAACTCCACATCATACCAAAACTTTGATTTTCTGCACTGATCTGATCTGTACCTTCCAAACTGAAGTCCAGTAGCACATACTCGTACACGGAGTCTGTTTTGGTTTCGACCTGTGGTCTTTTTAAAGTGGAGTAGATTTTCCCCGGGCTGCTGTCCTCCGGTTCCTCCAGTTTCCGTAGTCCGCATCCCATAATAGCGGGACCTCCTGTATACGCAAAGCTGGACACGGGGCGACCCACTCGTCCACACACGCTTAGGACTCCCGCTCTTATGCTTAGTGGTATTGCCCCATATTCCAACAGTTTAATCCTTTGGGAGTGGCACAAAACCGAGGATGATGCCTGTGTCCGATCCCCTTTTAAGAAAACCGCTCAAGCTTAAATGAACAAGCAAGGATCACGAAGTCCTGCTGTGAGAACTTTGAGACTGAAAGAACAAACACTTTCTGCAGTTATTAATTGTGAATTAAATAACCAATAAAGCCCCCCTGAAAATGTCACCCCATCCAGTCTCCCCAAATGGCCGCGAAATAATAAAGCAAAAAAAGTTGTCGTAGGTTGGCAGCAGCATGTAAAATTTAATAAGGGGGCGGTGAGGGAGGGGCTTGTATATTAATGAGGGGGGGGGGGGGTGTATAAATGTCCATTATAACTTTTTTATTTACGTGATAAGACAGTCATGGTGTTGTAAAGTTTGTCTGAATAAATATAAAAAAGTAGTTCTAAACAGAAACTTCAGTAAAGAAAATCAGACTGTCCACAATAATGTAACTAATGTAACTCCCAAGACTCAGAAATTGTAGTTTGCAGTTTAAAAAAAAGTAAATTAAAGAAAGAAAACAATGAAAAACATTAGCTTCTCATTGCACTGACACATTAGAATTCTAACTGGAGATTTTGACTTGATCAATCTGTCACTTGATTGTTCATTTACTTGACAGAGTATATATATATATATATTTTTACATTTCTTTATTAAAGAATTTGTTATTTTAGCCAGGTTATATTAATACCCTAACACTTTACAACAAGGTTTTATTCATTAACATTAACTTAGTTAACATTAACTAAAAATGAACAACACACAGCACTTATTAATCTTAGTTAACGTTAATTTCTAAAAATACTGAAGCATTTTAGACATTAAATGTTGTACATGTTAATATTTATGAATACAATATGAAGATGAACAGACAATAAACAATTGTGTTTTTATAAATTAACATTATCAACATTCTGTAAAATTGTATTTGTTAAAATGGGAAAGGATGAGACAGGAACTGGCTAAACAGTCAAAGTAATATTTTAATTTAAACTTAAACAAACAGACACAAAACATAAATGCACACACAGCAGCTGCATGTGGCTCTCTCTCTCCCGAACTGAAAAAAAAAATAGAGGAGAGGGAAAGGGCAAGGCAGAGCGACAGTGACAGAGAGAGAGAGAAAAAAACTTGCTCGCCTGTTCCTAGAAACACTGTCGCCTGGTCCTCGATCACTCCTCCACCCTCTGACGGACGACAACCGCTCGCAGACCGTGTTCCCAGATAGAACACCCCTCCACGTTTTACCAGCTGGTAGGGAACTCCTCTGCCCCTGGCAGCGGCTCTACCACTCCAGATGGCCAGCAGCAAGCCCCTCTTCCCCTCTCGCGAATGGTGGCTGTTCCTCCACGTCCAGACTGCCGGCAGCAACTCCTCCGTCCCCCGGTGGATGCCCATGGCGATGACTCCATGACGACGACTCCTTCCCGGGCTTCGGCACCAATGTAACAAGGTTGGCATGGGAAAGCAGGCGGCGGGAACCGACTGCACCGTCAAAATAATAGTTTAATGAAACTTAAAAAGACACAAACATAAACACACAAACGGCAGCTGCGTGTGGCTCTCTCACTCCCAAACTGCCACATTCCGCTGCACTTATCTCTCTCCTCGGCTGATTAGCCTGACTGAGGGCCGGGCGTGCATAGCCCCACCCTCCTCCTCATCACAAAATTGTTCATTGTTAGTTCATGATACCTTATCCATTTACTTATATCCACAAATAGTACCTTATTGTAAAGTGTGACCAATATTCTTAAAACACTATAACTGGCACACTATTCATGTCTTTCCTCTTGGACAGAGGACAGCTAGAGACAACTCAAATCCCTAATGTGTGTATGTGGGTCTATTTTTACACTATTTGTGTTAGTCAGACTTAAGCCAGGCCAAAGCGAAACCAATTAATTAGCCAATTAACTATTTAACTAATTAGCCTGCTACTGTACCACCTGTCAACCTTACAGCTGAAAACAATGCCCACCTGCTGGCTTTCACCACCAGGCTGAACACATTAACCAACCACAAAGTGGCATTCTTTTGACAATATGGTTTGAAAGTAGCTAATTTCAGTGGCTTGGTGTGTTGCTTTATTATCTTGGCACTTGCTTTAAACAGCACAAACTACTTGCTTTTTTTGATTATCCCCCTGGAATCTATGCCCCAGTTAGGTCCCCCTTGTGCCACCAAAACAGCGCCAACCCGCATCTCAGAATATTCTGAGATGCTATTCTTCTCACCACAATTGTACAGGGTGGTTATCTGCGTTACCGTAGACTCTGTCAGTTCAAAACAGTCTGGCCATTCTCTATTGACCTCTCTCATCAACAAGGCATTTCAGTCCACAGAACTGCCACTCACTGGATGTTTTTTGTTTTTGGCACCATTCAGAGTAAATTTTAGAGACTGTTGTGTGTGAAAATCCCAGGAGATCAGCAGTTATAGAAGTACTCAAACCAGCCCATATGGCACCAACAATCATGCACACACTCCAAATAACTGAGATCACATTTTTGTAATGTAGGTGGGGATCGAACCCGGGTCAGCAGTGCTCGAGTGTTTGAACCCAAGAGCAGAAGAGTAAAGAGTCTGGAAACCAAAAAATATAATCCTTTAATTGTTGTAAAGAGCAAAGTACAAATAAACTAGGAAAGCCAAGTTTCCACAAAACTGAGACATAAAATAGACACAATGGTCAAGAAAGTAAATAAGGGATAAGATTTAACTTAGCAAAGTATAAATAAACTAGGAGAGCCGATCTTCCACAATACCGAGAAACAAAATAGACACAAGGGTCAAGAAGGTACATCATGGATAAGACTTAACTTGAGAGCTGGTCACTGAAGGTACATAGGCTCAAGACTGAACATGTTGGCAAGGAACAAACAGGCTTATATAGGCCTATGCACAGGTGAAGGGAATGAGGGTTAATGAGCAGAGGGTAGAACGGTTAGGGGCGTTGGTGCTATCTGCATGAGTGGAGAGGAGCATGGCACAGTAGACCCAAGGCGAGCGCCCTCTGCTGCTCTAGAGGGGAACAGCACCCCAAAGAGGAGATCCCTCACAATTTTACCCCATTCTGATGGTTGATGTGAACTTTAGCTGAAGGTCTTGACCCACATTTGCATGATTTTATGCACTGCTGCCACACAATTGGTTGATTAGATAATCACATGGATGATTGTTGGTGCCAGACGGGCTGGTTCGAGTATTTCTGTAACTGCTGATTTGGGATTTTCACACACAACAGCCTCTAGAATTTACCTCAAATGGTGCTGAAAACAAAAAACATCCATTGAGGGTCAGTTTTTGTTAATCTTTCATATAAACAAACATCCTATCAGGACCTCATACTTTAGGCTGTCTGTTTCAAATGGGATGTATTTCCAAACTTAATTTATCATGCCAGTCTCTATCGAGACAATATATCACATATCTGGTTACCGTGTGCCTCTTAGTCCAATGTTCAGAAATAACTTGACATAGCAAAACCAAGTCTGGGTACTAGACTGGAAACCACTCTCATTCTGGGACCACACCCAGAGGAAACTGGGACAAAATCTTGTGCCTTCTTTAGCAGCATAGGAAGAAAACAAATATAAAGTGTTAATGAGCACCATGTAAAACCAACCACCATTTTACGACAAAAATCCCTCGGCCATATTAACCTTCACTGAAATGGAAATGAGAAACACAAATAAATAATTTGTTTTTGAACTAGGAATTCTATTCACTTCTCATTTGACCTCACATTAGCCAGGACATCATTCTTTCATTCCAAAATGAGTACAGGCATCACCATGCATACAAATTACTCCACATTCTAATCCGACCTCTATTCCTTTGAGATTAAACTGGCCTATATCAATTGCTCACTGACACATAATCCTGACTCTACCCTGCCTTCACCACAGCCTATTCCTCTATTCAGAGCTTTCTGGTTTTAGTTTTAAACATTCTCTGTTTCACAGTTAGAGATTGTTTTAAGTATTGTTCAAACTGGCACTCCTTTGTTTTTGATTTCGTCATGGATTTGTTTCTTAGTCCATATTTCAAAGTACATGGCAGATGCGCAACTGGATTCTAAATGTAAAGGTAAAGGTAAAGATTACAAGTAAGCGCTGACTGATCATTTTAATAATATATATTTAAAACTATTCAATCTGTAAACTGGTCTTCTCCTGTTTTCCCCATTGAGATGAAGGCCTCAAGATCAGTCAATTTCAAGATTTAAAATTTGGATAATCTAAAGCCTTGGAAACGAGAGCCTCCTTTTCCTATGATTGTGACACAGCCCCATCTAGTGTTAGCCTGAACCTATTGTGGGTCCACCTAGTAAATATCTGCCATTTCCAGCACTGTTTAAGAACATCTGTATTTTGTATCAGATTCAGAAATTAAACATTTTACCAGGCAATGGTAGCCTACTGGTTATGTGGCAAAGAAATACATTTCACTATTAACCTATAGAATATATTAAAATATGCTGTCATTTAAAAATAGAAATAAATGAATAGAAAGAAATCTAGATTTTTAAAATACTTAACTTACCATATTTATTGTTTTTTTTTGTTGTTTTTTTTAAAGTTATTTGCAATTTTGAAAACCTTTCAGATTACTATACATTTAGTTTCAAAGTTTTTATTTCATTATTTTGCAAGGTGTACTTGAAGAGTATGATAACAAAATGCTGATCATTTGGTTAGCACCACACCACTCAAGAAAAGTTGCACAAATTTGTTCAAGATGTTCAAAAACTTCATCATCAAAATGAGGAGTGTTATACGTTGACAGCTATCACGTCAAACATATTTCACAATAACAAAATAGAACATTCAGAAATATTAGATAAAAAAATATTAATTGTGCTCTGTGCCAAGCACCAGAAAGTCCCAAAAAGCTGTGATAAAAAAAAGCCCAAAGTCACATTAGCAGACTCTGCGTTGAACAGGCAAGGAAATAAAATCATAGGCTTATAATAATATAATAATTTAACGATGGGTCAAATTAGGTGCAAAAAAGAGCAGGACACCGGGAATTCTCATGGTATTCCCTATGACCATTCTTCATGCTTCCTTTCCATTTTGATCCAACATGAAATGAAATGCAATTCGACTTTAAATGATGTGAAGAGATGTAGAGTGCAGATGTGAGTGCATATGTGAAAGAGCCTAACTGAACTAGGTCTTAGAAAAGAGGACAGAAACAAACAGTAAAAGACTTCCAGAATAAATGATGAGACCCTGCACTGCATTTTTATGTTTACATAAATAAATAATAATTGTTCCACAAAAAAACAAAAACAAAAAAAAACACAATAATAATTGTGTTTCCTATTCTCTGAAAACTTTTCATGTAGGGTAAAGCATAGAGCACTTTTGTTTAACCTTTTGTATCATTTGACAATTATCACTTGATCTGATTACACTTTACAATAAGATTCAATATTCATTAATATAAATTAATGCATTAGGTATCATGTCCTAAACATTAATAATAATAATGGTTAATATTAATTTATATATTTACGATAATGTTTATTGTTAGCTATTTAACTATTATCATGCAACTTTTATGCTAAAATGCATTAGCGTAAATAAAGATTTATACTGTAAAAATACGATTCATTTTAAGTTGATATGTACTATAGTTAACAAATGTTGACATGTACAACCATATTCTAAAGTGTTAACCTTGATTTTGATTTTGTCTGAAAACATCTACTACTGAGGCATTAACAAACTAAAAAAAATAAAATAAAATGCTCCCTGCACCTGCTGTTATCTCAATCTTCACCAAACAGGGAGCAAAAAAGGATAGCTGAGAACAGAAGGACACAGTGATAGAAAACAACAAGACCCTGACACACATCTGTCATCTCTCACACTCGCCTGCATGAACTGCTGGAAAATAACAAGCTCTTGTTGTTGGACAGAGTGTTACATAATTTTCTCTAAATATGAAAAAAGTAGAAACATTGAATAAATATTTCAACTTAGTTTAGCCAACTTGTTATTGGCTCATAAATCACAGAAGCATATAAGATTAAACACATTTAAAATAAATAAATAAATAAATAAACAAACAAATAAATAAACTCTCTATTTGTAAATAAAAAAATATCAGTATTGATTAATGAAAACAAAAGTAAGTGTTAAATATCTGAGATTTGAATGTAAACAGTCAAAAGTTAATCTAAGTTTCTTTAAATATTTGAAGTAATCCCACTGAATGGCACTGTTGCAAGTTTCTCAGTTGAAAATGCCAAATTGCAATTGCATAGGGCTAGTGTAATCAGCATAAAAATAATCTATTAAACCAAGGACGGGCCAGAAGGGTGGCAAGGGGTGGCAGCTGCCATCCTTAAAATGAGCTTTGCCACCCCACTTACCACCCCAACTCGAGTCCTGGAGACAGTGTGCAATGGCTTAATCCATCCGTGTCGCACATGGACCATAATAACGTTGATGTTAAACACAAATCAGACTTAAAAAGTAGGAATTTTCCCTGTATCACAATAACATTGATCACATAAGGGGGCTTAGTGTAATCATGTCAACATGACCCTATAAGAAAAGCTGCAAAGAGGTGCTCTAGTTGTAGTTGTAAGTCTAGTGCTAATGACCCTCAGGTTCTGTCTACATTTCACAGGAGATTTCTCTCAGTCACCTGACAGCGGTCGGCTCATTAAAAGGTTTTACAATATTCCTTTAATTTGCGTTTCTATGTTAGTTTCACTGAACTTATTCACATGCTTTTGTCATGTGTTCTACGCACATATTAGCCACCTGCAGAGCAATCCAGAAACCATATATGATAAAATGTATCATTCAAGTGTTGAAGGTATCATCTCAGTGTGGTCCTGCTTGTTGTATTCAACATAAAGGAAACATCTAACAATGGAAAATATTCACATAGCAAAACCTACTCTAGCTGCTACACTGAAAAACCTATTAAGTTCACTTCAGTCAATTGATTGAATAAAGCCATTCCCTCAATTGAATTGATTAATGGTGTCTTCAAAACTTGTGTCATTAAGTTCACTGAACTTGCTATTCTTAGAATATTTAAAGTAATACATGAAATCATAAAATGACCATAATATGTCATAAGAGAATTGTGAATCATGCTAAGTTGAAATACTTGTCCGATAACAATGCTACTGTCAATATATTTTACTTTGAAGTTTCCATTCTGGGCCAGGATTTCTGTTTATGTTTTGGCCTGTGTGATCCCGCCCTCTGTCCACTCACCAATAGTAGTGTCCACCAACACCAAACAAACTGGATAAGAGATAACAGATACTACTTGACCTAAAAAGCCTCTCCATCCATCTAAAAATGGCTATGAGAAGCGAAGTAAAACAAGGTTAAATACTGGAGATGCCTTAGGAAGAGGGAGACGGCTTAAAGCCCAGAAATCCTTTAAAACGAATGCTGAGTTGGCTAATTTGCATGTCAACATTCTGGCAACCTGCATGAGCTTCGAGTCTGGGGCAGGTCAGACAAATCTCCAGTATTTTGAATTTATACTGTACTACCCATTTCAAATGATTGTTGTCAATCTTACATATAGCACCTTTAAATATTGAAGTTTGTAACTGTTTCTTGGTCAGTCATCAAAAGAAAAACTTATTTCTCCACACAAAAAAGCATATATGCCTGTACTTTGTTTGCACTTACACTTAGAGAATTGGAGAGTGTTAACAGGGTCCAACTTGACCACGAGGAAAACAGATCACCCTAATGGTGACATTGCACAAAACAACTGTTTGCAACAAAACAACATAAATAATACTACAAAAGAGCTCAAACCTATATGAATTTAATAACAGCCCCATTTGTTCCCTTTGACTAAGATAGCCAAATTAAATAATTCAGGCACTAAGATTTTTGGATATTGCCCATAGCCTACATTTTGTACTCAGTATGGATTAAGAAAAATAAATTCAAGAAATTAGATATTTGAGTTATTAGCCCAAGACTTGACATTTGAAGTAATGATTAATTAAAGGAATAGTTCACAATTTTTTTTAAAAATTCTCTTATCATTATTTCATCCCAGATGTGTATGACTTCCTTTCATCTGCTGATCTCAAATTAAGATTTTTAGAAGAATTTCTCAGCTCTTTTGGTCCATACAATGTAAGTGAATAGGTGCCAAAATGTTGAAGCTCCAATAATCACATAAAGCATAAAAGTAATCCATTTGACTCCAGTCATGTCTTCAGAAGTGATAGGATAGGTGTGGGTGAGAAACAGTCCTTTTATGCTAATAATTTTCCTCCCTGCTCAGTCAATCTCCACTTTAACTTTAACCTTCGCATTCTTCTTCTTGTGTTTTTGGTTATTCACATTATTCATGCATATCACCCCCTACTGGGCAGGGAGAAGAATTTATAGGAAAAAAATAATTAAATATTGATCTGTTTCTCAACTACACCTATCATATCACTTCTGAAAATTGATTAAAACACTGGAGTCATATAGATTACTTTTGTAATGTCTTCATGTGCTTTTTGGGGTGTCACAATTTGACACCAATTCAGTTGCATTGGATGGACCTACAGAGCTGAAATATTCTTCTAAAAATCATAATTTGGGTTCTATAATCTGGGGTGACATGAGGGCGGGTAAGTAAATTATGAGAGAAATTTTATTTTTGGGTGAACTATCCCTTTAAAAAACTTTTTTTTCTTTCTTCCCAGTAAGGATTTGCAGTTTATTAAAGATACCATATAAAAATACTATTATATATAAAAATATATATAGCTACTTTTTTTTTTTTAAAGACACTTGTTTTGTAGAGTCGGCCTGGGACTGCCATTGACATAAAAAATCTGTCTAGACCATCATCCTATGAAATCAGTGATATTGATTCTTTTGATAATAACATTTTGTTGCTTAGATTTTCAGAGCACCCCTTTGGTAGACTGCTCTACTCGCAAAAAATATAAAAATGTGTTAGAATCATAAAAGAAGGAACTTGGTATGTTAGTCTAGGAAATGAATTTGACAGTGTTACTTTAAATCAGATGTGTTAAAAACAACACAACATGTGTTAAAGCCAAAGTCTTTTATTTGTCACATACATAAGTATAGTACATAGGAAGTGACATTTATGTGGATCATCCAGAACTGTGCATTTGAAAACTATACAAGCATAATTGTGGCAAATATAGAATAAAAGGTTTGTATAACAATTACATAATAGAATAATAAGCAGTGGTGTAGTCCTCGAGACCAACCATATTTTTTCATGGTCTTGTCATGGACTCGTGAGCAATTTGACTCGGTCTTGACTCGTACTTGAACAAGTGTAGACTCGGATTTAACCCCGAGTAGCCTACAGTCGAGTCCCTTTATATAGGCTATATAAAAAGCCTCGAGTTATCTGACAAACATTTGACTGATAATATCAGAGATTTTGACGTCACCGCATTTCAATCTGCTGAGTAGTATCAGAACTAGTTATGCCCGAATAAATAATTATATTGAGTCAGTTCTTTTCAGCAAATTGGCCACACAGGTTAGCAAAATTTCTGAATCGATTGGCCATTCAGTCCGATTCGTTCATGGATAAAGTGGATATTTACCTACAGTTTGCCTTTTTTGAGGTGTAACTTTGAGAAACTTAATTTAGTGCTGTGCCTTGTTTAAAAGGGGTTATTCACACCAAACGGGCTATTGCGTCAAACCATGCCGTTTTTCAGATGTTTTTCAATGTAAACATGCTAAACATTTGCATTCCGTATAACCGAGTTTTTGGCGTCTTGTGCAGGAGCGCCACACATTTTTAAAGTTCTTTTGTCAAATTAAAAAGAACATCAACTGTTATGTCTCGAGACACCTGTTACTAAAGTTTAAGCAAATCAGTCCACTATCGGCAATCTTTGGAACACTCTCGGTAGGCTATTTCCAGTCATGCCAGTGCACCTCCTATCTACTTGAATGGAGAAAGATCAAAATTTTCAAAAACGGTTTGGTCAAGATTACGATCAAATTACAATATTTCATAACAGCAATAAAATCTGGCAATACTGGTATAATAAATTGCAATTTTCCCGGCTTGTATAGCTTTTGCGCATGCGCGTTCTAGAATCGATTGACATGCGATGTCTGAATATAAAAGGTGATTGGCTCTTTTGACTGTAAGGCGGGACTTCCTTTCTACATCCGTTGACCGTTGGACGCTCAGAGCTTCTTGGTTGAGCGCTCCAATTTCTCCCATTAATTTTAATAGAAGTGGCCCATCTCTGCTAAATAATCTACTACTGTTTTCCCTGATAGCACATGTACAACACCCAGACGTCTATAGGCTATGTGTTTACATCTGGAAGACGTCTATTTTACGCTGTTTGCTCAATTGCTATACGTTTATAAGACGTATGCCAATAAGTATGTCTCGGATGTCAATAAGACATTTTGCAAATGAGATGTTTATGAATTAGAAATATTTGTAAATCTGATCTTTTTAAGATGTTAAACAGATTTTAGATGCTTTCCAAATGAAAAGATCTAAAACAGACTTCTCGGAGACGAATCTGAATTCGTTACACTGCATCTGAACGGCCTCTAGTCTTAGAAATACTTTTGTTATTAGCAGGGTTGGGAGGGTTACTTTTGTATTCCCCCACAGATTACAGAACACATTCCATAAAATGTAATTTACACAATGTTTATTTCTTTTTATTCTGCTCAAAACGTACTTAAAACTTAATTCTCTGTCTGCTAGTATGAATAAAACATCATAAGAAAATGTTTCACTGCTGTTCAAATGCACTTTTCATCATTTATATGTATATGTTTTCCATTTGAAAGGACTAAATATTAAATCATACAAATGACAATAAAATGCCAAGTAATCTCTTCAGAAATCAAAATACATTTTGAATGTAACTGTAAATGGAAGTGGAATACAGTTACTTATATTTTGTATTTTAAATAAGTAATCCCATTACATGCATTCCGTTACTTCCTAACCCATATATACACACATACATACATACATACATACATACATACATATATGTGATGTAGCCAACAGGAAAATTGGGAGAAAATGTCTTTTATGTTTAACATTCAATTCACGTATGCAAAATCAAAATAAGTGATGTATTACTATTTTAATTTTCAGTTCAAAAGAATAACTCTTTTGACACATAACACCAAATCGTCATTATTATCTGATTATACCCATTTGTCAGTCCCAAACGTTGTAAAAAAAAACTGTTACCCCAGCGTTTTTTCTTTCTTTCGAACATCTGGTAAACTCAAATGAGTAACATTCCTGAGTCTCATATACATGGCTCCTCCTCTGTGAAGGATGAGAGATTAGAGTTGATGGAGATTTGAGAGCTCTGATTGGTCGCCAAACCCGTCCATCAATGGTTTAAGGACACGAGGGGCGGGTTTAACTGATCTCAGAGGCGCGTGAGTCGCTGGCGTTCCATATTCTTGTCAAACCTAAACCGAGTTTCCAAACGAACACACACTGAGATGAGGCGAGTAACATCCACAAACGATATTCTGCTGTTTGATTTCCATCATGCCGACAAAGATCGAGAAACTAACCTGTCTGGGAGTTGAATACGCACATTTGTTTTGATACCCTATAGTAATGTGGTGACTCGCAGTTACTCTCGCGGACGTCTGTGAAAGAAAGAGCAATTTGCACGTCAAAGCAGGTTGTTTGATGCGCACGGGATCAGTGGAGAAGTTGGGAACCGGCGGAGCTTGTTAACTTGTTGCGCGGTGATGCGAGTGTCTTCTTGTGCAAGTGAATTGTGAGCCCATTATTCTACATGCCATTTCTCTTCATTTCGCATCTTGACTTGAAGCTGGGTTAGGATGTACGACAAGAACTCATCTAACGGAACGAGATATATTCTCAACATGAGGAACAATACAATTAAGTTCAATTAGACCACCGGAGCTACCCAGTTGCGAATAAGTTCGATGTTCTTACATGCATCCACTTAGTACACTTTTATCTGAGTAAAAATTTTCTGACTTTCTAACTAAACAACCCTAGAAATGTCGGAGTCTTATGAGGACGGGTCGTGTAGGGACGGAGCTCCAGACTTCATCCCTGCGAGAGCGACTCGCTCAGGCAGGCGGAGTGGAGTCACAGTGCCGCTGGTAGAGCGCGATGAGGCGGCTATCCTGGAGTCGGTGAAAACAGCACCGAGGAGGAGCAGCATCATTAAGGTAAGGTGCACAAAAAACACACGAATAAGTTGTCAAGAGTTTGTTAGTGATAATCGTACTCGAACCTGTCTGTTGACATGAAACCATAAAGATTGAAGAATAGGGAGAAGCAGGAATTGACCGACGACCGCTTTAGTTCCCTTATTACAGGTTCGTTCTCCTAAGGTGACTTCACACAAAAAAATAAATGTATCTTGTAATTTTCAGATGTGTGACTTTTTTGTTGTTCTGCTGAACACAAACGAAAATGTTTAGAAGAATATTTACGCACAGTAAGGTCCATACAATGCAAGTGAATGGGTACCAAATGTTTGAAGCTCCAAAAAGTACAAAGGCAGCACAAAAGTAATCCATAAGACTCCAGTGGTTTAATCCATGTCTTCAGAATCTATATGATTGGTATGGGTGAGGAACAGATCAATAGTTAATCATTTTTTACTATAAATTCCCCTCCCATATATATATATTATCTATCTGTCTGTTTCTCACCCACACTTATCATATTGCTTCTGAAGATATGGATTTAACCATTGGCGTGAAGTATTGTTTACTTTATGCTGCCTTTATGTGCTTTTGGAGCTTCAAAATGTTGGTACCCATTCACTTACATTGTATGGACCTATAGAGCTTTTTTGTTTGTGTTTAACCGAAGAAAAAGTCATACACTTCTGGGATGGTATGAGGAAGAGTAAATAATGAGAGAATTTTCATTTTTGGCTGAACTATTCCTTTAAGTGTCTTTCAAGGGCACAAAAGTGGTAATAAATTGATCAACCCTTGTAGGGTTTGAACCTACAATCTCTCATTTACCAGCCTAGATCTTTAACCACTAGTCTACACCTCCCCTTCTTTGATGCTGACATTTACATTCCTACATTATCTTGAATTAATGTTCAGAAATATACATTCATATCCAATAGTAGACAACTCTCTGCTTGTTCTGCAGCATAATGGGTATTTCCAATGTGCATATGTGATTAAACTTTCAAGGGCGACAAGGGCACATTTTCAAGAGCTGATTGGAAAATGTACACCGGTAGTAAGCAGACTAACAGCTGGAATTTAAATCCATGACATTGACATAGTGTGGGATGAGGCCTTCAAATTCATATATTTCTGGTGTTTATAAAAAAAAAAAAAAACATCGCTTGACTGTGTAAATAAAGCCACAAGAGAAATTCTGTCATATACTTCAGGGAAATGGTGGTATCACCTTAAAGGTGCAATGTGTAATTTGTGTACCACACTAAACAGATTGCGAACAGCATGCTCAAACAAACTGAGCAATGTTTTGAAAGAGCCACAGTTTTTACTCTTTTCAGGGAAATCGAAAATTTAATTACTTATATTTATCTAATCTTATCAAGCTGGTAATTGAGAGAATTTTAACAGAGAATCAACTGCACACTTCACGTTAAGTTGATCTTCTCATAGAAACCACAGACTTTTAAAAATGAAATCTTATTTTTCCAGTTTTGTGGTCCGTTCAAGTAACTGCACACAATATTTGTGCCATTCCATGATATCCTTGTTTGAAGAGATGACCAAGTTGACACCTTATTCTTTCAGGTATATTTAATTTGAACTAATGTGGCAGTATTATTTAAGGTCATGATCATTTAATCATCAGATATCAGGTAACATAACCATAGTCATTTGATCCTTTTCTTTGATGACCACATCCAAAGCCTTTTGTCCACTTGAACACTATATACAAATGAAAAGAGCCTGAGGCAATTTTCCATACAATTGTTGTTACAGTATAAACTGTAATTGTGACCTTAATGTAGGCCTGAAATAATTCCAGCCTTCAAGAATAATTCATAGACAATAAGGATCAACATCAAGACAGACAATTTATGACTACCACCTCTGGAGTTGCAAGTTCGAATCCAGTGCATGCTGAGTAACTCCAGCCAGGTCTCCTAAGCAACCAAATTGGCCTGGTTGCTAGGGAGGGTAGAGCCACATGGTGTAACCATGCGGGCTCTATAATGTGGTTCGTTCTCGGTGTGGCACGTGGTGAGTTGTGTGTGTGTGTGGATGCCGCGGAGAATTGCGTGAAGCCTCCACATGTGCCATGTCTCCGTGGTAAAGTGCTGAAATAGTAACTGATCATATTTGCGGATTGATGTCCTCAGCTGAGGAGGCAACTGAGATTCATCCTCCGCCACCCGGATTGAGGTGAATCACTACGCCACCACAAGGACCTAGAGCGCATTGGGAATTGGGCATTCCAAATTGGTGAGAAAAGGTTAGTCATTGATCAAGAGTTCCAGGGTTTAATGCTGCCACAACTTTACATCAGTAAGTCAGCCACATTATCTTCAACTTTATTTTATGCTTCGGTGCAGCTTATCACCAAGTTCAGTGCTTAAACATCTGAAATGTATCTTTTAGTTCAGTAAGCAGGAAGCAACACTGGGTAATTGACAAATGGCAAAGAAGACGGTGATGTCAGTGACAGGCACTGCCGATAGAACAGAGAGAAAGGGGGCAGCATTGATGTGACTCATCCCATTCCAAGATCTTAGTTCTGTTTGTTTCAGATCCAGAATGTGAGTAATGTAACCCCGTCTTCTGCCAAAGTCCCCAGCCCTTAAAGTCACTGTCCAGAGTCATCATTGTTTTTTTTAAATGGCTACAGACCTGAGAACTTGCTCAGACTTGAGTGGGATTCTAAAGTCAAGCTTTATTTTGAGTTTTGTTAATAAATTTCTTTCATTAAGAATATTATTAAAAGTTGAAAAAAGAAAATTTTAATTGCAAAATTAAAATTAATTTCAGAATTTATTTTTAGCCTGTTTCCCATTTGCTTTAATGCCTGCATGCTCTCGAGATGGCATAGATTCCTAATGATCTATGTTATTGAAGCAAGATATGTTAACGTTCCAAAGAGCATCTTGTGTGCGTCAATGGAAGTAAGGAAATCTGACCTTTTGCACAAAGGACTTAAAGGTATTATTGACTCAAAAAATGAAAATTCTCTCATCATTTACTCACCCTTATGTCATCCTAGATGTGAATGACTTTCTTTCATCTGCCGATCTGAAATTAAGAATTTTAGAAGAATTTCTCAGCTCTTTTGGTCCATACAATGTAAGTGAATGGTGTGACATCTGAAGCTCCAAAAATCACACAAGTCTGCATAAAAGTAATCGATATGACTACAGTGGGTAAATCAATGTCAACAGAAGCGATTTGATGGGTGTGGGTGAGAAACCGATCAATATTCAAGTCCATTTATACTATAAATTCTCCTCCCTTCTCAGTCAGGCTGCACTTTTAACTTTAATGGGAATAATTCACCCATAAATGAAAATTCTCATCATTTACTCACCCTCATGCAATTCCAGATGTGTATGTCTTTTTTCTGCAGAACACAATAATAAAAAAAGAATATGCTCTGTAGAGCGATACAAAGCAAGTGGATGGTGACTAAAGATGGTTTAGATTTCAAAGTTTGATTCCCATTCACTTACATTGTATGGACCTACAGAGCTGAGATATTCTTCTAAAATTTTTTTGTTTGTGTTCTGCAGAAGTAAGACAGACAACTGGGATGGCATGAGGGTGAGAACAATAAGAGAATTTTCATTTTTTTGGGCAATTATTCCTTTGTCACCACTCACAAATCTGCTTCTTTCTGCTTCTTTAGTGACTTGGAAACTGTGTAGTCTTAAATATTCCTTATTCATGTCGTTTTTTTTTTTTTTTTTTTTTTTAAATGTCAAAACTTTTGATTTCCAGATTGTCATTGTGGACTTTTGAACCCCACTGAATTTAATATAGACTTGAGAAATTGTTGCTGGCCTGATACAGAGTATCCTGTGTCCAATAATGTATACATATCAGCATAATAATCAAATGGATTGGAACTTGCAGCATCCCTGTGCCAGCAGTGACCTAAACCCCCTAGCAGATGTACAGTATCATTGCCCTTGACAGAGCAGCAGTCCAAATGAACAACAGCAGCAGTGCACAGTTGTGCATTGGTATAATTTAGCATTGTCCCAGATAAGAATGATATTTCATGCTCCGCACAGAGGTGTGTAAAAACTGATTGATATGTGTTCACACTTTCCTTGATGAGGGGATATCTCAAAGTTTCACAGATTTATTTTTTGTATCAGTTATTGGACTGCTAACATGGTTAAAGGTTTTCGAGGATATTGATTGTGTATATGTGTGGTGTCCGTTGGCAATCTGGATAAAAGACTGTTTTGTTGACATGCTGTTTTTGAAAGTATGTGCACTCTCATGGTTGATTTATGATCTTATGTTTTTTCTTGATAGAAAAAATATAATCATGCTTTGCAACAGATGGATGTAAAAGGGATAGAAATAGCATTCTAGCTTACCATAAAGCTAACATATTCACATGACAAGTTAAACAAGGTTAACTATTTCTTCTGCACCAAACTTACTTTAAAACCCCACAGAGTGCACACAATGACTTATTTTCCGGTTCATATCTGGATTTTCTCTGAGCTCCCAAAGTTCCTCAATGATGCCATATCCACCTTTCCACCTTCTTTTTGTTCTTTTGAAAGAAACGCATCATAACCAAGTGTTTTACTACTGTTCAAATGCTCAAGTTTAAGTTTGGTGAACTCTAACCTAAGAATTCATATAGTGGTAATATGTTTGATCAATAGAGCACAATGGTAGTGTTCCAGAGGTAAAAATCCCATTCATTTTCTATAGGGGAATTTATTTTTAACAATAACTTAAGCCTTTTTTAAATACATAAATGAGCTCCAAGGTTGTTAATCAAGGGTACATAAATTATTTTTTTAAAAACAGTTAACAAAGTATGTCTTAACAGTGTTCCTGAAACTACCCATTGCCCTGAAGAGGAAACTCAGAGAATTGCGGCCAAAGAGCTCTGGAGTGACCTCCCAATGAGAATTACATAAGGGTCTGTCTCCCTACACTCTCAAACTACTTGTATATATCCAAGTATTTTGCAATAAACTTAAAATAAATGGTTTCTGTCCTTACAACCAACAACTTTATATCAGTAGTTTTATAAATTTGATTGTCATTCACAATGCTTCATGGTTCAGGGGACTGTAGTTCCAAGATGAAATCTTGTGTATTTTTGTCAGTTGATCAAATAATGTTTTGCTTGTGATTTTGCTTATGATGAAAGGATTCACCTCAGAGCTAGTTGATCTGGTTCATATTCTAGAACTCTTTTAATAAAGAGTAAAACAATGGAAAAATACGTCTGGAAGAAAGATGGCTGAAAAGTGGGCGGGCTCTGTTGTGCTCTTTAGAGGATCTTAATGTCACACATTTCCCACTTGGCACAATACAAACTCCAAAGCAGCATGGTTTGTATTGTTATAGATACTTTTGCATGCTCAAAGACTAGTCTTATCATACCTTAAAAGTATAGTTCACCCAAAAATGAAAATTCTCTCATCATTTACTCCCCCTCATCACATCCCAGATGTGTATGACTTTCTTCTGCAGAACAACAATTAAGGTATTTAGAAGAATATTTCAGCTCTATAGATCCTCACAATGCAAGTAAATGAATGCCAACATTTTTAAACTCAAAAATCCACATAAAGGGATCATAAAATAATGCAGCAGCACATCTGGTATTTAATGAACCAAAGAGAGTGCATGTTACACCACTCCTTGTCTCTTCACTGGCTGCCTGTTGATGCACAAATTCAAGACTCTAATACTGGCATACAGAACAGTCACTGGGTCTGCTCCAGCGTACCTAAAATCATTTCTGCAGAGCTATGTTCCCACTAAAAGTCTGCAGTTGGCTAATGAGAAGCACCTTGTTGTACCAATACAAATAAGCACAAAAATGCTTTCCCGGTCTTTCAGTTTCACTGCACAACGTTGGTGGAATGACCTTCCCAACTCCATCCATGAAGCAGACTCATTTTCTGTCTTCAAAAAATGGCTAAAACACATCTTTTCCATGAGCACTTAAACATGCAATCTTAAAAAATAAATAAATAACATATATTCTTGTTGCACTCTAATATGTCTTGGATGTTACTATTCTAATGCTATTGAAACTTTGTAAAGCAGCACTCTTCGTACCACTGTCTCCTTAAGATGAATCGCTTATGATGTATTATTCCTCTTTTGTAAGGCTCTTTGGATAAAGCCGTCTGCCAAATGAATAAATGTAAAAGTAATCTATATGATTTCAGTGGTTAAATCCATTAAATATGATCCGTGTGGGTGAGAAACCGATCAATATTTAAGTATTTTTTTTATCATACATGGTCCTCCCTGACCTTTAGGGGCGATATACAAGTAGGCTGTGAATCACCAAAAACAGAAGGAGAATGTGAAAGTAAAGTGGAAATTGACAGAGGAAAATAATTTATAGCCTAGTAAAAAAGTACTTAAATATTGATCTGTGTCTCACCCACACCTATCTTACCTATCCTCTGGATTTATGGATGTAACCACCAGTGTCCTCTGGAGAACCTTTATGTTGCCCTTATTTGGATGTTGGAGCTTCAAACTTTTGGCACCCATTCACTTACATTGTATGGACCTACAAAGCTGGAATATTCCTCTAAAAAGTGAGTAAATGATGAGAAAAGTTTCATTTTTGGGTGAACTAAAGCTTTAAACAAGGGAGAACATGGCTGTACTTTGAAATTAGCATGATATACACCCATACCATCTTCTTATAAGAGCTTTCCTCACAACCTCACCTGTACAGCATTTGACACTCTCTGCAAATGTATCCTTATAACATCTTTCTTTAGCAGTGAAGTGTGCCATTCTCAAAACCAGTTGAAACCCAATAAACTGTTTTACTGTTTAGGCCTGCTCTTTGTGACTGGCTACAGTTTTATGCAGACCATATCCCAGATCAAACTATTTTTGTTCTCAAGTTAGATTTATTTAAACCGTGTATATATAACAATATTACAACAACCATATTCCACTTTAAGGCTACCAAAGTCATTTTTGGAGTATATATGTTTTGGGTTGGTTCTAAATGCATCCTAAATTTAGCAAATTTTAAGTGCAATCCTACACACAAAATGTCCATAATTTGAATGGTAAAAGACTGTAAAAATGCTACAGTAAAAAAACGTCTTTTAACGAGTAGTTAATGTAAAATGAACATAATTTTTTTTAAAAATACATTTAAAAAGACAATACATGCATTATTAAAAAAAATTACATTTTTTTTAGATGTAAAAAGTATGATTTTCCTGTATAATGGTTAAAATTTATGTTATGTTTAACAAGAGAGTACATTTTTTTTTGTAAATTATTGTTTAAATTAAAGTAAAAAACCGTAATCGGCATTCCCAGTGTTCCCTGTGTGACCAATTACATTTCATAATATTTTATGGAAATAGTTATGTTTCTTCTTATTTTTAATATACGTTATGCACATTGGGGTTTTCTGTGTTATATTGGATGTAGTTTAGTTTATTGCATAATTTTAATTTCACATATGTTACCCTGATGGTGTTTAGTGTTTGTGTGATTGACACTGAGCACCGTCATATGTTTATTGGTCTTTGCTCCTGGAGGGGCCACTATTTATGAACTTCATGACGTCATGTGCCCTTCTGTAATTACTACGGTGATTAACAATACATTATAAAGTGAAAAGGAGATTTTTACATTTTCAGAAGTTTAATATATCAAGGTTATCATTTAATAATATAATTGACAGTCTCACATTTCCTCTCATTTGCTGTATTTCAAGATAATCTCTTATTTCATTTTTCTTTCTGCAAATCTCTGTCCCTTTTTTTTTTTAATTTCTTTTTTTAAACAATGTTTTCCCTGTGGACCCACAGCTCTTTCACTCAAACACACACAATATCTCATCTCACACATGAATATTTCTGCTTCATGAATGAAAGTGAATAAACAATTTTTGTCAAAGCAAAATCTGATTTTATTGTGAGACTTTTTATTTTATCCCCCTTTTCTCCCCAATTTTGAAAGCCCAATTCCCACTACTCATGGGAGTAATATCCAATTCTTCATGGTGGCATGACACTACGGAGACTCCCAGCATGTGGAGACTCATGCTACTCTCCACGATCCACACACAAATTTGAGAGCGAGAACCACTTATCGCGACCAGGAGGAGGTTACCCCATGTGACTCTATCCTCCCTAGGAACCGGGCCAATTTGGTTGCTTGGGAGACCTGGCTCATTTTTTGAAGAATACTGTGCTGTGAGGAAACCCTTAGGCCACAATCATTAGATTGTTGTTGTTTGTTGATTTAGTAATTTGCATTAAACTGTCTTTTTGATCAAAGTCAACTTTGTTCTGCAGCGCTGTGCTCTGTTCTGGACAATGATTGTTTAGAAAATGATATTGGCTGCTGGTCAAGAACAATTACAATGTAGCTGCTGTGACTCTGCGTGTGACTTTGTGGTTAAATGTGCTTGTGTTTGTGTGAGTTGGTGTCCTGAAGGCAGACTTGTGGCCTCTGTGCTTTAGTGTCACTCTGGTACTGGTGCCACAGTCCACTGAATGGTGTTATCATTCCTATCTAACATAATCTGAGTCATTGATCTGAGTCATTTTGGCCTCATGTATGATCATGGAGCATATGCTGCCTTTAAGTACATCTGGAAAGCTTCTACGATTGAGTTGGGCAGTTGTTATTATGACATATCACACATTCAAGTCAGAAACAAAATATGGCCATAGTCAAAACAAAACAAACTATTTAGGCTATACTAAAACAAACAGGACTGTGAACATTTATGATCAAAAGATTGTTTCATTAAAACTCATTACACAGTGCATAATAACAGTTCAAATTAATGCACAGATAAATAAAAATTCATAGCACAGCATACTCCTTAAATATTTGTATGTTGTGTATCATATCAAACATTCTTTCCATTCTGAAAATTTCTATTCTTACCTGCTTATCTGAAATGCCTGCTTGTACTTGCTTGTTTTTATTTTTTTGGAGGTTACTTTCCCCCCATACCCCCTCAGAATCTATGGCACTGACTGCATAATTTTTACACATCCTGATGTTTTATTTACGCATGACAACAAATAATTCATTCATTTGCCTAAAGCACACCATTGATGTAGGCCATTTGCTTTATATTAGTTGACTTTTAGCTTGACTATAATGTTATATAAAACAAAATCATATTACTGAAATACAGCAGTGAAATTGGAAAAACTTTGCAAAACACTTTCATGTGGACATGCCACTTCCAACATCATAGCTCAGCAACTTCAGAGAATTCCTAGTTCCCACTGGTAAATACAACTTTTCTTTGTTTTTCATGTGCACATAGCTCAGAATTATGATATTTCTGACAACACTTGAAGGCTGCAGTCTGTTTTGTGTGTGTGTGTCATTTACCTTTGTTGTGAGAAAAGATGGTTCATGATCATTTAGGATCTACATGAAAATGAGTGAAGCTCCCACTAAAGGTGTTTTATCACTGCCTGTGTGTCAGTGGCGAAATTTCTCTATGAGTGGATGCAAATGATTACATTTTCATAACCCTCTTCCTGTGTTCGTTTTAGAGAATTTGGCTATTTCCCAGCAGTACGTCGGGGTTTGCCTGCATCCTGAAGACTTTTGTATCATAAGCTTTGCTGTTTTATTCTCATTTATTTTCCTCATGGATTTCAGTGCCAGCTGACATCTGTACAGCAATGCTGCCTTGTTTGGCCACTCTGTGTGAGTAAGGGTTTGTGAATAAAAGACAAACTAGTGCCAAACTGTGTTTGAAGACAAATTGCCAAAAGCAGAAGACTATTGTAAAGTTTAGAATGGCATTGCCAAAACTTTCGTCCGCTTGGGCCCTTTTTCATAGCTGCAGTGATTATGTCAGTGCTTGATTGTTAAAGTAGCATTTCTCGGTTATCATTATCCATTGGAATGGAGACCGATGGAATGCATAGAAGTTAAGAGGGGATACAGAACAAGAGAGAGTATTTCTGAGGTGAAAAAGGGAGATAGCAGAAGGGGCTGTGTCTGCTTGTGGCTTCCTGTTTAGAAACACCCTACCCACAAGTGGTTTTAGGGCTTGCTTGGTGAACACATTTACTCATGATCACCTACTTCAGAATTACACTATATGGCCAAGAAGTATGTAGTCAGTGTATACCTCCTCCTAATTAATGGGTATGGCCAGTAAAAACAAATATTAAAGGAATAATTCACCCAAAAATGAAAATTCTCACATCATTTACCCTCATGCCATCCCAGATGTGTGTGACTTTCAACTGTTGAACACAATTGAAGAATTTTAGAAGATAGCTCCTTTGGTCCATACATTGCAAGTGAATGGGTGCCAAAATGTTTTTAAGCTCCAAAATCTACAAAAGGGCAGCATAAAAGTACTCCAGAGAACTCAAGTGTTTAAATTATTGTTTTTAGAAGCAATGTGATCGGTGTGGGTGAGAAACAGATCAGTATTGATGTCATTTTTTACTGTGAATTCTCATTCCTGCTCAGTCAGTCTCCACTTTCCCTTTTGTATCCTCCTCCTGTGTTTGTTGATTCCCATTTTTCATACATATCATCCTCTACTTGGTGGGGAGAAGAATTTATGATAAAAATGACTTAACATAAATATTTATCTGTATCAGCAACAATTCAGGTTTGTAGGCTTTCTTGCTCCCAGATGCTTTTTCAGTTCTGCTCACACATTTTCTATTGGATTGAGGTCAGGGCTTTGTGATAGCCACTCCAACACCTTGACTCTTTGTTCCTTATACCATTTTGACATCATTTTGGAGGTATGCTTGAGGTCATTGTCCATTTGGAAGGCCATTTGTGACCAAGCTTTAACTTCCTGGCTGATGGCTTGAGATGTTGCTTCAATATATACACAACATTTTCCGTCATGATGCCATCTATTTTGTGAAGTGCACCAGTCCCTCCAGCAGCAAAGCACCCCTCAACATGATGCTGCCACCCCCATGCTTCACGGTTGGGATGGTGTTCTTCGGCTTGCAATATTCACCCTTTTTCCTCCAAACATAACAATGGGTATTATGGTCAAACTTTAACATTTTTGTTTAATCAGACCAGAGGACATTTCTCAAAGTATTGTGTACCCATGTGCATTTGCAAATTTCTCCCATGGTTGAATCAGTTTTGTGGAGGTCTACAGTTGTTTTTCTGAGGTCTTGGCTTATTTCCTTTGATTTTCCCATGATGTCAAGCAAAGAGGCACAGAGTTTAAAGGTTGGACTTAAAATACATCCACAGGTACACCTCCAATTGACTCCAATTTTTTAAGCTGCTTAAAGGCACAGTTAACTAAGTGTCTGTAAACAGAAATAGAACTAGCTGTTCTATTTCTGTATGCGTTGGTATTTCTCTGAGAACTGGAAACTTCTGTTCTGAGGCCAAAATGCTTGTGTGAGCACTGATATCTGATGGTATCAGATGGTAAAAACCATAGTGCTTTTGAAATACAGTTACCATATTTATAAGTTTGTAAGTATGTTTATCATATAAATATATTATTGTATTTAATTGGTGCTACAAGGTAATTCAAATAATCAACCAGAGGTTTTTAAGGTTAATGCTCTATTTTAATATTTTTTTTGAATCAACACCACATACCACCCCACCCTAAACCTTAAACTTAAGCAATAGTGTCATAAAAAAAAAATATGAGGAAAATGGATTCTGTTTTGTTTGACAACATTGTTTAAAAAGGGGTCACACAGAGTGACTCAGAGCAGCAGTGAAAATGCAAGTCATGTGTGCTTGGGCGGAGACAGGAAATACAGTATAACAGAGATATACAAAAGTGTGAAAATATGAGAGCGGAACGAGTGGCTATTCTACGGAGGGAGGCTTTCTGAAATGTATGGTTGGCAAATTTGGTGGTCTTGTCACAGGAGCACATGTTTTACTTCAGAGTGGAGCTTAGCATGTGGCTGCTGAACTGAGATCAGCAGATTAGGAGCTGTTCTCCTGGTAGACCACAGCCCAGACTTAGGTTGTGGGTGATGTATGCCTGGTGTTAGACATAGAGACACATGCTCACAAACACACTGTCTTCCATGATAGATGATAAACAAATGAGAGATGAGATGACTTGAAAAGGATAAGTATCTGTTCAGGTTCTTTACATCATTGTGTGTCTTGGATAAAGCAACATGTCAGGACAAAATTTACGCAACTCTGATGTTCCAGCCTGCAGTTTGTCATAGAAGTTTCCCAGCCATCGCTGAGCCTGGCAATCAGGGCATATCTCTCTTTCCAAATATACATGACATAATGGCCCCATTTACACCTTGCATTAACATAAATTTTGGTGATTAGATCACTATCAGATAGCACTTGACCACTTTAAATGACAGGTGTCCCAAGGCACCCAAGATGCATTGTGATTGGATTGTGATCGGATTGTGATTTGACTGTTGAAAACTTGACAGACACTGCCATCTTGCAATCTTGTTACCCGAGCAATTAACAAAATCCATCAACTTTTCCATTGGAATACACTTGGAATGTCTTGTCTCTCTTCTCAAATCCCTTCTCACTCATGTCTCTCCCCAGTTTTCTAACCCCTATGTGGCTTGCACAACTCACCTTAAACCAGGCTTCACTTGTGTGTTTCAGATGAGAAGCATATTTATCACTTAGAAAGTGTCGGACATGAGATGGATTTCATAAAATTTTCTTTGATGACCTGAAATTTAGCTTTGGTGGCTGCCAAAAAAAATTTAAATTAAGGAAACACCCTGCCTATCAAAGTGATTTTCAGTTACCACATCTTGTGATGTACAGTAATATGCAAGTAGCGTTTTCTGTTTTGCATAGGTAACTTTGATCAGATCTCCATCCGATCACAGTGGAGACGCATTTGACTGCAAGGTCTAAATTGTGCTAATTTAGCCACAATGCAGAGGAAAACTGTGGTCCGATTAATGTGTATACTGTACATGTTGAACAATGCTGAGGTACAATTGCATTATCTAGGTCTAATAATCCAACTTAGTAAAAATCAGACTGAATTGTTTACATGACTTGTGGCCAACCAATATATAGTCGAGGCCGATATTCTGACTTTTTATATTATCGCATCTGCCGCTAAATTTTCCTGTTTGACCAGTTTGCTTCTTGAGGGCGCAGGTAATCACCTGCTTGCATCTTGCTACTGAGACATGTAAACGACTAGTCACAGTTCATTTTGTTACGTGCCATCGTGTTACTACAATAATAGATTGGTGTGCAACATAGTGTCATTCAAACGGTCCACATATCAGAGCATAAACTTTCGAGCTCAGTGTTAAAGTGCTCGCCAGTTTCATTCTCCCTCTCTCTCCTCAACAGTTTCCTGTAACTTTTAACTGTCTTGTCTAATGATAAAAAGGCAAATATCAATAAAACCTTTACTATATACTGTACCGTTTGCAAATATGGAGATATCTCGTTTAAACAGATGTAATAAACCAACCTCCCAAAACTTGAGCAGATCCAGCATCCATCATTTATTTACCTCTACGTATTCAGTCAGCCTCTACACAGCAGTTCCATTTAACTTTAAACTTTCTTTTCTAATGATAAAAGGCAAACATCAATAAAACTTCTACTATATGCTATACCATTTGCAAATATGGAGATATCTCGTTTAAACAGATGTAATTCACAAACCTCACGAAAGTCCAGGGTTTTCTTCCTGCCGAGCACTCATCTAATATCTTCCTCTGAATCATGTATTCTATCAGCCAGAATCATAACTTCTGGATCAGGATCAAAAGTTCCTCTGATTCACAAATCACGATGGTCACTCCATGTTAATCCAAGCAGGTGATCCAGGCCGTTTAAACTGTGAGGAGATTGCTGTTTGCACTGGATCCGCACAAACACGTGAGTGCAACTTCGAAGAAAAAGCACTTCACGTGTGCCATAAGTAAATGTTTTATTCACCATGCTCTGTATGCACAATTGGTTTGATTCGGTAGTTTTTGAGAAAATGCAATTGTTAACGTGGCCATGCTGTGTGCAATGTTATTTCCTTCTTCCTAAATCAGAATATATTAATAATTTTTTCATGTGCAAAAAAATAAGTGTTTTATGACTAAAGAAATCAGAAGAAACTGCTGTCTACCATTTAAAATACAATATATTTTTTTTAGATTCTTTTTTTACAAAGTTAAAGTTTTATGTGAAATTGAGTAAAAATAGAGCTAAATAAGAGTTTAATGACTTAAGCAAGTTTATGTTATTTACTATATTAAATTGTGTGATATATCAGCATTGTATCGATCTATCGTCCACCCTGCTCTCAGGATATCGGCATCGGCCATTAAAAAACTTGGCTGACCACTATTATTCATGACATTTTTAAAAAAAGACACATTATTGTTGTAGTCTGATTGAAATCTGATTTTCAAGTGCAGTTTTCAGTCCTGTGTTAATGTTTTTCCTTGTTTTTGTTTTTTAATGGCTGATCCGTGGCGGGACGGGGGGGGGGGGGGGCTAATTCTCATTATGGAGAGCATTCAATTGGATTCAAATCTGTGGAGACCAGCATTGTTTAAATAAATCTCTGGTACATTTTAAGACAATTCATAAATATGCCAGTAAAAACCTAATGAATTTTGTTTGCTGTTGCATTATTGACTTTTAAACTAATTGTTGTGTTTAGTGCAGGTATTGTGTAGTTTTTGTACAAGAAGTTTAGGCAGGCGTGTGTGTCCAGTAATATAAAGAGAAAGCCAGCAAGAATTACATTTTGGATTCTGCGTTGCAATGATTTCACTACAACTCACCATGGAAATCGCTGGCACACCATTGTGCTACCATGGCAACTGATGGGCCTCACACAATCCACCATAGTGTTCATTGACATGCTGTAAGTGGGTTTGTAGTCTGGGGTGTGGTCAGAACTGTGTCAGTTGAGGTTTACCCAACATGCACTTATGTTCTCTTTCCTCTCACTCTGAGCAAGGCCTGACATGGTCTCTTGCGAATGTCTGTGGCAGTGTGATTTTCTTCTTTTTTTATTTTTTGCTCCTCATCTAGCTGTGAATAAGAGCAGACAGAGAGATTCTCTACACACAAACACATAATTCCTATTTTAAGTTCTAATTTAGTTTCCTTCTTTTGCAGATAAAAGTGCACTTTTTGTCCTTCGACAGTCGAGAGAGTCTTTTTAGGTGGTGCTAAAGAGGCGTGCTGTGAGAGGCAATTCCTGGACGCAGTCTCTGTAACAGAATTACACTTCTAATCGTCTCCTCATCCACTCAGCGCCTCTGAGCAGACACTGTTCACAGCTGAGAGGAAGAGCGAGAACGGGGGGGGGGGGTATACTTCATATGTATGAAGTAAGATATGCCTCTATCATCAGTCTTTGATATGCACATTAACACTTTTATACACTCATATTTGCAACATTAAAAGTGTCATCATAAATCACAATAACAGTGTAATCTGCGCATGTTATAGCCAAATATAGTGTGTTAGCGCATTAGCGTCATTGGTGTTGGGTTGCGTTACTTTAATAATTCAGTAATCTCTTTACTGATATAGACATGAATAAAACTAAGTAACTTGGATTACACATTTATTGCTAAAACAATAATATTAAGTATAATGTATTTTAAAATGTATTACGTTGCTATGTTGGTAATTTTCTGTGTGTTGCTGTGTCAGCTAATGAGCATGCACTCTAACAAACCACCATGGCATTGAGGACAGTATCGAGATGATGGCAGATGAGTGAGCTGTGTTAATATTGATGCAGTTTTTTTTTTTCTTTTTTCAAATTGAAAATGAAAGTGAAGCGTATCAAGATTTCATGCACTCACAATCAATCTCAGCAAGCTCTGTGTCAGCGTGCTCCCAGCCCTGGCTGAGGCACGCAAGGCTGGGCCGGCAACAAATTCTCCTCAAACCTCTGCGCTCTACCCCATTCTTACGTGCCTCCCTCATGTGTCCCTCTGTAGCTGCTGTGGGAGTAGAGGGGATCGTTTTCGGGTATATATGGGAAACAGCACTCATCCCATCTGACGAGGTATATCGCTCACAAGGTGGGAACATTTGCAGAACGGCGTCTTGAAAATTCTTCACTAAGCAAACGGCTCTTATGTTCTTTAAGTACTGTACACAATAAAACACAAACACAGTGCAGTATTGTTACAGATGTGCAAGTGATAAATGATACTCAAATCGTCCGAGCACAAGCAGGGAGGTAGAAATAATCCTGTAATCGCTGTAAAGTTGTGTATATACACACACATGCTGCACATGTACACACACAAACAGACATACTGTACATGCACACATACATGATGCAACACACAAGCAAACCTGTATATTCACACCGAAAAGTAACAACAAGCATTCAAATACACAGTGGATTTACTATCAAAGCTGTCTGCAAATGTGTTTTCAGAAATGCTTTCATTTCATTAATATTCTTTTTATGTCTTTCACACAAACTGAGGAAAACAAGCTTATTGTACACATACATGCCACACACAGCTAAGAAGGTTGTAGATAGCGGACACACACAAAAACACACACACTTGAAGATACTACTACAGCATATTTGAGATAAGAAAGTTAAGTTACATATTTAGAAATGCATTGGATTTCTTTAGCCAAGTTGCTGTCTTTGTCGTATTGCTGTAAATTTGTTATTGTTTTCAGTCAATATTAAAGTGTTAAATGTTTTTTTTGTTAATGTTAACTTATGTGAAATGTAAAAGTACTAAAAGAGCTATTAGTGTCACATTTGTTTTTTTGCAGGTTTGATTGGTTTTAGAAAGTAATTTCAAAGTAAAATAATTAGTAATCTGATTACTTTCCCAATGGAGCAAGCTGTAAAGTAATTAGATTATGATGTTTAGAGAAATAATCAGTAATCAGTAGTGGATTGCTTTTTGAAAGTAATTTACCCAATGAGAGTCATTAATTCAAGACAAATTAAAACTTTTCTACTGCATATATATATATATATATATAATGACTTTAAATCATCATTGAGTGGATAAACCAGCTTCTTTTACTGACCTCATATGAATTCTCATATGAACGAGGCATAAAGTCATTGATAACACATTTTAATGTCACATTAGTTAAGGTTTTACTGTGCGTCCTCATATTGTGACAATATGTAAATGTAATTAATGTTAACAAATTATACATCTTTTCAAAGGTCTAAGGGTTCAACATTGATATCCGATCCCTGTTTCACGATAGCAATGCTCCAGAAACGGCAATTTAGTTATTTGTGCCAGGAGTACAAATTAAAACATGCAATATCAAAACGGGACTTCATACCTTTATGTAAACGCGATCACCAGATGAATCCAGTTCACCACACTTGGGTCAATTGTCCATGACAAGCATTCATTGAAAAACGTCCAATTGCACTTTTTGTCAATAAAAGTGATAAATCTGAGAAATATTGATATATTCTCCATTGTTTACATGAGGTCTCACCCTGAAAGAATTACCCTTCATCGTCGTTCTTCAACAAACTGTGCAAGATTTTCAAGAGTATTTTAGCTCTGTAGGTCTCTGTTTTGTGATGCTCCAAAAAGCACATAAAGGCAGTATAAAAGTAATCCATAAGACTCCAGTGGTTAAATCCATGTCTTCAGGAGTGATATGATAGGTGTGTCATTTTTTGCTAGTAAGCAGGGGGCCATATGCAGAGAAGAATGTGAATCACCAAAAACACAAGAAGATTGTGAAGGGGATCTGTTTCTCATCCACACCATTCACATCACTTCTGAAGATACTGATTTAACCACTAGAGTCTTATGGATTATTTTTATGCTGACTTGTGTTTGTTTGTTTAGCTATAAAATGTTGAGAAATTCTTCTAAATATCTTCATTTAAGTTCAGCAGAAGAAAGTCATACACATCTGGGGTTGCATGAGGGTGAGTGAGAATTGTAATTTTTGTGTGAACTCTCTCTTTAAGGGCTCTTGTCAGATCTGGATGCATTTGTCAATAAGAAGAGAGGTTTGGAATCAATTCTAGTAATTATTACAGTGAAAATGTCCAAGGACTTTTGATATAATGCTGAAATATAAGGTCTTTTGCTATTTTCTAGCTCTTAAAGTCCCGTGTGGATTCATATTTCAGTGTATTGACCGTTTTCAGTGTCGTACGTATTTAGATCATTAGTTCTGTACAGCAGTACTGCCACTCTCTAAATGCAGAGCACGCAGCCTACGTAGGGCACCAACTCCGATCACAGAACACTCGCTGTGTCTGAAACCACCCCCTATCCACTATATAGTGCGCTATTTCGAGTTTTCGCTATTTTGTAGGAGTGTCTGAAGTGTGAGCCACTCGTTCCCTACTTTTATTCACTCATTCTTACACACAATGCACTCTAATTTCAAGTGTACATTTTAAGTACACTCGATGACAGTTAATTTCCCACAATTCACCATAGGGAAGACGTATGAGCTGGGAGTTTACTGCTTCCTTCACTCCTGCAATGTTTTATATCATGCTGAATGTAGTAAATTACTTTGACAAATCATTACTGTATTAAAATAACATAACATATAGAGTGACATACAGATACATTTTAAATTGTACTATTTATTTGCTCAAATGTGTTTACTCTTTATATTAACACACAGTATATATTAAAAATGACAAACAGAATGAAGATTTATTGTGTTCATATATTATTTAATAAGAATAACAAATAAGGCCCAAGTATTTAAAAATTTCATATGTGACATTTCTGCACCAGCCCCAGAGCTCCAACAGTCGTGTCCGAATTCACTCATTTCATTCCCTTACTGCTGAGATATAGTTCACTAACTGCCATTATATATAGGAAATAGTGAATGAGTGAATGATTGCGGACACAGCCACTCATGACAATTGCCTCATGCACATCACATGTGCACGCCACGCGCACCTCGCTGTCCAAGCGCATAAATGCTGTTCACGCTCCAGTTGTTGGTCACGCGAATGGCAGTAATTTACACTTATCTTGGATGTTTACATGGATTTAATCCGCCTGAAGTAGCTGCGGACCCCCGTGAGGGCGCGGAGTAAATGCATAAATACTGCTTATGACATGCGGGACAAATCACACAGATATTTTGCTGAACTATTTAAAAATGTACACTTAAAAACCTATGTAATAAGAGCCCGGTTACAGAATCACCCTGAAAATGACCATCTCATTACACAGAAAATCCCATGTTAGAATTAGAGACAAAAGATACCTCTGCGTGCTGCCTGAAGTTGGAGCTGTGACTTTAAATCTTGAAATATCAGATTGTCTTGGTGTTAAATGAAGGCATTGCATGATGGAACTATTCTTTATTTCACTGTGTGGAGCAAAGAAAGTGCATCACTTTGAAGAGTTTGATGCTACTGCACTGAGTTGAGTGACCGTCTCATCACTCAAGCGGAAGCATCTCATCACGTGCAGCCGTGAACTTCCGCTTTCATAAAAGTCCCATTCAATAATCTCTCAATTATTGAATTAATTCAAATTAAACCCAGTAATGTAACGACAGTAACGCCACACATTGTAAAGAAGTAAAAGTAACAAAAATGAATTTACTTGAGTAAATTTACTGAGTAAATGACCCAGTTACTACCCACCTCTGCCTTCCAGCCCACTTGGGGTTCTTCTATTGTGAGTGTACAGCAGGGCACAGATGCTGTCAATAGACATTTTAAATTTAACCTGAAATATTCCATTGCAGGTTGTGGATTTAAAGGAGAGTTAAATGCAAAATTTGTTTGTTTGCTTTAGTCTGTGTGACGCAAAGTAGTGTCTTATCTGAGGCAACAGATTAAATAAATAAATGACAGTAAAGCATATGGAAAATGTGACTTTTTGGGTTCTGAAAGTGTGTTGTCGTCTAACTCGTTTTTTGCCTGTTTGTCTTTAATTCATTCCATCTCTTTCCAGACTTCCAGCTCAAAACCTCATGAAGAACCCTGTTACAAACAAGTCCTTGTATCCAAAACAAAACTCTGTTGACTATTCTAACTGATTAACCATAATGCCATGGTTCTCATACCGTCTGATTTTGGCACGAGGCTTTGAATTGGCTCTTTGAATAGGTTTTCCGTATTGAGGCAGTTTTTCTGCCCTCATTTTTCCATGATTTGTTCTGTTTTGGCTGACATTAATTCATACAATTTCATATTTATTCCACCTCTTTCTCACTGATGTTTGGCTGACAGCGAGTAGGCATGCTGCACCAGGATTGAAAGTTCCAGTGACCCTGTGATCTTTTACTCTTCTTAAAAGAGCCAGGTTGGGCGGTTTCCATAGTAATAAATGAGAAATATTGGATTTTTCAGCATTTTCTATCTCTCCCTTTGAGTCTCACAGTCTGTGCTGTGTCTCTATTGCCTTATCTCCATCTCTGCATGCTCTTTGCTGTCCAAATCCACTCCTATGAGAACTGCTATTTTGACACGTTACAAATTGCTGCTGTCAAGTAAACACAGACTTATCCCTTTTTCTCTCTCTCTTTCTGTTTCTCCATCTCTTGCACAAATTTTCTGTCTGTCTTTATCTGCTCTCTCTTGCGTCATATTATCAGGAGGAACGCAGACAAACAGACAAACAAACAGGATGAGACAAAAACAGACACGGCACGGAGGATCAAACCTGCAGGCAGACAAAGATTTGCCAGATAAAGTGGAGAAATGTTGAAAGATAGACACAGTAGAATTGACTAAAACAGTTGCATTTCTTTTGCAAGCTGGTGCAAAACCAAAGCAAAAACAGCTCTGGGCCTGCATTCAAATGCAAACGGGGACCAATTAAAAAAATTAGTGTTTTGGTAGCGTAAAGAGATCTCTGAAGAGATGTCCCTTCGGTTTTGTGGTTTTGATGCTGGCGTTGTTATCAGGACCTTTTCATTACTTTTTTTTTGCTGTGCCCTTCTTCCATCCAATGGACCATTTTAACTCTAGTGCTATGTTGAAGCCATGACACAGTGCTCCATCTCTTTGATTTGAACACTGTCCTTTCTAGTGAAATCACAATGTAATCAAATACATAACCGCTACTGTCTGTTGATCAAAAAATGCAATTTTAATATATTTGTAAAGGTTATCAGTCGAGCAAGATCCAAACTGACAACCTTACACACTTAAGAAATAATCCTGAGCCACTTCAGCTCATGTATAGAAGGCTAAGCTCCATAAAGGCCTCGATATACTTCCTACGAAATTGAAGAACGAATGGGTGTGACATCATTTAGAACAAAATCGGGTGTTTTTGTTCGTTTTGGTGGTTCGTATCAGCTTGCTGGGGTGAACTTTTAGGAAAAAATCTTACCGGCTGCAAAGCACCTTCTTACTGTCATTGGTTCATGTCATCGGTTGGTGACCTAGAGCCCTATCTATCGATCTATCGATCTATCTATCTATCTATCTAAAAATGTTTCCAATAAGAACACAATTTGCACTGTAGATAAATCCTTCGCTATAACAGAATTCTAATCTCGTTATTTATAATCCAACTGAAGCACTACAACAAAGAGAGATTAGCACCAGTATTGGAGCTAAAGAAGAGCAGTTGTAGTAAGTTGCATTATAGTTTGATGAATATTTCTCTGTGCAATTTGAATGTGAAGTAATAGAAGCACTCTCATTTTAGAGTAGATATTGTAAAATGCATATATCTATATGCAGAGATGGAGAGAGGTAGTAATGTGTATACATAATTAAGTATCTGTTTATCGACCTGCTTTCCTACCTGTCTTTATCTATCTAGGCTACTATTACCACATAATAAATTAATCAGAAATTCGGGCTGGAAGTGGATTTGGGTCAGTGCCACTAAGCTGACCTGTAAATGAGCACAGCAGGGCCTGCTTCACCTTTCACCTTTCACTGATCTCAAATCAGATTAACGTTATAGCCTTAAATTGAGGACTTCCTATCCCATCCACTTCTGTATTCTCTTTGTTGAGTTCCTCTGCAAGTGTACTCTAGTTGATTGCTGGATTGTTCTGGGTGGTTGCTAGGTAGTTGTTTACTAGTCTAAGTCAAAACAGCCCATCCCCAAGTCTCTGATAGATTGGTTTTATTCATAGTATGGGATGAGCTGCGCATCAAATGCTTGGTACTTTAGTACAAAATGTAGCACCCACATAGTGCCCTAAGTATGAGCAATAATAATAGTTATGCTTGTCTTTGCAAACATCTCTTACAAGGCACATCTAAAAATAAGGGAGTCCCTTATTTTTCAGATATTTGCGTAGGACCCCCTTTCCACACTTCGGCGTTTCTATGGTTACCCAGTATGTCTGTCAAAGAGACATAAATTGTAATGGAAGAGTAGCATGTCTGTATCTATGGTTACTACACCAGTCAGTCACCCTCTCACTATGAGCCTCCACACAGGGGTAGAATTGCCGGAAGAGCTCCGAGTAAAAAGTAGGGCAGGTGTAATTGGCTGTTTTGTAGTGGCTCCTTCTACAGGATCCGGCATGGTTTCAGATTCAGACAGGAGCCTTCTGGAAACCGTAATCAGCCATAAATTCTACAATACCTGTAACCATAAGGAATAATTATATACTGTATTACCTGGGGCCCAGTCTGTCATTTGACTCGATGTGCTTGGTACAATGAAAATGTACCAATTACATGGTTGATAGCGCTGTTTATTTGTATGTGCTGCCTGTGTTGTTTTAGTGCCCAGTTCTAAGGAAGTATGCAAATCATGTAACTGTGCAACATGCCCATAAAATTAGTTTGCTCTGTGCTAATTAACATGAAAACAAAAACAACAAAACCTTCGTTTGCCAATAGTTTTAAATAAAAACTTGATTCAAGTTTGTTTCTTTTGGCAAAAGTTTTTTTCCCTTCTTGTTTTAATCACAAGCATAACTATATTTTGTGACTATTCTCAAGTAAATGTAGATCAAGTCAGATCAAGTTTTGAAAAGTAGTGGTGCATTCCATTCAACTCAAAGTCGGATTTTACAACTTCCCTCTTGGAAAAGTGCAATGGAATCCATCTTGAAGTCAAAATTGCAATTTGTAAGCTTGTGCAGAAATTCTCAACTCCGATTTCGTCGAGATGCAGGGGCATGATGTCACACAAATATGTAGACACTCAGGAAGATATACAAAGTGATAAACATTCACTTTAATAAGTAATATCGATACAAAATTATATTAAAGCTTGTTTAACAAACACTTGCAGAAACAGGTGTATAAAACATTATAATCTCTTTTGATAATCAGACACCTGAAGCGCAAATGCAAGAACTGCATTGTTTATCAGTTGGGTTGCTAGGAGACATCTCTAATGAGTGTCAAACCCCTGCTAATCTAATGGGAGCTTTACAGTTCTGAATATTGGGGAATGGAATGCATTTTTGGTTGGAGATATCAAGTAGGAATATTCCTCATCCAACTTGAATGGAATGCAGCATAACTGTGTACCCTGATTACATTTTTTTTTTTATTGCAAGCAACATTTAAATCGGAAATATTATTAGACCCCCCCCCCCCCCCCCCCCCCCCCAGGTATTATAGACCTCCTCGTTAGATTCATATGAACATTTATGATTTTTGAATATCTGTTCGGGAGACGTTCATTTCACGAAGCAGTCATGCTGCAGTTAAAATTAGGCTTGCTAGAATATTAAATGTCGTTTCTGGCTTTGTGGACGTGTTTTTAAAATGTCAATTGGTATTATTATTAGTTAGCTGTAACAATGTATGATGCCCTAAGGCATAGGGTGTCTTATTCATTGTGAAACTGAGTTTTCATAATGGCATGAATCACACTGAAGGCCTTGACTTTAAATGCATGGCCCGCCACTGCGATTAATTAATCGAATTATATAAATATCTGCTGAGAAATCCCCTCAAATAACAATAATTCAATATATAATGATTAAGTAATTTTAAATAGTTACATTTAAATAATTATAAATAAAATATATGCATTATAAAAAAGAATAATTCAGAAAATTAGGTGAGTAAAGCATTAATAAGACAAAAAGTGTCTTTAGAATCCAATATATTGTTTATTTCCATATTATTGAACATAAGCCAATCATTGGCCACCAGGTCATAGCAATCCATTTTGCAATTGAATTAGTCAATCTGTCCGAGAAATCATTTTCTGTGGCTTTTCTAAGAACGCGTCTATGTACACCATCGGACGGACGCTTTTGGAGCATCTCACTTTGGCTGCTTTGCATCGTAAACACATAGTTTTTAGGTTGATGTGTCAAGTTACATCTTGAGATCCATCTTGCTTTCAGATTTGTGCTTTATCATGTTGTGTTTTAACATAAGAACGAGACTCATCTTGTGCTGTCTGCTGTGGGTAAGTGTGGTACACTAATTTGATTTGTCAAACAATGTTACAGTGCTGATATTTAGAGGGCTTTCACACTTGCTGTTTAGTCCAAAAATGAGCATGGTTCGCATTAAAAAAATTGTAATATGAAAGCTTTTTTGTTGACCGTGGTACCACACCTTAGATTACCTGTAGGAAGTTATCTGAATTTGGCTGCAGTGGAACTTTGGCACAGTTTGCATAAGTGAGATTAGCAAACTGTTCTCGGGTCTGCACTTGTTTAGGAAAGTAAAATAACTTGCGGATGTGTTTTATTATTTAAGCATGACGACATCATCAGATGCACAAAAACAAACACAAAAATTTCACCATGAGTGGCCGGGGAGTATGAGCAGCTCTGCAAATACATTGCCCGCTGCCAGCTGTCTCCTCAAAAAAGACCATTTGCGAGCCTCCGATTTTTGTTTGCCTTCTCCTGGACATGAATATCTGCTGAATTGTGGACTGCGACCCACAGAGGCACAAGTGTTCATCCTGGTGTGCATAATTACACCAAATTCATAACCCACCCCACCCCCACAAATATAGGGACCCTCATTGTGTTCTCCATCATGAGCATGTTTGTGATGATGCAAGTTGATAAAGCACCTGGGTTCAACAGAATCTAAGAGTCTGCAGGGGGCACCAAGAAACATTGCACTCGGATTTGAACAGCAGCAAACCTGCCCAGTATGAAAACCACCATAGTATAACAGCACAGTTACTCAATATTAACTTTTTTTTTGTTTAGAGAACCATTGTATAAAAGCAACATCACACTCACAACCAGGTATTAAAAACAAAATGTTATCATTTCAGTTCGTTCTGAGCAAAAACCGTAAGTTTTTTTTTTTTTTTTTTTTTTTTTTCGGTTCGAAAATTCCGCAGCCTCCTTTCCAAGTTACAGGTTAGAACAATGTTGCAAGATCTTGCAAGAGAAACAAGCAACCTGGGCCTCATTTCCCAATAACAATTGATCTTGGCGGTTAAAAGCTTTTTCTTCAAGCGATTTTACGAACTTTTTAATTTTTACATGCGCTTCCCAAAACTGCACTTAACATGAATTTGCGAGGTCACGCTTTGATTGCTACTTAGGAGAGACGCTGTCCATAAACGTGAAGTGCTGAAATGTGACGTATAGTGTTGTTTGTCATTGTAACTTCATTATATATGTGCGAAACTTTAAAAACGTTTGTAATTGAGCTTGCTGGAAACATTTACAAATATTTTCGTAAATGTACAACTTAATTCACCACATAATTGCATTTTGTTTTGTGCAAAACGATATATTTCTTTTACGCAATCATCAGATGTGCATTTTAATATTTTGTTTTCAAAATTTGCTCTCTGGGTCTAGATTGAAGCTTCCAGGATCAGTGAAGACAGTGGAGACCCTGTGTTTGGTCCTACTAATGACAACAAGCATTAATTGAATATAACGTTATTGTGGAGTGCAAAATAAGGAGACGCATGGAAGCTGAGCTTTTGGGACATTCACCAATCAAGATTTGCTCTTTACTCCCAAAAGTGATAACGGTAACAGCAATGCTACACAACATGTGCAGTACTACACAATGCATGGTGTGGCTGAGAGTGTGTCAGAGAGGAAGAAAAGATGAGGAGCCAATATACTGTATGGACGATTTTCATGCATAGCTGCAGGTTATTGACTTTTTTTCTCTGATTGCAATTTTTACAATTCTTTGCAACAATCATGCCACAACTGTGTTGTTACCAACTATCCACAAATAACTTTATTTGTTTTCTTATTAATTTATCTGTTCATCCAATATTGATTTAACCATTTTCTGCATTTATTATTGTTGTTGTTATTATTATTATTATTATTATTATTTGTCTTGTCGGTTAAATATAATAATAAAAGGAAACAAAGTGTTGCTATAGGTATTTCAATTGTATTGGGTGTAATTTCGCGATTGTCCTGCAGGTGTCTGCATATGTCGCTGTACTTACGATGCTCTTAACGCTGTACGATTACTCCAGAGCACTCCCTGATCTCCGAACATTTTCAAGACGAAGAAATTACGATGCTTTTGGGAAATGGGGTGCAAAACTAAGATGAATCATATATATATATATATATATATATATATATATATATATATATATATATATATATATATATATATATATATATATATATATATATATATATATATATTAGATAGATATAGATAGATAGATTCTATGATCTGCTTAGGCTTAAGATGCTTTTGGGAAATGAGGCCCTGGTCTGGAAAAACAAGCCCAATAAAGATCTGCTTCTTAGTCAAAACCCGGCAGCATCAAATCTGTAATGCATCATATCTAACAATAATTCAGTAAAGACATGGAAACAAACAGAAATAAACATTTTACTAAATTTCCTTGTATCTGAATTAACTGTGCATATACAGTATACTGTATGCAGTAATTATACATAGTTGTTTAATGGTGTTCATTCACAGAAGGTGACATCCACAATGGGCACTTAAGCAAAGAAATGTGTGATGCAGCAGTTTCCTTCAGGATAGAAGCACATATTTAATTTTTTTGGGGCAATATGAAGTGGTAGTAAAATTTTACTGTGATAAACCCTTTAGCCTTTGGTTTCATGAAAAAATTGTTGGAACGGAATTAACTGGTTATAACCAATTACCAGCATTTTAAAATGACGTTTTCATTCCGGAACAGTTGAAAATCCCTATGTTCCTGTTTTTGGTTATGCACAATCACTTTCTCTTTCTCAGCCCTTCTCTCTCCTTCCCTCTTTCCGTCTGTCCGTCTGTCCGTCCATCCGTCTTTGCATCCACGTTTGGCCACGTGACCCCCTCCTCCTCTCAGATCCACATCTGTCCCTCACTTCTGTTTGAAAATGGTTTGTCACACTTAAGTCATGTGTCTTCAATCCTTGAGTGAGTCTGTGCGCTCTCCTGTCATCCATCTCTCTTTCTGTCGCACTTTCTCTTGTCACTTCGTTCCCACTTGCCATGCCCACGTGTCTGTTTCACTGCATCCTCTTTGATGTGTCTTTCCTTCCTCCTCCTCTTCCTGTTTCCTTGTGTCATTGAGCTGTCTCCCACCTGTCCATCCATCTCTCTCTCTCTCTCTCTCTCTCTCTCTCTCTCTCTCTCTCTGTCTTGTTCTGATTTTCTTTCACTTTCCTTCTCATTTTCACACACTCCCACCATTCCCTTCATCCTTAGCCTCATTCATTTTTTTTTTTCACTGAGTCACTGTCCTTATGGCCTCTTACTTAACATTATCTGAGAAATTATCCTCACAATCCTACCCATCGTCTGGTTAGTTGTATACAAATTAATGTCTATTGACAGCCTCTGTGGTATGCCGTCGATTACCATGATAAAATAATTTGTTCCTCAGGGGCCAAGACAGTTGCACCAATTTTGCATGCAGTATTTTAGCACAAAATCCTGCATCTTATTCACTATCTCACTCAGTTTAACCCATTTTGAGTAGGCTATTTAACCCTTTGGGACATTTTTGACCCCTTTAAAAATTAAAAGTGGTGAGAAAAATTATTTGATCTTGTATTTGTTTTCTTGGCAAAAATACATAAGTTTGTATGACATTTTTATGATACTATTATAATCAAAAGGGAGGTGTGCTGTGTATCAACTGCACTCTTCCGGGTCTTTTTTGACCTGAACAAAATAATTGTTAGGAATTTTGTCACAAAACAGAATGGTTCAATTCAATCTTAGTCATTATTTTCAGCACACAAACACCTCGTAAGTATATTAGGTTTATTAGATTGGGCCTTATTCATAAAACTTGGCACAATTTGCATGGCTCAATTGGCGGAGTGGTGCTTTACATTTCCATTAAAGTATGTCTGATCAAGGTAGTCTGCTCCATACATTTACACTGAGAACTGACCCGCAAGATGACCAGTTGAACTGTGCACAGTGCATTCAGCACAAATTTAGCAGGCATCGTTACCTGATTTATATAATCCCTTTAGCGAATTGGGTGCTGAAACAACAAAGGCAAAGCATGCAAATAAATGGTGCTTTTCTACGTAAAATTCCCACTCAGTTTGTAAAAACAAATAAGAAACATGTTCTGCTTTTTAACCTGAAGGGATTTTTCTGAAAACTGATTGGATTCGGAGCAGATTGGATCAGAGGAGCAAAGCGCTTTATGGGACGTTTAAAAAAGAAAAGACGTTTCTACTCTTTGAATGGTGGAATTTTATTGTCATCAAAGCTCAACAAGCAAAATATCACCCACAAGTGCAACACTGTCATGAAATGCGAACACCAGCAGTAGTGGTGTGGCCTAATCCGGTCAGCAGCATCCAAAAAGTCAGTCAAACATTTGTGGATACGTGAGAAAAAACAATTATAGAAATTGTGTTTTTATCAATGTATTAAATTCAATGGAAGTCTGTACTATTTATATAAAAGTTATAAAAAGTATAGAGGTGCAAGCACAATAAAAGTATAGAAAAGTCATTTTAATGTATTATTTTTATTTTATGTAAGTGCTGTCATAACAAGATGACGGGGCTTTTCTGTTATCTTTCCATAATTTTTCTTCTTCATGAAACATTTTTCTGCATAATCCTCCAGATTTCCTTGTAGAAAGCGAAAGTAACAGGGTTAACTGTTTTTTTTTTGGGGTCAGAATTGAATATACCTTGAGCCTTTGTAGCTCACCGAGTATTGACGCTGACTACCACCACTACCATTACGAGTTTGAATCCAGGGCCTGCTGAGTGACCCCAGCAAAGTCTCCTAAGCAACCAAATTGGCCCGGTTGCTTCTCGCTCACGTTGGGGCACGTGGTGAGTACGTGTTTGCTGCGGAGAATAATGTGGGCCTCCACATGCGCTTCATTTCCGCGGTAACGGGCACAACAAGCCACGTGATAAGATGCGCTGATTGACGGTCTCAGGCGTGGAGGCAACTGAGATTCGTCCTCCGCCACTCAGATTGAGGCGAGTCACTACGCCACCATGAGGACTTGGTGCGCATTGGGAATTGGGCATTCCAAATTAGGGAGAAAAGGGGAGAAATTTTTTTTTTTAGAAATGAAAAACATTTTAATATACCTTTTAAACAGTGTTTAAGTACAGAGCAATAAACCTTTATGCTTGATACACTGTAGATATCCAAAACTCTGTTTATTAAAAAGGAAGAAAAATTTATATATATTATCTTGATTGTTCCCTGCTTTTGCCCCAGCTCTGCACTTTTCCCCTCTCCTCCTCCTCCAGCCACCCTGTGACTGGGTCTGAATCCTTATTAATGTCAATTGGACTGTGCAGCCCACTGTACTAAAGTGAGCCTGGAGCATCGGCAAAGAGTAGGTCAACATTTGTTCTTGGAGGTTATATGAGAGCACATATTCTTTGTCTAGAGGTGTGCATAAATGTGTAGCAACTAGCAAGCAAACATAGTAACACACACACACAAAGCTGGAGCGTTCATTTGTGTACATTCTTTGTGTGTCCAGAATTCAGTTTTGAATTGTGGGAGGCTGTACATGTTTGCGTGTATACACGCGATAACCATCGGAGCATAACAATGCAAATACTGTTGCGTTGTGACATTACATCAAATTTGCCTTTGATAACGTTGTCTGAATACAACATCAGTGTTAAAGCAACACAGTACATGGTGCCAGTTGTCAAACTGAACATTAGCATCAGCCCTTAAATGTAATGATGTCACTGTAGCAGTGCCATCTGAACCCTCATGATCCTCTGTTTGGCTCAAGAATCTTTAAAAGTTCTTTCTTGTGTCCTTTCAAAGGGAAGTTCAGTGTCATGAATAAAATGTTTTTCTTGTTTATGTGCTTCTCAGAAAGCAATTTTATAGGCTGCTTACAGTTCACTTAATGCTGGTTCAGTCTTCCGGGAGCTTTAACGTTCAGTTGAGTGCTTTTCCCTAAGGGTACAATGGTGAGAGAGGATATCTAATTCTCCAGTTAATTCATCACCTTACTTGTAATTTGAAAATCTTGACATCTGCCCTAGCTGTCCTTGGCATGTTCATTAGTTCATAGCAATGTCCCAACAAGTAATTCTTCTCTAAACTGGATCTTTTCAATTAAATGGATGATCCAGTTCACAAAGCTGGTCTTAATGATTCCTTCACAATTTTTCGTTCAAATTTCTTCTTTCTTGGGTGAACTTTTCACAATGTCAAAAAGACCTTATCACTTCTTTTCTTTTCTACTGCACTCTAGATCATCATCTTTTCTATTTCATGTCATTCACCTCATTATGTCAGTCTGCCTCAAATCAATCATTCCCATCTTCCATTTTCTGTTCTTTAACTCCAGTTCTGTTCAGGACCTTCTTTTAAATAAGCCACTGTTTTTTCAGACTTGTTTCATACCTCATTGGCAATTGGGATTTTTCCAAACAGTATGCAGCAACATTATGCTGCCTTTTTGATTTTGGTAAAAATTAGGGTTTGGCTGCAAGAAACTCCTTAACTTAAGAAGACACCTATTGACCATAGCCTTGCAATTATAACTAAGGGTTTCTTGAACTTAAAGGGATAGTTTTCCCAAAAATGAAAATTCTGTCATTTACTCACCCTCATGCCATGCAAGATGTTTATAACTGTATTTCTTTTGCAGAAGACAAGCAGATGTTTTTAGAAGAATATCTCAGCTCTGTAGGTCCATACTATGCAAGTGAATGGTAACTAGAAATGTAAAGGTCTAAAAAGTATATAAAGGCAGCATGAGAGTAATCCAAATGACTCTAGTGGTTAAATCCATATCTTCTGAAGTGATATGATAATTGTGGGTGAGAAACGGATAAATATTTAAGTACTTTCATTCTTCATACAAATCGTCACCTACTAGGCAAGGAGGAGAATTTATAGTTAAATAGGACTATAAATATTGATTTGTTTCTCACCCACACCTATAATTTAGCTTCTGAAGACATGGATTTAACAACTGGAGTCATATGGATTATTTTTATGCTGTCTTTGTGTATTCTGGACTTAAAAAATCTGACCACCATTCACTTGCCTTAAAGATCTGAGATATTTTTCTAAAAATTTTCATTTGTGTTAAGCAAGAAAGTCCTACACATCTGGGATGTCATGAGGGTGAGTAAATGAAGAGAGGATATTCATTTTTGAGTGAACTGTCCCTATAAGGGGTTTCGTGCAAACAGACGAGGTGCCTTAGAAGGAAGCATAATCTTGAGCCTACAAGATTGACTATCAATTTGTTATCTTAATAATATTCTAACTTCAGATTCTAATGGAATCAACTGTAAGCATTAGTTTAGTCTAGAACATCATGCCCATTCAAACTGAACATGTGTCCCCTCCGATTTTTTGTGTCTAGCAGATTTTGCATTGCCAAAAACTGCCAAAAAAAAATAAAAAAAAAAAAATAAAGTTACACGATTATTGAAATGGTAGTGTTTGACCAAATAAATCACTGTAGCAGAATTCACCTGTTCACATGTCTAAATTTGGCCAGTCCAATCAAGTTACACCTTCCATTGTCATCTGCCCTTCCTTGTATCACCCAAAACTTGACTTTTTTTTTCTCACAGTGTAACACAAAAGGAGATGATCAAATGTCAAAGTTGCTCTTTTCCATACAACAGTGATGAAATAATAATAGTATATTAGATATAATATTACAAAATATATAATAAAAATATACAAAATGTATACCTGAAGCGATTTCAGATCAGTTCTTCACAATGTTCCACTTTAGTTCAGTTGTGTTCCTTTGGAAGGCAAATATAGACAGTAGAGACACTTCAGTCATTGCTGGTAACAAGCTTTTTTCCCAATTATCCTGTTGGGTTTGCTTCCTGATCTCTTCCAACCCTTTCTCACCAATTTCACACCCTGACAGAGAACCTTAATTTCTTTGTGTGTCAGTCAGCCGACTTTCACACCTGAGCAGCAGTTCAAGGCTGGCTTGATGAGTCTTATAGAGATCGCCATCATGGGACTATTTTAAGGAGTATGTAACGGCTTGTTTTAATACCACCTCCCCCATAGTTTTATACTTTCATCCAATCACACAAGAATTATTGCTGAAAGAATAAGTGTGTGGGATAATTTGAGTGTGAAATGGATATACAGTGATATTTTGTGGGGTGGCCCTGAACTGCAGCAGTTGCATATTGATTTTCAGAACGGCACATAGCACATGCCATCTACATAGGCTTAATGTAGGTTATTCTTTCAGCAGGAGGGACTTTATTAGCAGTTGATCGGCATTTGGATCAGAATAAATTTGCTCTTTGTATTTCGTTTAGGCCGACCAGAGCATCTGTGCACCCATGTGATGTGGCTCCCATTACCATAGTAACCATTTTCCAGCATCACTGATGAAAGCATGACTCCTGCAGACGCCTCTGTAGGTCCTCATTACCTCACCAAGTGTGTCTGCCACCAACAGGGAGAGTGTGAGTGAAGCATGTCTATGTGCGTAAGAGAAAACGAGGTGAAAAGAGAAAAAGACAGATTGAGAATATTTATTGCAAAGAGGAGAGCTTAGAGACAGGGAGGGGGATTTGGTTGTGAAGCAAGTGCTGAGTCCACTTGTGAAAAATGAAAAGTTTAAAGAATTAACATTTCTGCATTTCTCAGTATTTTTAATGTTCCCCCTTTAATTAAATGACAGCATGCACTCGAACTTACATGGACTCCACAAGTTTGTGCAAAGCCCAGCATGATTTGTGGTATGTTCCAAAGAGCATCTTGTGTTGTGCATCGGTTAACCCTGAAAAGGAAACAAACTTTTAAGCGATGAGTGAGTTGTTTTTTTTTCTCACAATTTTTACAAATATTGAAAAGGGTTGTACCTGCAAAAACTGAGGATGTGTGACTTTGACTATACACTTTTTGTCATAACTCCCACTTTCATCTAAAAAGAACAAGGCAGAATTTTTTTTGAAAGGGTAGCTGACCTCGAGGCAAGTGGTCCTATCTTTGAAAATCCACGAAACTAAATGTAATATTTTAAGCTTAGGAAAATAGCAATTATTTGATTTTCAGAGGTAGTCTTGCCCTTCTCAGGGTTAATATGGCCATTGAGCCCGTTTACATGCACACCACAAAAATCAGCTTATTTAAAAAATCGGACAAAGCAAGAATTCCTTGTTTACATGATATTTGAAATAATCTTGTTGTTTTCAGTTTTTGGCATCAAACCTTGAAGAGGCTTTCAAACAACACGTGTGCACATTGGATAAGCAGGTGTTACAGTTTAATTGGTTTTCCTGTTAAATGTGACATACTTCCATATTACTCCATATGTGAAAGCCCGGCCATAGATTCGTCTGATGTACATTACAGCAACAAAATAAGTAAATACATACAAAGCTGCATCTCACGGGCTCCGATCACCCTAATCAGAGTGACTGCGGTGTTGAGCTGCTCGATGGTGACAGAATAACGTGGCATATTGGTATTCAAATCATGTTTCTGTGTACGATGTGACCTGTGAACTAGTGCACATAATCAAGGCAATGTGCCCATGTTAACTTGTGCCTAATATTCACAAGCTGATTATCTCACCTTATTATAACATTTAATGAAATTTAGTTAACCAGTAATTGAGTGAATAATCCAAGCCTTTTCATGCATTTTTAATATTTGCCTTTATGAGGATAAGGGTATGTTGGCAGGTAATTTAATTATTAATTTCATACATAAAATGACCTGTCAAATCTCTGTCTGAAATGTCTGGCATGTCCAAAATTACAACAGACATACTTTGTAGGCTATTATGTCAAATTGGGTGTAGCATTTTAATGAGAAAACAACGTTTAGATTTCATTCAGTGTTTTAATCAGATTAGACCAGTGGTGTAGTAGTGTCTGAAGAGGTGGGTATACTATGAATTTATGAAAGATATGTAAAATTATGTATTTAAATGAATAGGTGTCATTTAATGTTCATTTTATTATGCTACTATGAAAATTGTTAATACTGTATTATTACTCTAACTAATAAACTAATTCATAATATGCAATAAACTTTTAAGCATTTTAGATAATATGAGTGTAGTGTTGTTCACCATATATTGCCTACATCCATAAATTGGCTCAATAATTCTATTTTCTCCTCTCCAACAAGAGCTGATGTGTGGTGAGCTTATTGGCGCACTATGGCTGCCATTTTGTCATCCAGGGGGGTGCTGCACACTGGTGGTAGTTGAGGAGGGTCCCCTGTTCACTGTGTCAAGTGCTTTGAGTGTAGTGTAAGAAAAGAATTATGAATGTAACGATCATTCATACATTAGAATTAAAGGTTATTTGTTTTATTTGTGTACTATTAAGTACATTTCTGTGTATAGTGAAATAGTTTTCCTAATTAGAAATATACATTGAAATGATAGAAAAAGGCTCCACCGACAGCAGTAAAAGGCAAAAATATAAAAGAAAAGGGCATCAAAAACTGTTTTAGGCCCTGGCACAAAATGACCAGCTAACATAATTTCACAAATCATATCAGCAGCACCTGGGAAAGGGTGAACGAGTACTAGTCAGGTGAAATCACTATTATCCTGATTGGATTATAAGAGCAGATTGCTATAAAAGGAGGGAAGAAGTATTTCCAATTATTGTGTTCTTGTTAGCAATGGTTACCTCACAGTGCAGCCATCATCACTTTGCATCAAAATGGCCTCACATGCAAGGAAATTGCTGCAAAGAATATTGCACTTGAAAGAACCATTTACCGGATCATCAAGAACTTCAAGTTGAGAGGTTCAACTGCAGTGAAGAAGGCTTCAGGACGTCCCAGATTGTCCAGCAAGTGCCAGGACCGTCTCCTCCTGAGGAGTCAGCTACGGAATCGTGTCACCACCAGTGCAGAGCTTGCTCAATATTGGCAGCAGGTTGGTGTGAGTGCATCTACATGCACAGTGAGGCGAAGACTTCTGGACAGTGGCCTGGTGTTGAGAAGGGGAGCAAAGAAGCCACTTCTCTCCAAGAAAAACATCAATGACAGACTGAAATTCAGCAGGAAGTACAAGGATTGGACAGCAGAAGACTGGTGCAAAGATATTTTCTCTGATGAAGCCCCCTTCCGACTATTTGGCACACCTGGAAATTCAATATTCCGGAGAAGAAAAGGTGAATGCTACCATGAGTTCTGTGTCATTCCAACAGTGAAGCATCCTGAGACCATCCATGTCTGGGTTTTCTTTTCATCCAAGGGAGTGGGCTCTCTCACAAATTTGCCCAAAAACACTGCCATGAAAAAAGAATGGTATCAAAACATCCTGCAAGAGCAACTTCTCCCAATGATCCAGGAGCAATTTGGTGATGATCCGTGCTTTTTCCAGCATGATGGTGCACCATGTCACAAGGCCGATAATGAAGTGGCTCGGTGATCATTACATTTAAATTTTGGATCCGTGGCCAGTCAACTCCCCGGATCTTAATCCCATAGAGAACCTGTAGTCAATCCTCAAAAGGTGAGTGGACAAGCAGAAGCCCACAAATTTTGTTCAACTCCGAGCACTAATAAGGCAAGAGAATGGATTGCCATCAGTCAGGATTTGGCCCAGAAGCTGATATCCAGCATGCCAGAGCAAATTGCAGAGGTTATGAAGAACAAAGGTCAACACTGTAAATATTGAGTCTTTGCATATAATGAATGTTTTTGCCAATAAAAGCCTTTAAAACTTATGAAACGCTTATCATTGTTTTCCAGTATATCATAGAAACATGTGAAAAGATCATCTACAAATACTGAAGCAGCAAGCTTTGCAAAACACAAAATTTATGTCACTGCCAATACTTTTGGCCATGGCTTGTACACAATTCACAATTCATCATGTTTGTAGATTGAAAAAGTTCTGGGTCAAAAGACTTCTCATTGTTCTGGTGGCCATATGTATCATCACTTATTTCAGGTGGGCATACGCAAAGTCCTAAAAAAGATGGGAGGACATACGGCATATGCCTGTATATGCCCTAGACTACACTACTGGATGAGATGATCAGCTTGTGAACATGAGGCACACGTTAAAGGGAAAGTTCACCCAAAAATGAAAATTCTATCATCATTTACTTACCTTTATGCCATCCTAGATATGTATGAATTTCTTTTCATCTGCTGAACACAAATTAAGATTTTTAGAAGAATTTCTCAGCTCTTTTGGTCCATACCATGTAAGTGAATGGGTGCCACAAATTTGAAGCACCAAAAATCACATACATCAGCATGAAAGTGAAAATGAAAATTCTGTCATTTACTCACCCTCATGCCATGCAAGATGTTTATAACTTTATTTCTTCTGCAGAAGACAAGCAGAAGTTTTTAGAAGAATATCTCAGCTCTGTAGGTCCATACTATGCAAGTGAATGGTAACTAGAAATGTAAAGGTCTAAAAAGTATATAAAGGCAGCATGAGAGTAATCCAAATGACTCTAGTGGTTAAATCCATATCTTCTGAAGTGATATAAGTGTGGGTGAAAAACGGATAAATATTTAAGTACTTTCATTCTTCATACAAATCGTCACCTACTAGGCAAGGAGGAGAATTTATAGTTAAACAGGACTATAAATATTGATTTGTTTCTCACCCACACCTATAATTCTCACCCATATTCTCATACTCATATCACTTCTAAAAATATGGATTAAAATATTGAAGTCGTATGGATTACTTTTATGATCCCTTTATGTGATTTTTTTTTTTTTTTGTTTTTGTTTTTTTTTTTTTTTTTGTTTTTTTTTGTTTTTTTGGAGCGTCATCATTTTGGCACCCTTTCATTTGCATTGTATAGACCTACAGAGCTGAGATATTCTTCTAACGATCATAATTTGTGTTCTGCAGAAGAAAGAAAGTCATACACATCTGGGATGGCATTAGGGTGAGCAAATGAGAGAATTTTCATTTTTGGGTAAACCATCCCCTATGGTCTTGATAAAGCGCACTAATTCACACTGAAACAGAAGCATGAATTGAATGCCAAGATGCCACATTATTCTGTCACCATTGAATAGCTCAATACCATAATGACCTCTGGCGTCACTCTAATCATATTATTAATGAATGAGATTAGATCCCATGAGATGCAACTTTATTTTTTTTATATTTATTTAGTTAGCTGACATAGCATAGTGCCAGGTGTTCACATCTGGAGTAACACTGAAGTCACCATTTAACATGAAAACCAGTTAAACTGTAACACTGACGCCTGTTAAGGTGCTTACATGCAGCGCTAAATTGCCATTATGGGAAAGATTTACATGTGTCAATTTGGTTTATTCTTATGCCGTATAAACGTTTACATGACCGCACACGTTGTCAGCTTAATCATAATCGGTGTAAGAACATGCATCTAGAGACACACTTATTTTCACAAATTTGCTGATTTGAGTGCATAGAAATAGTGCAGACCATTTCTTTGTGATACATTTTTTAAAATCCTTTTAATGTTTAAATGACATTTTGAGACTATTGAATGGCATCATTCCTCAGTTAATAAATTGTTTTCTTCTTCTGTCTTGATTATTTCTCTTTAGACTGTGTACATTTTGTTCCTCTGCAATTACTTGGCTGTCAATCATCTGTTCTTATTTAGCTCCACTGATAGTGCCCTGATGGTCCGTATAAAACAGACGTGTCTTTGCCTGGAAAGTATATTTGAACTTGACAGGAACAGGAAGGCGGAGGAAGCAAAGCATTCCTTTCCTCTCCCCCGGTTCTTCTTTAATCATTTCTGTCAAATGACCTCTTAAATAGCCTCAGCCAGGACACAAAACATCCATGGACCATTCATATACCATCAGATGTATATGGATACAAAAATGACAATAGCTTTTTTCTTGAAAAAGAAAGCTCCCATCTGATTGGCTGACTTTATGTAATTTCTGGGAGTCAGTGTGCACAGGTTTTATCAGCCTGTTGGAGAGCAAACTCATGTTTACAAGTTCCTAGGGAATCAGAGCTTCAAAGGAAGAACTTATATATTTTGTCATTATATTTTGCAAAGTTTGCAAGGTTCATGGCACAGAACCTGGAAAGCCATTCATTTGTTTTGTTTGAGACATTCAGACACAGTAAGAAGTAAATTAATCATTGTTAAGCACTACATTATATTCTGCTTTGTTTTAAGAATTACATTAAATTTTAGATTGACCCGCCCTTAAACTTCCCATCTAAAATCTAACTTGGTCGCTTTACTTGTGAGCCAGAGGGTCTTTTCCTGTATAAGGGGGTGGATGTTGGCCAGAATAAGGTTCAGTGTGGACTGGACTTTATGCTGATAGTCAAAAGTCTAGATTTGTGAGATTCTATAATAGCCTTAAAGGGATAGTTCATCCCAAAATTTAAATTCTCTCATTTACTCACCATCATGCCATCGCATATGTGTATGACTTTCTTTCTTCTGCAGAACTGCAAATTATGATGGCCCCGATCTATTCTGGCCAAATATCTGAGATCATCCGATCAAGGTCTTGTGTCATGTGAGACAAGGAGTAAAGGAAGACTTTTTTGGAAGAACCACAGGATTTTCTTGTTCCCAGACTTTGCTAAATCAACAAGCGAGAAACGTGATCAATTTAAGGAATGCAAGAAACTTTTACATCAATGGAAGTTCGCTTTTGCACTGATATTCCCAGCCAAATTGAGAATAGATGCTAAGGATGGCCGTAAAACATTCACATGTCCACAGCAAGTGATGTCCTTCATAAAGTCAATAGAGTAAGTTATCATATGATACTCACATTGCAGCGTTGGACCGGCTCACTGAAGAGTCGCTTGACTGTTTGGGGAAACCGAGTGCTTTTTTTTTTGTGCTGGTTCTGCCTAGTGGCTGGAGTTTATTTTGTAGAGTAGCGCACCTTCAGGACAGCTCTATGATTGAATCCTACATGCTCTTGTACTTATTCTTCCTTTTGGCTGGAGTTTGTTTTGTGGAGTATTTTTTGCAAAGACATTGGCGTGATTTAAGTAATTTGTTTGCACTCATGTGTCAGCCGAGTGGACTAGCTCACTGAACATTTGCTTGATTGTTTTAAGAATCTGCATGCTTTTTTAAGCTGGTTCCACCTAGTGGCTGGAGATTTTTTGTAGAGTAACACACCTTCAGGACAGTTTCATGGAAGAATCTACATGCTCTGTGTTTATTCCGCCTTTTGGCTAGTTTGTTTTATAGATGATCTTTTGCCTTGTCTCAAAAATTTGTATGGAAACACTGGACTTCAATAATCCGATGGTAGAGTTGTTGCAGGGGTTCTCGTAGGCGTACATGGACTGTTTGTGTTTGGAGGGATGGGTGCCAGTTGGCGTTGTCATGCGTTGTGTTAATGTACACGTTTATATTTTTTATATTTGTTTGGTTCTAGGGAATGTTCAGGTTCTAATAATTGCACTAATGTTGGAATGTGGTCTTTATAATCTTGTTTTTGACAAGTCTATTTGTCTTTTCACAGTCTATTTTTTTTTTTTATGTCAAAATGTTAAAATGAGTGGATTGCCTCTCTCCACATGGAATGTGAATGGGTTGGGGCACCCCATAAAAAGAAGGAAAGGTTATTTCTCTTAAGCGTAAGAAATATGATATAGTGTTTCTTCAAGAAACGTACCTTTCTCCGCAGAAAGCTGAAAAATTTGGAAAGTTATGCGGTGGGCATTTGTCAGGGAAGTCATTACGCTGACAAGTAAACATCTACAATTCAAATATCTCAAACAGATTAAAGATAAGTTAGGAAGAGTCATTATTGTTTTAGCTGTAATTCAGGGACAAAGTCTTATTTTGGCTAATATTTATGCACCTAACGTTGATGATCAGTGCTTTTTTTTTATAGATCTCGAAGGGATGTTGCAAGCCGCTGGCGCCCCTCATGATATAATGTTGGGAGGATGCTTAAATCTTTTGGACTCAGTCCTTGATCATAGTGAAGAAAAAGTGTGCAAGCCCCCTAGAGCAACATTGATGCATAAGCTTTTGTATAATGCAGATGATATTTTATTATTTGTCTCTGACCCTACTAGATCTATGCCTTGCCTCCACAGAATTATTAATTAATTTTTCAAGTTCTCAGGATACAGAGTGAATTGATCTAAATCCGAAGCTTAACTATGACAGCGTACTGCACAGTAATGGCTTTTCAGCCGGGCACCTTCCAGTGGCCCAAACAGGGCATTAAGTATTTGGGTGATTTATTCACAGCAAATTTGTGTGTTTTAGTTAGTTAATTTTGACCCTTTAATAAGTTTTTTGTGCGATGTGAACAGGTGGGCTTTATTACATTTATCTGTGACTGGGAAGTTAATGTTATTAAAATGAATTGTATTCCAAAATTTCTTCTACTTTCTACAATCTCTCCCTATTGATGTCCTGCTCTCTAATTTCAATGGCCTCACTGTTTCAATTAATCCAGCTATCCAGTCGCTAAACACTTCCACAATAAACTCCACGAAGGTGCAATTTATGTAGTTTAATCATGAAAAGTGTGAAACTACAAAGAAGAGAAAATACACAAGCATGAATTTCACAAATTAGATAAATCATCAAAATAGGCACACTCAAACACACAAGACAGATAACCAACAACAACACAGTTGTAAACAGCATTAATACTTTGTAAACTTGAGTAGAAAAAAGTAACAAACATACTGATTTAAATGCTACATTACATAGCACAACAATAAAAATACACATAGTGCTCACAAAACAAAATCAAACAGTCACTTACAGATATTGCATTGCAAAGGGCTTTGATAGTCAAGATAGTCTGCGACCACATGGAGCACCTTGCACAACAAGCACAAAAGAAACATGGCCTACTTCCTCTTTTAAACAGGAAGCCATGAGAAAACTAAGGAAAACTCAAATAAGTATCAAAATAAAAGTCCTTGTTTAAACCAACATTTAAAGTCCAGCACACAATTTGATAGCATATCAAAGCCTTTCATTTGGAATGATAAATGTCCCAGATTACTTCAATAAGTTACATAGGCTGATTTACAAAAGGTGGGCTAGTCCTACCAAAATTATGTTTTATTATTATGCATTCAGTCTCAGACATTTTCTCATTCATTCACAGTCTCACTCATTGATCGCTTACACTTGAGAGAGCCCCTCCCTGGTTTTGTATTGAACTGGAAGTTCTTGCCCCTATTTCACCATTGCAAAGCTTTTTTTATCAAACTAACCAGAGAAGATAAGTTGCACCCCGTTATCTCGCATTTGCACGTGATATGGACAAAAGTGTCCAGAGTGTTTAATTCAGACATTTATTTAAATGTTGCTTCAAGCATATGGCTGAACCCCAAATGATGTATTAACAAGTCCTCTTTCTGCTGGATAGAGTGGATTGTGAGGGAGGATAATACGCTCTGTGACCTATATGAGAGTGGAGTGTTGAGATCCTTTGAAAATATGGTTCAACATTTTGGGATTCCCAGGTCTCAATTCTTCTTGTACTTACAGCTGTGCCACCTGCTTTATGCTATTTTTGGGGGTAGTATACATCCCACTATAGTGGCAGATACTGTGGGAGTGGTGATTACTGCTTTTGGAAAAGGTCATGGGGCAGAAGTGTATTACTCCCTGCTAATTCTGAGTATGGGGGATATAGCTTCAGCTTCTCTCAAGAGATTATGGGAGAAAGAGTTAAACTTGATATTGGAGGAGGGAATGTTGGCACCTGCTGGCACTTACTGGCGATGCCAATCAGAAGATGGGGACAAAACCCATGTTTTTTGGTGGTGTGTTAATATCCAGAGTTTTATGTGTGACTAAAATTTCATTTTCCCCTCAGACTCTGTACTTTAGGCAATGGGGCGATCATTAATATAGGGGATAAATGTGTAAAAAATTGGGTCCTAGCTATTGTTATAATCAGCAGACAGATCCTTCTTGGGTGATGGAAGTTGGCTGGTGTGCCCTCATTTCAAGAGTGGTGCACAGAGATGGGCAGGGTAGCAGCATTCGATGAGATGTCATATAGAAGGATAGGCAACTTAGATTTGTTCAATAAAAAATGGGGCTGCTATTTGGTCTTTTTTGTAGGAGGGAATGTGAAGAGAGAAGTGCAATTTTAAATGTGTGTGTGTGTGTGTGTGTGTTTTTAATATATATATATATATATATATATATATATATATATATATATATATATATATATATATATATATATATATATATATATATATATTTATTTATTTATTTTGTCTGTAACTCAAGTTATGACTACAGACCACAGATACTTTGACATCATATATCAGTTTCTGTGAGGATATGTGCCTTCCTACTTGGACTTATTTAACATACAACAATGACAAACTGTGGTATACAGCAAAACTCAGGCAGTTTCGTCAGGCAAAAGAGGATGCTTACAGAAGTGGGGATAAAATCTTGTACAATCAGGCCAGGAACACACCGAAAAAGGAAATCGGAGTGGATAAAATAAGATATTCTGATAAGCTGAAAAACAAGTTTTCAGCTAACGATCCTGAATCAGTGGAGTGGCCTGAAACAATTTACTAACTAGAAGACTCCATCCCCCAACACTTTATGGACCCAACATCTGGCTAACGACCTGAATGTGTTCTACTGTAGATCTGAAAGGCCCAATCTCACACCCCACACCTGCTCTGACCTCCACTTCACACAAACATCAACACCTCCTGCAACCCCCCCTCCTCCCTCCTCCTGCTATTCAAACTGCACTTAAGATCTGTGAAGAGGAGGCATGCCTTGTCTTCCAAAAACATAAGACAAGGAAAACACAGAACCCAGATTGTGTTTCACCCACTTGTGTAAAATTCTGTGCGAACCAGCTGGCCCCCATCTTCACACAGATCTTTAATGTATCACTGGAGCAGTTTGAAGTCCCATGCTGCTTCAAATGCTCAGTCATCATTCCTGTCCAAAAGAATCCCAAAATCACAGGACTTAATGACCTGTCGCTCTGACGTCTCTGGTCATGAAGTCATTTGAGAGACTGATGTTGGCCCACCTGAAGAACATCACTGGACCCTTTCTAGATCCCCATCAATTTGCTTATCATGCAAACAGGTCTGTGGATGATGCAGTCAACATAGGATTACATCAAATCCTGCAACATCTGGACAGACCAGGGACATATGCAAGGATCTTTTTTGTGGGCTTCAGTGCAAAGAAGCTGAGGAAGTTCAACCTGCCACAGGCGCTGCTAATACAGTTCTACATGGCAGTCATTAAGTTTGTCCTCTGCATTTCAGTAACTGTCTGGTTTGGTGCAGCTATAAAATCAGATATCAGAAGACCACAAAGGACAGTTTGGAGTGCCGAGAGGATTATTGGTTGCCACCTGCCCGCCCTTCAAGAACTGTACACTTCCAGAGTGAGGAAAAGGGCTGGAAAAATCTATCTGGACCCCACTCACCCAGCCCACTACCTTTTTGAACTGTTGTCTTCTGGTCAGCGCTACAGAGCACTGAAGCATCAGAACCGTCAGGCACAGGAACAGTTTTTTCCCTCAGTTTATCCATCTCACGAACAGTTAAAACTTCCCCATTAAACAATAATTATGTGCAATACACATCTGATTCTGTTTCTATTTATACAACAAACCATACCTATTCTGTCATTACATTCCCTTGCTTCTGTATATAACTGATTTGTATTTGTATTCACACACACACACACACACACACACACACACACGTATATATTATATAGTCTTATATAAGTCTTATTGTGTATTTCTGTATATACTTTATTTTCTATCCACTTTTTATTTTTTATTAATTTATTATTATCTCTGTATTGATGCTGTATTGTTTGTCACCAAGACAAATTCCTTGTATGTGTAAGCATACTTGGCAATAAAGGTCATTCTGATTCTATACTTTGGTTGTCCGCATTGCTGATCGCTCAGCCCACAGTATGTGAGATGAAAATTCGTCATCAGTTAAGTCTGCGTGGCCCAGATTTTCTTGACCTGCGGGCTCATTCCTCGTCTGTACACATCGTCGACACATGCGCCAGCAATTATCTGTACTAAAAGAGTATCACAAAGTAGCTGTAGTGGGCATGCATTGAACACTTTTGTATTCGCTCGTGGTCAGAAAAGTATACTCACAAAGGCAACGCGGTCAGGTGGATGCGATCCGAAGAGATCTATAGAGCTAGTATACCAGGAAGTTCTTGAAGGAGAGCTCTACACAAATACAATAAGAACAGGCACCATGATATTTACATTAGACCATACCTTTCTTGTTAAACACACATGGCCAAATAGAGGATTAGCTCATCTGTATGATACTCATATCATGTTATTTAGTGGATATTTTTTGACCTTCTTATCTACATTTTCGGAACATTTTCAGAACAAATTTGGGAAAAGAACAGAGGTCATGATATGGGTGTTTAGAGGTTAATGGAAGGAAAAGACAACAGGCATAAAGAAAATTGTATTTGTTTAAGAGAAATATTAGGAGACCATTAAGAGAAGATGTTCACAAATGAGAGGTTGTTTACAAGTCATGCATCTAGGGACATTTGTGGCAGTAACAGCCACATGTGGTTTTATAAGCAACAGCATGAGATGCAATACTGAGTTTTTTTTTTTTAAAGATTATGAAAGACAGGAGTAAATAACACTTGTCTCCATCTATGAAACTGTGTATGTGTGCTTGTTTTGTGTGTACTTGCCCAACACCTTTTTTTCTTGATGTGAACACAGTCTGGAGAGGAGATTATTACCTGGAAAAACCACTGGGAGGGCATTGATATTATTTTAATACTTCAAAATTGATTACTTTGACATTCAGTCTCTCAAACTAACCTGTAACACCACATGTCCATGATAGTCTTGTTCAAGCAAACTCATATCCACATCAATCCCCCTCTCAGCTCACACATTGGCTTGTGTGCTCATTACCTTGTTTTGATACTTGTGTCACTGGCACCACAGAGACAATGGCTTTTTAGCCTATCACACATGCTCACAGCTGCATTTGTCATCTTGGGTCGATATGGTTACAGAGGCCCCAGTGATGACGTCACGCTGTGACCGTAATCAACAGGACAAACAAGACACAATTGGATGTTATTATGAACTAGCACAACAAGTGGCATTTCAGACTGAGGAGTTCTTATGGACCTGTTTCAGTTGATGTGATCAGACCGGTCTTCGGGAGCAGCGACGAGTTTTGGGTAGACAGGGGCTTGTTGTCACACTTTTTACTCCATGTGAATATTTCTCCGGGAGGGTTTATTTTTTTAAATAAATTTCTGTATAGGCACATACTTTGTCTTCGCTACAAAAACAATATTGAACATAAAACATATTTAACATATAATATACAGTTCATTGTACACAACCTGTCAACAACCCAAACTGAAATTGGCTAAACGGCCAACTGTAGGCATTTAAGCTAAATTTAATGATTTTAACAATTATGAAACTCAAATGAAAAAAACAAGAAAATCCTGAAACCATATAAATGTCAAGATTATCAAACCATTGTTTTTTCCAACAAAGGTTAGAAATCCCTAGAAACTGGGCCAATTTGGTTGCTCAGGAGACCTGGCTGGAGTCACTCAGCACACCCTGGATTTGAACTAGAGAAACTATTTTTGAACCGGATTTATTCCTACTGATTGTGTTTGAGTGGACTAGAGAGATCCTGTGAAATAACATATGAGAGAATTGCAAACATACACTGTGATACATTTGCTCAAATTGTTGCTCTGTGATCTATTGTGTGTCATGCTGTTGAAGTTTGCATGGTGTTTGTGCAGTCCGCCCTATACCACCAAATGCACTCCGGGTTTGTAGAGCCATCCGGGTTGCCGTAGTTTAGGGGACACAGTGTGGGAACTCGGTGCAGTGTGTGTCCCTATGCCCTGTTCCCACGTTGTTCTCTGAGCTCTGCTTCCACAAGCACACACACTAAACACTTAGACACATCTGGCTCAGCTCTAAGTTGAACATTTGGCTATTATCTGTGTGAAAGAGAGGTACAGGATTTCAGAGCATGCACAGCATGCAAGCATGAATAGGCATATTCATATTTTGGTACTGTGTGTGTCTGTCTGTGTGATGTGGAAGTGTGTTGGAGTTAGAATTGTGAATGTACTGCACCTTTCATTGTGCATTAAAAAAGTAACATGATATTATTATGTTATTCTTTAAAGTACTTTGCTGTACCATGTAAATACCATGTAATCATTCAGTGCCATGGTATGGAACCCATAAATGTGAAAAGGGACAATTTGATTTCTAATTTAAGATGACAGTGGTTTTATTGTAGTAACATATGTTGTGTACTGGCACTTGTATTTGCATATATACGTAATGTCTGGTGTGTGAGAATGCCATTGTTTATCAGTGTCTGTGTATGTTTGTCTGTGACTGACCCGCATAGATTTAGAGTCATTCATTTTTTTTTGTGTATTTGTGTGCATGTGTGGGGTTATGTGAGTGATGTGTGTAGCGGACGACATCTCTCAGAGGAGTGAAAGGCAGAGAGAGCAGGCGAAGAGGGTGGGGAAGGATGCTGTGTCTCTCGAATGTTGCATAAGCAGATTATATTATGCAAGGGCTTTTTCCCCCCCAAGGGGGCCAGACAAACACTTTGGCTTTAGTTTATGTTAGCTTCTTCCACCATCCTGACTTTCTGCCCCAGTGCCCCCACATACACCCCCAGTTCTCACAATAATGATATAATATAGATGCTTCTGTTCAGTCGGAAAATGTAGGTAGCATTCCACAGATGGGTAACAATGCACTCTCTCTCTTCTACCCTACCTTCCAGTTATGCTATATGTCATCCATTGTCAACCCACACGTGTGGTAGTGTATGACCATCCTATATTGAGCAGCAGAGATATCTACTCCTGTCCCACACACATACTCCTCTAGTCATAGACCTGGATGTTTCACCCTCATGTTCTTCAGTTATGGTACATTTACTTCGTTCATACTGATCAATAGAAAAGATGCAGTGTTTTTCATTAAAGCTGATTAAAGCTAAAAATAAATATAGCTGCAAGCAGCGATGACGGGTCCAAGCACCATGGGTCCATTTCCTCCCGGTGGCTTTCGGAAAAAAAACAATGAAAGGTGGAGACATGCATTTGGCATTATTCTAAACAATTTTGAAGCAATTTGGGTAAATATAAGAGCATTATTTTAAAGACTGTTTTAAAAGACAGACTTCCTCTGGCCTGGTGGTGGCGCTATGACGGTGACCCAAAATAGTCACATCCATTTGATTAGCCCCCAAGACTAAACATACATCTCAATTTTGATCTAAATCACATATTGCACGCAGAAGATATGAGTCCCTCCATGTTTCCCATTTTTCATCATTAATTTAATGCCTCAACATGGCAACACTGTTCAATATATCAAAAATCTGTTCATAATTTAGCATCTTCAATGTCTTGGCATAATGTGGTGACTGTCTCATTAATTCTCTAGGAGGACTGTTTAAAAATGCCCAGACCACCTCAACTGGCTCCTTTCGACGTAAAGGAGCAGCAGCTCTACTCCGAGCTCCTCACAGATGACTGAGCTCCTCACCCTATCTCTCAGGGAGAAGCCTGCCTCCCTTTTGAGGAAACTCATTTCTGCAGGTTGTACTCGTGACCTAGTTCTTTCGGTCAAGACCCAGCCTTCATGACCACAGGTGAGGGTAGGAACAAAAATTGACTGGTAGATTGAGAGCTTTGCCTTCCTGCTCCGCTTTCTTTTTGTGAAAACGGTGCGATAGAGTGAGTGCAATACCGCCCCCGCTGCCCCGATTCTCCGGCCAATCTCCCGCTCCATTGTCCCCTCACTCGTGAACAAGACCCCGAGGTACTTTAACTCCTTCACTTGGCAATGCCTCCTTCCATACCTGGAGAACGCACTCCATCGGTTTCCTGCTGAGAACCATGGCCTCAGATTTAGCTTATCACAGCCACTTCACACTCGAATGCCAAGTGATCCAGTGAGAGCTGAAGGTCCCGGACTGATGATGACATGAAGACCACATCTACATCATCTGCAAAAAGCAGCGATGAGATCCCCAGGGAGGCTGAGAAGTGTGATACCCCTGTAGTTGGTACACACTCTCTAGTCCCCCTTTTTGAAGAGGGGAACCACCACCCCATTCTGCCACTCCTTGGGCACTGTCCCAGACTTCCACACAATGTTGAAGAGGCGTGTCATCCATGACACCCCCTCCGCATCCAAAGCTTTCAGCATTTCTGGTTGGATCTCATCAATCCCCAGGGCTTTGCCACTGCAGAGTTGTTTGACTACCTCAGTGACCGCCCCCAGGGAAATTTAATCTGATCCCCCATCAGCCTCTGGCTCTGCCTCTAACATAGAGGGTGTGTTGTTCTTCAAAGCATTCCTTCCACCGCCCAATAACCTCCTCGGTTGAGGTCAACAGCATCCCATCTTTGCTGTATACAGCTTGGATGGTTCCCCGTTTCCCCCTCCTAAGGTGGCGGACGGTATCTTCTGTACGCAAAGCTATTAGAGCTTCAGAATATGAATATAACGCAAGGTTGATATAGTCGGTGTTGTGCAAATTACTCTAGAGAATAATTCACTATAATACTCTAAAATTATAATTAGATTACTGACTTCATCAAAGTAATCAAATTACTTTTTACTTTTACATACTTTTGTTTTTCCATGTAACAAATTCAAAATAATACCTCCTTGTTCATTGACTTGTTAGAGAACACACCCTTCAGCTGTCACAAAATGCAAATGGATGTATAAATGAATGCAATTCATGATAGTAAGAATTTGTCATTTTGTGTGCTACACTACGTTTGTACTAAAAAGTAATTAGATTACAGTAATAAATCATTTTGTTATTCAATTATACCCAACACCTTTTGTGTTCTATGGCATAAAGTAAGTATTATGGGAACTGGAATGACATGATATTAAGTAAATGACGATAGAATTTTCATTTTTGGATCAATAATCCTTTTAAATGCTATAAACGTTAAAATATGTATGTTGTATGGTTTAACATAATCTAAATGGCACTTATTAGATGCTAATAAACTGGTTGTAAACTGCAGTCACTGAACTAATCCCAGCTGGCAGTCTTGAAGCAGTCATGAAGAAATTTTGGTTGTCTCTTCAGTTGTTTAGCACTACTGTGAAAGCTCTTCTCTTTTTGCTCTGTTACATGGTTGAATAAACTGTGTTTTTGCATTGAAGCTCTTTTGCTTTTGATCAATAAGTCAAAATGGAGAACAATAGACTCAAAACAGCCAAGATTTTAATTGGCAGACAGCTTGATGAGTGGGTGCAAATGGACTAGTCAACCATTTATTACCAGCAATGTGCGTTGATGGACACAACTTTATCCAAATGTCTTATAATTCAATAGCAATGATTGCACTTGCATTCTGCATTATAATCCATTTGATACAATCACTGGTATTTTTGAGCATTTGGTCTAAAATTTGACAAACTGCCCTGTCCTGATGATAAGTGTCTCTGAACCCTGCGTGCTCTGTTGACCTCTTCCCTTCAGCGATCCTTCTGCCCTCAATTTTTATCTTGATGCTTGGCAAAGCTGGAGAATAATGACATCAGTCATAATCTCTGTTGATTCCCTCCCTACTTCATTTCTCCATCCCTCCAACTGTCCCTCTGTACTTCTGCTTATCAGTCAAAATAGAGCCACTCCTCTTTTCTCTCTTTTGTCCCTTCTTTTCATCTTTTATCTTTTGAAGTCTTTTTTTAAAGTCACTTGACGGCCATCTTGGTAATGCCACTGGGCAGCTCTTTCTAGTCAGCGAGTTCATGTGAGCTCCTATCAACTGGAATGTGGAAAGATATAAACTTCCAAACACGTTTTCAAAACATTTCAATAGCATATGTCAAATCACCAATCAAATGTGAAAAAAAAAAAAATCTCATAAATTGGGCTCATTCATTCATTCATTCATTCATTCATTCATTCATTCATTCATTAAGAAAATATCAAAGGTGTTTTTCAATTCTTTCCAAATAGCTGCCATGTTGTGATATAATATACACACACAGTATGTGTTGCATAGTCTCAGTGTTAGATGGAATGCCCATGGACTGACCAGCTAATGCATTTTGAACACAAAACTGTTAGAGCAAAAATGTTAGTGACAGGAGTTAGGAACACCCACTAATGGCTTCACAGCGACTAGCGACTTCAAGCGATAAAGTCGCTGCATGTGTGAATGTGGCTTAAGTGGGCAGCTCTTGGCCAATTTAAACTGCTGTAGTTCAGACCTTTGCCATTTTTTTGTTTAACTTATCCTATACTACAGACATGGTACCTTAAACCATGTGGCTTATTGAATAGAGGTTTGTTATCTTTGGGGCGTCTTAGGGGTGAGCTTTTTTTAATTGGCCCAGTGAGCAACCACCCAGAACACCATAACAACCACCTAAAAACCACCTTGGCAACCACATTGCAACATGCCGAAAACCACTAAGAACATCTTAGCAACAACATAGCAGTGTCCTGGGAACTAATCCTAGTATTGTAGTGGCAAGGTTTGCACCACTTACATTTATTTTTTTTATGTAATAACTGAGTTCATTCAGTTTCTTCTAGTGATTGATTTGTAATGTTATGTGCTACACTACTTTTGTTGTAAAAAGTAATTATATTACAGTAATCACTTTGTTATTTGATTGTACCCAACACTTGATAAGGACTACTGTTTGGACTGCTTGTAGTTTCTTCTAGTATTCCTGGGGTTGAAAACTTTGGTCTTCTTAAAGCACAGCTTACTCTCTGTATGAGCCATCTTGTTAGCATTTAACCCCCTCACATGTCAACCCATCATTGCCCTCCCTATGGGCCGCCCCATTCCTGCTGGTGCTCGGCCATTCACACGCAGCTGCCAATGTACTGACTTTCCCAAAACACATGGACAAAGATGACCTACACAGAATGTGCCCAGCTAAAGTACACATCAACTTTCACACAAGTATCTGTAATAGCACACTTTTTTGAAGCACAATTAATGGATGTACAGTGGCCCCAAATGTATTTGGACACTTAAAAGTGTAGTTCACCAAAAAAATTATATTCTGTCTTCTGTCGTTATCTACTCAATCTCATGTCATTCCAAACCCATTTGACTTTCTTATGGAGAACATAAATGGAGATATTTTAATGAACATTTATATTCCATCTTTTCTTTACAATAGCTGTGGATAGTGCCTCACTTTAAGATGAAATGGACTCAACAGTAACATAAAAGTAGCCAATGCGAGTTGTGCGTCATGTTCCAAGTCTTCTGAAGGCATACACTAGGTATTGTGAGAATAAAACAAATTTTACTGTGAAAATCCTGATATCCACTGTACATAGTACTATGAGAGTAGCCTGTTTACAGCTCATGTGTTTATGAGAGAACTTGCGTTTAGCGCTCAACAGTTCTCGCTGGAGCATGCGTGCCACTGTAAACAAGCTTCTCTAAAAGCACTAATGAATGCTCAACAGATTTTACGATTTTTGCAGAAGAATTAAATTTCTTATATTTTATCAGTGCAATGCAGCTGTGTGCTATTAGGACTTAAAGTGCTGTTAGTGTGCTTTTTGTATAATGCAATTAATACATTGACACACACTCACCCTTTCTATCAACAGACCCCCCACTAGGCCTCTCTTGTCTGATTGCTTGTCCACGGCCACCCTCACTATTCCTTCTCTCTCTCTCTCTCTCTCTCTCTCTCTCTCTCCGAGAAGGTTTTCTCTCCAGTCCTCTTCCTCATTCCTTCTCTGTATCTCACTCAATGCTCTTTCATTACTTCATGACTGCCCTCTTCCCCCCAGAACTGTTTATTTCTGTGTTATTGTTTTTCCCTTTGTTTACGCATAAGCGAAAGATCAGATATGATGCCTGAAAGCTCTTCATCCCACAGGAGATTTTTTTTTTTTTTTTTTTCCATTGGGGACAATTCTCTTTCATTAAATGACCTTTCTCTGTAGCTTTCAAATTTTCTAGACCCACTCCATTACTTAATCTTCCTTTTTATGTACCCTTGATGCACAACTTATTCTCTCTATCTCTTTGTCTCTCTCCTTTATTTCTCTTTCTCTCATAGTCTTTTTTTAAAGTGTTTTTTTTAAGCTTTGGCATGATTATTTCATGCTAATTTAGTCCATTTTGCTTGAGAATGTATGGTGTAATTTTTCATATTGGACAGGTTAAGTTTGGCAGGTTAGTTGGTTTGTTGGAATATTGGTTAATTTATCTCTCAATTTTTAGAAAAAGGAAGATAAATTAAATAGGTCAGAACCTTTAAAACATATTACAAAACATATTACCAAAGTTGTGATATCCACTGACGTTCTATTTGCAGATAAAGTATATTTTGTTCATGTTGTATTGTTTTTGGAATTATTGGAGTGCAGTTTCTGTTTATTGCTAAAATGTATAAACATGTATAGCTGTATTATAATCAAGGAGGCCATTTTTGCCATAATCTGAGAATGTTCCAAAAAGCATCTTTTGTGCTTGATGACAACACATATAAGATTCACTCCTCTGAGGTTCTGGGAAATTAAATCTTTGAGGTACATGGTCCATATAAGTATTAAGTGCTCTATTTCATGTGGGTAACCACAATACACCGGAGTAGGTCACTTCACACCTCCACGAGTTCATACAGATGATTTTTTTATATTCTGCTGTGGTTTGTTTGTGTTATGTTTTCTCTCTCCAGTGAAGCAGTGGGTGGTCTGGGTAGCTTTCAGAAATGACTCAAAAGAACTGAGAAAATCATTTTAGACCGAAACAAACAAAAACAAAAAGAGAGAAATTTGAAAAAGACAAAGTATTAAAAAAGCATAGACAGCAGAGATCCCACAGTTATATAATGCTTGATGGCTTTTATCTTTCTCTGTATTGGTTTAGCAATAAGCAGTTGTTATTAATACATGTTTTCAGAACATGCAAGCAGGATCTAGTTTATAATAGGCATAGCTGTTTAGTATATGCAAGCCAGGAGTGTGTCAGCCTACTCCCCTTAGTTTTCATTGAACAAACATGTTTTCCTCCATACTCTGCTCTGTTCCAAACATACGGTAGTAAGCTGCCTTGCTACCTGCTGCCTACAAAAGAAGCTTCATTCTAACACCTTGTCTACACCGGACGTGAGTGTCGCATCACATCAAAAGCAATAGAACCATTATAATCAATGATGCTGTCTACGCTGAAAGCGTCAGTTGCTGCACGTCGCACCGGCATTGAATGGGTGTCCGTTCTATTTTGCGCTGCATGCACTGGTGCCACTACTGCCAACAACACAAATAAACAGGTTAGAATGTTTATGTCGATGAGGCCAGCGTAGACAGCCTCAAGCCGCTGTGTTGTGTCAATGGACACAGCCAGTGTAGACAGGGTGTCAGGCCACGATCACACTAAAAACTTTTCATTTAAAAACACATTGTTTTCTCTACGTTTATGCCTCCCATCCAAGCTGGACTGGGTTTTTCTCCATTGAAAAAGGAGCATTTTGAAAACACTTTACATTATCGCATACTTTGGAAAATGATTAAATGTTTTTAGGGAAAAAAATTTAGAAGTTAGGAAACTGAAATTGAAAATGGATTAGTGTGGATGTTCCCTGTGTCAGCATCCTAATTTTTAATGCAACCTCATAAGTGACTTTACATAGGCAGCAACATAACATAGTCTCATGACAACTAGTAATAATTAGTTAGAGATGGCGAAATTGAGGATATTGTAAATTACTTTGTTCGTACAAAAAGATATGACTAGACTAGGGGTGTAATGGTTAAAATTTCTCACGGTTTGGTTTGTATCATGGTTTAAGCATCACGGTTTTGTACTTTTCGGTATTTGCCATATTCAGAAAAAAGAAATATTACTGCCAAATCCAAAGTAAGTATCCTCTATTTGGTAGCAAACACTTCTAAAGTTTTGTTAGAAAAATCATTGTTTTACAGTAACCATATTAACTATGGTATTTGTAAAAAAACAAAACATAGTAACCACAAAATCAACATGGTTGATTTACATATTTACAATATATAGTATAATCATGGATACTGTATGGAAACTACAGTATTACTGTAAAACTATGGTTAATTGTATCAAAACCATGATTTCTGCAAAGAAAATCATGGTGAATGCAGTCATGGTTACTACAATATTACTATAGTAAAACCATGGTTAATATTCTTTAGGATCTTTTACTAAAAAAACTTTTCTCTAATTACTTAATACTCAGGTGGTAGAGCGAGTTGTCACTAATCGCAGGGTTAGCGGTTCGAATCCCGCCCCACATGACTCCACATGCCGAAGTGTCCTTGGGCAAGACACTGAACCCAAAGTTGCTCCCAAAGGCAGGCTAGCATCTTGCATGGCAGCTCTGCTGTCATTGGTGTGTTCATGTAAAGCACTTTGTAGAACCACTAATGTTAAAAGACGTTATATAAGTGCTGACCATTTACCATAAAATTCAGTTCAAACTAAATCTTTAGTTACTTTTCACACAAATTACGTTGATCCATCAATATCTTTACGCTTTGTTGAAAAAGCACATTTTCCTTAAGATGTGCCTTTAGCCCTGTTGTATCCTACTCTAATAAATCTATAACACACGTGATGATTGAAATAATCCTATTTTAACTGATAGTTTAGTTGATAGTATTGAAGCAAATTTAAGTTTAATTATAATTACTCTCGCTTTGTCCACCATTTTGGATTGATTTTTTTTCACTTAACTCGTTGCAATACATTCCAGCATTGACTTCGTCCAAGGAGGACACATGTAATGCTCCCTTAGCATTTGGCAAAACGAGATATCTAAAAGGGAGCAATTAAGTTGCCTACTTTTCCATTTTGATTACTTTGGGGCAGGAGCATGTCAATGATGCCTCAAAATTCTGCTGGAAAGTATTTGGTTTCGGAAACGAGCAAACAAGCAAAAACAGAAAAAAACATAATGTTCTAAAAAAAAAGTATAGGGACATTCCTACTTCTCCCTGTACATAACATTCACAGATCCAAGCATGTTATAAATACCAGCCAGAGTGATACCATCCCAGTAGATTCTCCTTTGCACCTTCCTTGCTTCCTTGTTTGGAATGCTATGCTTGACCAGATCTCTCTACTTGTTCTGCTTCAAGGACATAATATATGAACTTTCAAAAAAGTGAGGTTGCTTCCAGCAAAGCATTTCATTTTTTGCACGTTTGGTGTTGCCAATGATAGGGGGAAGAAAAACAAATTAAACAGGAAGTAGGTGTTACCACATTCTATTGCGTTGAGTGTCAGTGGATTGAATAAACAGCCATGCAGCTAAATGTGCACAATGTTGTAGTTCATGGTTGTTTATGACAGATTCTCTTTTACAAGTTAATGGCTAACAAGTTCTCTTTTGAAACACTTTAGAGCAGTTGTTCCTAATTGGTGGGCTGCAACCCTGGGTCACAGTTCTGCTCTGACAGGGTTGGAGACAGCAGTGGAAAATAATGTTAAAGTATGAAGTATGAAAGTATGAAATGCAACTTTATAGTTGTTCGTATTTAGGAGAGCAAAATATTATTACAACATTGACATTTAAAAGCCAATGTCCATTTATACTCTGCTGTGTTTTGGCATACATTCAACAGTCATTGGTAGAAGGAGCCCATCAAAATAAGCAGGTGCCAACATGGACAGATTGTGTAACAAGCCCACATCCTTGAATACAGTAGAAAAACTACACTAGGTGAAAGAAAATATGACCCAGACTACAATAAATATAGATAACATGTGGCTCTGTTTTAGGTTGCCACTTAATGTCCAATGGAAAATCTGGGTCCTTAAGTTAAACAACCACTTAAGTTGAAAACCACTGATTTTGTACACATTTATGATGTATAATATTGCAATATTGATTTTTTTTTCCCCTTTTGTACATCTACACAACAAGCGTAAAATTTCCTTCCATGGGTGGATCAGTTCTCCAGGCATGGCCTAACCTCCTCCCCCTTGTCTGCTGTAATTAACGCAAGGGATTGGGACAAGCTTAGCTAATTAACAGCTTGGAACAGCTCCTAAGGTTTTAAGATGCCCAGAGCACTGCTGCTTAGTCGCTGAGCACAGCCTCTTAACTGCATCCCAACAAAAAAATCCTTCTCCTTGATTGTGTTGTTATCATTAACAAACTAATTTGACCCTTTCCTTAACTGAAATTAAAATGAAAACCAACATAATTGGAAAAACTGAAACTAAATTGCAATACATTTATTCCAAAATGAATGAAAATAAAACGAATGATTACAAATTTCAGTTATTATAGCATAGTTTTGATTCATGGTATATTTAGGCTTTAACGTGATATTTTTACAACCAACCATCGTTAAATATGAAAATGCCACTAGATATTTGGCCATAATAATGCTTTGAAACGACTTGCGAAACTGAAATGATAAATAAATAAACAAAACTACATTAAAAATTCTATAAAATTCTAATTAAAATAACCCAGGTCCTTGGGCCTGTCTGACTGTTTAAATAGCAGCTGCTACTAGCTTTCCATGCCTAATCTTGAATAAACAGCAGCCCAGGTGATTGCAAATTTATCCTGTAAGGCATTTTCTTGAAAGGTTATGCAACAGAAAATGCAGTTACTGCTTTCGGAGTGTTGTTGCATGTCCTTCACCATGAGTTGCTAGGCAGCAGGCATACAGTATAGTACAATAGTGTTCTCATTGTACCACTAAACATTTGAAATGTAACTGTTGTATTTAATTGTTCAAATCTCTCCCATCTGAAGCGTCCGATTCTTTTTATTTTTTATTCTTTTATTTGAGGTCTTTCTATGATGTGTACCTTAACGTTTGCCATGCAGTCAATTATTAAAATTTCCCACTTGTCTCTCTAATTCAATGTTGATGATTAGTAAAAGATGCATGAAAATGTTTGCTCTACTCAGTGTCTGCTACCATGTAGGCTGTGTGAGTCCAGAGAACTCTCCTGAAGAGTTTTCCCCTCTTCTGTCTTACCGCATGGAAAACTGCTCTGACATACTGACATTTTATACAGCATGGGTCTCTACAGTATGCCAACTTAGAATGCAGCAGCAGTGTTAATAAAGTATGACTGCACTTGTACCCTTGTTAAATTGCTCTGTCTCCTTCCAGCATGCGCTTGCTCTGGGCAAAGTGTCTCGGGAGGGGTCTGGATGTATCTTTTGAGGCTCTTTGAAGCTGGGCAGCAAGGGAATACAGCAAATGCTGCAAAGGATGAACAAATCTTATCAAAGCTAGATAGAGGTTAATTGAAAATTTCAAGAGCAGTTAAGTCAAATAGTGGGTGAAAGATAAATGAGAGGGATTGGTTACCTTATAGTTTTTGTTGGGATATTTGAAATACAGCATTTGTGGTTGGAGCAAGCAAAGTAGAATAATTTTTTCCTTGTTTATTCACAAATCTAACAACGTTTAATGAGATTTATGCTTTATACAAGAAGAATCAATTTGCCAGTCTGGTAAGGAAAATAAACTTAATTGAACTTAATTGTCTTAATATCTTATGTAATTTTGCTACTCAAGTAAATTGATTTGGTTTTAAGATTGTTTAGATATTTGTTACTGAAAACCAAGACAAAACTACTGATAAAGGTGAATTTGGGATAAGTGAGTGATGTACTGTACAATGTCATATTATTTTTTAGCATTATTTTATATATGGATCTTATATTTACTGGCACAGCTATACTATGGGATCAAAATCCTGTCAAAAGTCTTGCGGTCATGGATCCAAAAATAAGTGTGAATCAAATAGTAAGCGTGAATCAAAAAATAATAAGTGCAGATAAAAAAAATAATAAGTGCAAAATAAATAAAAAGCACAGATCAAAATAATTAGCGCAGCTCAAAATATAAGAAGTATGAATCAAAAAAATATAAACACTTTTAAAATTAAAGCAAAGGCATCAGAATTGCAAACATGCAGTTTGGTTCAGAATTCGCAAACAACCTGGAAAAAAAAGCAAAGAAAAATACTGCATAAGTGTAAAAAAAAAAAATGAAAATATGAGCAAAATTGCCAGAGAGCACAAAAAACCAGTAATATATCCAAGGAAAACATGATTTTGTTTGCAATTCTGATGACTTTGCATTCATTTTTCTATTGTTGTATTTTGCAGCATATTTTAAACGTGTTTATATATTTTTGATTCATGCTTTTTATTTCTTTGATCTGTGCTAATTATTTGGGTCAGCGCTTATTATTTTGATCTGCTCATTTTATTTATTTTTGTGCTTATAATTTATTTATCTGTGTTTATTATTTTTTGATTCACACTTATTACTTTTGGATCCATGGCTGCAAAACATTTGATGGGATTTTGATCCAATACTATACTGAGACTCCCATGTGAAACAGATTTTAAATCAACAGATTAGGCCTATAATAATGGCCACACTATTCTGTCTAGATGTTAAAAAACTAAGGTTTATCAAATTATTTGCTGGACTTTCTCAAGCAAAGTAGAATATTTTTTTTCAATCTATGGGATGCTGAACGGTGAGTAGGACTTTTTAGGAAATGAATAATGCCTGAAAAACACTCTCTTGGCAGGGTAATCAGACGTTGGAGTGAGTGGTGTATCTGGGCTTTCTCTTCTCAGTCAGAGCAGCTTTGAAGACCGCCTCAGGCTTGATTGTTTTTAGAATGGAACCTTGTGGTGTAGGCTGAAATCTGTGTAGGCTGTGAAAAAACTGTGATAAGAGGAGCCTGATTGTGGAAACGACCGGCAATTACTTCATGACTGTAAATGTGAACTGCTTTTCCCTACTTCCAGAGCTGTTTTTAATGGGCTAGCAATGAACTCGTCTGCCTGATAGATAATAAAATAAAGCATTTTGTACAATTAAAAAATTGGAAATGACTATTTTTAAATTTGATTGTTTTTAACTAGATATTGTGAGGCCAAAAGAGTGAATTGAAAAAAGACAAATAAAGGCCAGTTACGGTCCAATATTTCTACCAAGTTTTGTTTAGTCATATTTACACCCAGAAAATGCTTAAATATCTATGACATATTATATAAGTAGATCAGATTATCATCGTGCATCTGTGTAGTAAGCAATAAAACTTTATTCTTTTTTTTTTCTCCCCAATGCCCAATTCCCAATGTGCTCCATGTCCTCGTGGTGGTGTAGTGACTCGCCTCAATCCGGGTGGTGGATGACAAATCTCAGTTACCTCCACGTCTGAGACCGTCATTCCATGCGTCTTATCTCGTGGCTTGTTGAACGCGTTACCACAGATACACCACAGATGCTCCACAGGATGTGGAGGCTCACGCTATTCTCAGCGGCATCCACACACAGCTCACCACATGCCCCACCGAGAGTGAGAACCACACATTATAGTAACCATGAGGAGGTTACCCCATGTGACTTTACCCTCCCTAGGAACCGAGTCAATTTGGTTGCTCAGGAGACCTGGCTGGAGTCACTCAGCATGCCCTGGTTTGAATTCATGACTCCAAGTGTGGTAGTCAGCGTCTTTACTTGCTGAGCTACCCAGGCCCCCAAACCTTTTTATTACTATTATTTATTATTCCAGGATAGATGGATATAACATAATGTCCATTGAAGATAATTGCATTAAAGCCTGATTTAAGTTTTATGATACATGTTTAATTATAAATCAATTTACAAGTAATGAATCAGGGCACTGGAATCTCCATAGCTAACAGGTGATATTAGGCAGGAGCTTTTCAAATTGTACAAGACTCTCCTTTACACTTTGCAATACTTCAATTATTTCTTAATATTAATAAGTACAGTAACAACTGGATTATTCTGTTGGAAGAGCACTATTGCCATTGACATAATCCCCTTAATGCATCAAAACCATTTATGATCATAATGTACCTTCCCTACCATCCTCCATATTTGCCTAGGTTTTTGCTCTTGGAAAGAACAGGTGTTTCATAATCTCTCTTTTGCTATACTCTTATTTGCTTTGACAACACGTTTCATCCATCAAGCTGTTTATAGACAAGCTCAATGTCAGGAGATCAGTGCTGCCTCACATTTCTGCTCATCATAATTCTATTTTGGCCCAAACATAAACATTTTCAATTAGTTGGACATTAGGATTGACGGCCTCTAAATTAGTTGTTGGTTAATCCACGTGCGTTCCCCTCTAACCCTGGTATGTCACTGGCTCCCCGTCCGGCACGGATTACCTCTTGGATTTTATAGGCTGGGAGCAGTGTGGGCAACACTAATCTACTGCTTTCTCAGAGCTGGGATCATTAGCTGGATTGGACTGTTGTTCCATGGCTTGTTTGGAGTGAGAGTGGCGTAATATGGAGTATAATTATTTCCATGGAACACAGGATTTTAGTCACCATTCACTTTCATGGCATCTTTTTTTATACAATGAAAGTGAATAGTAACTGAGGCTGTCATTCTGCAAAACATTTCTATTAGTTTTCTACAGAAGAAAAAGTCATTCGTTTTTGAAACTGCATGCATTATAAACCTGGTCGCATAGTGAAAACGTGACTCTCTATATTTTTGCAAAACTTGTTAAACGTGTCTACAGGAACAATTCCCTCCAGGTGAAATGAACAGAAGAGGCACTACAACAACTGTGTGTTTTATTCGCTTTCACTCAAATCATGACTTGTATAGCTGATAATGACTTTAGAAATACTTGTTTTTTTCTCTCTATTACTCAGACCCTGCTATTTTATGATATCGACACACTTTTTACACTAACACATCTTTTGAAAACAGTTCATTTTAATGCTTGTATTACAGACCCACCTACATATACACTTATTCCAGAACAAGTAGTTTGCATGGTAGCTCATCTGATAGAGTGTTGAACTTAGTCGGAGGACTGCGGTTCAAGTCTAGCCATTAACTGGTTAGGTTTAGACATTAATTTGGTAAGGATGTCTTTTTAAATGTCTCATTTATATTTTAAAACATTACTGGATGTGTGTGTATATATATATATATATATATATATATATATATATATATATATATATATATATATATATATATATATATATGTATATGTGTATATATATATATATATATGTATATGTGTGTATATATATATATATATATGTATATGTGTATATATATATATATATATATATGTATGTATATGTGTATATATATATATATATGTATATATATATATGTGTGTGTGTGTGTGTGTGTGTGTGTGTGTTTTCATTTGAAACTCACCAAATATCTTTTTGTCAAATGTTCTGCTTGAAAAGTATGTTTGTGCTATCTTTCTTTAAAATAAATGCCACTTGGTTTGATATTTAGCTATATACAGGGTTTCCACGGGTCTTAATAAGGTCTTAAAAAGTCTTAATTCGCCCTTCCGCAAAATAAGGCCTTGCGTTAAGTCATGGCGTTAAATATTGTATGAGAGATAGTTTTCTCATTGCCTTGAAGTATGGTGACCAGATGTCCCGTTTTGAAAAGGTGTGTCCCGGTGTCCCGACAATTCTCTAAACGTAATTATGTCCTGGTTTCAGCTGGTAGGCTCACAGATTTTTTTTTTCTGCTTACATTTGATGTACTCATTTTCCTTCTCGCTATTGCCTTCGGTATATTTTGCGGAGAAGAGAAGCAATTTCGAAGTGTTGCACGTTGATTTGATGGTACTTTCATTCTAGTCTTATTGCAAATCTGCTGAAATGTATCTGAATGTTCAGATGTGGGGGCTGTATTTTGAATTTTTGGTTACAATGTTGTGAATTTTTCTTAATTCATTTCATAATTACACATGCAATATGACATCATATGGATAGGATAGGCTACATGGAATTTGTACATTAAAAAAAGCTTAAATGTGGTTAAATAAATACAAAATGCACACACACACAATGATTCCTTACATTTTCTTTAGTTGGTCTTAAAAGGTTTTAAAAGTGTCTTAAATTTAGCTTCATAATGCAGAAACCCTGTATATAATGAAAAAAAAACAAAAAAAACAACCCTATATGTGTGCCTTAAGTGTCTAAAAAATGTTCAACACATACTGAATATTGGAAAGGCATTAGAGAAGACTGATGTCATTTGGGTTAGTTGGCCAAATCACTGAGTTTGTATAAAATGTCCCTTTAAGGGTAGGGATTGGACACTTATTAAAACTAGTCAGTGTTGGTAGGAAAGGAAAAAGGCCATGAGTTACATTCACTTATCCGCCACCAGTGCCCAGCTTTGACGCATTTTAGTCCTTATTATATTTTCCCTTGTCACTCTTCATTTTCTGCTCTTCTTTCCAGATGCGCCTTTCTACTTTGTCCTCTGTTTCTCAATCCCTCCAGCCTCCAGTTATTACCTCCTTCACTCTGCGTGTGCTTTCCTTCCCTTCTCATTTTCCTCCTACTTCTCTTGAATAAGTGGAGATAGGGGCATGTCTAAATTTAACTACACTTCATCCCCCACACCGACCCATCCCACTGTGTCTGATATTTTGTTATCCTTCTCAGATTGATGGAGAGAAAAGGCTTATAATATCGCTGTAATGAATTATATTATATGGGGGAAAGGTATGTATTTGACCCAATTTCTACTTCCATTTCCCCAGCAAAATACTACAATTCTGTTTTTTGCCTCTCTATGAGGTGTCATGCCCTTTCCTTCGTTTTCCCTCTCATACACATTTGCAATCCTTTCCATCATGTCATGCCTCCCTGGCAAACCCTCCATTCTTTGGCTGGAGAAAGAGAAAATACATCTATATTTCAAAAACAAAACAAAGCGAAATGAAGTGTGCCTATGGGGATTAAGTCTGATAGATGCCTTTTAGGCCACAATGATACATTAAAAGCTTTACAGACTTGTCGTCATGGTTCCTAGAGAAGACTGATGGGTAGGTGACATGGGTGGATGGACAGATGAGTGACCTGTTTTTTCCGCTACTCTCTCTGGGTGCTCTTGCGAGTCCAGGTGCTAATGCTGCATTTTAGCCTTGCATGATCAGGCTTGCTAACCTGCGATCTCTCGGTCTCTGCTCTCAGCTTGGCTCACCATTATTGTCTCAGCTCCGCTATCACCACACTTTGCCTGAACACCAGCTGACCTGAATTCACAGCGGCTGGCTGTTGGCTAATCAGGCCGGTCCTGATCTAAGCGCGACAGCTTTGAGGAATGGTGTCCACTAGCTGCATAAAGAGGCAGACAAACTAAGACAAATGAACATGTCAGAGTGTTCACTGGCTGCAAACTGTACTCTCTGAACTGACCAGTCCACTGCCTCTTTGGTCTGAACAGAAGAACTCTGAATTGTGGTGTTTTATTAAAGCCCTAGTTTTATCTGTGCTCTCTTTGACATGCAGTAAATGGGATGTGGAGCTATGCATTCACTGTATTTAACTTCATTAATATGATTTTTACATGATCTTAAGAAAATTTAATATAGGGCTGTCACGATTATGAAATTTGGCTGATGATTAATTTTCAGACAAATAACTGATTATGATTGATTGATCCCTAAAATAGCGATATATGACTTCCAAATACTTGCATTTTATATTTACACTGCTGTTTTTGGAACCCAACCATCCTGATTAGCTATTACGTTTCATTGCATTATGCAATAGTAAAATATTTCTGTTTTAAATTCTACACTGACGTTATTTTAAAGCTCTCTGATTAAACCCATGAATCTCTAATGGGCTCTAGATATGGCTCAGGTCTCTCCTTTAATGATAGTCTATGGGATTTTGTAATTTAATTTTTTGTGCCTATTTTATCATGCACCAAGCCAAAATCATATGTGTGAACACGTAGTTACGCACCAAAGTTTAATATTAGGAGTATGTTCAAATCCCTAACCAAGTTGTAAAGGAGATAAAAGGTTTATGTTTACACTGGCTTATATGTCCTAATGGATAGAATTGAATACACAACCAAGTCTCCTAAAGGAAACACATTATGTCATTGCAGTAGTTAGAATGTATAATCTGGGATTTCCAGCCCAAGCTATTTGGCGCTAATCACTCTGACTCTCATTACAGAGACATAGAGAATCTACATGCAGAAGCTAATTAACTCCAGATGTACCAAAAATGAAAATGGGCTTAATGCAAGCAAGAAAATACTGTGTGCCTTAGCAAGCATCAATGTTATTATTGCTCATATTTAGGGTCAGGCAAGGTGACTTTTTTTTTTTTTTTCCTTCATTCAGCTACTGCTTTTGTCAATTTATTAGGAATTTTATTAGCATATCATCTATCGCAAATTTTGGGATGCGTTCGCCCAAAATGAAAATCCTGTCTTCGTTTACTAACGCTCATGTTGTTCCAAACCCGCATGACTCTCTGTGGAACACAAAAGGACATATTTGCCAGAATGTCCTTTATTGCTCTGTCCCTGGTCACCATTCACATCTTGAGAAGCAGTCAATCTTGAATATTTCCTAGGCACATTTTTTACATTATGGTGATCAAAATCCTAAGCTTGCTTGGTGAAAGTAATTTAGAATACGGCATGATATTTTGATGTAGTTCAGTTATGTACGTAGATATCAGTAATTACAAAATGAAAAATTAATGGCTTAGAAAAGAAGAGAAAACGGAAAGATGCTACATATGATTTAGGCAGCTCAGACAATGTCCGTGCACAGTCCAGTACGGTTGTTCAGAGATTGGCAGTTCCATTAGATGACATAAAGCTCAATCAATTTTCCAACTGTGTTTGGATCTAATTCTATAGACATGCTTGAGCACAAAGAGCTATTTGTGATCAAAGAGATAAAGCATTTCATGCTTTAGAGATTTAAAGCAAAACAATTTTGGATGCTAAAGTACTGTTCCACATCCCATCTTGTTATGCAGACATAACTATAAGTAAGCTGTTTGTAGGTTGATTTACCAAAAAGTGTAAGCAAACTAGCTCTTGCACTTTCAAAATATTTCTCTGAATGATTGACAATCCTGAACAGCACGACATAGCAACACTGGGCCTCATTCATGAAACACAAGCAGAATTTTTTTTTGTCGATCATAAAGGTGTTGTGACGTAAATTCTCGGATTCAATAAAGTTTTTGTATTTTCAAAGTGTTTGTTGGTATGGACAAAATGTACATCTGCTCCCAACCACTTATAAATCATATGTAAGACATCCAAATGTTTTGTGTTCTTTCAGACAAACCGCCATGGATACATTTTGATTGGAATTAATAAGTAATTAATTATTTAGTTTTTTTTTACTAAATATTAAATGAGTAAAATTAACCCTAAAAACATCATATAAATTTGTAAAAAAAAAAAAGAAAAAAAAAAAAGGAAAGGAAAGCATTTATTTTTTAATAAATATTTTTTTTCTAAATATTTTATTCCCAACTCTTGGAAATTGATTATTCCCAACAATTACCCAAAAATAAAAGTTTTTTTCCTGCATAAATGCCATTTTCTAAAAAAAAAAAAAAAAAGGAAAAAAGTAATACCCTCTAATGTGATTGGTTTGACTGTTTCTTCTTTTGATATGAGCGTAATCATTTAGGTTTCACTAATAAAGTATAGGCATTAATAAATCGCATTTAGTGTTAATGCTGTTAAACCTCTAAGCACGTATCGCAGGCAGTTGCATTCACAATACAAGGTGAAAAAATGTAAAAAGTCTTGCATACTGTCATTTAGCTTACAAATCTTGATTAGCTTACAGCGGTTTGGTCAAATCTTCTTCAGTCATTACTTTCATTTCTCTAAATACTCTCCCAGCTGCAAGGGAAGTATATCACTTCATACATCATAATTTAGCCTACCTGGGAAGTTTCACCAATGATAATGATGATGTGCTCAACTAAACCATATAAGGTTTTTGGTGGTGAACCTCCTCCTGCCGGCATGAACTGACATTTTTTGCACTAAAGCTTTGTTTTTTTTTTTGTTTTTTTGTTTTTAATCTCTTGGACTATTCAGTTCATATTAGAACCTATTACATTCACATTAGAACATTAGATGGCTGCCAGAACTGGCAGATGCAATAATAGTACGCACTTCGTTTTAAAACCGTTTCATTACTGTTACGCAAATTCCCTAATTGCATTTATTGGTGCATCTGATGCCTTCCTTATAGGGCATTTTCAGGGATGTGGAATGTGATAATTGTTAATGAATGTGCACACTGAAAGTTTAGAATTCACTGACAAACATACATGTAACCAACAAATCTGCACTGTAACAAAAATCCTGTTGTTTTTACAAAAAAACATCTGGCAGCTATGGTTACCAGAACAATTATGTAAAAAATACAGTTAAAATGTAAACCACTTTACAGAACAACCTGTACATTTTACAGTTTAAAATGGTTGTAATTTACATGCTGGCACTGTAAAAAAAAAAAATAATTCTGTTAAATTTACAGTAAAAAAAATCATAAACCTGCCTTCTGAAACTATAAAAATCTGCTGTTTACTTTTAAAAGGTATTTGTTAATCACCTTAGTAACTATAGAAGGGCACATGCTGACATGAAGTTCATCAGTAGTGGCTCTTCCAAGAGCAATGACCAATAAACAAATAGAGACTGTGCTCAGTATCACTCACACAGACACTAAACACCATCAGGGTGACACATAAGAGATTTAAATAATGCAGTAAACATTAACTAAATTACATCAAATAGAACACAGAACACCCCAGTGTACGTAACTGATATTAAAAATATGATGAAACATAACTATTCCCATAAAATATAATGAAAGGTAATGGGTCATGTAGGGAATTGTGGGAATGACCGATTACTGTAATTTTAATGATAATTTACTGTAAAAAAAAAAAGTACATGTACTCTCTTGTTCTTTTTACCATTAATTATACAGGAAAATCATACTTTTTACATTTAATAATTTACTTTTTACATAAAAATTATTTAATTTTTACATCATTTTATTGACTTTTATTGAAAAACAACTGTATTGTATTTTAAAAATATATTAAAACATTTTACTGTGTATTTTACAGTTAATGATTGTTAATCAATTAACATTTTATTTCTGTAGCATTTTGACAGTATTTTACTGTTAAAATTACTGACATTTTTTACAGTGTGGGGTGTACGCAGCGTTTGTGAATCTGGAGGAAAGTTTTTGTAAAGGTCCAATTTACGTGCAAATTACTCATATTTACGAAAGTATATTCACGAAAGGTGCACTGACTCGGACAATAGTGTGAGTTTTAGGCTGGACTGTTTGTTTGCCGACCAAAGGCAGTCAGGGAGATTGTTTGGGAAACCTGTTTGAGTATGAGTATTTTTGCAATTCTGTTCAGTGATGCTAGTGGCTCAGAAATTAGACAATTAAGCTTAAAGGAACAATAGAGGCTTTCAGCTGCTTCATTTATTCATATGGTTCTCAATCATTTCTTCTGTCTTTCAAGGACCCCTCAGTGGCCAAGGTCAGTGGTGGGCGGAAGAAAATGGTCTCCTTCAGCAGTATGCCATCAGAAAAGAAGGTGAGCAGTGCGGCAGATTGCCTTGCCTTCATGCAGGGTGGCTGCGAGCTGAAAAAGGTGCGACCCAACTCTCGTATCTACTCGCGATTCTACACTCTGGACCCTGAACTGGCCTGCCTTTGTTGGGAACCCTCCAAAAAGGATGCGGACCGTGCCAAACTTGACATCTCCACCATTCGTGAGGTCCGGATTGGAAAAAGCACAGAGACCTTCCTCCATAACGGCCCATCTGATCAACTGGCTGAAGAAGCAGCATTCTCCATCATTCACGGTGATGAGTACCAGTCCCTGGACCTAGTCGCTCTATCTGCTGATGTGGCCAACATCTGGGTGACAGGGCTGCGATACCTGTTGTCCCACCCTGGTGTCATTGGGGGTGGAAGTGGAGATGAGGGGAGTGTTGGAAGCAAGATGAGGCAGAATTGGTTGGTGACTGAGTTTGCGCTGGTTGATGAGGATGGACATGGAATCGTTTCCGAAGACACAGCAGTGGCCACCATCTGCAAACTCTGCCCTGGCATTAAGGAAACAAAGGTAAGAATCTTTCTTTTAATTCACTTTATCAACCACAAAATCTTGTGCTTTCATGAGTAAATGGCACTTCAAGAGTTCGGTAGACTTTGCCCCATGATTTTTTTTTTTTGTAAAGCACTAGTGGCACAAATCCCATGTTTTTTTTTTTTATTGTGAGAACTATTAGATATGTTAGCGAATCTATTATTGATATTAAAATTAACGCAACATGAAACTAATCTAGTAGGGGTGTGCAGAGAAGCCATTATCTGTATCTGTATTTGGATAGAACCGGATGTGGGCATGGTTTAAATTGTGTTTTTTATTTGTATAACTTTTTTAATTTATTGTGTCTTTAAATTAAATATACATTATGTGTGCCTATTCATAATAATCATTTCATAAGGTTCACAATTTAGTCATACTGGCTTCACAGACTCATCATTGCGTTGTAATTTTGGATATGCTTTTTTAAATTTTCGCTTTATCTTTTTACTTCTTGGATAGTCAGTCAAGCAAATATTTATTATTTTATTCCGATGAATTCGTTATTCAGTTCGATTCGTTGTTGTCCCACCTCATAGGTCTTTAGATTCTTGAATTATCCAAAAATAAAAATCATACATCATAAATTTGATATAATCTGTTAAAATTGTTAAATTTACTGTAGTAAAAATAATAATTTTTTATATTAACCAATTTTACCTACCAAAAATTAAATGTTTAGCTGTGTCCACATTTTTCACTCCGTGATACCATAGGATTTCCCCCCAATTACTCTATTCATAGAAAGTGCCAAACGTATTCAAATATATACAACACATTTCTGATTACCCAAAATGTAAGGGAACAGAAAAACACTGGAGCAGTTTTTATGTAAGACCTATAAAATAAGCAATCATTGCAGTCACTACAGTCCTAGAGCAGTGGGAGATGAAATAAACAACACCTATAAATGTAAACAAAGCCAATTTGATAGGTTCAGAAATTGGACGACTGTTCCAGAGCTCATCTCTCTGCATCACTACTCAGCCTGACTTGTTTACCAACCCTGCTGAGGCAAACAGCAATTGCGGGGTTTGGTATCTGCAGCTGGGACAGTCAAAGTGGCTTTATGCATGCATGTTTGTATGTGGATTGGACAGCTGGGGACAGGAGGAGGACAGACAGGAGCCACAGGGCCAAGATTCAAGTCTTTGTGACAGCGGGTGTGAGGCATCTGCTTCATGTGTCTAGCGAGACAAGCAAAGGCAAAAAGGGCAAGCAAACAAGGCAGACTGTATAGGCATGACTCACCTTGCTCCTGGCTGTTTTCTAATCGTAAAAAAATGCAAGACTTAATCTAGGCCCGGTGAAGTGCTGCTATATCTGTGTTTGTATGAATGTGACATTTTCCTCTCAAGATTCAATTCACTCTCTGCTGCAAGCTGTTTATGTGATTGGTTTCTGGTCTTGCTAATTGTATTTCAAAGTTATATTCAAAGAGCAAATTCAACCCCCAGCATTTCTTATTGATTGAAATAAACCTGAAAGAGTGATGAAATACAACAAAAACAGATACAATGTTTACATACTTATAGCTGATTGCAGAACTCTTAAGGCTTGGTCATCAATAACCACCTGTCACCTGACAGTATTTCATGATGTGATTTGTCATTGAGCAGATGCTCTCTTTTCCCAAGAAGTTTATTACAGAGGCATTCCCCCTTGAGCAGCCTGGTCACAGGTCATGGTTTAACCCTTCCTAACAATGGGTTAAAGACCCTGTGCTAAAAAGACCCAGAAACATGTATGACTCACAATGTACTGCATTAATTGTACTGCACTGACCAATCAAATGCTTTCTAGAACGACCTTCAGGGTAGAATTTTTTGAGACTTGATCAGTCACTTACTATAATTTTTCTCGTCAAAGAGTGGTGCCCCGAAGATAGAATTTAATGAGTTAAATTCTATTATTTAATTAATAATTAATAAACATTAATTATTACATTACAGTCAAGTGAGCATTCTTTATTCTTTGTTTAGTGTATCGTGATTTAAAACATGGATATTTAAATGTTTTACTCACTTGTTTTTCATTAATCTGCATTGATGTGCACAATGGCTCAAGCCTCATCGTTAGCAAATACCACGATGTGCTGAGTTTGTTTGTAGCCTGTTTTTGTAGAAACGGATCAGTTTGTTCCTCAATTCAGTGGAAAAGTGGTCAGACTTGAGAAGCAGCAGGTGTGTGTGTGTTGCTTTGCCAGGGGCTGTGATGTAAACTAAAGCCTATTGGCTGTTTTAAAAAAAGGCACGGGCAGTTCGTCAAGTCCCACCCCAACTTCATGTTTCAGAAGGAAATACAGGCGTAAGAAATTTGCATTTTTCTAGGCACCTCAGGGGGACTTTAAACCTAAGGTTTGCGTTACTACCCATTGCGTTAACTATAAAAAGCTTACACGCGAATGTGTTCTAAAAATTGTAAATACCTACACTCCTCTTCTCTTTTGTGTTATTTTGCTTAGGTGCAGTTGCGCTTTAAAGAGATTCAGAGAAGCAAAGAAAAGCTAACTTCTCATGTGACATTGGAGGAGTTCCAGGAGGCCTACTGCGAGTTGTGCACACGACCCGATGTCTATTTCCTGTTAGTGCAACTCTCTAAAGACCGTGAGTGCCTTGATGCCCAGGACCTGCGTCTTTTCCTGGAGACTGAACAGGGTCTGTCCTTGGCCACCACTGAAGGCTGCTTGGAGCTTCTTCGGCGTTTTGAGCCCTCTGCTGCTGGACGTGAGCGAGGTCTACTGGGCTTGGATGGCTTCACCCGTTACTTACAGTCCACTGAGTGCCAGTTGTTAGACCCGGAGCACCAGAACGTGTGCCAGAACATGAAGTTGCCCCTGTCTCATTACTATATCAGTGCCTCCTACCGCTCTTACCTGCTGGATGATCAAGTGCATGGCCGGACTGATCTGGGGGGGCTCATTCGAGCCCTGCAGGCTGGCTGTCGGTGTCTAGAGCTTGGAGTTACCGATGGGCAAGAAGGGGAGCCACTATTGGGTGTAGACCATGGTACAGATGGAAAGCATCAACATCATCACCACCATCAACACCATCATCACCACCATCATGGTTGTGTTACCCTACGCAGTGCCCTGGAAGTGGTCAACAAGTATGCTTTTCTCTCCTCCCAGTATCCTCTACTGCTGTATCTGTGCCAGCTTTGCTCGCCTTCCCAGCAGCGTACTCTTGCACAACACCTCAGGAAGGTATTTGGACAGAAGCTCTATACCCCTGACTCTCTGCCTGTAAGTCTTGGAGGTCGAGCCACCACTCTGCCCTCTCCAGAGCAACTGAAGGGTAGGGTACTTCTTGTTGGAAAGAAGCTGCCTCCAGAAGAGGACGGCTCTGAAGGAGAGGTGTCCGAGGAGGATGAAGAGATAGGTGGTGGTGGTCCTCTGGCTGGCCGAAGGATGACCATCCCTGGGGAGGAAGAGCTGGGTGTGGTCCTCGTTGTCCCCCCACCTCCACAACCAAGACGTCTCCGCTTGTGCCGCGAATTGTCCGATCTGGTTGCGGTCGCTCGTACTGGAAGTCGCAGCTTTTATGCTCACCGGGCGAGTACTCAGCAATCCCAGCAGCATTCTCCCCCCTCCACTCCCTCTACACCAGGTACGCCAATGCTTCTAGACCCCCCATACTGGACCCTGTGCTCTCTAGGGGAAGGGGAGGCAGGTCGGCTGGCTAGCGAATGCCCCGAAGAACTGGTGAGCTTCACCAAGCGCAGTCTTACCCGTGTGCGCCCCAGTTCAGTAAGGCTAGACTCTAGCAACCCAAACCCACAGGGATACTGGAAAGGAGGTGTGCAACTGGTGGCGCTCAACCAGCAGACTCCAGGGGCCATGATAGACTTGAGCCGTGGACGGTTTTTGCAGAATGGTGGGTGTGGGTACGTTCTACGTCCAACAGTCATGCGAGAGGAGGTTTCCTACTTCAGTGCCCAGTCGCAAGGCTGTGTGCCTGGCGTACCACCGCAAATACTCAGGGTGAAGGTCATCAGTGCCCATAGCCTACCCAAACCACAGGGCTCTGGTGCCAAAGGTGAGGTCATTGACCCTTATGTGGTGCTAGAGCTGCATGGTGTACCAGCAGACTGTGCTGAGCAGAGAACTCGCACCGCTGCCCAGAACCAGGATGACCCGCTGTTTGATGAGACCTTTGAGTTCCAGGTAAGAGAGCGAGACTGTCACATCATGAATACTAATCTGTTTATACAAACAGTGGCCCCTTAAAGTATTTGGATACTTACAAATGTATTAATTTCATTGCATTAAATAAAACTGTATCAAACCACATGGCATCTGCATACAAATTATGTAAGACCTTTTCTTTGAACTAACATACATTTTTTAAATTACATGGGGTTATTGTCTCTGGGTCATTTAATGGGTGTATGAAGTCGGTTCCCCTCAAGTTTACACAGGTTTCCTCACAGAATTACCACAGGTGTAATTCAACACATTAACATATTCCAGTATGTTTGACAATCAGAAAGTGTCCAAATACTTAACTCATAATTTTGAATGATACATCTACTCTTATATCATTTGAAACCTTACAAACATTTTTTAAATGTTTTACTGTGCTTATGCTATCTTAAAAAAAAGACACTTGGTTTGATATTTTGATTTATGGGGCCACTGTATAGAGTGTGATTTTGGAAGATCTTAAGACACAGATTTAAGATTATCTAAGTTGAGACCGAGGACATGAGACATGTTGCTTGACAGACATATGTGTTTGATGGTGTGGTCTGTGATGTGCAAGGTTATACTGAGATCTCTGTGTGTATTAGTCTTGAGTCCTGATTTCAAAGTGAGCAACATAACCGCTAAAGGCTAATTCTGCTCTTAGCTAGACAAAAGCTTTGAATTTTTTACATTTGTTTTGAATTGTTTGAAAGTTTTTTTTTTTTTTTCAAGAGGTAAAAACAAATATGACAACATGTAGCCTTGCTCACTATATGAATAAGACATACTATAAACATAACACGTTAGCTCTCACTGGCTGTTAATTTGCCTTGATTTCAGAGCATCCATTACTTACTATAACTATAACTTACATGTCATATACATGTAGCATACTTATATAGAGTACTGCTGACTAGTGATCCACAACCAGAATGAGGTTAATGGATGCAATCTGCCTCCATGGATGCACTGGGGTGTGTGCAGCTTAACACAACTCTTCTTAGATCAGTAATTAGGGAAGTTCCCCATCAAAACTTAATGGCCTGCTAACGCTAATGCTCTTGCCCTGGATTGTAGTTCAGACCTGCAGTCTTGATAGCTCATCTATACACTACTCTATAAGTGGGTGCTAGCTTCTACCTGCGTGATTCTTTTTCCAATGATGTGACCTTTCTTTTTGTAGAACCTAATTACACATGCAAGCCAAACTTAGACTGCTTTAATTAAGAGATGCAGATGAAGGTACTTTCTAGCTACAGGTGAAAGCTTGCTTTATCTGCAATAACCAATGCAATAAAGATGACATGTAAATGTACAGAGCTTGAGTGTGAAGTGAGATTGCAGGAGACAAACAGTGTAAAGTAATTTGATTCATTAAATGAGACTTGGGTAAAAAACACAAGTCAAGAAACCTAATGAATTACCTTAACAATAAACCATTTGTTTATTGAATTTTATCAATTTATTTTCTAAATATACTATAATTCATTGTTTGTTCATAATGCATTAACCTATGTATACAACTTTTAATGTCAAAATTAACAATAGCCAATATTAATATTTCTCTAAACGTTTTGCCTGCTGTTAAACCATGTTAACTAATTACTGCATCCAATACCAAATACAACCCTATTGTACCAAATATTGGTTTATAGCAAAAATCACAGCTGCAAGCACTCCATTAGCATGCCGTCATTCCAATTTGTATATTTTAATTGAACCAGAATTCATATGGGCCTTTTTGATATTTGTTATTGAAATCTAAGAATAAGATAATAATAAAAAAAATCTAATGAGAAAAAATGTAACATAAAACAAAGTGGGTAAGACTTGCCCTAAGCTCTTAGAAATATAAATCCCTGCTATTGTGATTTAGCCCAAATACTGTACCATATGGTTATTGAAGAGAAGGTTTTGAGAGGGATTCTGTGAAATTGTAAATATATCTCTTAAGCACACTCTATCCATTGGGATTGTGTGTCTCTTGTTGTTTGCGTTTGTTTGTGTCTTGTTGCTTGGAGCTTGAAGACATCATACAATTATAAGTCATGGGAGGGGGTACACCTATCAGACTTAGCCCCACACGTGCATGCACGCACGCACGCACACACGCACACACGCACACAGAAGTAGGTGTACATCCCCTGGTGGGATCTGAGCCAAATGCTTTTATGTCTCTTCCTGTGCCCTTGTCCACTAATCTCTCAGGGCCATGTGCCCCTAATTATGCCAGTCTCAATGTCTCTGTTTGATGTGTATTTCATGTTTTTGCCATAGGTTTATATGTTTGCATAACCCTTATGTAAAAGTACTATGGTAGTGCCGTATGGTACAGTGGCAGTTTCAGATACCATGGTACTGAATGATTACTACATTTGTGTATAATGATGATTCCATGTAATATCATGGTCCATGTCCAACAAACATGGTATTATCATTGGTACACATCCAAAAGACACAGTATTATCATTTGGACATGTCCTAAAAAAACATGGTATTACCATGGCACCATGTCAAAAATACTATTCATACTACTCATTCTATTAGTGCATACATGTGTATATGTGCATACATGTGTATATGTGCATGTCAATTTTGTAGCTCTGAAAGGCTGCACACTTTTATTGTGCTATTTTCATTTGCACAGGGCTGTGTCCAGGCATCTGTGGGTGTCTGAATCCAGCAGAGGTGTTTTATCTTTGTTATCATTTTGTTTTCCTGTTATCTCTCCTTTTTGTAGACGTATGAGTATGCACGTTCTCTATGACATGACATAAATCATTTGTGTCTTAACTTGTTCTTGTGTGTTTGTGCATGCTGAGTATATACACATCTATCTGCAGAACCTGAATATGCATGCACACACACACACACACACACACACACACACACACACACACACACACACACACACCTTATTTTCATCTTTTGGAAATGTATACATTTGTGATTATTTAAAGAAGTGGTTCACCTAAAATTAAAAATGTTCTCACTATCATGTCGATCCAAACCAGTGTGCTGTTATCTTTTGCTTCTCTTGCATGCAGACCTGCTCATATTTAATTTGAGAGGTGCATTGGATGTATCAGAGAATAATTACTTTAAGTTCAGACTGTTCCTCACACAAAGCTATTGTGTTGCTTCAGTAGACTCAGAATAAAGCACACAAGACACAAGTGTTTTTTGTCCTCTTTGGAGTTTGATAGCCCATGGTCACCCATGAACATTTGTGGTGTGGAAATTATCTTTGGGGTGATTCTTTAGAAAACAACAACAATATATGGGTTTGGAACCATATGGTGTGAGTAAATAATGATAGAATTGTAATTTTTGGGTGAACTACTACTATTCCTTTAAGTTATATTATTCTCTGGTGTTACTGTTTGCATTGTTTTCTGACACAATAGAAAAAAATGAAATGCTTCCTAATATTCTCAATATTTGTGTTTTACAATGCAAGTATGCTTGTTTGTTATATGGACCTACCGTAACAGTAGTTCATTTGTGTGGAGTTCTAAAGTAAGATTAAATTGTGTGACTGTCATAGATGGTAGAGTTTTTTTAATATTACAGCCCCACAAGTATTCATGCTATGTAGGATTTTGAATAATGTGTCCTTGCTAATGTGTATGTGTGCCCTACATAGCCAGATGCACAGGTGATGCTGTGAGTGTGCTACATTTGTCCGTGTTTAAGTAGACGAGACCGTAATATTATAGATTATGCGTTGAACTTTATGCAAATGCACTTTAATTACCATATTCTGTGAGATAGTGCTGCAACATTTTGCTTAATGGTGTGCACATTACTTTGCATGCTGCATAATTAATAGGGTTTGGCGATGTGTCAATTGTTTGTTTACATACCCTAGATTGACATACAATTTTCATTTTCCTTGCAGCTGTGAAATATTTTTATTAATGTTGCAAAGCACACCTTTTAAAGGGATAGCTTAGCAAAACAATTAAATTTTATAATAATTTACTTACCTTGTTTTGTAAAAAACCTATATGAAATTCTATCTTCTGTGGAAAACATTTGATATTAGGCAGAATGTTAGCCTTAGTCACCATTCACTTTCATGGTATGGAAAAAAAGACAATGCAATGAAAGTGAATGTTTACGGAGGCTACCATTCTGCATATCACCTGATTTTGAGCTCAACAGAATAATAAAAGTCATACGAGTTTGGAACACTGAGTAAATGATGACAGAATCAAAATTTATTTTGTGAAATATCCCTTTAAGATACAAAAAAAATACACTCACTGTTTTCTCTTTTCAGGTGAACATGCCTGAGCTTGCCCTGCTGCGTTTTGTAGTTCTGGATGACGATTATATTGGTGATGACTTCATTGGCCAGTACACCATTGCCTTTGAGTGTCTTCAGCCTGGCTATCGCAACGTGCCCCTGCTGGGCCTTTCTGGTGACCCTTTACCTCATGCCAGCCTGTTTGTACACGTGGCCATCACTAACCGCAGAGGTGGGGGTAAGGCCCAGAGACGGGGTCTGTCTGTAAGGAGAGGAGTGCGGCGTGGGCGAGAGTATGTCACCCTGCGAAACACGGGCATCAAAGTGCTGGATGACACTTTCCGCTCTTCCAGCACACCTCTGCGAGAGGCTACAGACCTGCGAGAGGATGCGCTGGTAATGGAGGTGGCACATGTCACAAGTTTAGACAACACAAAACACTAGAAATGTCAATGCTAGGCAAGCTACAGCCCTGTTATTGTGTTGAATTAGGAATTCCAGGTGTATGAATTTGCTGACTGCATCGGAACGTCTTATCAATACACTAAAGAGAAAACTATGTTTTGTAGTGAATCATAGAAAATGAGACTTTGGTGAAGTTAAACTGTAAAAATGACCTGGTTCTCTGGGTGCATATTTAAAAGTTTTGCAAATGTGCTTCAGTTTATATGGATGAAGTTGCAAGGTCGGATGGGATGGCCAAACTGCTTTTGGAGTATAATGGTTTAGAAATAACGAGAAAAACAAAAAGGGAAACATTGTATTTTGATGCTTGTTAAATAATCATAGATACAACAATCAATTAACCTTGCACACCTGAAAAATAATTGGTAGGTGCGCAGGACATATTGACCTGTTTCAGTGACATCACTTTTACCCACAGCCGCCATATTTATGACCATCTGTAGGAGGAAACAATGGCGGTGAATGGATAAACACCCAAAAAAACTATATCAAGAAAAACATAAAAAAATGCTTTAAAAAAAGTCCCAGGATAAGTTCATACAGGTCTGAAGATAGCACACATATTGGCAAATTGGACTTTTGTGGACATATAAAGACATTTTATCCACTATTCATCTATGGATGCAGGCAAGTCTGATGTTAGACCAGCGAGTGCACACGCCCACTGGCACAGCACACCCTTTTTTGTGTTGTTTTACGTCTGTGAGGATACCATCTGTATGAATGCTGAGATTTTTTTTTTAAACTACTTAAGGTTTTTGTTGCATCTCACAGCACAGCACAATGAAATTGAATGGAATACTGGTCACAAACACGGCGGCGGAGTCATACAGTGACATCACATGAAACGGGTCAAAACTTCTGCACACTATCTTAGCTTGCGAAGAATATCACAACATTTTTATTGCAACGTTTCGGTCTCACAACCTTTGTCAGGCATTTACAAAACGCAGAGTGCAATGCCACCAAATGTATAATATGTCATAACCTATAACCAGTAACAGTCAATTAGATAGAAGACCTCTAGAAAACAACAAAAGTCCTATCGGTGATTAGGTTTGAAGAGTATAGATCCAAAACGTTGGAGTTTTGTGATATTCTTTGCAAGTTAATGTGACGGGAGCCAGTTGGTACATGATAGGTATGTGGTATGTGTAAATCTCACTCCCCTGACCTCAAGCGGTGCACTAGCGACTGATACTAGAGGCTGTAGCCTTTGGCCTCCTCGTTAGCGCTTCCACCTCCCAATCCAGCTGATGCCGGTTTGAATTCTGCTTGGAGCGAATCAGGCAGGACCAGTTGCAGAGGTGCCAAGACCCAGATGGGAGTGAGATTTAGGGGGATGAGTGTAACGGGAGCCAGCTGGTCTGTGATAGCTGTGCGGGATATGTAAACCTCATTCCCCTGGCCTCAAGAGGCATACTAGTGACTGATGCTAGAGCCTGTTGCCTGTAGCCATCTTGTTAGCATGCCCGCTTCCCATGCCGGTTCGAATCCCATTTGGAGCAGGTAGAGCAGGACATGTTACAGTGGTGCCGTGACCCAGATGAGAGTGAGATTTAAGGGGGTGAGTGTAGCGGGAGCCAACTGGTATGTGATAGCTGTGTGGTATGTGTATACCTCACTTCCCTGGCCTCAAAAAGCACACTAGCGACTGATGCTAGGGGCTGAAGCCTTTAGCCTCCTCATTAGTGCGCCCTCCTCCTACACCTGTTGACGCAGGTTTGAATCCTGTTCGGAGTATTTTTTTCAATATCTATTTTTTTATTTTGAAAAAGTTGATTCATTTAATTAGTTTACAATTCCCCACATGGTTGCACCGGTTGTGGTTTGCGTAGCATAATTCAATGGGTCGCACAGATAATTGGTCTGCACTATGTAGTTCAGTGGGTAAACTTGATTGTATATTTATTGGAATTGTGCTTTGTAATGTGCAGTCGAGCACTTGGCTTTGTAAAAAGAGCAAATCAATTAAAAAAAAAGGTCTCATGTAGGATAAGGAAAGGGGTAAACTTAATAATATTTGCATTGAAATGATAGAGTTCACAGCTGTACACAGTACACACTTGGAGATTTCTGGCCTCACCACTTGTCACACACAGTGACACAGAGTCAATAACAAATTCTGACCTTCTTATTTAATAATCAGCCAGTACAGTTGCCATTTAAGTCTTAGTTCTGAACAAGTAAGAACCAGACACAGAATACTACACCTCCCCACTGGAACATTGCCATCCATTGTGAAAACAAAACTCAGTTTTACTCACCATTTCTTGGAAATTCCTGCTTGGAAAAGTAACTTTACTGAGTAACATATGCTCAGCAAAATCTACAAACAACTATCCAGTGTTCATCTGGATTTTCTAGCAAACACTAGAAATAAAACCCAGAATAAACACTGTCCTGCTGACCTAGGCTCTGTGAAGTCAGTAATGTGTGATACATGGGTGACGGTTCGGGAGAAGGGATGGAGGGTAGAGTATCTAAGGTGTCAGGTGACAGACTGGATCAGATGCTACTGGAGTGTGTTGCAGACGAGGAAGAGAGAACTTACTCAACATCCATAATAACAGTGTTCACAATGACCTACTGAACTTATTGATGCATATACACACATACAGCAGCCCCAAAATGTATTTAGTCACATTTAAAATGTAAATGGATGAATTCCATTGCATTAAACAACAAAATATGGTGGCATTTATTTTATTTTAATTTCATATATCTTTCTTAGAATTTTTGTCACAGTTATGTAGTTCATATATAGCACAGTAACAACATGTATAGTTTATCATATAAACTACATCATATGAACTACATGTGTCTCATTTTATCATTTTAAACAAAAACTTTTTAAACTTTTAAAAAATTTTGCCTGAAAAATGTATTATCTTTCTTGAAAAGTTTTGCCACTATTTTTCTTATATTTTGCTATCTAATGCAATGACATTCATTAATTTTAAGTATGGCTTAGGTTTCCAAATACTCTTGGGGCCACTTCCTGCTGATAAAAACAGCTTAAACCAACTAAGACCAGCAAAGCGGCTTTTTCAGCAGGGCTGTACACTCACATACCTTTTAAAATTCTCTTTCTCCTTCAATGCCTGCATTCATATTTCTGGATAACATACTTACTTTGTGAGTAATACGCAGCCTCAACTACTTCCATTTTATTCATAGCTGACTAATGCTGTACTCCCCTACAGACCATTTGCATACATATAAACACAGATACACATGCTAATCACCCTCAACACTCTCTCACACACATCCACAAATTACTTTAGTAGTCGTTGTGGGTGAGCGACTCTTGTCAGGTGAAAAATAGAAATTGGCTGTCTTTCTGCTACACTGTAATGAGAGGAAATACTTGATACAATTTGAAAATCTGATCAGATTAAAAGCTAAGGCCTTTGACAGCCAAGGGACACAGAAAAACTTCTAAATGCAAAGGTTTATCTTTCTGTATATTGGAAGGAAGTTCATTATTTTGATCCAACCTCATGGGAGAAGCTTTACGGAACACAACATCAGTTTCTGCACGTTTTAAATTAATTTAAATGTCAAGAATGTTTTAATAACTCTTAGCTCCTTTGTTTTCTCATGGATCTTGCACTTGTGATTGCCTTTTGTGAGTGTATGTGCTCAATTAGAAAAGTGTGCTTGGTGAACTGTCCCTTTAACTTGCCACCACTTTTTTATTTGACAGGGGCTTACAATGAGCTATAAAGAAACGTTTTCCAAATTCCCCTTTATCTGTGTCACTTTAGCTTTTATTTAAATATTTGTGGTAGCCTAGTGTCACTATCTCTTCATGTTTCTTCTTTCTCTAGAGTGCAACAGTGGCTTTCAAAGAGCAGTGTGGGCTCCCCCCAGTGGCTACATTAAAGCAGTGCATCCAGAGCATAGCCACGAGGTTGCAGAGTCCAGATGGGCCCCCAGGGGCCATGCTCACTCTGAAGGATGGTTACCCATGCTTGGAACTTGTGGGCAACTTAACTGACGTTACTCGTAAACTGCTAACTGGTTATGACACTGTAAGAGATACATTTACATAGGCTTTTTTTAATGTTGCACTATGTTGCCGTGTGTTTTATATGTAATGGGTGTGGCTCTGTATAATAACACAGCACGTACAGCATATGGAAGAGGTTTTTAGATGTTAATTTGCTGATAAAACCTTTTCGTAAAAGATAGGGTGGAGAAGCTGCTGACATACAAATTCTATAGTACATGAATAGTTCACCCAAAAATTTTAATTATCTCATCATTAACTCACCCTAATGCCATCACATATGTGTATGACTTTCTTTCCTCTGCTAAACACACAAAAAATATATTTATAGAAAAATATATCCGCTCTCCGCTTTAGGTACATACAATGCTTGAATGAATGGTGGGCCAGTACTTTGAAGCTCAAAAAAGCACATAAAGGCAGTATTAATGTAATCCATGTGCAGGGTTTGGGAGTAATGGAATACATGTAATGGGATTACTTATTTTAAATACAAAAAACAAGTAACTGTATTCCACTACAGTTACAATTTAAGTCACTGGTTATTAGAATACAGTGACATACGAAAAGTATTTTGATTACTGAAGTGATTGCTTTGAATTTTATTGTATTTGTTTCCTAAGTACTTTCAGATGGAAAACATTTATACATATAAAGGAAGCAATCCGAAGTGCATTTGAATAGCGGTTTTGTGTAAATTGTCAGCTTTACCCTAAGCTAAAATGCTATTTCTAGCCATTTTACATGCACATGTTAGCAGGCACGTTCATATTTTTTTTATCAAAAAAATTAATGTTAGATCTTAATTTCTTTTTTTTCTTTATTCGATATTAGGGCAAAAATCGCATTTTTGAAAACAATTTTTTTTATTGTTTTCCAGTAAAAATATCTATATCTAAAAATCTATATAACAAGATCAATTTGATTTATCTTGTTTTAGAAACAACAATGTATAAGATATTTAGGTTTTTCAGAGAAACTGGCAGAGTTTTTAATAGTCAAAACAAGTGATAAAATCTACCAGTGCTGAAGAAGTAATCCAAAGTATTTAAAATACATTGCTGACCTTAATGTAATCTAACAGACACATTACATTTTACAGCATGTATTCTGTAATCTGTAATCTGTAGTGGAATACATTTCAAAAGTAACCCTCCCAACCCTGTCCATATGACTACAGTGGTTTTATCCAATTCTTCTGAAGTGATATCGTAGCTGTGAGTGTGAAAAAAGAAGTGCTTCTTGTGTTTTTGGCTATTTGTATTCTTCATGTATATCGTAACCTACTCGGCAGAGAGAAGAATTTATAGTAAAAAAAGGACTTAAATATTGATCGGTTTCACACCCATTTCTAACATATCACTTCTGAAGACATGGATTTAACTACTGGAGTCATATGGATTACTTTTATGCTGCCTTTATATGCTTGTAAGAATTTTAGTCACCATTCACTTGCATTGTATGGATCTACAGAGCTGAAATATTCTTCAATAAATCTTCATTTGTTTTCTGCAGAAAAAAGAAAGTCATGCTGTACATATTACGATTGCCTTTTTGCACATTTGCAATTTTTGTTCCTTTTTGTACACTGGATACTGGCCCTGTTTACTGAAGCTCATACACGTGCATTACATCTTACTATTTCATTCCTTATTGACATGCACTTTTCATGCACTTTTGGTATTTTCATTCTATTGCACTTTACTATTAATACCTGTACTTTCACAATGACAATAAAGTTAAATCTAATCAATTCTAGGATGGCATTAGGGTGAGTAAATGATGAGAGAATTTGACATTTTGGAGGAACTATCTCTTTAATGTATTTTAATAACACTTGACAAAACAGTTCTGAAACATGGACCTTTGTCAGGCTAGACACCATATTGAATTAGTCATGAATGAAAACAAGGCTGTGAGGGATAGAAGTACAGTCTGTTTTCAGCGTTATCATTTGTGTAAAATTAAATATGTCATCTACTCTTAAGTTTTAAATCAGACGGATATGTAACATTAAAAAAATCTTTTATATATATATATATATATATATATCATTGCATAATATGACGTTAACCAATTTAGATTATATTTATGTATCTGTGTGTGTGTGTGTATATGTGGGAATGTATCAGTAAGAATAGGCAATTTGAGTGAGTAAGACAATATCTGAAGCTTTAGTCATCATTATCCTCCTCTTCTTTCGTCGTGGGCTCGCACTTTCTCTTTCTCTGTTTCTGTCTGTGGGTTGACTCTGGATTCTGACATGTGTTCGAGACGGGCATAGTCAGTACTGACTGGCAGGACTACATTTTATAAATATCTTAACTGTGGTAGAGGGCAGCAATGGTCTTGCCAGAAGGCAATTGTATTGCTCAAATATGACTTTTTCATAGTTCAGCAAACATAATGCAGTTTCCAGTTGTGTTTTGTTTAAGTGTCAATTTAGATGTTTCTCCTAAAAGTGCTTAGGAAAAATTAAAATCAATGGTTAACATAAAGAGTATATACATATTTTGATGAGGTATACTATATATTTTGATGAGAAATGTTTGTATATGTTGAGAACTTATTGCAAACTATGATGGAAAAATGTGTGTGTGTGCGTGCGTATATTATCAGATCATAATCTTGTTTTTGTCTACATCCTCCTCAGATGATTTCGGCCAACAAGCAGCTCATAGAGAATGCAGATGGAGTGCAGGAGCGAATCGCTCAAGTGCAAAAGGAAGGTGAGTACAGGTTGGGAGGAGTGAGAACAGAGGAGAAGATCTTCTTTGCATTCAAAGAAGTTCATGTACTCCACAACACAAAAGCCCCTGTCAACACTTAAAAGCATTGCCTTTTATGATGAGAGATGTTGAAAATACCTTAGGATTGTTTTGACATGTTGTGTTCCACCTACGACAGAAAATGGTATCATTTGAAAAAAGTACCTTGGTATCCATAGTTTCCAGCAAACAACACTGTAGTTATGTTTATTGTGGCTACTCTTAAATCATAATACATGAAAATGGGATCTCCTTCAAACGGTGTGAGAGGTTTTCAGAATCATTCTGTCAATTTGTTTAAAGGATTAGTTTACACAGACATTTACAAAACCCTCATGTCTTTCCAAACCCAATGACTTGTGTCTTCTTCCGTGGAGCGGAAAAAAACAATTTCCTTTAAACTAATCCTTCAATTTCTTTCTTTCTTTTTTTTTGTACAACAATGGTGGCTAATACCAAGTTACCACACTTTCAACAGAAACTCTGGTTACCATGATAATTTTCGTAAGACCACTGGAGAATTTTGCCTAAATTGTTACTTCAAGCACTAGAGTGTCCTTACTTGCCTTCCTAACTCTACATACATTACGTCATTATCTCTTACACACATTTTTAGGCATTTCAGTCAAAATACTTATTCTTTGTGTCCTGAGGATACATTAGAGAGAGAGAGAGAGAGAGAGAGAGAGAGAGAGAGAGAGAGAGAGAGAACAGACAGTAGCAGATTTGGAATGAAAGGGCAGCTTACAAAGGCCATGACAAAATCCATCAAGGGAATCACAGTAGTATCTAACCAGAGGAAGAATAAATACATAGCACCCATTATTTGGCAGCTCAGTTCCTGGAGAACCATGTCCACACTTTAAAAATCTGAAGCTCTGTCACTGTCAGAAAATGGATATAATGTTGTTTATGTTTATTTTTAATTTTACATGCCCTTTCAGGCATGATTTTTCATGAAGACCTACCCAGGTTAGGGGAGAAGGAAAATTTGAAAGGCCGTAAACAGAGTAAGGCTTTGGAAAGTTTCACCTGGAACATCACTGTGCTGAAGGTAAATAGCGTGAGCTTTCTCTTCTCTTTCTGCTTCCCTCTTTCAAATAGCCTTGAAGTTTTTGATGATGTTTTCTCTCTACTCTAATGCAAGAAAAGGTTTTTACTGTTTTGAAATTCTATCCTAAAAAATGTAGTTGACCTTATAGTGTGCGGTGGACTTCTGATATGAGTCCTCGCTCTGGAATTTATTTATATTTTAGTCCAAAGTAAATGTTTTGGTTCCATTAGCTGCTAACACAGTTTTTGGGTTCATAACATATGGAAAGTCATTGACAGTGCGGTATTTTACAATACTATAATGGCAACTTTCTGTTTATATTAGCTTACTGTGTATTAAAACTAGGGCTGTGAATCGATTAAAATTTTTTAACTAATTACACAGTTTTCTGTGATTAATCGCGATTAAATTATGGTACATGATACATTACTAAAGCATTAAAAATAATATATTTAAATATAATAATAAATATATATATATTTATACTTTGTCTCAAAGAACTTGCAAGAAATTTGTTAGTCATCATATATTTTAATTAGTTAAATATGTACATGTTAAAATGTTTTATAATGTTAAATAGTGTTTTTTTTTTCGTATAGAGAGAACACATTTTTGCAGTTATAAATCTTTGATTCAAGTATATGTAGACAGTACATGCCATAAAATCAGTGGACATGCTGCAATTAAAAGTTGGGCAAAATCTTCTGGTGTTTTACAGTGGACTTTTTTTAATAATATTATCAAATAGGCAGATTTAATTCATACCAAATTTAATTGGAAAGCAAACTTAAGTATACATTTCCAATGCATTATTAGACATTAACCATACATATATAAAAAATGTTGAATGCTGAAGTTTAAATCTCAAAGCTATTATTTTCTCTGGCTGCTGTTCAGTCTCTACAAGTATACCTGGATGCAGTTTGCAGAACAGCCAGGTCCTTTTCAGTCTCTATATCGCACACACACACTGGGTTTTTTTTCTTTCCGGTATCTCTCACATGCCACTGGTTCACCACTTTCGGGTGAAGCCTCCATTCTCAATACAGTTAAACCGCTACCGTATTTATTATGCTTGGGACATTCATTGCGTCCAACCCCCACCCAACTTTCCATAGAGCCTGTGGCTGAATAGCCTGCCAGGAACATCTTGAGACACCTTTCACCATTACGTGAAGTTTCAGGAAGTAAAAAAGTGGATAACTGCATTCTGTTTATTTTTTTTACAATTTAAACAAAATCTATTAACAGCAGAAATTAACACATTAAATTTCTCAGCCCTAATTAATACCAATCCCAAATCTCATTAGGTTTTTTTTAGTTTGAGTTTCAAGATTTTTAAAAAATGTAATTACATACATTTTTGTATTGTTTTCTATTCCGTATAAATATGGGATAGATGTATGTCTTTGACCATTGCGCATCATCTCGCTGTTTTTTCCGCATCTTGCATGGGAGAACAGCATTTTTTAATATGCCATGTGAAGTTAAAAAGAACTTAAACTTTTAAAAACGCATTTTGAGATACCTGAGTTCTGTTCAGTTTGTTTCGTTACATCTAGCTTTTATAAATGCAAGAACTTGTTTGGTCTGAATGGGCCCTAAGGAGACATTGCCTTATGTGACTTAAGGACAGTAAATAAGAGACACTGCCTCCCTCTGAACTTTGAATCCACTTGTGTTGCTGTTTGACAGTGTTAATTTTAACAAATTACATTTTTTAAAATTAGAATTAAATTAAGTTTTAGATAATATGCCATTCCACTGTCACTGCCCTTTTTCATTGTCTAATGGAATGTTATATATATTTTTTCACTTTACTTAATAGTCACCAAAGACATATTATGGAACAAACAAAAACAAAACTTCACAATAAACCAAGTTCATATAATCTCTCTCACTCTTTCTCTCTCTTTTTTTTTTTTCAGGGCCAGTGTGATCTCTTACGCAGTGCAAAGGTAGATGCTTTGGATACTTTGAGACAGCTGGCACTGGCAGGGGAGGCGTGTGGCCTGACCTTGACCTCTGATGGTCAGTACGCCTCTCATTGCCTGTCCTCCAGACGTGGCAGTGGCCATGGCAACGGTCGCATCTGAGCCTCAGAGACACGCAGAGGGATTCAGAGAATATAGTAAATAGATGAATGAATGGATGAAGGAATAGATGGATGTCTAGATGGATTGTTGGACAGACAGATTGGCAAATCTACAGGTCTCTTAGATGTACAGACATACACCCTTTGCTTAGTGCAGTGCAAGAGGTGCTTGATTTGTATCACAGCAGTGGCCAATAGATGGGATATGAGGACAAAATAAGAAATGTTCTGATCAAGACATACTGAATAAAGGACGTAAGAGAAGGACGTAAATTCCTCAGCAATACAAAATGACTCGGCAACTCAAAACAAATACTTTCACTGGAATAAATAACATTCCTGTAATATATAAGAGGACAGGACTTTTGTAGTAATGTCCTTGTAACTCACAAACTAAACAGAGACACATTCTTTCATGGTAACCTTTTTACAAATTCTCCTAACATTTTAGATACATTTATGAATATAAACTTAAACTGATGCAGACTAGATACTGTCATTCCCCAAAAGTTCAAAAACAAGTGAGATTTTTTTTTTTACTCTGGTTTGGCACAAACACATGTCAGAAACTCCACTTTCAGGGGTTCTACTGAGGGAATGGCATGAGTCTGCATTGACTTCCTCTGTTTTGTCACTCAAACTGATTGACAGGTGATGCCCACCAGCAGGACAACAACGCTTCTTCCCCCAACCCTGTACAGCCCAGTGTATGGGATATCTCTAGTGCCTCTCCACTGGAGGGAACCTTATCCTCATTTTCCATGTTCACATACCTTCAGGGAAGTGACATAGATTGTATATGGCTTAATAAGAATGCAGAATGAACATTTGAAGGCTTTTTTGGAATGCTGCTCAGCACTCGCTCAGTGTTGACTGAGCCTGTTGTTCACTAGCTCAATTTTGATGACCAGGACTGATGACATCAAACATTCCTGAAATCCGTGCAGAAGGCATTTGTGTGTGTACTGTAATCTACACACAGACCTGGGATTGTTCGAGGATCAAATGTTAAACACAGTTTAAATAACAGTTTGGATCAAAAGTGGCTTTATTTTATCATGGATTCCTTGACTTCTAAATCCACTGGCCTGGTCTTTGCCACCTATTTTGTCATAGAGACAAAAATGTTTCTTAAAGTAACATGGCAAGAATTACTGATCAAAAACTGTTAAAAAATGCTTTAAGCATGGAGAGGACTAAAATGGATGAAAAATCTGAAGTAAAAATCTTACAACATTCATTGTGTAACACTCAATGTGTAGATAGACTTTGTGTAGATAGACAAGGAAATATTTGGCAGTTTTTTGTCTACTGCTGTTGAAGACACATTACAAAAGTTTTTTCCCCCCTCTTTTTTGTCCCGGCAGAGTAACAGAGATTAGATATGCGACTTTGGAAATAATAATAATATAATATAATGAGATTAATATAATATATTAATATATATATATATATATATATATATATATACACACACATACACACACATACACACACACATATATATATATTGATGTGTGTGTGTGTGTGTGTGTGTGTGTGTGTGTGTGTGTGTGTGTGTGTGTGTGTGTGTGTGTGTGTGTGTGTGTGTGTGTGTGTGTGTGTGTGTGTGTGTGTATGTATGTATGTATGTATGTATGTATGTATGTATGTATGTATGTATGTATGTATGTATGTATGTATGTATGTATGTATGTATGTATGTATGTATGTATGTATGTATGTATGTATGTATGTATGTATGTATGTATGTATGTATGTATGTATGTATGTATGTATGTATGTATATATATATATATATATATGTATATGTGTGTGTATGTGTGTGTATCTCTTTAAAGACCTAGAGAAGTGTTTGTAATTTGTGTGCATATGTGCAGTGTACAAGGGTGCTACTGTAAATGTGAGATGTTTCAATGGTAAATGTTCTGAATGTAACCTATCTGTTGCTTGAGAGATTCAGGTGGTTGTATTTGATGTCAAAGCTTTTGTTGAGAGAGTAAAGGATTTTATTTTTGATGTGAAGACCAAATGAGCATTATATTCACAACATGTGTGAAAATTAATAATACACACACACACACACACACACACACACAATAAGAAAAGATGTAACTTCCTCACAAACAGATGCTAGACTTCCCACTCTCCTTATCAACCCTTTTACTGTCTATTCTCATTTACTTTTCTCTTGGCATCTTAACTGTGTCCTCTTCCTTTTCTCTCACCCACTCTGAATGAGTGACTGGGGTAATGCTGATACTTGACTGAATAATACACACAGGGTCAAGTGATCCTTGCCTGCCATGAATGTGTTCTGACTCCTGAAGTGTTCCTTAATTAACAAAACATTTGCTGAAGAGTGAACTAATCAAATAAGGGAAATCTAGTATAACTTTATGCTGCAAATTGCATTTTGTCTGCAGACAAGTTTAAGAGTTAAGCATTCCTGTCCCCTGTATACTTGGTATGTGTGTGTGTGTATGAGTGCGCACGTGTGTTTATTTAGAACATGTAACCCTGTTCCTCTGACCCCTGGAGCTGCATCCAGAGGAACTTTATACCTGTAAAGGGGCCAAAATCTAAATAATGAATACCCATTCACAGTATTAGCTTTCCCTTCCAGTTTAGATGGTTCTTGAGTTGGAGAGGTGAAGTAAGTTGTCTCAATTTAAATGGGTACAATTACTCTTATGAACAAAGTTAATCAATCTAACATAAATACAGTGTGTCACTGTCCGCAAGGGTCAATGCCAAGCAAAATGAACCCCATTGAGGAGCACTTTAAACTAAACAGAGCAATCCATTTGGATGAGTCCATTAATTCCTGCAGTATTACGTAGTGGTCAGCATCTAAGGCAATAATACTCTGCTGTTTGATATTAAACATAAGTACTAGTCTAACGAGGAGCATTAATCCAGCTGTCTTAATTGGCTTTTTTTTCCATGTATGGTTACCGTCCCCTGCACTTAGTGTGTGTTTATTGTGTTCACCTTTCCTCTAACTCTTAAAATGAAATATTTTATTGGTTTGTCGCATTTTGTGTTCGCAATTGTTGTTCTTGTATAAACGGAGATTATTTATTAAAGGTGACAATTAAAGTTGCGTTAAACAAAGCAATATTGCCTCATATTTTGTAGTGTTGATTTTCATTTTAAAACATTAACAAATTGATGTAACACAGATGTGCCACAGACTAAATAAAGCTATCTTTTACTGAGTGGTGTCTCTGCGTTACTTCCAACTGTTGTCTTTCAATACTGATGTAGGTCTTTAGGGTATTAATGACAAGTTTTTGGGTCCAATTGTTAAAAAGATGCGTATCCTGACTTCTTAAAATGATTTTGTGGGAAAGGGGGATCAATAATGTATCAATATCAATAAGTACCAAAAATCTCAGAAGTATCCAGCAGATGGAGCAATTTTCTGTCTTTAAAACCTGAATATTAATAACTGCACATCTATCTATCTATCTATCTATCTATCTATCTATCTATCTATCTATCTATCTATCTATCTATCTATCTATCTATCTATCTATCTATCTATCTATCTATCTATCTATCTATCTATCTATCTATCTATCTATCTATCTATCAAGATGTTTAAGTGTACTTTTTCTAAAGAATGAACCCACAGCATACTATGGATTTATAAAAATGCCTTAAAATACACCAATTAAAAGAGCACATTGACAAAATCAGTTTGAAAAGTTTTTAAATACATAATGATTAATCTATAGCCTAAGTCAATACATTGTCAATAAAACAAAAAATAGAAATATTACTGATACGTAGCCTATCACATGCATACAGGGTATTTTGACTATATTGCAAAATAGGAGTTAACCAATCTTGAATCGTGAATCAAGATTAAATTGTGACAAGCAGATACAAACTGGTTTTGTCTCAATGCAGTGCATTTTATATTTTCCCCTACCGCTACCTTTTTACCATCGTCGTTTGTCAATTGGGAAACACATTCTGTCTTGTATTTTGGCTTTTTTACATTTTTTTATTAAGTACTCTAAATAAAATTGTGTTGAGTTATGCGACTTGTTAGCGAAATTACCTTCTGGTGGAGACCGTGACAGAATTACAGAGCAAGATTAAAAAAATGATTACAAACACTCTCTGGTGCCCTTCTGAACAAACCAAAAGCAGAAAATATGTGTTAATATCATATAATAATTCAATAATAATAATACAAATTTCCTTAACTAAACAAAAGCACAAAATTTCATTTTGGTGCAATTTCATCTCTGTTACATAGTTGGGGTAGGTTGTTGAATCTTGTCATCTCTTTTTAATCCCAGCTGTCACTAACCAGTGGCGCAAAAAGTGGGTATGCGCATAGGGGCGCCGCATCATGGGGGCGCCAAAGCGATGGTTACAAAAAAAAATAAAAATTATAAGTTATATAAATTTATATAAAAGTTATATAAGTTAAATATAAAAAAGTTATATACATTTTAGAGGAATAACAGGCTAGAGTAGGCGCCGGCGCCCTCGTAAGATTCCATCACAGAATTTATTTTGACATAGAAGGGTAATATCGTGAGCGCGCGGGGGCGCCGTGAGCGCTGAGTGACGTGAGCAGCACAGTAGTGAGTTGTCGTTGAATCTCGAAAAAGATGGATAAAGCAAAAAAGCTTTCGGGGGCTAAAAATAGAAAAAGAAAGAGGGAAAAGGAGATGGCATGTCAAGGGATGCGACAGCAGCTAAATAAGTGGATGGTGGTGAAAGGCAACAGGTAGGATTTAAAGTGTGACGTCGTCGAGGAGGCTTGCAAATATTCATGTTAACAGACTAGCGTTTGCTAACACTGGGAATGTAGCTGCCAGAATATGTAGTTTAGAATATGCAAATCCGAGGTTGCTGAGCTGAAAACTGAAAAATATAAGGTAGAATCTGGAAAACGAATGCAATATCTGGTTTACCATGGAATCATGCAAAGATTTGCTACCAAACTTGGAGGCCAATATTAATGTTAACAGACTGGCAAGTGTTTGCTAACTTAATGCAAAATAATATTGCTGATATCTACATTTAGATGTTGGTTAAACCCTATGGTACCAATCCCATGCATGACATACCTCAATTTTATTAAAGTAAAATAACAACTGGTAAATATAAGGTAGAATGCACAATAAATGACTAGGAGCTGGAAAACATTACTTATGCCTTAAGGCTGGTTTATCATGGAAACAAATAGATTTTGTTTTACCATTAGCTGTTCATGTTAGCTGTGCTGTCAGACATACAGGCTATAGTTACATCTGCTGGGTGACATGGAAGCTGTAATTAATTAGGGTCACATCTCTTGCTCTTTAAAGATCTGTGCTATATATATATATATATATATATATATATATATATATATATATATATATATATATGGGGTATGCAGCCAAAATTGTTGCTGCATACCCCTCTAACACTGGGTAGTTGCGCCCCTGTCACTAACAATCCATAAAACTCAAAGTGGTCATGTTCCTTTTCACAATAAGACCCTCTTAGTAAAGACTAAAGAACGGCTGCTGAGTCCCCGTGACACACACCACTGGGTTTTAAAGACACGCATCCCACAGGAGCCGATGTCAGAAGATGAGACAGATGAGACGACTTCCTGACAGCTGATAATGCAGAGAGCATCTGTCCACTTCTGATTTGTGTCAAGAGCATGCGCACATCTGCCCCTCTGAGTCAGGGTCTCGCTCCGATGGCGCACTCTAGGATTCTAAAGACACGTTGAGGTTCTATAATGCCCATTGCGTAGAATGCGGAGTCAAAAGTAATCCTATGGTCTTTTTACTTGAAAGCAATAAAGCGCGGTCGAGAGCTGAAATCTGCTTATATTCATTGCTTCTGTTAGCCGCTAAACATGATAAGCCTACGTTTAATACTGCACTGTAAACACAAGAGCCCAGTAAAGTATAAATGCTTAGTCTTAAATGTTTAAAATGAAAAAGGTGTCAACGTTACAACCAGCAGTAAGTTTGCACTTTTCGACCACTACATGTTAAATTAAAGTTAAACTCAATCGATGTTTTGTTGTTGCATAATGTTGATTACCACAAAAATAGAATTTCTTTCTACTTGTTCCTTGTTTTCTTAATAATAATAATAATAATAATAATAATATAGCATATAGCATATAGTAGTGCACTTACAATGCAAGTACAGCGTCAGTTTTAGAGGAAATACTTTGCGCATATATTTTTGTTAAATACCTTACATAAATATATCCATAAAATGTGTATCATTTGACCTGTAAAAATATCTGTCTCATTTGTGGTGGAACTACTACTTTTTTTGGCGAATATAGTTTTGTGTCATATACACAATTTCTGTGGGTCACGCCAAATAGGCTATCAACTAAGTGTCGCAACGCACCTGTCGGCAGGTATTACGAATAACTTTTATTTGGTCTGTTTGTGGCTGTTTTTCATAGTCTGACATCATGAACGTATGCAGAAAACAGATTGGCGAAAAGTGTATGTTGAGACAATGATTTAAGACAATAGCACTCGATCAGCTCCATGTAAACAAAAGTCACCTCTTTTTTGGTAAGCTTGGGCAAACATTGTGCCAAAGTTTTTACCTGCTCATCATCATGACAACAGGGATGTATATAACTTTACACAGTCAAGGTTAGTAAGCGATTTTATCACACTAAAGTCATGTTAAGTGCATATTAACTTCTATTGAAACTTCCTGAACATTTTTCCTTTAAAGAAATAACGAGGGATGAGAGACTAAATCATTTTTTATGGTAATCAACATTAGGCCACAAATGCTTACGATAAAGCTTAATTTGTATTGAACCTGCAACATTTCTTTAATTACTAATAAAGAAAATCTATTTGAAACTAGCATAACTTGAAAACTCGTAAATCCTTATGAAATTGTTGTGACAAGTTAGATGAATGGAAAAAAATATGTTTTTATTATATAATGATGTTTTTTTGTCTTTCTTTACAGTGTAGACCTCTTCAGAGAGGTTTATTTGTACTTTGTGATGTCTCATCAAATTTTTTGACAGGTATGTAACTGTAGTTTATCTATACCTTGAAGAAAAGTTTAAATAACGCTCAATGTCTGTGGTGTGACTTTTACTTAACAGTGGTTCAAGCAATCAAACCCTACACAGCTAGCGCTAAAACAGCTAGCTATTAGCAGCTGGAGGTCTCTTTGTGTTTTTGTCAGGATTCTCACAGCAAGTCTCATCACTGGGATGTTTTCTGCCAAAGGCGCACACCAACGATGACGCTGTGCTTCCCAATGCTAATAGGGCCCTGTTAATTTTAGCCTGGCGTGTGCCTCAGAGGAGAGCCACTTTGAGTTTAATTACAGTCTTCCTGAGGCAGCAATTTCACTATGATTTTGGCGGAGAAGAGGAAAAAAAAACGCGAGAAATGATCACCTCTTAAAAGTGTCTAAATTGCATCTTATTTTCCCCCTCTTTTTAACCACATCAAAAGGGACGGACACAATAGCACGGCATGTTTCCTCCCAATTGAGCGCGCTGTGACCAATTACCATCGCCATTATCTGAGTTGTATTAAAGATGGCACAGGAGGACTGATGAGGTATGATTGAAAAGTTTGCCATATAAAGTTTCTTTTCAGCATTTCCAGTTGTGTTTCTTCTCTTAGCAACAGCACATATTTATTAACTAACTTGCTTCCTTCAAAATAGATTCTTTTCAAAAACGTCCTTTTTAGTACAAATACTTTAGGGTTACAGTATTGAATCTATTGCACGTCTAACCCACTTCATGGCACATAGTTCAGGATTGGACTCACAGAAATGTTTCAGGCTCCCATAACTCCTTTAAATCCCCAAATTATGCCTTAATCTGCTTGAAGTGCTATCAAATTAGGATCTGGGAGAAAATGTGTAAAGTAGAAGACATTTTGGATGAACCAAATTGGGATAAGGATCACAAAGACTTTTGCCGGATGGCCTGTTAACTCGTAGATATACGTATTTAGATACAAAGTAAATATATACAAAGGTTTTAAAGGGATAAAAAGTCAGGCTGATGCATTATTGTTATGCAATAGTGGTGGATTGATTTGCATATTCTTAACATTTAACATTTAATCATTATTTAATGTTTTATTTGAGCTGCATTTGCTATACAAAAACAGCTGTTTTAGACATATCTCAATTCATAGAAAATCTGAAATTTAGGATAGTTAAGAACTAGATAATACAGCACATAATAGTTTGTAAGAGGTTAGCATTGGACCCAAGCTCAAGCTTGTTTACCTTCCCTTTGCAAGGTATGATCAGTTACGAGTGTGATTTGGAGGTTGCATTTTTACCTTTAACATAACATTTTTACAACACTAATCATTAGGTTTTGGTTTGGGAGTTGGGTTCCTCTTCACTGTTAAGGCCTCGATATACTTCCTACGAAATCGAAGAATGAACGTGTGTAATGTAATTTAGAAAAAAAATTGGCCAAAAAAGAAGGTGGTTTTGCATTAGTTTCAGTGGTACGTAACAGCTCGCTGGGTGAACTTTTATGAAAAATTCTTACCTGCTGCTAAACACCTTCTTACTGAAAGTTCGGAAAAAGTATACCATTGCTCGGCAGTTTAGAACTTCTTTTTACCCCTGAACGAAGAACGAAGAACTTCTATGGAAGTATATCAAGGCCTTTCCATTCTGTACTGCCCATCAACACTTACTGCTTTGGCCACTGGGGGCAGTGTTTCGAATTCAGTAAACATAGATAATGTTTTTTTAGCTGAATAAAAGTCAACCTACTGTTTTTGATTTCACTGAGAGCAGTCTGTTTTTTTTTTTTTAATCCAGTCATATCCCTTTAAAGATCCAGCCACTTTTTACAGTATATTACTTCATGGAGAGCTGACTGATAGCTCAGGCTTTGACCTCTATAAGACAGCAGTCAAATTTAAAAAGCCTTATTTCCTCTCTCAGCTTTTAAATTAGAGATATCATTCAGTTTGGTCGTTCATGCCATTATGAAATCATTGCCTATTGTTTAAGCGTGAGGCAGAGTTAGGTTGTGTGTTGTTTGAAGAATGTATAGTGTAATTGTCTCTCAGTATCATGTATGTGAGAGTGAGACTCCCTCCTCTGGCCCTGTGGACTGAGCTCCACCCCCTACTGATGAGAGGATACCTGTGTAATCAGACGGCACACCGACAGCTATTGTATCATAATCACTCTCCTTCACACTCTTCAGCTTTCATCCTGCAAGATTCATTATCCTCCTATGTCATTTACCTTTTCTTGTTCTTTGGTGCCTCCTGTTACTTCTCATAGGTCCCAGTTACTCTGTTGTTTGTGACTCTTCTCTTCTCTTCTCTTCTCTTCTCTTCTCTTCTCTTCTCTTCTCTTCTCTTCTCCTTTCTTCCTTTGTTTATGCCTTGTCTATGAAGTATGTACCAAATTTTTTGCTCGTTCACATCTCAACATCACTCGCTGGGACAAAGAAGGGACCTGTGTGATTAGCACACAATGTCTTTCTACCATTTATCTTTCATCATTATGGTGACTCCTCTTCGTTCTTTCTTCCCCACTCTCTGTCGCTTGTAGTGCAGGAGTTGTTAATGGCCTGCGTTGCTTCAATTGGTTTCTAAACGCTTATGAACGAGGGTCCAACTGTGCGCTTAATGAACAGGTATGACTGGGTAATTACAGCAATCTCAGCCCCCTCCTAAACAAGCACACACACGCAAACATACACATGCCTGTCTGGACCACACAAAGCCCAACAGGACTAAGGAAACCAGGCCCTGCAGGAGTCTGCATAGGTGGAAAGAAAGTGTAGCAGTATAGAGAGAAATGGTGAAGGAAAACAAAGAGACTGAACAGAGAGATTTAAATGTGGTAACTGGCTTTTATCGGTCATTTAGATAAATGCTCAAGATGCTGGATCACGTAAATTCTGGAGATGCATTTGGTACACAAGTGTGTTCATGGATGCTTCACTAAAATGTTTGAACAGTACAGAGCCTGAGAACTTTTTAGAGAATATATTTTTTTAGATAAAAATAAGGATTCTTTTAATTTATTGTCAAAGCAGATACTTTCATATCAGCAGTTTATCCTTCTAATTATTGGTTCACGGCAAGGTTAGCATCACTATTACTCTTGCTCTTACTTAAGGTTAGAGATTTGCACAAATGCCTAAACTTAAATATTACACGTGTCAACAACAATATTCGCTTCTTCACACTCGGGCCGAATGGTTCTTGTTGTCAAACCGTACTGTCCTGTGCTAATCTGGACCTGTTGGCGTGGTTACGGTTTCTTTTTCCCCTGTGGTGCTTGAACATACGTAGCAAATACATCAGTTAGCGAAGGCATGAGAGGTACATTGGAGCGAGTGTGTTATGGAGAATGAGTGCATGTTATAGTTTTTAGGACTCTGCTAAAGCATGCGAAAGATATGTCCCATGTCATAAAAAGGTAAGCAAAGAGAAAAAGGTGAGAGGTTTACCATTTTTTGCTCATGGGTTGTGTATGCCTCCAGACATGAATTCACAGAAATGTAAAACTTCCCAGTCTAGCTAAAAAGGACATTTCTTGACAAAACATTATACAAGTAATATAATGACATATTATATGAGTTTTATATGAGCTAGCTTGTGTAATCATACTTCCTGACTAAAAAAACATGTAGAAAAATAATGTACTATACTTGTTAAACCAACATCATAAAATTATGAATATAGACCAAACATGCTCCCTTTTTTTTTTACCAACCTCACCATAACTTTGCCAGCTACCTAGAAACAAATGAGATACCTAGGCGTTGGGAAATTGACAATCGTGAGTCGCAACGTAAAGCCATTCCACTAGCACGGTTGAGCATGGTAAGCTATCTGTGCCGAGAAATCGGGGCCGTGAACGGTTTGTAATCATACTAAACCAAGCTGATGGTGGAAAAATGGCTAATGATTCCTCAAATCATGTAGCTTACTGAGGAGAGGTGTGCTATTACTTTTCTTAGCAGACTTGCGATTTTCAGTCGACAAAATGGGAAGGACCCAAGACAAATTTAGATTATCGAATATGACAGAAACTGGAGGGTGGGCTTTTTTTAATTTGGCTTGTAAGCAATCACACAGAACACCCTAGCAACCGTCTAGGGCACCCTAGAAACTTCCTAGAAGTGCATTGGCACCACTTTTATATTAGTACTTAATATAATATTAATATTAGTATAATACTTAATAGTGACCTAAAGGATCTCTAAAGTTTCTCCAATGAAACATTAACATTCTCTGCTCTAAAACATCTTTCCATTACAGTGGGTCCCATCCATTTGCCTTCCATCTGCTTGGGTTCCTCTAACTTTTGGCATTGGGTGAAGTTCTGTTCCCTAAGACCACCTGCAACAACAGCCACAACAGCCAGCCACTGCACACACATTTCCCAATCATGGAAATTTATCATGGATTTTTATAGAGAGTATACAGAAGTGAGTTACTTAGCGATGGGGCACAGATCACTGGAACTGTTAGTGTGGCAAATTCGGCTGAAAAGAGAGAGAGAGTGTGTGTCGGAGATGGAAAATATCTTAAATTTTGTGCAAAGTGCAGAGTCTTGAGACTCCTGCTGCTTGTATACATACAGTATTTTTGCCATTTGTTTAAACATGCCAATTCTTGACAAATGGAGGCAGAGAGAGAGAAAGAGAGAAAGCAGTGATGGGGCTAAGAAGGGGGCAACACTTTGCCAGACGCCCTTTCCTAAATGAATGTGAATCCTCAAAGGAGCTTGGGCATCTTGTTCTCGCTGGTCCCAGTGGACGCAATCATGGCGTGCTACTGTCTGCAGGGAGAGAGAGGAAAGGTAAAGGGGCTCTGCATAGGGTGTCTGTTCTGTATGAACCCTTGGTTTGACACGGCCAGGCAGCTGGTTAATTCATTAAACCAGGGCTCTAATATAAACAGCCATTCATTTTACTCTCTGACAGTGCGCCGTCTGGACAATGTGAAGCACCCAAATATAACTGCCATTCTGTGTTTATGTGTATGTATGTGTGTGTGTCAAGAGAGAAATATCAATGTTTATGTGTACATGATGTTCTTTGTGAAACATTTTGTGTCGTTATTGAGTATGCGGGAGAGGAGCCAGCCAACACTTTTCATTCTAAATACAGGACATTTTGAAAGAAGCAGGGAGAGGTTTGGTTAATTGGTAGGGCTTACTGCATGGTTATGGCATTTCTCTATGCATAGCAATAAAACCACATATCATTATGTAGGTACAAGCTTTTACTTTCTTGATATTGTTACTACAACATAGCCTAGACTACGTTAAGAATTAAATGCTAGCATACTGCTAAGTATATACTTTATAGTCTACTAGTCTACTATTAAACAATTGCGTGTGAAACTTTATAGAATATGGAACGATAAATATTTAAACAGTAGTATGCTACATTGTTGTCGCATCATGGCGTCTTCATGTTGCATTTTTAATTCAGCATGCATTGTCCAGTCAACATCTTGAAAATAAATACAGGAATTATGCATTTTTAATACCAAACTTTTAAAATAAATTATTGCAATCTGATCAAATATAGAAAATGACCTTGCTTTTTGGGTCATTGAAGATTTTTTGCATTAGGACATTATTTTCATGATACATAAGTACATTTTACTTCCCAATTCTCATTACCGTTTTTCTTTTAGTATTCCCAATGTTTTTAAAGATGATTCTCATTATCATAACAACGTACAGTAATTTTTTACTGTATTAAATTTTTTTAAATATTACAATCAGTGATACCAATGCAGTAATAATTTGGTGTATAAATATTTTACAATTGAAATAATATAGATTTTTTTCACATTGCAGTAATCAAATTGGGGGGTAAATTAGGTATAACTGTCAAGAAAATAACGTCTCAATGCAAAAAAACTTAAATGACCCAAAAATCAGCTTAATCTTCTTTATGTAAAATATAATGGCTTAAAAGAAAATTCCCATTGTTGTGCAGGCACATTGTTTTTGGGATGCTGTGTTCTGTGCAGTGTGCTCTATTGTACACTGCACATTTTGGCAAATGTAGTAGGTCATCCTGATCTATGGATCCAGAAAATTAGCTGTGCACATTATACTTTCTTTTTGCTGCAGCAGTACTAGTAGTATGGTAGTAGAGTGCTATCCCGGACATAGCCATAGTGATGTGAACATTCCTTTGGATTTGTTTTCCAAAGATGTATGACAAAATTCTACACTGGGGCTAGAAATGTGTTTTTAGATACTCTGTTCTTAATTTTGACTGTACCTGACACAGAGGATCATTTGTTGATGGATTCTTCGAGCCATTTGGAACAGAACTACACACATACATAAGCACACATTAAAAGGCACAGGAGTGACTGACAGAGCCCTCCTGCTGTGTCCATGCTGTTGAATTGTTTAGTAGATCAATCTGTACTATAGTTTTAGCTCCATGTCTCCATTTCACCTTTCAAAAGATGAAGGGAGATAGAAACAGAAAAAAGCTCACTTATATGTTATTACGGTAAAATGAGAGTTCTTTTAAATATTGTTTTAACAATGCTTTGAAGACACACAAGGACAAACAGGTGTACTTTTAAAAAAAATGGGAAAGCTATATAAGTGGCAAGTATCCCAGCCATTTCACTCTTTGCATCTCTTTTATATCTCTGAATTCGCAAATGCATTTTCATGATTTCTCTATGAAGAATTTTTGAGTCTCAAAGGAAAGAAAAATCCCATTTAAAATATATCTTTAACAGCTCAGTTGTTTCTCCTAGACAGCAATGAGATTAAAGGAAGAGCAAATTGAGACTTTTCCTTAAGTCTCCTGCTTCTCTGATGTTTCTCCTGTGTAAAAGACTTTAGTTACATCCCTTAGGGAATGTGTCTCATTTATGAAGTTTTCGAAGAGATCTCAACGTTTTCCTGCAAAGATACACATAGAAATGCACATATATATGTATGTCACATGCTGCATTTATATAAAATAAAATGCAGAATGTTTTGTGGTGGGGGCCATTGTAATTGTTAGCAGGGCAAGTACAAATCAGAACTACTGTCTTGAAAAGCCAACAGAAAAAATATCCTCTCTTGAGCCATGCTCTATGGCAAAGTGGACTGGGGAACTGCTGGAATAAACACAATAACATTCAAACATTAAACTGACTGTGAGGTATTAGTAGGGCATCGCAGGGTATCTCACCACACACCCAAAAACATACACACACACAGACTGAGAGTCTGGTGTTAAGGAGCACTGCCTTGTGCGGATAGGCTGCTAAACACTGGTTTTTCATAGCCCTGTCATTACCTCTCCACCACCATTGCTCTTTCCATCTTCATCTTCTCAGACGTGGCCGCATTCTCTATCCGCATTCCATAGCATGAAGGGTAAAATAAGTGGCGGGTTGAACAAACACAACACCGGCAATTAATAGTCACAGTCAACAGTCTGTAGAGGGCCGGACCAAGTCAGTGTCCCTTTGACCTCCTCCCAGGATCCCTCGTTTTCTCTTCTTTCAGTCTGAATCTCTTTATTAACTTTAAGCAACTAATTCATTCTTATCTCTGCAATTTCTGGGTTAAATACAGGTAAACCTCAGTGAGTGGCATCTGAGGCATGCTGTTGATTTCCACAGAAAATTATTTTGACTCGTACATCAGTTTGTAAAAAAAAAATACAAATAAAATGTGTTTACAGAAATGCACTTATAATTGAAGTCTATGGTGCAAGCGAACAACATTTGGAAGTGAATTTCAGTACAGATTTCTTTTTTTTTTTTGATTGGTTGTTTGATTTGTTTTTTACAAACTAAGGTATGAGTCAACATAAAAAGTGGCTATTGTTGAGCTCAGCTTGTATTTAAAGGAATATTCCATGTTCAAGACAAGTTAAGTTCAATCGACAACATTTTGGCATAATGTTGATTACCACAAAAGATCATTTTGACAAGTCCTTCCTTTAAATGGAAGTGAATGGTGCCAATTTTTGGAGGTTTAAAGGCAGAAATGTGAAGCTTATAATTAAAGCATTCTGTTTTCATTGATTCTTATGTTAAAACTTGTGTATTATTTGAGCTGTAAATCATCTTATTTATGGTCATTTTAGTGCTTATGGTGTTATGTCGTCATGGTAATGAAGTTGTAAGTAACTTAACACAGAAAAGGTTAGGAAGCGATTGCATCACAATGTGCATAATGTTTACATCTTGTTCTTATACTTTAGTAACAGTGATTATTTGAATGTTTACAAATTGGCCCCATTCACTTTCTTTGTAAAGTCCTCACTATAACCCAGATTTAAAAATTCAAAAAATGTTAACAACATTATAACATCAACATTATACCACAAATGCTGTCGATTGAGCTTAACTTGTATAGAATCTGGATTATTCCATTAATGTGAAATATTCCTTTAAATCAGGGTTTCCCAATTTGTATAGCCCTATCAGTGTGACTCAAGTACCCTTTCACTGACAACATACTAGAATTGCATCCCTTTTAATGTATATTATAATGAATATAATTTAGCATGATCATTAATATTGGTAAGTTGATTAAAAAAATTACACTGTGGGTGATAAACTAACTCACCAATATCATATATTTTCTGGTACGAGTGTCATCCACATACAATTTATAAAATGTGCACACATTACACAAATTTTGTTGTTGTTGTTTTTTTCTTAAAAAGGAGCTTACATTTTTTTTTTTTTTAAATGTGTTATTTTAATTAATTAGTATTATTATTATTTTAAAGGTTTTATACAGCAAAATCAAAATAATATTTAAAGTAGGCTACACCTTGGAACCTCAGCCAGACAAAGATTATTTTGATCATAAATCATGCTTTTATTTATCAGTTTATATTTTATATTTAATTGTCCCATTTGTTGTACGGCTGAGAAGCAGTGGGCGTAGGAAGACACCTTTCCTTCCAGAGTCCTGATAGACAACCTTTGGCCACCAACAGCACTTGGCTCTGGTCTTATTTGCGCTTAAAGCAAAGCCGCTGACAAGATCATGACTCGCCGGCTCCATCGGGGGCCGTACAGGGACCAGTGAGCATGTATGCGCACATATCTGGATGCGAGAGACTGCGTGTGGGGTTGTCGGGTCACCGCGCACCATCACCATGATAGCTTCTGACACGGGCCTCCTCACCCCTAGCTCACTCCTGCAGCCCTAAATAGAGGTTGAAAGCTCTGCCCTTTCTCCTTTTCTTCCCTCCCTTTATCCCCTTGCTTCTGTCTCCTATATGTTTATCTTATCATCAGAGCTCTTTATTGGTAAATAAGGGTGGGCTGTCTGGCTGGTCTCTCTCGATGTTAACCGCTGCTGATGTGCCTGTGTAACCATAGCATCCAGTGTTTAGGCTATTAGAGCTGCCTATTTACAATCTGAAGTTTCCTATTGATTATGTCTGTCTTAAATTCTGTTTACTCAGGAAATAAATAACATGTGTCTCTTCCTCTCTCTCTCTCTTTCTCTTGTTTCTCTCTCTCTCTCTCTCTCTCTCTCTCTCTCTCTCTATCTCTCTCTCTTTACCACTGTTTTCCTTGTTCTTTGTCTCTACCTTCCACATACTTTGTCCTCTCCATCTCTGCGTACCCTAAACAGTTGCTCAATTTTGTTTTTGTTGTTCCTCTGCTAACACTGATTCCATTTATTTAGTGGTTATTTTTTCTGTGCTTTGGAGTGCGTTTAAAGTACAGTTTGAGAGTCATTCAAGTTTTTGACTAATGCTCTTTAAAATTAATATTGTCGTAATAAGCAGCTTTACAGAAAATAAAGCTTAATGCCCCCCCTGTGAGCAGAACTTGGCTGAACCATCAATACTTTGCCAGTACTTTGATATACTTTGACTAAAATGAAAGTGTCTTACTCAAGGAAATCTTTTTGCATTTAGAGCAATACATCACACATAAAACATGCACGCACGTTTTTAAACAGATACACACACACCCCTCCTGCCATACTTTGCCTTCTCTCATTGGCAACATAACCCTTCATTAAAGGGGTGAAGGCCTATGTGTCATTCGTTCCATCTCTCTCCCAGTCTCCCCATTTACTGATCACACAGATAGAGATACAGATAAGAAGGCAGTTCATGTTAACATGTTTGTGTAGTGCTGCACGCCAAACTGCTCACACCAGTGTCTCATTCAAAAAGACTGCATTAACCAACTCTGTGCTATTCAATCCCATGTGCCCTAATCAGACGCTCGGAGTTAACCCTTTGTGCACCAAAGCAGAATTTTCCAGAATGCATTCTTGCATAATTCTGTTTTACAGATTTTCCATGTAAGCATGCTTTATATACACTGCTGCAATGTGTCTCTGTTTTTTTTCAGATTCTTGCACCATGAGCGCCACATTTTAAAAGGATAAGTTCACCTAAACATTTGAATTCTGTCATCATTTACTCACCATCATGTTGTTATAAACCTGTATGACTTTCTTTGAAACGCAACAGGCAGAGATTTAGGATCTTATAGCCTCTGTCAACTTTCACTTTCTTTGCATGTTTTTTTCCATACAGTGAAAGTGAATGGTGACTGAGGTTGAGGCCTAACAGCTGCCTTTGTGTTCCACTGAAGAAAGAAAGTCATGCAGGGTTGGAACAACATGAGGATAATAAGTTAATGATGGCAGAATTAAAATTTTTAAGTGACTTATTGCTTTAATAAAATAAAAATATGCCTTGAGATCTCTGTGTTCTATTCTATTGCGCTGCCATATTCTATGCCTATGCGAGTGGTCCCTCCTTTGAGCTATAGACCGTTTCAAAGATGTAAACAATAAAAAGGAATTAGCCCTGAAGCATTTCTGGCAGTGGCATTTTCATAACCCAGAACCCTCAAAAATAAAATGTTTTTAGTCTAGCTAAAACTGAACAAATAAGATTTGTCAAAAACTGAAAATAAACAATGAGGCATCATTACCGGATCATTTAATTAAGACTCAGTGTCATAGAATTTTATCAAAGAACATCAGCTGTTTACCTGAAGTGACTTATCCAGACATAATGTTGATAATGAGCGAGCCTACGTGAGAGAGTAGATGAAAGTGTGTTGTAGTTAAGACACTTACAATTATTTCCTCTGCGGAATGGTTGGGACTAATGGAACGCTCCTATTATAACCAATGAATGCTGGAAGCGCGTGACTTGCAGACAATGTAAGAGTTTTTATTTTAATTGTAAAAAAAATTAAATATCTGGATATGTTTCTTCTGTGTAGTTTCTATACAACACTATTCTGAGATGTTGGCAGTGCAATACTGCAGATATTGTTGATTTTTGTGTGAAAAATTGCATATGTTCCTCCCTTATAAGTTGCTTTGTTTGGATAAAAAGCATCTTCTAAATGACTACATGTAAATGACTTGTGCAGTGTAATTTATTATAATGGGAGCAATATATAGTCACTTTTTGAGCCCATAAAGAAATACTCTGATTTAACTATCCAGCTAAACTCTATCTGTCAAACTTGCTATTAGTTGGAAAAAAAATTGTTCACCTACCAGAGATTAAATGTGTGCTGCAGTTGTTAGTACTGCGCGCATCCAGCCGTCTCGCTTCACTGCAACGTATCATGTATCCATTTTTGTTTTCTTTTTGGTAATTTAAAGACTTTAATTTCTGTTAGTTCCAGGCATCCAGGGAGCCTCCAGCCATCGATCAACATGGTCCACATTTTAATTATGATATTCTATTAAAATTGTATTAACATTATTAATGTTAATTGCTTTAAAGCCACTTTGAATGAAGCACCTCCCACCATCGTTTTGAACGAGTTTAACAAGTACTAACCGGAAATATTCTAGTAACAAAGACGTCACTTCATTAAACCTACAAATAGTCCTTGAAGTGGTCTATACTCACTCAGAGCTCTCTCGCGCTTGGCCTGAAATGGCATTCTGAACTAACACCTGATGAATACAGTAATCAAACTATCCTAAAAAAGTTTTTCATTAATTAAACTGACAGGATGACTGTAGGGTTTCAACTGAATGGTTCTGTCAGTCTGCCTCGCTGAAACAGGGGATGTTGGATTATGTAATATTCTTTATTCATCAGGATGGGTCAACTGATTCTCAGAGCCAGTGTTGATTCTCTCAGGGCAACCCAGCATCTCAGTTATGAAGCTTATTAACCCTTACTGTTCAGCCTGATGTGTTTCCCTGTAAGACTTACACAGGCCACTAATGAAAAGGCCATGTGAGCGGCTGAATAAGTGCAGCTTGTGTTTGTTCTGCCTGTGACCATTATTTGGAGATATTTAGAGTGACCTCACCCAGCTGGCACCACCGTCATGCTAATAAAGCTTTTCTTGATTTGAATCAGACTGACACTGGAGCAAGGGAGTGAACCACAAAATCAAAAAAATCACTGCACCAGGCTCTGGTGTGATCTGTCAAAATACAAACACGAATAGTGTTTATGTGTATACACTTTAGTTACTGTGTACATTCCATTCTTATTGTGCTAACTCCATAAGTCATCATGAGACTCCACAAGGGTCTGTTTGCGGAACTTTTGTTTTTTCCTTGAATGCATGCTTATGTTGTGTGATCTGCTTATGTATGACTACATTTGCGAAAACATATGTATAATGCCACTTTGCTATTACCTTGTCTTGAAGTGATTAATATCTCATCTCTAATATTTGATCCTGTCTTCTTATGATATTTGTCTTTGAATCCCCTTTTGGAAGTCTCTCATTTATGTGCAGAGAAGGCTCTCCTGTTTACAAGTTCAAGGCTCTAGTTTATCTTAAGCAAGAAAGACACTAGTAATCATATGTGTGAAGTGAATCATTTGTTTGTATTGAGCTGTTGGTGGGTGGATGGGGAGCGCTGTAATCCTAGCAAACTGAGTACACAACAGTGTAAACAGCAAACAGATGAGATTTCATCTGGTTTATCAAAGCCTCACATCCTGAGGTAAATTTTGTGGTCAGGATCAGTCAGTGGCTCAGAACTGTAGCTGGTTTTTGTTTGTGACCTCTAGAGGGAGCAAGAGACTTAGCTAAAGGGCTCTTACACAATGTTTAAACTCCAGTATTGTGTGGTGGAGATTTAATGCCATAAAGCACCAATTAGTACACAAAGGTTTGCAAGGGATTGCAAAATTATTATTTTTTAATTATTTTTATTTTAAAAGTGAGATATCAGTCACAATATTCTATTTATTATTTACAACATGATTTAAATAAACTGATTTTATAACATTCCATTTGTATGTAATATAAAATGTAAAAAGTTATAACAAAAAATAAATAAAAAAATGAAGAAATATATAAGGCTATGTACTATTGCTACACAGTAAAAAATTCTGTTAAATTTACAGTAAAATACTGGCAGCTGTGGTTGCTAGAAATGTACTTTCAAAATACTGTGACAATGGATAAGGCATTATTGGATGTCATTTTTGGGCCTGTATATATTGCAGTTCACTACTATATAAAGTATATCATTAATATTATGTTAAAATACAAACCTACTGGAAATAATGAAAAAAAATCTCCTATGCACTTTTAAGTGTATTGTTTCTTACCATAGTAACAACAGAAGGTTATGATTAATAGCGAGGCCCTTTAGGAGCAATGGCCAATACACAAAACACCATCTGAGTAACACGCGTGACACTAAAATAGTGCAATAAACAATCACTAAAATGTTAGTTTATGTACTATTTATGCTACTAAAAAGTAACATAAAACACCCCAATGTTCATAACTGATATAAAAAATAAGAATAATAAATAATAAATAAATAATAATAATACAAAAAAACATAACTATTTCCAATATAATGAAATGTGTTGAGTCAAGTACCTAGTTCTGGTAACACCTAAATATTGTTTCTCATTGCAATTTTAACAATAGTTTACCATAAAGTACACATATTGTTTTGTTAAACATAATTTTAATCTTTAACTAAGGCAAAAGCATTATTTTTACATTTAAAAAAACTTTTATTTTATTTTTAACAATTGTTTTTTTTATATTTTATTGTAAGATTACTTGTATTGTTAAATATAATGTAACTTTTCACCATATATGGTAAGTTAACCAGTTAGCTGTATTTTTTTGTAAACCTAAAACTAAAATTACAGTAATTTTTACAGTGTAGCTCAACAATCGAATTTATGACATTTGTGACATTGCCCATGTTAACTTATTTGCACAAAGCGTCAGATTTCCTTGCTTCGGTTGAAGCACACAAGATGAAGATGCCCTTTGGAAATTATTTCAATTATGTTTTCAATTATGTCAGAATAACAAGGGTCATCAGGTTTTACACATACTATATCAGCTTTAGTGCTTGCTGTCAGTAAAGCAAAAGGGAGACATACCAAATTCTAAAATGTATGTACATTTTTCAATTAAACTTTTCATTTAAATTATAAAACAATTAAAAATAACAAATTGTGTAAAATTGTAATGAAAAAATTTGTGTGCGTGTGTGTGTGTGTGTTTGTGTATGACTATTTGTACTGGTAGAGTGTAAGGTGTTGTTCTGTGAAGGATCCATCAGCAGTGCTAAGCACTCAGGAAACGGGCCTTGACAGACGCACACCACTGACGGAGCCACATGTGTGTGTGTGTGTGTTACAGAGAAAGAGAATGGGTGAAACTGAAAAGTCACAGGATAAGAGGTTTTAGCTTCTTTCATCAATCATAATTTATGATTTTAGTTACTTTTGTCAAGGCCGTGCTTTTACAAAATATTCCATATAGAGGAGAGATTATGAGTGATCATCTTCTTTGGTATGATTGCTGGTTGTGTTTCAATATGGTGAATTTGAAAAAAAAAAAAATATAATTTTGATAGAGTTCTCTTTGGAGGGGTTCATATTTAAAGGTTTAGTTGGCCCCAAAATGAAAATTCTTTTTTCATTTACTCACCCTCTTTTAATTCCAAACCTTTATTACTTTTTTTTCATCTTTTTTGGAACACAAAAGGAGATTTTAAGATGAATTTTGGAGACTCAGTCACCATTCACATTAATTTTATTGAAAAATATGCTGTGAAAGTGGATCCTTACTGAAGCCAATACATTCTGACTAATTTCTTTATGTTCCACAGAAGAAAGAAAGTCTTCTTGGTGTGGAACAACATGAGGGTGAAATATGTCTTAAGCAAAGTTGACATTAAGTGAAACCTAGCATCATGGGCCCTGTTGTTTTCAACTGATGTCTCTCAGCCCTGCCACATCCACACATGAAAGACATCCAGTGAAATTATACATCAATCAAAATACACTCTGTATTCATGTTAAATAGCAGCAGTAATTGATATTTTAAGTATACCTTTTGGCAAAAAAATTTAAGAGCATCCCAATGTGTTGAGAAAGTGTTTCAATAGCATGTGTATGTTTGGTGGTGTGCTTCTGCCTGTGTGGCTTATGAGAGAAAGTGGTAAAGGAATTGAAGGTGACACTTTGCAACCATAAGCAGGATGCCACAAAAACCACGGACACTCCACACTAAGGCAAACCCTAACCTGCTGCCCTGACTCTGGGCCAGTTTGGTCCACATGGTTACATTAATCAGGTGGTGTGGCGTTGTGGGCTAAAGCACAAAATTGGTTAGCAGAAGTAAGCAGAAACAGAAAACTGAACAGAAACTGCCACCACCATTGTGTCCTTCAGGAAGGCACTTAAATCCTGGTTGCTCCGGGGTATTGCCCCTGTAATAAGTGTACTGTACTGTTAGTCACTTTGGATAAAAGTGACTGTCAAATGCATAAATGTAAATAGAGGAACTTGTAATTCTGAGAGCTGATCTGGTTAGGTGGAGGGAGTGTGCAGTGCCATTTCGAAATTGTGCACATTCCTTAAAAAATCTCCAGGCTGGCTTTTCCAGTTCCACTCTATTACAGAGTTAAATGAACATCCAAGAGCTTCTGCCTCCACATAAACAACACAATCCCCATAATTTACTGCTGGATTGACTGTAAGAGAAGAGAAGAGAAGAGAAGAGAAGAGAAGAGAAGAGAAGAGAAGTCGAGAGGAGAGGACAAGACAAGATGACAGAAAAAAGACATTAAATAAAAACAAGAATAATCAATGCAAGTATGCAGGCTGACTATTTACCCTGCTTTGACAACAAAGCATTAACTTCTGTTCTTTTAGAAATACAGCATAAGGAAAGAAAATTTAAAGTGTAAGGTCTCAGTGGCAGAAAGATTAAATTTGATAAAGGAATAATAAATACAGTAATTACAAATATTACATGTAGTCATTTCATGCATTTAATCTATTTCCATAACAATCGCCAAGAATTGTCAAAGCAAGTTGGCGGACTAGCCATTTCATGCTGCTTTGACAACAAAGCATTAGTTTATGTTTTTATATTTAAACTCTTTTTATTATATAAAAAAAGATAAAGGTACCACATAGGAATCCCTCCCATCTCAGTAAGTAATTCAAGTATGAGTCCTATTGTAACAGACATTTCTCACTCTTAACAGCATAATGTGCCAACAATACAAATATTGACAAGAAAAAAAAACACAAGTATCAGAATTTAAAATTAATTATATAAATGAAAATTAAGATATGAACCAATGAGATGAAAAAAGTGTACCAACAAACCAGTGATGGGCACAAATTCATGAAAATGAATACACAAAGTACATGTAAAATTGCCCATTCAATGAAGTATCACTATTAGGCCGAACTCTATCTGGACTTATTCAGAATGCAAAGAACATTTTGGTGAACAATTGCTTAGAAACCTTTGTTTTCATTTCACCTACTTCTCCAACCAATTAAAGACAATTACATATAAACAGGTTCATGATTACAAACTTACGTAGTGCTAAATTTCAAATAGGTATTTCTATAATTATTTCTATCCAAGTTACACTGCAGCCTGCTATTACTTGTGGCAAACCCTATTATATAAATCACGTGTAAAACAGTGGGTACTTTTCTTGCTATCTATAGCTAGGAATAATGCTTTACACACTTGACCAGCTAGTAAATACACAAGCAGTTGCTAACACCAAAAACCGATTAGCTAGTAAGACTGACTAGCTAGTGCTAATGTCCTGTGTGCTAATGCTATTTTCCTTTCACAGTGCTCTTTTATTCCTTCATGTTAACTGAAGTCAAATATGAATAATGTTCCATTTTAGCTTGCTAGCTTGTGATCTAACAAATGATAGCTAGTGAACACGCTAATGATGATAATAATGTTAGACTTGCTCACTTGCTGGCTGCTGACTAGTTTTGATTTCCTATTTGTTGCACACATTGCATTGGCTGGCGAGAAATGTGAGCGCAGCGTAGTTCATCACACCATTAGCTGGGTAATTCCTAGCCAATCGCAGGTAAGCCATTGCTTTATAAGTCTGCTCACAATCTATCACATTGCTGTTTCAGTGCGCTAACACGGCAACCTCCGCCACCCCACCACCACCGGTTGAGCACCGTCCCTCCTCGCCCCTGCCTCCTATCTCCGGCAGGATATGATGGTTCCGAGTACAACTCCCTCAGACCGCCAGACGGGGCCTACGCCAAAGAGAGACATTAATTTTCTGTTCTACATTTATCAAATAAATGGCAACTTAAACCTCACTCAAGCCTGCGTGTCTTCCCGATAGAACTATCATATTAGTATCATAATATTAAGCTAATTTAATATTTGAATGAAAATTAAATATCAGTTGCCAGCAATTATTATATTTAAAAAAAATAAATAAAAAATGACCCTGTGAAGTCACATTAACAAGTGGGAAAATGCAGAATTCTAGATGATACATGAGTTTCCAATTTGGGACTTTGGAAGGGGCATGCCTACATGAAAGATGATGAACAGCAATGATTTTGCAAATCTATTTCTATTTCTCTTCTATTTATTAAAATTTATTACAATAATTTATGACAATGAACTAATGACTAATGACAGTTTGTTTTAAGCAAATTAATTAATAAAAATGTTAGATACCATGCATTAAAAAAAAATCACATGCCGTTTATAAGTGATGAAGGTTTTTTAACTAATGTTTATCCATTGGTACAATAGAAAAAGGGTCTTTTGCCATCGTTCATTGCGTGATTGTTAAAGTTTGACTTCTTCCGTATTTTGTTTCCCACATGAATGCGTGCCATGCCCGACTTGGAGGTACGAGCTTCCAAGGTGCACTTGAAGGCAGCATCCGATTTCGAGATGCAGGTGCATGATGTCACACATACATGTCTGTACCAGGGGAGATATACAAAGTAAGTGATAAACCTTCACTTTTATTAAGTAACATCGATAAATGTTCCTACATTACGTGATATTAAAACTTGTTTAACAAACGCCTGCAGAAACAAGTGTATAAATTATTACATTAAATTGATCAATTGTCACACATTATACATACATTTCTGCATATATACAGTGAAATTATTTATTTTTCACTTATCCCAGCTAAGCTGGGGTCAGATTGCAGGGTCAGCCATGATTCGACGCCCCTGGAGCAGATAGGATCAAGGGCCTTGCTCAAGGGTCACACAGTGGTGTCTTGGCAGTGCTGGGGCTTGAACCCCCGACCTTCTGGTCAGTAACCCAGAGCCTTAACCGCTGAGCCACCACTGCCCCAAAACATGGTATATTATGCTCTCTATTGATAACCATACACCCGCAGCACAAATGCTAGCATTGCAGCATTGTTTATCATTTGGGTTAATAAGAAATGTCTCTGGTGACAGTCAAACAGCTGCTAAGATAACAGGAGCATTGCAGATTTGTTTCCTTACATGTCATCTTTCGAGCATCTGGCAATGGAATGCCTTAATGGTCAGAGATCGGAGATATCAAGTAGCAATATCCCACATCCGAGTTGAATGGAATGCACCATGACTCCATATTTCCTTGCAGGAACACAGATTTGCTCATCCAATGCTAGATGAAGCCGTTCTTTCTGACGTCTGCAGCTCGTGTACATGAAATTTGGGTTTGGGGTGCATGACTGATCTTGTTGATACAGGAAATCAGTAGCCTAATGAAGAGGTTAACTGGCACTAAGTATTTTATGTATTTTGAAAATACACAAATACCAAACTTAAATGTATCTAAATAAAAATTACATTCGATTTTTTTCAAAGACTTTAAAATTCCAACTACAAAATAGTATTTTGTATTTCAAATACATGTATCTGACATACTGCCCATCCCTGACAAAAAAAACATATACTAAACATAAACTTTGACAAAATACAGTCTTGCACAATCCACAATCCAATTAATAGAGCTAGGTTGAGGAATGGGGGTGAATTAGGTCAAGTGCTAAAAAATAAATTAATACTAAATAAATGAAAAAAATATACAGAGTGACACACGAGTGTGACAAGAGATACACAAGCAAAATCCATGCCAGCAGTTCAAATAGAGAATTGTGGCAAGAGGGTTTGCATAGAAATGATGGCGGTGAACTGCCTTTCCTCAGGCATGTGCCTCTCAGGCCAGTATGGTGTACACGCCCTGGTAACAATGACCAGTGGCCCCTGATTGTCTGGTCTCAGAGGGGCGGGGCAGGCGTGGTGTGCTGTGGTGACCACGTCGAGTTCACGCTAGCCCCACACAGGCGCCTGCTCTCCAGGCCAGCTGAGGTCATAAATAGTGGACAGCACAGGGCCCTCAAAGGGCAAAAAAAAATGAGAATGGGTTGCATGCTGCTGGCCTACAGATCATTGTGACCACATAAAGAGTAGGCACTGTTTCGCTTGGTGCCTATAGGGGAAAAACATTCCCACGGACACTTGCCTTTTCTTATCATACCCGTAAAACTGTTCTTCAGTCTGTGGCTAAACTTACTATAAGCCATATTTATTGTACTATATACTTTGGCCCCAAAAAGCATTTGGACACCTTTGGATATTTAAGTCATACTAAATATTCCATTGCATAGATCCTTTAAATATCATGTGCCGTAAAGTGGTTTAGGCGAGAGCTACAACACTACAAATCATTTCTTAATTAATGCAAGGGTGATGGGGATGCTTGTGTGACTGTAAATCACTTTAAACAGTCACAGTTCTCTCCCAGCTGCAAAATTTGTGTGTAAGAGATAAGTTGTGTGTCTCTGCTTATGCCTTGTTCTCTTTCGAGGTAGGCGAGGCTGTCTGTGGCACCTGTCCTTAAGCTTGTGTAAAATGTGAGGAAATCAGGTGATGTTGCAATGGATAGATTGAGTAACTCCTCCCTATTGCCGTGACAAGAAATGAGGTGACTGCAGCAAGTAAATAGTGCATTCAGGAAGTTTCGAAAAATAATATCTGTTAGTGTGTACGTGTATTGTCGACGGGCGTGTTTGACAGAGAAGGAAATATGAAAATTTTACTGAAAAGGTAAAAAAAACCATGGTTCCAACTATGCATATTGGAACTATGCTCCAATAGCTTATGATAAGTGGTGGCTCGGTGCTTAATTTAGTTGCATATCTTATACTATGGACCTTGTTTTTGAGTAAAAAATACAGAAATAATTTAACTCTTGTGACTCGAACAAACCAAGGTAAGTGGTTTCCAAAACAATTCTACGGTGTGTGCATGTGTGTGGAACATGCTGGTGAAGAGGGGAGATCTTAGGGGAGTTTTATGATGTCATAAATACTTGTTCTGATCCTTGAAGATAAGCATTTGTAGGAGGATGATGAGGAACAGAGAGATGAAGATAACCATCTCTGCCAAGGCCATTAATGAGTTTGGCCTTTGCACCAGGTCTCTAAGAAAACATCCAATGTGTAAAGCTGTGAGCAGCTGTTAAATGGATGAATGGTTCTCTGGGTTTTATATGGTCTGATGGCCAACCTCTATCTCTCCGATCTGCACGCTTTTTCACTTTATCTCCCTGTTCATCCATTCATCAGCTCACCTGCTCATCCATGCCTGATTGTTGTTCGAATCATTTTCCAATTAATATTGGAAGCCTTGAATTTGCCTTTTCATTATTTAAATGGTTATGAATTACTTAAAACATTTAATACATTCCTTTTGAATTTAGATTTTGATCACTGATTCTGGTGATTTATTTATGGAAATTTGAATATGCAACTATTTTTAATGACTGTAGTCTCTAGAACAAGTGCACAGACATTTTCCTGGTATCAACACACCACTAATTTATTCCTTTTGAATGTGGGCAGTCAATCACTAAAATTATGGACACAAGTGACAAAACCAGACAAAACTGTAATAAATGCAGTTATCATACTTAATAGTGTGAATTTATTAATAGTTAACACTGATAAATAATTCTGTGTTAGGCTTTTGGTCTTAATGTAGATGACAAATAAATATAATCCTAGATATTGAATCTCCATCAATACTTTGAAGATATCCTTGTATTGATTGCAAAATAGTATTGGATAGTGAATTTATTTGGGAGGCTTAAGTTCTACAGTTTGATCAAAGAAATAAGCCACAAGCGGCCATGCTAAGATCCCTGTAAAACAATGACTCACAACAAAAAGTTTATAAAAGACATCAATATTCCATAAATAGTTACATTTATTCAGATTAATAATCAGTAAAAAAAATACCCTTATATAGGCTATTTACTGTTTTTAGCAACTTGGTGCATTAATACTAAATGTGCAGTCACAGGTGCACACTTATCTGCATTTTGGCTTCAAATGCAATTTTAGAAAATGCCATTAATGTTACTGTTCTTTCGCCTTGAATCATATCACTGTAAAAGTGATATAATTTGTACTGTAACAATAAAAAAGATAAATTTTGTATTTGTGATGTCCTTATTTGAGCTCTGCCATCAGTCCACTTTTTTATTACCATCAAACCCAAGGCCATGGCAGGTGAGGACAGAGGTTGGGCGTTAATGTTTGTTAAACCCTTTATACAGTGGGGGTGGATTAAATGCTGTTTCTCATCAGGCAGTGTAGCATGTCCTTGATCACTTTAAGAGGTCATTAAAATAATTAAAAGCACAACTCATCAGCACTTTTTGACAGCCCTAGCGTGAGAATGAGCTTTCTTACCCCATCATCTTAAAAATGACATCCATAAAATATTCAGTTCACCTTTAGCATTACCTTTTTTCAGAATATGCTTAAAAACAATAATGCCGCAATGTGCTCGTTAGGTTTACAGTCGCCGTAAAAAAGCAGTGCAACAGTCATATTAAATGACTGGGCTGTCTCTATATGTGTATTTTTCTCTGACAGCTTAGTTTTATTGTGATGAGACGTATGACTGTCATCAATAGATGGGATGAATTGTGCACATGACACTCTTCTACCTTACATTACGGATTTAATAGAGAATTAAACAACAGGCAGGCAATGCAACAGGCCAACAGGCATGGCACAACGAACCTATCGATTTTCATTGCCTCGTATCCTCATTGACTTTCATGCTAAAACAAACAGCTAATTGAGGACTATGAGGGAGGTCTGGCCATTGTTTATCCAATTACATATGAAATGTGTAATAACAGGTGATGTGGTTTTCTTAATAATGTGCTTAACGATTATAAAACCTCATTGCCCATTTCTATGTGAGGACTGGAGCAGCTTCATTACATATTTAATTTGATGCGAAAGACAAGCAGATTTGTATGCAGCAATGCATCTGCAATGTTTTGTGCCTCTACAAAAGCACAAGGAAAGGGTCTGACAACAACCTGATTCTTATTGTAGCATCTGAGAGGTGAGAGATGGACAGCCAAAAGGCATTGTTGTTTTACAGCCTGACCATATTAATTTAAACAGTGAACTCAGAATATACAGTTTAGAATTTGGATCTGAAACACATCAGTTCTAGAATCAGTATAGTAAAATACATAAAATACATTAATTTTGTTGACTACATGCACAAGGAAGTGACATAATTTGAGAGCTGCAGTTGTCAGACTATGATGAAGTATTTTATTGAATAGTGCGACGAAGAGGAGGTCGTGGCCAGGCTGTTACAATGGATGCCTGGTGCTGAATCAGCCCAGTCAGCCGTAACAAGGATAAAGAGGAGCCATGGATGCCAGTTCGAAAGAGCGGGAGAGATGCACACAGACGCTGTGTGTGTGCGTCAGTGTTTATGAGTGTGCTTTTGTTTTGAGGAGCCCGCAGCCATCCACCAGGGTGCGGTGCAGCTGGCTGAGGACCATGTCGCAGCATTGTCGAGAACCAGAGTTTTTTTTTCTCTCGCTCTCTCTCTCTCCTCTCTCATCTCTCTCTCTATATCTCAGGCTCTCCCACTCTCTTTTTCCCCTCTCTTTTTCCCCTCATTCCAGCATAACAAAAGCACACTTCATTAACACTGCTGCGCGCGCACACACACACACACAGCAGCTGCATGCATTTCTACCTCTCTCTCGAAGTGGCATCCCCGGCTCCTCTTTATCCCTCTCCCAGCTGATTGGGCTGATTCAGCACAGGGTGTCCATCGTTAAGGCCCAGCCATGCCCTCCTCCTCATCACAAATAGGTTTGATGCTGTTATCTAATGACAGAGGTCACAATGCCAGTCGGTGAAACTTTGAGCAAATGCATGTAACAGCCAATAAAACATGATGTTTATTAATTGAGACGCCCTTCACCATTAAGTTGCTCCATACAGTAATAAAACCAAAAACTTATTGACCAAACACTTATTACATAGAGGTAAACTTTGAACACTCAATAAACATTGAGGAGCTACAAATGCTATCAGCATTTTTTTAAAACATGATTTTACACTCACTATGTCTAATAAAAATCTTTTTCCAAAGTCATCCTTGGTTCTCATTAACTCAAGCTAGACCTTTTTACCTCATTAACTGGGACTGACCTTTGATTGCAATTGACTGTCCATCGCAGTCTTTTATGACAAAATAACATTTTGCGTTCCTGCATAATTTGTTGATTGAATACTTTTAATGGATTTTTGTGTATAGAGTTTATTGAATAAGATTAATACATAGCCATTGCATTCATTATTTAGATGAGTGGCACACAGTTTTCTATCTTGAATCAATTGTAATTAAATGTTTCTGTGGTTATATGGTGCAACAGGTCAAACCACAGGGTGCTCTGTGGTATTCTAGCACTATATTATTTCTTACTGTATTATTGATGGGAATACTATTTCCACCAGTGGTTAGGACTGTGGCTAAATGGTAAATATATCCAGTGGCATGTGGTACTGGGTGTCTCTGACTTCCCTCATTCACTCTAAATGTAGAGCCAAGGGATGTTTTCATCTGACCTTTGCCAATTTAAATGTGTAACTATGGCAACATCCAACCAGTGACATAAAGATGCTGTTTAGTAGCATCATCACAGTGAAGTCTCAATTCTGAGATCACTAGTTGTGTCTCAAATTATGTACTATTCTGGATATTCACTCTGTTCTTACACTATAGAATATACTTGGTGTCTAGTATGTAAAAAGTTTAGTATCATCCCAAATGAAGCTCTAACAATTTTTTAACTTAAGTAGATTTTTTCAAAATGTGTACTTTCTTGAGTATTAACATGTTTCAACTTTCAGTTTTACTTTTTTAACCAAATAAATACTTTTTACACTGATACAGACCCTCTCATTACTCACCCTGATTATTACAAATTTGTTTAATTATTTGCAAAAAGAGAGCAGAGAGCAGCTTATAAACAGACCACATTGTGTTTGACTGACAGAAGTTCAAGCACAGACACTCTCACGCATGCGCTCATGGAGCCTGCATATAGAGAAGGTCTGAATGTGCTACAGCATTAAAAATGCTGTATGAGAGAATTCATTGTTGGAAGGTAAGGAACAAATTGTTCCCTTTGTCCCTAATGTCTTTTTCAGTGTAATTTTGTGAGAATGCACATGAGTAAGACAATGAATGAGCGACCTCTGCCTCTCTCTCCCCTCTCCGTTCGAAGCAAACTGCTCACTGCAGAAGGGTCATGCATGGGCTGGTGAGCCCGGCCACAGCACGAGGGGGCTGGAATGGTGTTGGTGAACCAACATGCCGAGGGCTTCGTCGGTGCCATTATTCTTTTTGGGTTCTATCAGGAGATGCAAGGTATTTTAACTAGTTTCTTTTATATTTCGCCCATTCGTTTATGTTACAGAACAAGTATTGAATATTTTCAGCTTGATTTTGGCATCTGCCTCCATGACCAAGGGTATTGTGGCACTCGTAATGTTACTCAATGTACAATATAAATAGGTCTACACATGAGCCTGACAGGCTTGCTATGTAAGGAAGAATGGTCCCCCATTCAGTGAACGAAACTGGACCGTATGAACGAATCTGATTATCTCCTGTTTTGCCCTTCTGTCAGTATCAGGAGTTCACCATTGTACATGCCTCGAACATCTGACAATCAGAATATGGTTCAGTTTTCCCCTGCAGCTCGCTGGGGAGTGAACATAAAAAAAACTTGCGAATTCAGTTTCTGTCTCCATGACCAAGGATCTCGAGATATGCATAACAGAATTATATGATCATTGAGCACAATTGTACACAAAAGACACAGTGAACATAAACACCACACGTTGTCCCCCCATAAAAAATGCTGGGGCCATTGTGTTAAACCAGTTTTCTCAAATAAACATTCCCCCACAATGTTCATACCTGCTGTAGATACATTTCAGGGTGCTTATCATTTATGCCTAAATACAATAAAGGCAAAAACATTATCAAATTCCCTTCAACCAGCCACAGTATAGGAGGAGTGAAGGCTTTCCTCCGCTGTCCCGCTGGTTCTGGGGTAGTTGTCAAAAGTAAGCCAAGTGCGCCATCTAGTGGTTACGGGTCACGTTGCAGGTAAGAGCCATGCATTATTCCCTCTGTCTACCCATCTGTTGACTTGGCAGCAGCTGTAGGGTATTTCAAAATGGGTACTTTGAACAATAAAGCATTGACATGAAAATGCCAATAATTCAGGCCGGCTCCGCTGGTGTTCAATGGGGGTTGTTCCGACAGATGTTTCTTTTCGGGAAGCCCTGTTTTTGATTTGGGAAATTCTCACTCTCTATGAGAAAAAGGGGCAAGGGACATTCCCCCCTCTCAGAGAAAATGCGGCTTTTATAGCCATTATCTTCTGGTATCGGAAAAAAAAAGCAACATGCGTCCCATTCTGGATTTTGAAATGTTTGAACTTCGCTGTAATAAAACGTCAATTCAGAATGCTGATGCAGAAACAAATAATGTTAGAAGTGCAGCCGGGGCACTGGTTTGTGACAATAGACTTGAAGGATGTTTATTTTCTTATTAAGATTGCTGCAAACACGGGAGCTTTCTCAGATTTGTTTTTGGGGGCAAGCGTATCAATTTTACCTCCTTCTGTTCGGACTTGCACTGGCACCACACATTTTCACAAAATGCATGGATGGAGCTTTGATGACCTTGAGGCTTCAAGGCATTCGCGTTTTGAATTATCTCGCCTATTGGTTGGTGTTTGGCCACTTAGAGTCTTTGGCTGCCCAACATCAAGATGTAATTCTCAGCCATTTGATCTAGGGATGTGAGTAACCTAGACAATATTATCCTGTTGCCAGGGCTATAGACTCTGTTTCTGGGGTGGAGCTGGATTCGTAAGTGATTCATGCATGTCTATCTCCAGTTTTTGTTCTGTCATTTCTCCAGTGTCTAGTTATGTTCAGAGTGGGACATGTTCTCCCTGTGAGAACATTTCACAGGCTTTTGGGCCTCATGATAACGGCTTCCACTGTCATTCCCCTGGGCATGTTGCATGTGAGACTTTTTCAAAGAGATTTTTCAGTGCTGAATGAACTCCACAAAGGGACTTCAACAACTGATGCATGCGTTCAAAGTGATGCATGGGTGCTACTGAACTCTGTTACCATGGAAACAGACCCACCTTTTTATGTCGGAAGTTCCGTTGGGACAGGTGTGTTGCCACAAAGTTATAAAGACAGACACCTCCTCCATGGACTGGGGCACTGTATACGAGGGTTGTACAGCCTATGGGGTCTGGACGGGCCAGTGGCAATATTGGCATATAAACTGTCTAGAGATGGTGCTGCCAGTGCGATCTCATGGCATGCTGAGACTGACATGTCACATTCTTCTGTGGGCACAGACAATGTGCTCTCTCTATGAGCTGTGCATGTCCCCGGCCGGTCGAAGTTGTGGGCGGATCTCCTGTCCAGACTGGGCTTGATGCCTGGAGAGTGGACATCACATCCTCAGATTATGGAACAAATCTGAAGAAGGTTCAGCAGAGCGGAAGCAGATCTGTTTGCTTCGAGCGAGATGTCACACTCTCCCCTCTGGTTTTCCCTCTCACCCCAGCACCGCTGGGCATCAATGCGTTGGCGCATCAGTGGCCAACAACGCGTCCTTATACGTTCCCACCGATCAGTTCTGCAGAGAGTTCGGAAGGATCGGAACTGTTAGTGGCAACTTTATGGCCATCTCAACTATGGTTTTCGACTCTGGTCTCTCTTCTGGAGGAAATGCCTTGGGAGATTCCAGTCAGAACAGACACTTTGTCTCAGGCTCAGTGCAGCATTTAGCATCCCCGGCCAGACTTGTGGAAGTTATGGGTATAACCCCTCAATAGGGAACTCTTTTGAATGATGGTTTATCCCCGCTGTGGTTGATCCCATTCTGAATGCTAGAGCTCCATCAACTAGAAAGCCTTATACATTCAAGGGGCGTATTTTTGCTTCTTGGTGTACAGCGTGAGGTAAAAATCCAGTTCACTGCCCTGTCGGTACAGTGCTGGATTTTTTTTCAAGAGCATTTTGGGGCTGGGGTTGCCCCGGCAATGCTTAAAATCTATGTTGCCACTATAGAAGTTGAGCATGTGCTTATCAAGGTAGTCTCTGTGGTAGACATTCTCTTGTCTCTTGTTTTATGCACCAGGTACACAGGCTAAGACCTTTTTGTCCCAACCGCATTCCATTATGGGATTTATCTGCAGTTGTAGAGGCACTCTTGGGTGCTCTGTTTGAGCCCTTGGCAACAGTCACTGATAAGTTTCTGTCTCTTAAAACTTTCCTGCTAGAAGCATTAGCATATTTTAAAAAGGTGGATGATTTGCATGCCCTGTCGATCAATCCCTTATGTATGGATTTTGCGTCAAAGTGTTTAAGAGTGGTGTTATGGCCTCATTAGGGCAATTTGCCCAGGGTCATTTCTGCATAATTTCGGTCACAGACTATTAATTTTCAGGCTTAATATCCTCCCCCATTTGAGTCGGAGGAGCATGAAAGATTGCATGTGCTTTTCACAGTTTGGGTGCTGCGAGTTTATGTTGACCGTTCTAGCCAGTGGCGTAAGTCAGAGCAGGTATTTGTGTGCTTTGGTGGCTGCAACAGGGGTGTTTTGGTGTCCAAGCAAAGACTGTCTCATTGGCTAACTGATGCAGTTTCAAGTGCTTATAAAGCGCATGGTTTATCTTTGCCTTTGGATATTCAAGCCCATTCTACGAGGAGCATGGCATTCTCATGGGCTAGAGGTGCGTCCTCTATTTGTATGGTGGTAGGGTAGTACTTTCCACATGTATTTGTTAGATTTCATAATCTGGATGAGGGTTTGACTCATGCTTCCCAGATTCTGTCTGTAGGAACAGGAGTAAACTCGTAATTTTCAGTTTTATTCAGACGCTTTAGCTCACTTGTGGCCGCTGTTTTTATTTAGCTTGCCATATGGGTGTTGGCAGCTACTGTTAGCATGGTGTGAATGTAAATTATTCTTAATGAAATTATGCAGTTCCTACGAAAGGGAAAGTCTCAGTTACGTGAAACATAACCCTGGTTCCCTTAGTGGGAACGAGATGCTGCTTAAGCCATTCTTTCTAGCAGCTGCATAGGCTTGTGCCTTCCTGTAGAAAATCTGACTCTATGGCACCAAAGCGAGTGCTTTTATGGAGCCCACGATGCAGCTCGCTAGGGGTGTTGTTTAAGCGCCACCAGCCAATAAATTGGCATAATTGTACAAGTGCTTCAGACCACGTGACACTCAGGGCGTGTCCCAATGTGATTATGCAGCATCTCGTTCCCACTCAGGGAACCAGTGTTACGTTTCACGTAACTGAGACATTTTGTTTTTTTCTAGGACCGGTAGCACAGCGTATTGACCCAATTTGGTACCTGTGCACAGTTTCTGCTACTTTCAAAGTCTCACGTGTGTGCATATGTCAGCGTATGCTCATGCTGAGTTGCAACCCGTCCAGGATTTCCCCAGGTCATCCCAATTTTATGTCCCATTCACCCATATAAGCACTTGTTTATGTGCTCACTACTTGAGAAAAAACACTGATCAAACATGGTCTCCTTAACTGCTCTCACATATGAATTTTTAGAGAGTTCAATTCATTTTAGTGAATCAGTTAATTTGGACGATTCATGTATATGAAGCTCTTCTAAATTGTCCTCCCTTTTTATGAGGGATTGGGAAGTTTTAGTGAATAAGATTGTTCTGAGTATTTATGTACATGAAACATTTTAAAGGATGATTAATTTGAGTTTTACATAGAATACGCTCCACATTGTGCTTTAAGCATGTGCCAAGTTGAAGTTACAGCGAACAGGAGCGGATCTGCTCAGATCTGCATCAGCAAATACTCCAGTCAGGTTATTTGCAAAATACCTTTCCAGTGGGGTATCCAGTTCCACCCTTAATTTGCACCATGATTTCCATGAACTATAGCTTATTTTCTGATTCAAATGCCCTGTCCATATTTACCTGTGACTCAGCTTCAAATATTGCACTGAACTATCACTTATTGTATCCTATATTACCTATATGTATGAGACTCAATTATATGGCTTTAAAAAAACAAAACATAAATGGATCGCATTGTATTAGATGAATGGATTTGAATTTGCAGTATTTACTTTTTGATATTTAAGTATTTTTATAAACCGGTACTTTTTTTTACTTTTACTTAAATATTATTTGAATGGATGACTTTTACTTAAGTAAAACATTTGTGTGGTATCTGTACTTTTACATATGGTAACTGAATACTTTTTACACCACTGGCCGTATTTCAGTTCAGAGGGAAATTATGACATTTCAAGGGCTGCACAATTAAGCTAATATTTAATTTAGGTTATTATTACAGCTGTCAAAATTAGATAATTGTAAAAAGTGTCAATCAACTCATTCTGTTTTGGTGTAATCCTATTGCATGAAAAATAACTTACAACTTGTTTTTTTTTTGCATTAGTGGAGCATTAACAAATAAATTACATGCCTGCTGCATGTAAAAAAATTTCTACATTTTAATAACACGTTTTTCACACTTATAATAGAACCAATGTGAAGTTGACCATTTAGGCACTGTCTTGATGTACTGATGTATAAGACAGTAATTCAGGCACACAATTCTCAATTTGTTTTTGGATGTGTAGCCTATGAAAAGAAAATGGCGTTTTAATTTAATTAAAATTTAAATTAATAACAATTACAATGCCAAGGGACAATAATGATTGCCATTGCCATTTTGCCATTATAGTGCAATATTCCACAAAGTTATTTCGGTTAAATGAGTACAGTACATCCTGTTACTTGTTGTGCACTACATCTCTGCATTTTCCAGCATGCTATTCATACTATGATACTACAAAGTGGAATAGAATAGTGCAGTAGGATATGAAATGGGACGTATCTTCTTTTTCTTCCTGCAATTTGTTGGACCTGCAGAATAATAGGAACATCAGAGGTCATCTCATTTAATCGCGCATTCTTTTCTGTAAATGTGCATCATCTTTAGAACTTTTTGTCCTTCTTTTGTGTAGTGGGTTGAACCCAGGGTGACCAGTAAGATAAATAACCCTTATGGAGCCCATGTGTGGTTTAGAGGTTTGTTTTAGACAAAAACACACAATGACTAAGTTCACCCTTCATAAGTAGCTAGTATTTAAGCGTAGGCAGACGTACACACAAAAAATACATAACAAATCACTATATTCCCCTGCCAGTACTGTGGTCATCTGCAGGGATATGTTCAGGCTTGTTTTTTCCTAAGATTTTGTAGGAATTAGATTCTGAAAGACACTGTTTTTCTCTCTTCCTGTATGCAAAAAGATTAAAGGTTTTGCTCTTACTTTTGACAAGATTCCATTTGACCCTGAAGGTATCTGTTGGGTTCTTCCAAACATCTAAAAAAATTACCAAAAAATCTAAATAAACATTTGACACCACTCTTAAACAGCACGCCCTCTTCAAAATGTTAGGTACATAATTAGTGACCACAGCAAGGATGACCAGCCAATGCACAACTTGCACTGAGCCTCATGACGTACTTCTGCTTTGAAATAAAGCAGCTTGCTAGTTTCCGGTAATATTTGTTGACAAAGTGCTGTAGTTGCCTACTCCGCTCTTCTTAAACTCCACTTAAAATGAGTGTTCGATGAAGATTTTAAAGTATGAATAGTTTCAGAGACAGGAGATCAAATATTAGGAATTTTACTCTGTACAGAATCCTCAAAATTCAGTGAGCTCCAGTTTTCCTAGGTCACCTGGATACAGTTTTTCTTGGTTGTTGGCAGATGGGATGTTCCAAGCTTCTTGGAGAACATGCCACAGTTCTTCTATCTATTTAGGCTCAATTGCTTCTGTCTCTTCATGTAATCCCAGACTGACTCGATGACTGACTCGGGCTCTGTGGGGACCATACTACCTGTTGTAGGACTCCTTGATCATCTTCTATTCAATTCTATTTGCAAAGGGAATGCTGAAATCTAAAACTTATATTTCCCACGGATACACTAAAAGCAGAATATATCAAATCATTTTAAGCCAAATGTTTTTGAGAAAAATGTAATGCACCTAAGACTTTTGCACAGTGCTCATATGTTTCATTTTTCAAGAGCTGAGTGTAGCTATATTTTTGCAACGAAAAAAATATATTTAGAGGGAAATTTCAGCAAATGATAAATTTGAGATCTGACATGTTAAAGCCAAAAAGATAATTTATTGTTTTAATCAACTGACAGCTTAAAAAAAGTATAAATAATCTGATTCCCATTAATAAAGCTCTGCATGTAGGTGTGCTGAACGTTATTACGCCTGATCCACACTAAGTAGAACGTAGAAGCAGTTGTGCAAGTATTCAGCTACTCATTAAAGCCACTTTAAATGAATGGGGTACAACCAGCAGGTTGTCCATTTGGAGTACAATGAAAACATTAAAACCCACAAAGACTTTGAGTCCAAATCCAAATGAACAAAACCAATCACACCCTTTGTATGATGGGAAAATCAAATTTAAAAGATGCAATTTTAACTTCTCTCTGCAGCAAACCACACCTATGGTATATTTGATCCACCAAATGTCACAGTGAATCAGAGAATCTTGAACATAAAGCTGCATCAAGTGCATAGACCACAAATTTATATTGAAATGCACAGAACATTTCTAATAAGTGCATGCAAGCTACTCAATAGAGTCCTGTAAGAACTTTATCAACTGAAAGATGTGAAATAAATCATCAATCAGTCCCCTTTTTTGTACCTTGTCCAATCAAGGTAATTCGGTCCTAGTTGAAATTATACAAAAGCTTCTGCTGGGAATTTGAGCCCTGATTCTTGTGAAGTGCATGCACCATTCCTAATTAAATGAGCTTTAAACTCAGGCTTAGCACTGGCATCAAAAAGCACCCAAGCAAGAGGAAAACAGAACAATTATGAAACTGTAGGCAGCCAGCAGATATAAAGACATGGCCATCACCTTCAGTTAGGTGCAGCCCCTTGGGTCCCAGTGGTGGGGGCTGTCCATGCTGATTGCTTGCTTGGTTTAATTATGAGTCCATTAAATGTGCCACCCCCACACCACTGAGTCACGTGATGGCATGGGTGATGGGAACAGATGCTGAACTAATGACAACCTGGTGACACCCAACCGCATCCTACCCGCCTTCTCAAACTGTCTGTGGGCCAGACCCCCCACATCCCCAAGTCTGTGTGTGTCTCTTGAAGCAGTGTAAGTGTGTCCTTCTATCTGGTGATGTGTTATGGTGTATAATGATGGGGAGGATAGTGACTGGGATGATGGGTTGTGTGCACATTAATGTCAAGCTCGGCAGATGGAGTGGAACAATCCTGTCCCTTGTATCTAAACACCAAACCTCTGTGGAGCACTGGTTTACCAAAGGAAAATTCAAAGCAGAAGAAATACATTTTCTATGGTTGGGAGATGGAGACAGGATGAAAGAGAACCAGTTAATTGGCTTTAGTGAAGGATCAACAACTTCTTGGCTCCGCTCACACAGTTAAGGTTGTGTTAACACAGCTGAGTTAAGGCTGCTCTGAGCCTGCTCAAAATTCTGTGTAAAGAAGACGCAATGAGCATTAAAGCGAGACACACCTCAGCCCTTAGTATCAAAGGGGGTTCTGATGCTGCTTTGGTTCTGTGTAAATAAAAAGGGATAATTCACCCCAGAATAAAAAAATCTGTGATGATTTACTCATGATCATGCCATCCCAGATGTGTATGACTTGACATGACTTGATGTGTATGACTTCTTCCCAGAACACAATTTATGATATTTTGAAGTATATTTCAGCTCTCTAGGTCCTCACAATGCAAGTGAATGGGTGCCAAAATGTTAAAACTCCAAAATCCACATAAAGGGAGCATAAAAGTAAGCCATATGACTCCAGTGGTTAGATCCATGTTTTCAGAATCGATATGATTGGTGTGGGTGAGAAACAGATCAATATTTTAGTGAATATCAATATATTTAAAAAGTCTACACACCCCTGCTAAAACAGCAGGTTTTGTTATGTAAAAAATGAAACAAAGATAAATCATAGCAGACTTTTTAATGTAAAAATTACAACCTATGCAATGCCAATGAAAACAAAAGTGACACATTTCAGAGAAAAACAAAAAACAAAAAAACTGTGTGCACAATTTTATAATCATCAAGCTCATGTAAAATAGTACACACCTGTCTTCACCTGAAGTGACTCTGATTAACTCCAAATAAATCTCAGCTGTTCTTGCAAGATTTTTCAGACGTCTTCTTGGTTGCATGCTACTACAAGTGCCATGGGCCACAAAGAGCTTACAAAGCATCAATGGGATCTCATTGTTGAAAGTTATCAAAATTATTTCCAAGGCATTAGATATACCGTGGAACACAGTGAAGACAGTCAGTAACAAGTGAAGAAAGTATATCACAACAGTGACATTATCAAGAACAGGACGTCCCTCCAAAATTGATGAGAAGACAAAGAGACAACATTTAAGGAGCTGCAGCTCTTTCGGGCAAGTACTGATTGCTCCCTACATGTGAAAACTATCTCTCGTATTCTCTATCTGTCTGGGCTAAGGTGCAGGGTGGCAAGACGCAAGCCTTTTCTGACAAAAAAAACAAAAACAAAAAACATCCAAGCCCGGCTAAACTTTGCAAAATACTATATCCAGTCTCCCAAAACCATGTGGAAAAATGTATTATGGTCTGATGAGACCAAGATTGAACTTTTTGACCAAAATTGTTAAAGGCGTGTTTGGTGCAAAATCAACACAGCAAAAGAACAACATACCCACGGTGAAGCATGGTGGTGGCAGCATCATGCTTTGGGGCTGCTTTTCTTCAGCTGGAACTAGGACTTTAGTGAAGTTGGAGGGAATCATGAATAGCTACAAGAACCAGTCAGTTTTGGTACAGAACCTTCTGGCGTCTGCTAGAAAGCTGAAAATGAAGAGATCTTTCACCTTTCAGCATGACAATGATCCAAAGCACACATACAATCAATGAAAGAATGGCTTAAACAAAAAAAGATGAATGTTCTGGAATGGCCCAGCCAGAGCCCAGACCTGAATCCTTTAGAAAATCTGTGAGGGGGACCTGAAAAGGGCTCCACTCAGGAGATCTCACAGTGAGAACATGACCATGGCAACGTTACGGTCGCAGCTTTCCTTCTTCTGGGGGAAAGCCACCTCAGCTTTCGGGGGCTTCATTGGTACGGTTCTGCCGGGTAATCCCCCACAGACCGCTCATACCCAGACATGCTTGTTTGCTCCCGCCCAGTTCTGGGATGAGACAGGCAGCTCGCCTCAGTGCCAGCCTAGTGTCTCTTTCGGAGCTCGCGGGTTGGATGAGATGTTTTTCGGGTGTGCTGGCCCAGTCTGAGGCCGACGCGGAGCTGACTACCATGCTTGCCCGGGCTGCCGCAAGTGTCGGGCTAGAGTGGAACCCTCCAACCACCCCTGAGCACTCGCGGCTTGATGACTGATTCTTGGGGTTGTGTGTTGCTCGTGGCTACGCCCCCCAGTCCCCTTCTTCTTGGAGGTGCATGATGAGCTAACAAGGTCGTGGAAGACACCTTTCACTGCCCTAATCTGATCATTTAGCTTGTCTGCTCTCACTACCCTTGATGGTGGAGTGGCCGAAGTTTATGACACGATACTCCAGGTGAATAAGGCGATTGCGGCACACCTGTGCCCGTTTAGCGCCACCACCAGGCGGAGTCGCCCTGCACTCCCTTCCCGAGCCTGTAGGACTACGTTGTATCTGGTGACCAAAGCCTACAGTGCTACCATTCAGGCCGCTTCCACCCTGCATGCCATGGACCTCCTACAGGTCCATCAGGCAAAGGTGCTATAAGAGCTGCACGATTGAAGTTCTGATCCCAATGTGGTGCAAGAACTGCGCTCGGTGACCGATCTTGCCCTTCGTGCGACGTAGGTCACGGCGCTCACTCGGGCAGACGATGTCCACCCTCGTGGTCCAGGAGCACCCCATGTGGCTGAACCTGATTGAGATGAGAGACGCGTACAAGGCTCGGTGGTGAAGCAACAGACAGAGACCATCCAGCACATCTTGCCCCATCACGGTTCAAGAGTGCACACCGTCTGTTCGCCGAGGACGTACCTCTGCGGTGATACAAGTCCAAGGGGCTCTGCCCCAGCCTGAGCCAAGCTTTCGACCCCGGCGTAGAGCCCCCCATAGGACAGCGACGCCACCCACCTCTCGACTCACCGCTAAGAGGGCTCCTAAGCGCTGATGATGGGCGACCCAAGTAAGGAGACGACTGCTGGAACATGGGTGCTGGTGAACAGACCACTCCATCCCCAGGTGGAGGGCCAGGAGGAGAATCTTTTGTTTCCTTTTCTTTTATGTTCGCCGTACACACGTTGTCAAAAAAATAACAGTTTCCTCTCTCCTTGGGTCACACCGGCGGTGCCCACGGTCACGTTACCACAGCGACCAGACACCGAGCGCTCATGGCCAGGGCCTCATGAACCTGGCTCCCCGCCTTCCCGTGCCCCGCTGCACCACATAAACCACACCAGCTGGTCGCCGGCCCGCCTTACACCGGGTACGCAGAGCAAGGTAAGTCCTTCGAGGGGTCCCTCAGCGCGGCCACCTTGGGTCGGAGTATCACTCCCCAACGTGGCATTCCCTGCTCCCCCCTGCCACAAGGACCCACACCCAGGTACGACAGATGTGATCCATTCCATATGTAACCCTTGCCCGGAGTTTGGACACGTGGCTATCGCTTTCCAACCCATCGCATTGGAGAAGGGGAATGTCTCAGTTACTGTCGTAACCTCCATTCCCTGATGGAGGGAACGAGACGTTGTGTCCCTCTTGCCACTTGCTGTACTACACCGCTGTAATGTCCGGGACCTTGTCTCGGCTCCTCAGCACAAATCCTAAATGATCTCTGCTTTCCAGCTCCCTTTTATACCAGTATGTCTGGGGGAGTGGCATGCAAATTCCAATCGCCAATTCTCATTGGCCTTTTCTCAAAGATCTAAGGTGTTTTGGGGCTCTCAAGAGCGACCCCTAGTGTCACTACATCGAAATGTCTCGTTCCCTCCATCATGGAACGGAGGTCACGACAGTAACCGAGACGATTTGCTCCCAAGGCTAAACATGAGAAAAATGTTGCCATCTGGTGGAAAATATTAAACATTTACATTTTGAAACAAGGGCTCCAGAATGAAAGCAGAATAAAATAGAATTCATGATTTTATGCTTTAATGGCACTGGGATCAAATATTGCAGTTTTAATTGGTTTCAATGGGGACATTTTAGTCCTGAAGGTCCTGAGTTTAACTATTTTGTATACACAGTGTACTATAGATGTATTATAGAAACTAAGGTTGAAATATCAAAATTCCCCCCAAAATACACACATTTGGAAAATGTAGGCTGTTGGCATTAACACAGCCAAAATGATAAAAAATAAAAAATGCAATTGAGACCCTAGTTAATCTGTCAAATTTTGATTTACCAATAGCAGTTATGAATTTTTTATTTATTTTTTTGTTAATGAAGAGTGCAGCATATGGGTCATGCCAGACCGCAAAATTGGTGGGAGCAGATTCAGTGGAAACACAGCGAAGGATCTAAAATCTTTGAATGACACTCAGCTTATATCTTCAATTCAGTTACTGGAACCCAAAATGGAACACACACGAGTCAATCAGAGTGTGTGTGCATAAGAGAGTGACTATGGCACTTCAAATTGTGACAGAAAATTAGCTGCAAATTCATTCATATTGCTCAGGTTAAGCAAATTCAGTTTAATTTGAGTAACAATTTAAGAATGTCACTTTGATTTACAATGTAGTTGTCACTCTTGTTCATAACTGAATTGTGTGAGAATGTAACAGTATTTATCACTGAGAGCTATTTTATGCTACTGTGCGAACATAGACTTTGAGCTACAAACTAACCTGCATGAGCAATGCAAATTTAGGTTTCCTCCATTTGCTGTTGGCCCAGGTTGATGTGGGCAGCTCAGCAGTGCAGACGCAGTCAGGAGTGGTTGATAATGCCACAGCTTGCAAACAGATGTGCTTCGCTGTGCCCTGTTGCCCTGTGCCAGTAATGTGCTGTTCTCCCACCATTGTCAACTCACAAAACAAAGGGCACATTCAAGCATTATCTCTTTTAAAGCATTCATATTTATTGCTTAATTTCTATAGCTCGAAGTCAGACCATTAATATTTTTCATAGTGGACCAGCAGACTACTCAAGCAAAGGCAGATATTGCGTTTGCGTTCTGAGTTTGCAATGAAGTGGATGCAATTAAAAATATTTGCTTTTACAAGTTAATAAAATATACCTTTGCGTTTTTTATCCAGTTTGATTTTAATTAAGATTTGATACAGAAATATAATCTACTGTAGAAACAACTTCCTTTACAAGGATTGCACTTTCATTGACTCAATTATTAGATGGTGTGTTGGTAACTGTTTGGAAAAAAAATCATTATTTTTGCCATTTAATTTGGTGCAGCAAATGGTGCCGAAATAACCAACACACTCTCAATCCGAAATCGTCAGAATTCATATAACTTTTCTAAATTTGGCTAATTCGTATGATATCATGCGACTGCACTCATTTGAATTCCTACGACTTTCACTACAGCCAATGACGTTGCTGGACATCCTTTCCATCTAATACATGACAATTACTTGCTTCTGTCATGCACAACAGCTTCCTATCATGTTTACACACTCCACTAATTGGTTAAGTTTAGATAAGTGGTTTGGATAAGGGCATAATATTAATAAACATGTCCTTAACGCCTCGTTCGCAGAACTCATGCTTACTTCTGCATTAGACATCCGTGAATTTGCACGTGATGAATTCATGCAAGTTTATGCAAACAACATCGTGCGAGACCATTTGAAATAGCCAACTTGTAAATTATGTACGAATTTTCATGAGATCGGGTTGGAAGTAACACATTGTACCTTTAAATAGGTAAATGTACTCCTGTTACCTTATTTATTGAAATGCCCTTGTAAAATGCCAGACCTCTTATCCAGTACACATAATGGGATTGGCTATATGACCTTAAACACATTTTGAGACACTAACTAACTAGGCATAAAACTATTAAAACAATGTATGGGCACTCTAGTTGAATGTTTACAGTCTTTCACCAACAGTTGCGCAACATCGCAAATTACTCGACAATACCAGATGAAGTTAAAAGAATATTCCAAGTTCAATATTCAAGGTGCACTATCTAAGATTCAGAAACCCTTGTTATTAATGACACCTGTGGCCATTAAATTAACTGCAGCCAGCTGCCTGTTGCTCATGATCGCGTGCACACACTCCATAGGGACAAGAGTATCGACCAAAACAAAGAGACTGAATGTGATTCACCGGCATCATGCTGACAGATGAGTCAGCATAATTAAAATGACACAGTTATGATTGTTTTACTAGAAACTTTGAGACTGCATATTATATTTGAATCTCCAGTGCTGGAACAGGGCTAAAACAAAGTGTGGATTTAGGTCTGATTATGCAAGACTGTAGTTTGAAGTAATCACATTTCTTTGCATGATACATTGACTGCATTCATACAATAGCCTACGTCGGCATTAGCTAGCTAGCCAGCTTTATCAATAGCTGTTAGCTAAATTTGGTGGATGATGACAGTAGCTGTTTATAAAATAGAGAGTACATTATAAATTTGTTGACACAGTTCGGTATTAATGTGATCCCATCACAACTGTAATTTTGATATATTGATGCGCTCTTGTTTTATATAAGTAGAATGTATACATTTCTGTATTAACAAGTTATGTTACACTAATGAATGGGTCTTTTTTCATTATCTTGAACATTGTCTAGCATTCATTTCATGTGTTATTGTAGTTCCCTATGTCACTCACTCGACGTTGTGTCGATGAAGTGACACTAGGGGTCACTCTTGGGAGCCCGAGACACCTTCTGATCTTTGATTAAAAGCCAATAGGAATTGGCGAGTGGTATTTTTATGCCCCCCCCCCACACACACACACATATGGGTATAAAGGAGCATGCGTGTGAACCACTCATTCAGATTTTCTCTTCGGAGCCGAGCGGTCACTATTTCATTGAGAAATAAGTGAGCTGAATACCAACAGCATCCCATTCACATCTGCAGGATTCTGAAGGCACATTACAGGTGCACTGTAGAGATTGCACCTGGGTGCTTCGGCAGAACAAACTAAGAGTATATTCTAAAAGAGTATATTTCCTAAAAGAGTATATTCTAAAAGAGTGGCACACATGGAAATGACTTTTTTAAGAGGTCTTTCCATCTGTGTGTTATTCCTGGTTGCGTTTGTTATCTCTCGCCTTCTGTTGGCCACGATCGCTGTCTTTTATGCCTGGGCTCTGCCCACGCGGAGACATCGTTCGTGGATGCGTCATGTACTCACTGAAAGAACATGACCATGGCAACATTTCAGTCCTTCGTAAGAAAGCAAGCCACCCCAGTGGCTCCCCACCTCAGTCCTTCTACCTATAGGTTTGAGGACAGTGCGGCTAGCACTGGGGGCAATTTGGGGACCTCAATGGGACCACCTCCACCGGGTAAATCCCCACGAACCTCCCAATCCCCAACACACTCGTTTGCCCTGATTAAGCTTCCGGATGAGTGCGCCAGCTCGTCTCAGAGCGAGTTCGAACTCTTGTCCCGGGCCAGCGAAGGTGATGAGCTCTCAAGCGCAGCATCGGAGAGTGGGATCATCCAGTTGGTCGCGAAAGCCTCGGCTGGGCTTCCCCCTTAAGGTGAGGTTGCCCAGTCACACCCTGACACGGAAATTATGGATGCGCTTTCCCAGGCAGCCATGAGCGTCAGGCTAGACTGGAACCCTCTGCTCTCCCCTGAACCCTCGCGGCTCGATGATAGGGGGTAGTCAGGTGGTGACTGTTTGTGCTATTGTGCTCATTGTATTTCTTCCATGTTATCCCAACCAATTGGTGCAATGATGACAGATGATGATAGGATTGATCCAGGATGAAGTTGGATGTGAGGTGGATCATGCTTGTGTGAAAGTGCATCTGCTTTGCTATTCTTGCTGCCAGTGTGGTAAGTGATGTTAAAATTTAACCTCATTTTATTCAAGGTTCATGTGATCAGTGATAACTTGGAACAGGTGGACTGCCCCCTCTAACCAGCCCAAACGCCACTCTTCGAGTGCTTGCCTTCATGGAAAGTAATTCCTTGTTCCCCACATCATAGTTTTGTCCAGCAGAATTTAACTTTCTGGAGAAAAATGCACACGGATTAAGCTTGGCTGCGGTACTGTGACATTGTTACAGGACCACTTCAGTATAAGAGCAGCCATGAAGATTGACTTGAGGGAGATGAAGGCTTTATATGCGGTGTTGTTCCATGGCAACTTGTTGGGTTTTCCCTTGATCAATTATGTGAATAGTGCTGCAATGATACTGTAGTTTCTGATGAAGCAGCGGTAGAAATTGGCAAAGCCCAGAAATCGATGTAGTTCTTTGATTGTGGAAGGTTGAGGCCATTCGGTAACTGCTGTGATTTTAGAGGCATCAATTTCTACACCTTGGTGGCTGATATTGTAACCTAGGAACGTGATATGGGAGATATGAAACTGTCCTGACATGCTGGATATGTTGTTCTTTGTTTTGAGAGTAGATGAGGATGTCGTCAATGTCCACCACACACTGATTCAGTAGGTCTCTGAAAATCTAATTGACAAAACACTGGACTACAGAGGGGGTGTTAGCAATTCTATATGGTATGACCAGATATTTATAGTGCCCCCTGGTGGTGATGAATGCAGTTTTCCACTCATCTCCATGATTCTGATGAGGTTATATGCACTTCTTAGATCGAACTTAGTATAAATCTTAGCTTACAGAGTTGTTCAAGTGCTGAGGGGATAAGTGGCAGTGAGTAACGGTATTTCAGGGTGACAGAGTTCAGGCCTTGATAGTCGATACATAGACGTAGACCTCCATCCTTTTTCTCCATTAAGAAAAAACCTGCAGCTGCTGGAGTGGTGGAGGGACAGATGTAACTGGAGGCAAGGGCTTCCTCGATGTAAGTTTCCACAGCTAGGGCCTCAGGGCATGACAATGAATAAGCCTTGCTTCTCTGTGGAGCTGTTGAGTAGCTTTGACTTTACTAAAAACTTCATTGAATTCTGCATACGCCTTGGTAAACATGGTTACTGTTTGGAATTCAGAGCTTTCAATGCAGACATGGCATGGAGACAGCAACATGGAGACAATGTTCATGACAGAAACTTGACCATTTCGTGAGCTCATCCTGGTTCCAAGATATGGCCAGCGAAGGATGACCCAGGATAAGAGTGTAATTGGGTGAGTTTGACATACAGTGAAATGTTCTCCACATGAAATAGTCCAATCTTGATGGTTATGGGAACAGTCTGTTGGGTTATACTGGTACCAATGGGAGCATTGTCAACTGTGGTGATATTAATTGTTGGAATGCATTGACTGGTTGGTTTATTGTGTTCTTGTAGAATCTCTTGATTTATGAGGTCATAGCAGCTCCAGAATCCACTAAATCTGTAACATGTTTTATATTATCTCCATTGTAGATCTCTACAGGAAACAGAAAACTGTGAAGGATAGGTGATACAAAATTTGTGGTACACACTTTCTGCCTTGATTCAGGGGAACTTGATTTCTTGTGTGGGCATTCAGCATTGAGATGACCTGGTTCACCACAGTAATAGCAAAGTTTTTTATAACGTTGACGTTGGAGTTTCTCCATAAAAACATGGGTTTAAAAAACTTGCATAGGTTCGGGTGATTCAGTGGATGCCTATGCCTGTACAAAGACTGTAGACTTAGAAGCGGAGAGCATTACGAAGCAGGTTATCCATCTTGACAGCCATGGTAATGAATTCAGACAGAGTAGAACCCTCACCTTTTCATGTCAGTTCAGCTTTAATTTCTTAGAGAAGCCCCTTGTGGAAAACAGTTTTCAGAGCAAAATCATACCACACACTTTGAGCCGCTAACGTCGTGAACAGAATTGTGTAGTCTGCTGCAGATCAATGACCCTGGTGTAAATGAAGCAGCTGAACAGAGATTTCTTGACCACCCGCTGGATACTCGAAGACTTTGTGGATCTGTTGAACGAAGTAGTCAAACTAGGTCTGGATTTGTGGATCTTTGTCTCAATCAGCAGTGGCCCAATCAAATTTACCGGTAAGTAGAGCCATCATAAAGGTAATTTTTTTGGCGTCTTGATTAAATGATTCAGGTTGATTCGAGAAAAACTTTAAACTGTCGTAAAAAACTCAGGCAGTTCTCAGCAGAACCATCAAACTTATCAGGGAGAGCAAGACTTACCGGTTTAGCATGGGGACCTGGCAGTGAGTGAATTTAGTGAGTGAAACATTCGTTGACAGCTCGTTGGTTTTTCAGCTGGTCTTGATAACCCTTTAGAACCTTGCACTGGTGTGCAATTGCAGCCTGGAGCTGTGAGACTTCCACTGGATCCATGGTAGGTGAAGTATTGTGCATGGAGATGGTGTTAGGATCCATGTGCAGGATGTTTATTAAAAGAGACACAAGCAAACAATCCAAAACAACATGGAGAGAGATGTAGTCGTAAAGCAGGCAGATAAATCCAATAAACCAAATAGACAGTCCAACCAGGCAAACAAAACAAAGGGTTATCCAAAAAGCAGTAAATCCAGAAAAACAGGCAATGGTCATAACATGAATCAATAAACAACGGCAATGGAAAAAACACTCGGTAAGGCAGGGTAAACTGGCAATAATTTGCACAGAACAATGGAATGTCATGGATATATTTATACATGTGGTAAACTGGAACTGAGCAGTGACGAAATTGGTGAAGATCAGTATTCGGGAGAGGGCTCTCTCTGGTGGTTGGTTGGATGGGTAACAACCTCAGATGTTACAACTGTACAGTACAAACTTCAGCTCTGTGAGCAAACTTGCTCTGGCTCAACCAATGGTGTAAGATTGTGGCTGTGCTACTTGTTTGTCTGAAGAGTAGAAGATTGGGTTTCAGAATATTTCTGTACTATACAGTGCATGAAGTATATATTATGTACAGTATCTGTACACACATTTGCCAAATGCGCAGTATTCACCAGAGCGCATTTTGTACGCTACTGTATCCCACAATGTAATGCACTTGACTTAACCTTCCATTTCAGTGTATGAAATTAACCAGTAGAAATATCAGGCGCAATTTTGTTTACATATATTTCTGATTGCCAAATATATAATTCTGTAGTTTATTTGTTTATGTTATCCTTGAATAGAGATAAAGGTAATCGGATATGGCTCGCTGTCCGTATTGGGGGCTGGAGACTCGACCCGAGCAACTGAGGTAAGCAGCGGTTTATATATTCTTAATCTGCCATTGTGATTAGTCAGATTTAATGAACATGCTGCTCCTGAACTTTATTTGTAAAACTCCATGACATTGTTCAGAGATTAATGGAAAAATGCCTTCTGCCCTGTCACATTCCATCCTCGTTCTTCAGGACAGGGAGCCCCCGGCATGACACCCACCCACCCCCCTTTCCCTGGGGGAGGGCTTGCCTTACGCCCCATCTGCCGGCAGGTCATCCCCGCCTTCCTGAATCTCGGAGGAGACAGGGGGAGGGAAACAATAATTAATAAAATAGGGGGTACTTAACCACGCTGCATTTTAACAGCATTCCTCCGCTTCCAGGGGGCCGGGCTCCTCCGTCCCCTGGTAGATGGCCGCAGCTGCTCCTTTGGGGTTGATGGTAGCGGCGAGAACTTCACTAAGACATATTCCTCCTCCTTCCTGGTTTTTGGCACCAGTGTAAAGGGATTAATGGATAGGAGGATTTTTAATAAACAACTTAAATGAAAAGACACAAACACACAAAGGTGTCGGACAGCTGTCGGTAAACGCTCTCTCTCTCTCTCTGTCGCACCACTGTCCGCAGTTGGCCTTTATCCCTCTTGGAGGCTTGATTAGCCTGATAAGGGGCCGGGCATGTAGAATCACGACCCGGCCCCGCACTCCGCCCTGTCACAGACATGTTTACATCGGATTAAAAAAACAAATTCTTTTTTTTTTTTTTTTCAAAGATGATAATAGACCTTATTCACTTTAGCTCCATCTTTGAATTTTATTGGGAATGACAATGAGACTGTGAGGGATAGACTTACAGTGCGACCCTGAGCGTAATGAGCGAGCCGAGCGGAATATTCAGAAATGCGCTCTCCGCGCATGCTCTGATCGGAACAAACCAAGCATGACAAATTCAAACTTTATTTCATTTTCTCCGTTGCTTGAACACTCACTACATTATCAAACACAGCATGTTATGTCTATTTTAATTTATTTATTTTTATTTCACTTTTCTAAGTAGGCTACAAAATTATGTAAGTCCACAAGGCGGTCCACAAGCTGATGCTATGACGAGGGGGGCTCCTTCCCACACTACAGCCTACATGTAATGATGAATGAATTGTAAAAAAGGACATCCGGCAATACTATATACTAGTATTATACTACTAATTAATATCCGGAAACTACAGTGCAACTTATATTGTCTTTCTTCTGTTAATTACAGAAACTGAGTTTTCTTTAAATTAAAATATGTGGGACCAGATTCATCCTTCTGTCGTTAATCTGCACCTGCTACATTAGCAATTGGAAAAAACTGTAATCGACAACTATTTTGATAATCGATTAAGACAAAAGTAAAAAATTCTTTGATTCCAGCTTGTTAAATGTGAGTTGTGGACAAAACGAGACATTTGAGGACGTCATCCTCCTGGGCTTTTGGGAAAAACTGATCCACATTTTTCATGACTTATTATAGACCAAACAACTAATCGATTAATCAAGAAAATATTCAACAGATTAATCGACTATGAAAATAATCCCAAATCCCTAATCAGTACAAGTGCATTGCATTGGAAGCCCTGGATATAAGCCTCCCTCTCTATCTCTCTTAAATATTTTAGTTCTCTCTGTTTTGTCATTTAGTAAACTTTATAGATTTCAACCATATTATTCCTTCTTGAGTCTCTTTAACAAGAACTTAAATGAATGTATGAATTGAATAGTGATTGTGTGACCTATGATGAGGGAACAACCAGTGATACCCTTGGAAGTACCATCAAATGATAGCCTATAGCGATGTCATCAGGATACACATACACCGGTAGGCAGTGGCCCACCTTACCGGGTGGCCACGTCGTGGTCCACCAGAATTTATAGTTTACCCACCTCTTTTTTTACCACTACACCTCTGCTCATGCTGTCTGGAGTTCTATGTATATTGCATGTTCTTGGACAGATTTTGTATCAATGTTTTGTTTGCAGAACGATCCAAAAACACTTTAAATTGCAGTACAGCCCATTGAAGAGACTGTAAGTCTATCCCTCACAGCCTTGTTGTCATTCTCATTAAAAATCAAAGTTGGCATTAGCGTTAATAAGGTATATAGGATGCCAATAGCTGAATTAAACATGCAGCTTGATGAGGTCATGTGACAATGTAGCATATTGTAGCAAGAAGTATTAACAGAATTTTAATTTGGTGCTGCTACTGATGACACACACACAGCAGCTTTAAAGAGCTTGGCTGAGTATGAAAAGCCAAAGAAAATTCAATGGAGTGGAAAAAAAAAATGTTTATTTTGAACAGTTGTTTAGTTTTTGCCATGGAGCTAAGAAAGCTTTATCAATGAAGAACATTTTGGTTATCAAATCCCCAAGTGTTGTTAGAAGCTTAATTTGGTGCTTGGATGAGGTGCTTGTAAAGGATAAAGCAAGTGAATTGTGTGCCCTATTTTGCGCTCTTTCCCACTGCCTGATCAGTTGACATCATGGCTGACAATGGAAAAACTGTAATATGTTTTTGTTCTCTCCAGAATAATTAATTGTTTGCCTTTAAGATAATATTTTGTTATTTAAAAAAAAACTGTACTGTAGCACAATCCTCATTTTATAGAGCAGGAAAAAAGGGATAGAGTTTGAAAGATAGGCTAATCAGTGACTTGCATGTGTCGCTTTTATCCCTGCTGTTTATACTAGTGAGACTGAAATGTGTAACTTTGATTCTCTTGTTAAGTGACTGAAGGCTTACTGACTGATGAGACAAAGACACATACATGGGTAGATTGATTTAACCATTCATGGATACTGATCTAAATATAGAAATGCAGATTGCCCCAAATCATATTAAGACAAGTGCACTCAACACATTGGTTTTAATTTAGTTAAAAAAATTATTATTATTTATTTATTTTTTTTAGAAATGTTTTTTTTTTTTAACTTGCCCTTTCAGTTTAGTTTTTGTTTTAGTTTTAAAGTATTTTTTAGTTTCACTTTAGTGATTTTGTGTATTTATTTTAGTATTAAAAAGTATTTAAAAGTATAAATTTTAGGGCCACCTAGTGTTATTGCTATTTAATTGTATTTACATGTTAAATGAATGTTTCAAATTTTGGAATATATTGTGTGTCAAACCTGTGGTGGACTAGCCACCTGTCCAAGGTGTCTCCCTGCCTTTGGCCTGAGACAGCTGGGATAGGCTCCAGCACTACTTGTTATCCTGCATAAGATAAGTGGCTACAGAAAATGTATGGATGGATGTATGTATGTGTGTCAAACACAAAACACAAACTAAAATTAATTAGTATTCATTTTTATTTTATTTTGGCTAGTTTTAGTATCATGCAAAATGTATTTTTGTTTAGTTTTAAGTTTTATTTAAGTTAATGAATATGTTTCTCATTGACTTTTCGTGAACGATAATAACACAGTCTCTTTCTGAGTTGGCAGGCATTTTTTAACGGAACAAGCTTTATTTGTGGCTGTCAGGCCAGCTATAAGTGGACATTCTTGACGTTTGGCAACTTGTCGCCTTACTTTGGCCGTGATCAGTCTCTCATGGTCTGCTAGCAGAGTGCAAAATCATGTCGCTTAACGCTGTGCTGTTTACTGCCCAGCCTACCAGCAGCCCTGCTAACATGCTGAACATCTAATAAATAATACAGCTCAACAGACAGGTGGGGGAGGCCATCAGTGTGTTTGTGTGTAAATACAGGAGTTGAAGTGGAATGGGTAGGATAGAGCATACTCTATGGAATACTCTCATTCTATATAATGCCTGTTTATTTGTGAACATGCAAAATGCTAACCCCAATGGTGTTCACAACTATAGCAGTTATGTTGAATATATGACTTAGTGTAAGTAAGTCTTGTCAGTGAGTAAGCACTTGCTCTAAAGGAAATTAGGACCATCTCCTAATACACTGGGTCTTTTGAAACATTGGGCAGTGTTCTGCATCAGCCTCTATTCATGACAGTATATGTAATGCACTTTTTACCCCACAAAATGGAATGTACTCTGAATTGATGGAATTCATAGCAACAATTAAACTCAATCTAAAATGTATAAATGCCCTTGAACCCTTTAACATCTTTAAATGTTTAGTTTAAAGTTTTTGTCCTTGACTCTACAGTTGTTCAATGTTCCAAATTATTGTACCATTGTCCATATCCAACAAATGCACAGAGCTCAAATACATTCTGTGCTACCTTTCATACTCTATTGACTGAGTCAACAAACATGTTTTAAAACAGTTTCTTTCATTTGCAGATAAAACATGGCCTAACTAAATCAATACATTAGGGACTGAATGGGGAAAAGCAAAATGAAAAACTAGCATCGGTCTCTTTTATTGTTGGCTTTAATTACATTTTCAGCTCTAATTACAATTAAGCCACTTAGTACATATAATAATGTTTGCATCATGGAGCAGCACAGATGCAGTCCATCAGCGCAATTAAATATTAAACCAGTAGAGGCTGTACTAATAGTGTCACAGCATGAAGCCTTACTGTCTGCGCGCCAACCAATGGAATAGGGACTCCCTGTACGGTTGCTCAGAGACCCGCGGAGTGCCATCGGCATTCCCCGCCACTGAGCTATTTAGCCATGTGTTGGTATTTTTTGCCCCTTTTTTCAGTTGATAATGCTTTTCCCAGCAATGCTCTTTGAGGTGGATATAGGTCATTTCGTAGAGTGTTCGTTGGAAAAAGCATTAGTAACAGAAAAAGGCGGGAAAAAATAGAGACACATGGGTGAACAGCCCTGGAGAGTTAGAGAGTGTTTCTGAGCTGTTAATCGGCAGTCTAATGCAAAATTAGTGTTGTGCTGGCAAATTATTCATGAGTGCATTTTAAGCCCAAATCTTACATTTCTTGACTCATCGCTCTCTCTCTCTCTCGTTCTTTCGTATATGCGCTAATGTCCTGTCTTCTCTTTTCCATGGTAAACCCTCACTAATGAAGGTGTTTTGCGTTATTCTGGACACGGTAACAATCAACAACACTATACAAGGGTTTATTTGGTTCTGCATTGTCAAGAGCTTTGACAGCATGTATGTTTCCTCTCAGCGATTTACAGTAAAGAGGAGATTTCAATGACTTTGCTATGGAGACATCAGTGCTCTTGAATGACAGACATTCTGCCACAACCTAAATTTAGTCAAGATACAGTACCTTCAATCTACAATATTATTTAACTGACCATTTCAAAATGAGGATCAGTTGATCAAACAATATTGTTCTTAGACAAATCAGCTGTTGTAGCTCAGTTTGTAGTCATCCAGACTCTCTCTCTCTCTCTCTGTCTCTCTGTCTCTCTCTCTCTCTCTGATTGTTGGATTCAGTGCATCCCTTGGCAGTCCTGAGTCCTCCATTATGGGCAGAGAGGAATTTTGAAAGGGTGCAGGATCTTTGAACTGTAAAGTCAGACTTTTGGCTCGGCCGGCATCAAGGCATGCCTGGATATATTTAGCAACCATAGAATAAACCTAAATAGAAGGCTCCTCTTGGGGTAATAATTGGGTGTTGCTGCCCTACATTACACACATGCTCAATTCCAGCTAAATATTTCTGCACTGTGGCACACACACACAAAGCATAAACACAAAATACTGTATATGAGAGAGAAAAGAGAGAGAAAAAAGATGCTGAGGACACTGTCAACCGCTGGTGGGTTGGGTGTATGTGTATGTGTTTGTGTGGGAAAGTCTGAAATCTGTACCATAATAATTTACAGGAATTTACCCTAGTGCTTCTGTTACAAGAGACTGAAAGGTTTGGAGTGTTATTTTTGTGTCTACATGTGAATGTATGGATGTACAGTAGTTTTTGATCAACATATCTATGATTATATAATTTGAAACCCGGTAAACTTCTTTTTGTGAAATATTTTGCTTTTAGTTTTTGCTATATTTCTTTAAAATATGGTTTGATATTTCCTTCTATAAAGAAAAAAACAGTCATACATTTTTAAGTCTGGCTTAAGTGTCCAAATACTTTTTGGGGCCACTGTAGGTATTGTGTTTGTACGGAGGCTGGTTTGCTAAATGAAATAGGACATTTAGGACAAAGGTGAAATAGGATAAAACTCCTCCACAAGAGAGTCCATAAGCTTGCATATGTCAGTCGATATGTCAATGTACACATTTTAATGTTTGATTAGAACTGTGTATGAGAGTGTTTTTAGTATATGTGTGTGCAGGAAATACACAATGTGACCGTCAACAGTTTGTGTGGTTTAGCAGAATGTTTTTTTATGCACCCCCCTCAACCAAATAACAGGTGGTACTTTTGGACAAACACAGAACCTGGCACACACAAACAAATACAAAGAGCCGTGGTATCCCATGAAGCACTACACTAGCATATCAGTCTTGTTGTGCATGGCTCAGTTTGGCTCATTCCTGAAACAACATGCTTTTCGATGAACGGCTTGTTTTTGAATGTGATTATTTTTGTGCTAATGTCATGAAAAGTATTTTATTTTTTCACATACAGTATGTGCCTAGTGTTGCATTTACTCAGAAATGTATTCAGATTTTTTTTTTTTATCAGTTTGAGGTGTGATAAGCTGCTGTTTATTGATTTATTTTAAAATGTTATCTATCTAGCCATCTATTTGTGTGTGTGTGTGTGTGTGTGTGTGTGTTTATGTCTGTGGGTGTGGGTTAGATGAGGATGTTTATGACGAGGGATTATCCAGAAGTCCAAAGGGCACCAATACTGCTGTCTTTAAGCTTGATCTGAACTGGTTCATCACCATGCAAAGACAAACTTTTCATTAAAGGTCTGTCTGGCTATTTGTGTTCAGCACTGTCACTAGTTGTTGACTTGATAAAAGACTGAGGAACTTGGAGGGTAATGATGGCATGCACAGATTTTCTTAACTTTAGTTAAGTGTAGAAGTAATCCGCAGCACTGTCTTTAATAAATTTAGTTGTAGCCCAAAGTAATTTACTGTACCTGGTCACCTATTATCAGAAATATAGAGGTGCGGTTTTTAGCGCTGAATAAAAACAGGAAAGTGTGAAAATATGATATTTTATTGGACAGTGTTGGTCTGTCTCTATTTGTAAAAGATAATTTACAATCAATGAGACACGGCATAATACACTCCCTCAAACCTATAGTGATGCATTAAAATATGTGTGCAAATAGCTCAAAATGGAAATGTTATTGCACATACATAATACAATACCCAATATAACAGCACATTAATATGTAAGCTAGATGCAATAGTGGCAAATAAAAACTCTGCTCTCTCCCAGTGTTAAGAAATATTATACTTTGGCAATATATGAGCATAGCAGACAAATACAAGAACGGAAAATTGTTATAAAAGAACTTAAAATCCACAGATGCATATAATAAATTAAATCTCACTGTCAAGAAATATGTAAATATGGAAGGGTACGAACACTTTAGTGTTTCTGGCAACTAATTCAAAACAAACTTGGGCACTGGTATAAACTGTTAATCATGAGACAACCATTATGACATAAAACAGGCTAAACTAGCTAGCCTTTTCTATACAGATGTTTTGTGTCTACATACAGTAGTAAAATGGCAAGCTATTGAATTAACAAAGTGACAATGCAGTTCTATTAAGAGTCTAGGGGGCAGTGCACACAAGACTGTCATGGCTATTTTATTACCATTAAGGGCTTTGTGTTCGGTGCATGACCTTTCTTCATCTGATAACTAATGTAATCCTCCTTTGACTTTTATGTTCTTGGTTTTCATTAATTTGTAAATGCCATGATCTTTACAGCAGAAATTGCCACGTACACAAAATACAAAGACTGACTCTTTTAAACGTTTTAATTGTATGAAAATTTTCATTAAACTGCATTGAGTAATCTTAAACTAGTGGATATATTATGAATGCAGAATAAATATGAAGTACTTTATTAAATTTAACTAATTTTATACTTAGAAAACGTAAGCATATTTAAATAAATCTAATTTTAACCATTTGTTTAAATCTTACTCTTGCCTGGAATAATTATTTCGAGTGCTGGAAGAAAATGTATATATTCAATTCCTCAGAAATTGTAGGAATTCATAAATTTTTGTAACCATATTACTGTCTTAAATAGGATCAACAATAAACATTGTGAAATTCTCAAACACTGTTTCTAAACTATAATGGTAAGCATGGACTTCATCCCTCTTTTAAAATCCTGTATTTTCCCTTAGGTCAGTGGTCTCTGATGATGTCCATATGTAAAGCTAGAGAGAGTGCTTCTGTGATGACACCCTGCTTGGTTGTGAGGGTTTTGCATGTTCGTGCCAGCGATAATAAAATCAACAGCCAACAATAACAATGTACAAGTTCTAAATGTTCATCCTATGCTCTTTCAAATGATCTGGGGCATATATGTTCTTTGTAGCTACAGTTAAAAAATCATATATCAATCCAAAATTTGTATACTCCTGGCAAGATGGTGGTAGATGGTAGTTAATTAATGTTGGAACTACGGATGATAGTCACTCTGGCGCTTGCTGTGTACAGAGTGCTTGTTAGTGGCTTGGTGTGGCCGTCATCGCATGTCATCATCTTCAACCTCCAAGATCACAACGTCTCTGTGAGTCTCTGTTCTCACCATCAATAGACACATTTCCTTCCTAAAGTTCCCTCCTCTCTCTTTCACTTGAGTTTGACACTTTCTTTCTCTCCAGTCTCCATGTTGCCTCCATTTCTCTCACCCTCATTGTGCTGTATCATAATATGCCTAACTGAAAGCAGGTGGGGAAATCATTTGACAGTGAGTGGGCCAGATGTGCTGCTCCCATGTTGGTACGGCTATCCTTATGAGGACTCTCCATAGACATAATGATTTTTATACTATAAGAACTAGATTATATTCCCTAAACCTAACCCTCACAAAAAACGTTCTGCACTTTTAAATAAAAAAAAAATCAAAAACATAATTTAGTATGTTTTTCAAGCTATTTGAATTATGGGGACACTGGAAATATCATTGTAAACCACCCAACTCTGTACACACACACACACACACACACACAACCCTGTACACACACACACACACTAGCTGTAGTGATTATGGGGCAGCTATGAGTGGAGAGGACGATGTGAAGCAGTTAACACACACATACACACAATTGCTATTAATGCCAAAAACTCAAGGGACTCCTTTATATATTTATCTCTCACAATGCCATTGTGTGGACACAGAGCACAACTGATTGGGTGATGTTGTGTGCAGCAGGAGGCAGCAAACCATGAGGGACACACCTGTAAGTGAGCTCCTTTCTCATCATGAGATGTTTCACATACTTTGCTGCATCTGTTTGCTTATCTGTAAGTCCATCCATCCGTCCGTCTGTCTGTTTTTCTACTGTATCTATTGTTCTATCCATTACTCTATTATTCCATTTATCATTCTGTCTGTCTAACCATCCATTTACCTTTCTACCTGGCCATCCATATACAATAACAGTTGAATAGATGGTTTCTCAAAGGATGGCTACTGTTTAACCTGTCTTTACGGTTTAACATGTTTATTTTATAAATGGATTCAGACTTACATTGTAAATCAATCAATTTACTTTAAAAAAAATAGACATTTACTTATGACCCATCCATCCATCCATCCATCCATCCATCCATCCATCCATCCATCCATCCACAACCCTTATTTGTGGTAAAATGTCTAATTGCTTTTTTGAGTGATTCTGCTGAACAAAAATAAAATAACAAATAATTGTAAAAATTGCATTAAAATTACATCTAATGTTGCAAAAAATACTGGGACATTTTTATTATTCACAGTCTATTGTAGCTAGGCCTGACCAACCACATGAAATTTCTCATAATTTTTTTATTTGAATCTTGATATTTTGTCCTTGGACAGTCTCAGCTGTTCTGAGTTGGCTTTTATGGTTTTGATGACAGGCTGTATTATCAACCATATGACCACTCCAGACAAAGAACGGGACATAATCTCATGCTCAGCCTCTCTTATCCACTAATGACAATGCTTTCTAATTGCTCCATCTTTTCTTACTCCTTTTCAACTCTGTTGTCAATCCTCTTCAATTCTTCATCTTCTCTCTCCCCTCTTACACTGCGGAACAGATGCCTGTGTTGGCCCAGGAGTCTCTGGAGGCTTCCAGTAACATATTGGTTTATATTTAATGAAATTAGCACCATTATCTGTTGTGAAGATCCCAGCTCTGGAATTAGACACTCATGAGTGTGTGTGTGTGTGTGTGTGTGTGTGTGTGTGTGTGTGTGTGTGTGTGTGTGTGTGTAAGAGAGAGAGAGAGAGAGAGAGAGAGAGAGAGAGAGGAAGCATGGTGGTGGAAATGTGATGACGTGACATCCCAAAATGAACAGGATGCCACCTATGAGGAAAAGGACCAGGGGAAAAGTGGAGTTGACAGAACAAATGAGTCTCCATCATAGTAAGCAGGACAAAAACAAGGCAACAGACCAGAAGGACAAAGCCATGATGAGCAAGGGAGAAACTTACATTTCAGGTGTTATTATTAGTGTACTATATGTGAATTTAATTGTTTAAAACTCTATCATTGTTAATATTATACAGTACAATAATAGAATTTCAGTTGTAATTTCTTAACTTTAAAACCATCTGGCTTTTATTTTGGAAGCACTCCTGGAAGCAACGCATCACATACCTGCTATGTGTGTGTGTCAACAACAGAGCATCAGTCATTCACTAAAGCATTCCACACATGCAGACTTTGTACTTATTTAAATATAAAGATATGTTTTAAAGGAAAGCTACGTTGTTTTACCAGTCTTTCTCAATATTGAAAACAATTTCTGCTATTCTTCCTGAATCTCCCATATAAGTTTATAAACAATATCAAATATTCAATGTAAATAAATCAATCAATTATTCTGTTTGTCAAAAATATATTTACATGGATAAAATGACTCCAAAGCATTATGGGCAGGCTGCATGTTTCAGATATTCTATTAGTCCTGGTTTGGGTGGACAGTGCTTGGTCCTGGAGGAGTTACAATAATGACAGGGAACGGCACACGCTCAACACTGAATGAGACATGGCCGCGTCTCCAGACACGTCGGCCCACAGGCAGCTCTCCAACAGTCAACCTCAACTGCTCCTTAGGGTCACTTTATCCAGAGTCCGTGGTTCCTGTTCCGCCCTGTGCTGATCACCCACACACACACACACACACACTTTCTTTCTCTCCAGTCTCCATGTTGCCTCCCTTTCTCTCACCTCATTGTGCTGTATCATAATATGCCTAACTGAAAGCAGGTGGGGAAATCATTTGACAGTGAGTGGGCCAGATGTGCTGCTCCCATGTTGGTGGGGCTATCCTTACGAGGACTCTCCATAGACATAATGATTTTTATACTATAAGAACTATAGATTCTATCCCCTAACCCTAACCCAAAACCTAACCCTCACAAAAAAACTTTCTATATTTTTACATTTTCAAAAAAAACATTGTTTAGTAAGTATTTTTAAGTGATTTGAATTACGGGAAACTAGACATGTCCTCATAAACCACATTTATAGCATAATACCCTTGTAATTACCAGATTTAACCTAAAAAATGTCCTCGTAAATCACCCAAACCCGCCTGCCCACCCACACACACACACACACACATATACACACCCACACACACACAAACAAACACACACACATCCATGCCAACGAATCATTGTTCTAGTTCATAGGCACAAAAATGGACAGTTGGTGTTTATAGGGGAGTGTAATGAGTATTCATAGAGAGGAACATGAACATATTGTGGGACATTATGAGAACAATAGTATCAGAAACACACCACATGAATTGTTGTGCACTCTCACACATACACAATAGAGGTTTGTTTAGACAGGGTGGGTAAATTGTTTTTGTTTGGAGGATATTTATCGTGCACTGCATGGCCCTGTGGTCCAGTGGCTTCTGTAATGGCTCTGATTAATGGGGCCTTATTAACAAAAGGTAGTTTGTTCAGACCCCGCAGGCGCCATGTAATGCTGCCACTCAACACTGCTGTAATTGGCTGTTTGAGGAGCACTATGAATAAACACCATTAAATGGTTACTAAACTGTTTAACTACACGCAACAGAACTTGGTTAACAAGCTATGAAGCCTCAAGACACAAAGAGAGAATGATGGATGGATGGAACAATCAACTGATTAATGGACAGACAGGTAGGTAGGTAAATTAATGGATGGATGGATAGTTTGGAAAAGTAGGTTGATGTGTATATGTGAAATGGTATCATATCTGCATATTTCAATTAACTGGATAGATAAAGGAAGGTAATGTAGATGTGTAAAGCTCTAATATGTAAATATTTTTAATTTGACATTTCTAAGAATCTTGAGTAGATGTGGTTCCTTTTGAAGACTAATTTAAAAAACCCACACAACGTGGGTCTACGCGAACAATCATACAGGCGGAGGTAAGTTTGCGTAAGCTTGGTAACGGTATGCCAGTGTTTTTATGTTGACTGATGAACGTAACCCGGAGTTAGTTGTCAGCCTCAAAATATGTGGAGCACCAGGTGACACCCATTGATGCGTCGACCAATGGCAGTATGAAGGTGTTTAGAGTAGGATACTGCAAACACATTGTCAGCTTGCAATTGTTTAAGTACTGGATTGCAAATTACAATGCAAAATATAGGTCTAAGTACATTGTAAAAGCAAATGTTTGCTAATATTTATATTTGAGGTAGGAGGAGTCATTGTTGCATGTTGGAACAGTTCCAAATGCACTCCCTGGACAGACCTAATTACGGCCGCTCAAGCTGAAGCCGCCTGCGTGTGCTGCCGCTAACCTCATTCCGCACTATCTAGTCCTTGCCGTTAACTAATCCAATCAGGGCTCATTTCAAACTTCACACTGGAACACTAATAGAATAATGCCATCATATCAGCTCTACACTGAAGGGGAAGGCACGTTTTACGACCTCTCGCACACACACACGGGTCCGGACATATCTCTGGCTCTCCCCACTCCTCTGGCACCATAGGGCTGGCAATAATAATTATTATGTAAATAAATACGCCAACGGTAATCACATTCATGCCACTGATCCAATTATAGCACTGATACTCACGGGGTCTGTGCAGACTGTTGCCTGATAGATAGAGTCTATATGTCCGTCTGGGCTCCTAATGCTGGAGCCAAACCTCTGAGCTCACCTGCTCTATAAACATCCATCTACCTACTCAACACAACATCCAGTATCACTAGCAGTATCTACAGTGTTTTCCCACCAAGACTAACGTTTCATCAAAGGCAAAGATAAGACATGTATTTATTTATTTTTGGTTTATTTGTTTGTTTTTTCTATTTACAGCCTCCTTGAGATGGCACTTTATTGTGTAAAACAATACAAATCCAGATAGTTGCCCTTATTATAATAGTACCCTGTGGGGGGATAGCTATCCGATCAAATGACCATGTGTAAATGCCCTCAAAGACATATTTGAGATGGATAGCAATCCAATAACCCAAACCTAAGGATGTGGTTTGTCGCGACTCGGCTAGGTGTAAATGCACCTCATACAGAAGTACAGTATGTGTGGCCTGCCTGAGACGAGTGTTTCCTTTTAAATAAATGCGCAAACTGATGCAAATGCAATCGTTTTGCATATAAGTAATAAGCGTTACTTTTTCCCACCAGTACTGACTTTGCTCTATTGAATTTAGGTCTTTGGTTTTTAAATGTAATTTAAGCAAACTGCTGCCAGGTGTTGCCAAAAAGTTGCCATGTATGGCACATCACTTGTAGGTGGCAAAGTCACCTACCAGTACTCAGACAACAATCCACAAGGAAGCAAGTAACAGCCAGCCTTAAAGGCTAAAACCATGTCCTGCCTCCAGAATTAATATGTAGTACTGGGAAAGGCTATTAATTTAAGGAGTCCCTGCTTAGCGTGCGTGGTGCCATTGGCCCTGCTGACAATACTATGGTTAATGCATCATTCTAACGAATGGCTCCCAGAGCAGAGCCCCTGCCTTTTACATCTCAATCAGGTCATTCCTGTTTATTTATGTAGTATACGGGAGGAGGGAGGGGAGAAGCCCAATGAAAAGTGCATATTTTTTCTCTATTTAGTTAGCGGAAAGCTTTTACAATGACTTTGTGCATCCATACAGATCCAAGGTCTGAAATTCCCCCATGTGTTAGTGTGTGCGATGAGAGGGGCTAAACAGATAAAAGGCACCGTATATACAAATGCTGAAAATGTCTGTATGTATTTCCCCCATACTGAATGTGTTCTTTATATCTACCCATCATTCTCTCTCTCCCTCTCTGTCTCTCTTTTTCTCCTATATCCTTTTTCTTTCCCAGTTGGTCGCACGCTATTAAACAAACACTCTTAATATTTGGGCTGGCTGGCAGTTTGAATTTCATCTCATGGACGCATCTTGTTTCTTTCAAACCTTGACTGTTTTGACATTCGCTTCAATTTAGATATAAACAAGCAGGCCTCTTGATGGTGATGGCGGAGCCACTAATTTGCCTAATTGTTTGCAGTTGTCTGGGAAGCAGGGGCCTGATCATCTAAACCAGAGAAGGGGAGATGGTGAAGGAGAGAGAGGGAGGGGCAAAAGAGAGCGAGAGAGAGAGGGAGAGACTGAGTGATTATGGCTCTAAAGACTTCCTCCGCCTGTTTATGTGCTAGATCAGCTTCAAACATGGCCATTAGACCACAATTACAGATTTGAACAAGGCAAGATGGGCTCTGGGGAGACAGTGGAGTGAGTATGTGGCCCTGGAGGGTGGGCATCCCACACCCATGGGACTTAAAGAGCCACCCAGATAAGCACGTCCAGTTAAGTGTTGATAAGAATTTATGAGCTGCTTGAACAGGCAAAATATCACTGATGGAAGGACAGTGGAGATGTCTATATTAACCTAAATTTCCATGACAACCAGAATGGTTTTCCAGCTAAAATTGGTCGAGTGTAACTTCTTGCTGTATTGGGAAAAAAAATAGTTCTTTAGCTGAAGTTTTTACCCAAAGGGACATTCTGTATACTTTCTGGTGCATTCACACTGATTATAAAAGTGTTCCTACTCAATTGCAGTATTCAACTGTATTAGAGGTTGGATTATGTGAGCTCCATTGCCCTCACTCCTATTGGTAGTTGTATTTGCATATAGTTAAACTCTGCTCTACTTTGTCACATGTCGCTAACTTTCATTAAAAATTAATGACTTCTGTTTGTTTTGTAGCTGCAAACTATCAATGTGATCAATTCCCCTACAACCTGGATTAAAGGGATAGTTCACCCAAAAATGTTATTTCTCTCATCATTTATTCACCCTCATGCCATCTCAGATGTTTATAACTTTCTTTCTTCTCCTGAACAGAAACAAAGATATTTAGAAGAATATTTCAGCTCTATAGGTCTATAGGCAAGTGAATGGGTGCCAACATTTTGAAGCTCCAAATTGGACATAAACACAGAATAAAAGAAATCCATAAGACTCCAGTGGTTAAATCCATATCTTCTGCAGCAATATGATAGGTGTGCCTATATTTAAGTCCTTTTTTTCAATCACTCTCCACAATTACTTTCAATTTTTATATTCTTCTTCTTTTGTTTTTGTTGATACACATTGTTCGTGCATATCACCACCTACTGGGCAGGGAGGAGAATTTATAGTAAAAACGTCTTAAATATTGATCTGTTTCTTATCCACACCTATCATATCACTTTAAAAATATGGATTTAACCACTGGAGTCTGATGGATTACCTTTATGCTGACTTTATGTACTTTTTGTAGCTTAAACATTTTGGCACCCCTTCCCTTGCATTGTGAGGACCTACAGAACTGAGATTTTCTTCTAAAAAAATTTGTTTGCCTTGAACAGGGTTGTCTGAACTTTTTTGGTAAGGGGCCAAATGCAGAAAAGAATAAGTTGCCGCGGGCCACGTCCCTGAAATAATTTAAAAAAGGGCTAGAAGCTAGATTGCCACTATGCAAAATCTTTATATTGTACACTTAATATTATGTACTTTTTAAAAAGAATTTATGCTCTATGGTATGCTTATGTAGGCCCTTCATGTAAATAAAAGAACATTTATAATGGAACAATGATGTGTCTTATACAAAATATAGTATTATAGTCACTTATTCACATTTGTATATTTTTTGAAGCCCATTCAGTGGCATTGCAAAGCACAGAGCTGTTATAAGCAGGGTTGGACTGGTAATGTGGCATACCGGGCATTTTCCAGGTGGGCCGTCGCACTTTGGGGCCGATGCGGAAGAACTGAGCGGGCCGGTGGGTCGGCCGTGAAATGGGCCGACTGGGCCGCGATAAGCTAAAATGAGCTGCCGCGTTATGCAGAACGGACCACAAAATGCCGCCGCGATATGCAGAAAAGAACAGTGAACAACTTTTGGGCCAGTTGCTATATAAAATCCTGGGCCGATTTCTCTTCCCAGTCCAGCCCTGGCATAAGTGTTGTGTGTGACCCATAACAATAATCAGAATCAGATTACATTTTCCTGTTACGAAGTGATGCAAGGAATTTCTCTTTATTGCTACTCAATTATAGCTTCTGTTCTGTTGTTACTTGTTTTACAAATACAATTTTTATTTGATAAAAATGATTGCACTTTATTTTATTTTATAGACACACATATGCAAGCAGAGCGTGTGCATCAGGCACATATGTGCAAGTGTTTTAAACGCTCTCTCCTATAGTGTGCCCTCACTCACATGGTGAATCATTTTTCTTGTTCCAATGAAACATCATAACAAAACAATTATTATACTTCCTAGTGCTACAGAGGACATTTTGGAAGAGTATGATCGGTTCGCGTGTCTCTGTGTGCGCTTAATAAACTCTACAGCTTCTCACACAACAGCAGTTCTACTCAGTTGTATGATGTGAGGAATCGGGACATTTAAACAAGAACAAGTACATGAGTAAAGTGTCTAACCTGATGTCAGCCCTTTAATAAATGCATTATTCTTTCTGTGTGTTGCTTCATCATTGAAAATAACGAGTATTACAAACTCCTTTTGAACTCCGCCAGTGGATGTAGCTGATGGCGACAGCACAGAACCAACTAGTGGAGACGATGAGCTATGAATAGTGGTTGTACTTGATAATGACATCCAGTGTCCAGAATAAGAATTTAATATAATTTCTCTATAGTGGATGAGAGATTTGATGAGTGAATTTGTCTGGGGGTAAACTATCCCTTTAATTGTCTTTCTCAAGAGCTCAATAGAGTGTAACAGTCTGGTTCCAGAAGTTAAACTCCCATTAATTGATTCATACACAAATTTATTTTCAACAATTACTTACAAACCTTTAGAGGCAGACCTACAGTGAGCTACGAGGTTATTCATCGATGGTGTATTCTTCCGTTGAAGCCACCCATCAGCTTCACCAATCAGAGATCCTCGGCTAATGAAGCCCACGAAACGTGCCTCAAAGTGACCACCCACTCCCATGATGCACAGCGAATTAAACTTCTGGATCCCAGATAGCTGAATAAGTGGGTGGACACTGTTGCACTCTATGGTGATGGCTCCTGGCTCAGTACTTGCACTGTTTGAACCAGCAACCTTCCAGTTATCAGTCGTGAGCATTGGTTTCTACTAGTAATCAAAATCTGCCAGAGCTCTTGGGGTTTTTATAACTTTACTCTTATAATTTAAAGACAACAATCCATGACGTCAGATCTATTCTGTATATGCCTTACAAAACAATTTTTTAATTGCTAGAATTGCAAAATCACTCATATAAAGTTAAATGTGAAAAATTATGTCAGGGTAATAATTTGACAACATGCTTGAAATGTTTTTCTGTTTTTAATTTAATAAAACAGAATGGAAACAGTGGAAAGTTTATTGAAAGTGATTTTGTTGTTGTTATTGTTGTTATGGGGGGGTCCCTTAACTCTTGTGGGGACCCACGAGTAAGCTACAGTATCAGCTTGACCAGATATTACAGAACAGAATTCATTCATGAGAGGCAGTGGTGAGCTTCATTTGAATTTGTCACCTCTTCCCTGGTTAAAGGATCTTTAATGAATAAACCAATGATTCATTCACATATAATGATGTGTGTTGGGTGAGTGATGACTATCTCAGTGGTCATCTATTAGGAAGAAGGTCATTGCCCTCAAAACCCATCCAGGCCCCCTGCTACTCAAGTGTGGATTCCAATTAATGATTAACACATACATCGTAGCTATAAGAGAATCATTACCCTTCTTCAGTGTTGATAATTCAAGTTATTTACTTTTTTGTTTTTTTTTTACTTTTAGCATTTTTATTGACACAGATATTTGAAAAGTCAGATCATGTGTGCTAACCACTAGGCCTTAGTTCCAACAAACCTATTTACAGTATATTTAACACTAAATTGTGCCTAAGACAGGTCTGTGTGCCCTGCTATAGTTCTTGAAACAGTTTAACAGACAATTTAATTTGCATTACATAAGACACACATAAGTAACATCTAAATGATGCTAAGATGCATTTCAGGCAGTCTTTATTTGAGGGCACTGGACACAGACTGACACACTCTCTTTTTTCTCCTAATGAGGCGAGCTTATACAAATGGGATTAACTTATTACTCAAGTCAGTATCAAATTTACAGTGAAATTTTCTTTTTTAATGTAAGGTTAGTTATGGTCAGAGTCACATGGCAGTGGAAAAAGAGGCACCCTAATATATCACAAATTGCAATCTAAATATACAAAAAGCAAACAAGCACATCCACTTTTTTAAATTTCACAGTGGATAAATGATACCCTTAAAACTTTGGACAAGGCACAAACCGAAAGTACTGGAGGCCATATGATAGAAGCAGTGGGATCTCGACTAACCCACATGCTCTTTTTAGATTGACTTTAGGTCCTTTATATTTGGGGTTTCAGAGATAATAATAATAATACTGATAATTGATAATAATAGTAATTCTAAAGTAATTACAATTTTCCATTTAAGTTTATTTAATATGTTCCTCTGACTTAATCAAAACCCAGAAGGCAGATAATTCTGAAGCTTTAACCCATGTATTGTATCACAAAATAGACACAAAGTAGAAATTTTATCAACTATATGATTTTTTTTTTTTTTAGGGTCAGCAAAAATGCCTTGAAGAACAAGACAATAAAACAAATTTAAATAAATAAACGGAGACAAATGCATCTATTCATACTTTATATCTGGTGTCTCTAAGACCCCAAACATAATGTAAAATTTTCACGGAGACATTCATCAAAGAATTGTATCGAGTTTTTGTGTGTGTGTGTGTGTGTTCTCATAAGGTTAGGAAAAGTCATGAAGAAACAACCTGATACTTAGTGTTAAAGGGACAGTCATCATTTACTCACCCTCATATTGCTCCAAACACATGTGACTTTCTTTATTCCATGGAACACAAAAGGAGATGTAAGGCAAAATATTTGAGAAAAGATGCAATATATGGTGACTTACACTATGTACTGCCTAGCATCTCCATTTGTATTCCACGGAAGAACGAATGTCATATGGGTTTGGAACAATATGAGTTTCCTTTTTGGGTGAATTGTCTCTTTAAGTATGTTTTGTGAGCTAATAAAATAGCTTTAGGGTCTCTCAGACCCCAAACAGAATATGTGAGTTAATATTACTACACTCAATAGACTGTAGGACAGTTGAATATGAACTTAATAGGATTAGAAGTGGACTCTTCCTGGTCACTCTTATGTTCCTGTGTTCATTTTGACCCATGTTGTTCTTTCCCCTATTATAACTATTTAATAGCATTGCCTGTGTTACTCATGCATTGGACAATCCATAGCAAGGCAGCAGGTGGCCATATGCAGTTCATGCCCTCTCTTGCTTGTGCCTGGCATCAGGCCGAGAGATGTGCAGCAGATCAAAGCATCCCGATGCAGCTGTGAATACTATCATCCCAGCCATCTGCAGACAAAATGCTGCATGCTGGGGATGAAGAGGAGACAGCAGCTCAATGCTATCACCAGGGCCATCAGCCAGTGGCTGCAATCAAGAGAGTCAGCCCTGCATGTGCTCAGTGATGGCTAATTGAGTGTGACCGTGGGGACATGAGGTATTGCGCCACACAGGTAAGCTAATATAACCGCCCACGCATGGTAATGCAAAGACAGTGCCAACACGTGTGGCCAGCTCTATAAGAAAACAAGACACGAAACAGTACACCTCTAGTGTCTTAAACATTTAGCAGTTCAAGAACATTGGGAGTCCATGACATTTTTTTAATTTAATTCTGTTGTTTCCATTCCAATTTATATTATCAGCATAACAATTTGAGTTAAATGTTCAATTGAAAAATTTACATGGACTTCTTAATTTATTAATTTTTGGTAATGTTCCTCTTTTGCTTTAACAACAGCATGCACTTGAGCTGGCATAGACTCCAAAAGTTTGTGTAAAATTCAATGATCCATCTTATCCCAGCATGACTTGAGAATGTTCCAAAGAGCACCGTGCATCAATGAAAGCAAAAAAATCTGGACTTTAACATGGTTTTAACATGGTCAATATAAACAAATTTACCTATTAATAGTGAAGATTCTTAAATTATTCTTATTAATTGACCTTTTTAATCTAGGGCGAATTCACTTAAGGGTTTCACCACATTTGTACATGGTGTTTCAGTACAAAAACCTACATCATTTTTACTAACAAGCCGCAATCTAGTATAATCCTGCGCAATAAGTGCTGAAAATGTGCTAAGTCAACGCCTTGCACACACACTTGCTTTCTATGTTAATTAGTCACTTTATGTATTGTACTTGATACACAAAATTTGTCCGGTGCAATTAACATTGTGCTATTACTGCCAGATGAAAGCAGGTGGTAAGTTTAATTTTATTTAAATTACATTTTGTACATTTTATATAGATCATATTAGCAGATATTCATCACATAATGATAAAATGGTGGAGAAGAGCATTATATCCTGCCATATATCCAGATGCGCTCTTTCAGCATGTTAAAGATGATTCAGGTGTCTGGATCACAGTGATGCTGTTTACTCCCACCAGAGTGTGTCTGATCACAATGGTCTGCTGCATATATCGTTAAGAACTGGGCTGCAAGATCAGAACTGCATGTGCAAAATGCGTTTAGCACAGGTTTTGTGCACACGTTTGTGCCATTGCCTGATATACATAATTCCCTCAGTGAACTGGGCACGAAACCAGCACAGACAGCACATGTAAATAGCAGATGCTTTTACCGGACACAATTAATAGTTAGTGAACTCCAAACAATTATTTATTTATTTATTTTTTATTTTTTTTTAAATCCGAAAACTTACAAAAATCCCCAAAAGTCCCAAAACCAAGTGTAAACAGACCCCCAAATTTTCAGTGTGGCCTCAGACTTTTAAACCTTACTATATCTCACTTCAAATCATTGCATGAATATGATTAAATAAATGAAATGTGAGTGATGTCTGTATCTTATGGCCTTTACAACACATTCCCTTCTCTGGCTATCTTCCATTCTAAAAGTGTTCTTGTTCCTTGCTTGGAAGATCTCCATCTTTGCTTTGCAGTATCTCTGTGTTACATAGAATGGGAGGGGAATGTCAATACTAACTGAACTGACTGTCTTAATGACTGACATTTAGCCATTAACTACTCCGGGGTCAGAAATCAGTGGTGTTTCTTAAACATACTGGCCTGGAAGCTGACTAGCACTGCTCACTTGTTAATCACCACTTAAGGGGATGGGAGAGAGAAGGGGGCAGATATAAGAGTGAGGAAATTATACATATTGATTCACATATAGATTCTCACTGATGTCGAGCAATGAAAACAGAAGCTTAAGCTTTACCCTTTGCTTGTACCCTTTAATTCTCTGGTACGGTTTGATTACCTTTTTTATGTACCATGTTACAAAAATGGTACTGTAGGTTTTTCAAAGGACACCATGGTATTACCATTATAGTAGTGTCCAAAAAGCCTTTTGGTCATACCATGGTACTTACTCCATGTTATATTGGTAATACCATGACTGGTTTTGTTTGTTAAAGGGTTAATTGACCCCCAAAAATAAAATGATGTCATCATTTACTCACCCTCATTTTGTTCCAAACACAAATTACTTTCTTTCCTCCATGAAACACAAAAGGGGATGTTAGGGACTGGCAGCCTCAGTCTCTATTCACTGCCACTGTATGGAAAAAGGATGCAATTGAAGTGAAATGAGACTGAGGTTGTCAGTCCCTAACATTTGGCCGAATATCTTAAAAGTCATATATACGCATATATAAGACATATTTTCTATTTTTGGTTGAACTATTCCTTTAACTCCCATTCTTTAGAACATACACCCATTTCATTTGAAATGAACTTTGTATCAGGGAGGGCTCTTGTTCTCTCAGCATATGGGACTCTGGCTATTCTGAGCCCTGTTTAACGAGCTCTGTGTCTTTTGCCCTGCATTCATTGCTGACCTTTAATACCATGAAGAGGCACAATGAGCACCAGGCCCATCATTATTTCCTATTTTTTACACAGACGCCCCTGACCAACAATCATTGGAGCCCACAGAGTTTAAATGGCAGCATCCGCCACAAGTGTCCACAGACGTTGTTTGAGATGACTATACATAGAGCCCCTCCAAAAACAAAAAAAACAAAACTCCATTCCACAGTGGTTTGGTTAATTGAAGGGGGAGATCCAAGCCATGCTGGGCTCTTAGGTTGCTCTGCTCTGTCAGCTGTTAACCAGTGTACAGTGATTGAGTTGGCAGAAGAAACATATTATGTGACAGCTTGCTGATGAATATTGATGTGTGTAAAGCTACATTAGTGTGGGAGTGTGTGGTAAGTGTATATGTGTGTGACACACATATATGATAGAAGTTTAGAATATTTTGTGTGGGTGTGTGTGGATGTAGTTTAAAGACAGCTCCCTGAGTTGACAGCATTACCTGGCACTTGTCATGCTAGAATCAGAGACTGTTCAAGTGTTTATCCTCCTGAGACCTGAGCATGACTGCTGTGTGCATTTTTCATTTCCCATTTTGATTTGTGAATAGTAGCCCCTAATAAACATGCAAAAAAGAAAGAAAGAAAGAAAGAAAAAACTTTGAGCAAATAGTTTTCCTAAAAATATATGTCCTCATATGGGGACAGCAGAACTAAGATAAGAAATTGTAAATAACACCAAGCTATAGAAAGTCTTTCTAAGATTTTTTTACAAATCAAATTGTTTATTATGTTTCTTTATCTTTCTTAAGGATTGTTGGTCATTCTTGTTTTTGAGACGTTACAGAAAATACAACTGATTTTCTGTGCTTTGGAACAATGTATTGGGAAAAGCACACACAAAAAAAACTAAAGAAATAAAAAAAATGTGACTTTAAAAATGTTTTATGTTTCAATGTTTTTTTTCTACTTTGGCAACAAAACCTCAATGTTCTCTCTTTGCACTGTCTATCAAGTGATTGCCGGTGCTGAAGCTTTATACCTTTCAGAAATTAGCTTAATTATCTTCCAGCATCTTCCAGTCACTGCCAACCATGTTGAAATAAACATGGTTGGCTGCATAGAAATGCTATAGGATGCTCCCTTGTTCCCTTGCTCCCTATTTAGTGAATGACTTATCCTCCAGTGTGCTGTGTGCTGTCTGTCTGCATTGGCCTCAGAACAGTTCAAAATGCACCTTATTTTCATCCTAACTCCATATAAAACCTCTGAAAGCAAAGATTTTCAATAAAGCCATTGATTCTCAATGTGATAATGCACAGTGAATATAGGATTTGTAAGGGAAAAAAGGTCTTGTAGTCCTTGTAGGTTGTCATTGTGTTAAACAGCATACAGTTTCACGATGAATCACTCAAATTTAAAAAATGGCACATCAGATGAAACTAGAGACTCTAGTCTTTTGAATGTCCATGCAGGAGGACACGGGTTCACACAAGGTTAAAGGACAGGTCACATTCAGATCCAAAATGTACTTTTTATCACCTGTCAATTGAGCATGTTTACATATAATTTCTTACACCAATTATGCTTGATAAGCTGTCAACATGTGTGGCATTCCTTTATCCGTGTAAGAATTTAATCCTTAAAACGGCATAAAAATAAACCAATCAACACGGGGAGATTTTTGCCCATTACACCAATTTCGCATTGTATGTACCTTAACCAGCATTCTTAATGGCTTATCCAACTGATAACTGAGAAAATATATCTTCCATAAATATTTCATACTAGCATGAAACTGTATATTGCACTTTGCATTAGAATATGTCTCGGTTACTGTCGTAACCTTCGTTCCCTGACGGAGGGAACGAGACATTGTGTTGATGTAGTGATACTAGGGGTTGCTCTTGGGAGCCCGATTCACCTTCAGAGCATTGAGAAAATTAGAAATTGGCGAGTTAAATTTGCATGCCACTCCGGATTCATTCAGGTTTGCACTGAGGAGCCGAGACAAGGTCCCGGACATTACAGCGGTACAGTTCAGCCTGTGGCAAGAGGGACACAATGTCTTGTTCCCTCCAACAGGGAATGGAGGTTACAACAGTACTCACTCGGCATTGTGTCGATGTAGTGACACTAGGGGTGCCTATATGAAACATCACAAAGGCTGAACTGGTCACGTGAACTGCCGTTGCAGGTGTAGGCAAGCTACTACGAGCATAAGAACGGATGCATTCGGGCTGCACAGCCTCCCCAGATGCCCCAAAACATTGGGTGCTTCTCCATAGCCCTGAGGTGGGGGATGGAGACGTGCCCAGTATGGGAGCAAGCCACGCCAACCATGGCCTTTTCTCTCTAAGTCTTTCTCTCCACTTAGAAATTAGAATCGGCTGGGGCCCTCTTGGGCCCCATTCTTTTCTGTTCCTATTCTTTCAGGAGGAAAAAAACCCCTCAGAGGCCACACACTGCCCTTCTTGGGGGGAGAGTATGAAAGTGGTGGATACGTCATAAGGGCCCACCGGGCCACACATGGGAGAGGAGCGGTGGTAGGTCGGACACTTCACGAAAAATACACACAGGGGGGCACTAGGGTAGCCGAGACCTTTGGAGCACTTACTATGGATTCCTCCGCTGAATTCGTGAGTCAGAGGATAGGAGGAAGAGCATCCAGGGTTCACAAGTCGGGAACACGCATGGGAGAAAGAGCACACGGCTTCACCTACCTTGGAGGGGAAAGGCACTATGCACAAGCAATACACCCGGCCAGCAGTCGGTGTAATGAAATTTACCCGCTCGTACCTGAAAGAACACAGGACGAGACCAGCTCAACCCGGAGATTGTAGAATCTCGCAAAGGTATTGGGTGTTGCCCAGCCCACTGCCCTACAGATGTCTGCTAGAGAAGTGCCATTGGCCAGTGCACACGAGGATGCCACACTTCTCGTGGAGTGTGCTCAAACCCACAAGGAAGTGGGCATGGACTGGTCCTGGTATGCTAGCACTATGGCATCCACAATCCAGTGGGCAAGCCTCTGTTTGGAGACAGCATTCCCTTTCCGCTGCCACCAAAGCAGACAAAGAGCTGCTCAGAGTGTCTAAACTCTGTGTGCGGTCCAAGTAGATGCAAAAAGCACACACCGGACACAGCAACGATAAGGCTGGGTCTGCCTCCTCCGGGAGCAGCGCTTGCAGGTTCACCACCTGATCCCTAGAAGGGGTCGTGGGAACCTTGGGCACATAGCTTGGTCAGGGTCTCAGGATCACATGAGAGTTATCTGGACTGAACTCTAGGCACGCTTTGCTGACAGAGAATGCTTGCAAGTGAGTGCGGTCAGGAGGGCGGTCTTCAGAGAGACGGCCTTCAGCTTGACTGTCTCAAGGGGCTCGAAGGGAGCTCTCCGTAGGCACGAAATTACCACAGAGGGAAAGAGGTGCTGTCTAGGGGGGTTCACCCTCCTGGCGCCACTCAGGAACCTGATAATCAGATTGTGCTTACCAAGGGACTTACCTTTTATGTCGTCGTGATACGCTGCTATGGCAGCTACATAAACCTTGAGAGTGGAGGGGGACAGCTGCCCCCCCAGTCTCTCTTGCAGGAAGGAAAGCACTGACCCGACTGCGGAACTCTGGGGGTCTTCACCACAGAAAGAACACCACATAGTGAAGATACGCCTCTTCATGGAGGAGATGTGCCTTTTAGAAGGAGCTATAGCCTGAATGATCCTGTTGACCACAGCGGGTGGTTAGGTCCGCCACTTCCCATCCAGGGACCAGACATGGAGATTCCAGAGGTCTGGGCATGGGTACCAGAGGGCACCCCGTCCCTGAGAAAGAGGTCCTTCCTTCTTAGGACTTAATAGGCCAGTACGGCCAGTGACATGCTCCTTGTCCTCCCTGACTTTGCACAGAAACTGTGCAAGTAGGCTCACTGGGCAGAATGCATGCTTGTGTAGCCCTCGAGACCAGCTGTGTGCCATGGAGGAAAAAATGTCTACCTGTGCCTGGCTGAATCGAATCCAAATCAGCTGGACCGCCTGAGGGTGGAGTCTCCACTCTCCCCCGAGCATTACCTGCTATGACAGAGCATCTGCTGTGACATTGAGATGGCCCGGGATGTGAGTTGCACACAGCGACCTGACTCCAGAGGAGGAGATGACGGGCAAGTTGTGTCATGAGACGGGAGCATAAACTGACTTGGTGGTTTATGTAGGCCACCCCAGCCGGTCTTGGAGGCGTCCGTCATAACCATGACGTGCCTGGACACTTGCCGTATGGGGACCCCTGCCTGCAAGAATGCAAGTTTGACCAAGGGCTGAAAAGGTGGAAAGCAGTGGGCGTTAGTGCCACGGGATGTGTGCTGCAGCGCCAAGTGTGCCTCGGGACTCAGGTCTGGAGCCTATCTGTGCTGTCTCATTTGCATCAATCCGGCGTGATCGCCGCTGAGGATGCCATATGCCCCAGGAGTCTCTGAAAATAGATGAGACAGGAACCGCGTCAGCTCGTCGTGCACTTGGAGTTAGGGATGTGGCAGCGAGCAGCATGCTGAACCCAGGAACCAGTCGTCAAGCCGTGAATGTTGAGGGGCGGGCGGAATGTTCCACCCGAAGGTGGCAACACAGTCAAGTCCTCGCCGTCTGACATCGACATCTCATCCGGCTCACAAGCTCTGGAAGAGCAAGGCTGGCGGTGAGGCAAGCCTGTGTCATCCCAGTGCTGGACAGAAGCGAATGAGCATACCGGGGAGTGGGTGGTCCCTTGGTATTTACCCAGCGGACTGTACCCACTGAAGCCCCAGAATCACCTTCAGCATCAGCCAAAGCGGTCTCGTACCCGTAGGTAGGTGTAGCAAAAAGGGGAACTGCCGAAGTGGCTTTCCCTCGGAAGAAGGAAAGCCGCGACCACAACATTGCTATGGTCATGTTCTCGCAGTGAGAAACCATGAACCATCCACGAATGCTTCCTCAACCTGCTTATGGCCCAGGCACGTGAGGCAGTGATTGTGACCATCAGAGGCGGAGAGGTAACGACCGCATCCAGGAATGGCACAGAGATAGAAAGGCATCTTTAAAAAGATGTTAAACGTCACTGTGCCTGCTCTAATAGAGGAAACACACACTTTTAGAGGAATAGCTATTTAAAGCGCTTTTGAAACGCCCAGGGGTGTAGTCCGCAGTGGAGTGCAGAGTGGAGAGAGAACCACTGGAATGCGGCGTATATCCAACAGCACTGCTTGTAGAGTTTGGTGAATGGAATGGCAGTGGTATTCAGCTTGCTGTCTATACAACTGCTCTGCTCCAAAGAAAATGTCTGAATGAATCCGCACACCAGTCTCCCTTTTATACCTGTATGTCGGGAGGAGTGGTATGCAAATTAAACTCGCCAATTTCTCGTTGGCCTTTTCTCAAAGATCTGAAGGTGAATTAGGCTCCCAAGAGCAACCCCTAGTGTCACTACATCGAAACAACGTCGAGTGAGTGACAGAAGGAGAACTAAATATGCAGTGGCCACAAAAGTATTTGGATAAAAATGCATGAATGTCATTGAATTTGATGTAAAATATACAAATCATGTAGCATGTGCAAACAAATGGTGCTAGACTTTTCTCAGAGTTAACTTCACTTTCTTTCTTGTTTTTCGTTTTGTTTTGTTTTTTGTGCCATTTATGCAATTAGCAGTACATTGTGATGCTCTCAGGATATACTAGATAGCCTCTGTGTGAATGGCACCAGTCATCAAATTATTTAGACCCATTGTGATTTTATTTGTCAGATGTTTTGGGATAGTTCACCCAAAAATGAAAATTCTCTCATAATTTACTCACCCTCATGCCATCCTAGATGTGTTTGACATGCTTTCAATTGCAGAACATAAATGAAGATGAAAACTATTGTTCTTTATTTGTGATTTAAACCATTGCATGTTACACTTCACAAAAAAGTTACTTGTCAACTCAAGTTGCTTTTCTCAATTTGACAAAATACATTTTTACTTGCATTTGGTGCTTGGCAAGTGTTGATTTTAGTTCTGAATCACATTCCTCTAACACAAACGTAACGTAACACAGGAGTTAATAGTAACCATTAACAGATTTAAAAAATATGTGACCACTCAGGGTGTCACTCACTAGTTCTTGGTATAACGTTATTTTTGCATGGTAAATCTTTACAAGTTTGCTTATTTTGGCTATGAAGGAACATGTTAATTTTAATATCAGGCTAGGGAAGACACTATGATGGATAAAAGAATGACAGCCATCAGTCAGGCTTTAATAAGGTAAACAATAAAGGGACAATCAGTGATGGGGAGATGGGCTGCTCAGTCACGTCTGGTACTGTGGTTAATATCTGAAGGGAGTTCAACACTTGCTAATGTCACGTCGGAATAGGTCAATCATTTATGGATTATGTGTCACTGCATAAGAAGAATATTAGAGGGAGAGTTTGGAAATGGATTGAAAGAATTACATGCAGGACATGTTAATGGACAGCCGATTGTTTTAATATTAACTTTGCTTGTTTGTGGGTTTGTATGTGTAGCACAATGCCAAAATCAGGGATCTGTATGTTGATCTTGCTGTAGAGACAGTCACTGAAAACAGTGGCGGAAATGGTTAAATTACATTTCATGAATCAAAACTTGTATGAGAGTGTCCCTGTTGCTCATTTATGGGCTTAACATAAGAATTCTCTCCATCTGAAAGAACTGCCAAGCTTTTTTGTGTTAGTTTGATCATGTTGAGTATGTTAGGGCTTGTAATGTGTCTTTGAATCAATGATCAACACTAAGAGTGTAGTCATTTTCCTTAACACAGACTCAAGAAATGTCTAGAAAGTACTACATGTATGTTCTGAAGTGTGATAAATTTTGCAGCTCTGTCCTCATAAGAGTGCCTGACTGTCAAAAAGCATTAGATACGGATGGGGCAGAGGCTTTTCACCCAGGGACCCCCTCGGGCAAGCCTTCTTCACACACCTGTCACTGTGCCCTGGGCTTCTTTGGGCATGAGAGAGGAGGCTGTGATGGCATCTTAGTGGAATCTTGTGAAATGCATTCCTCTATGTGCTCCATTCACATTTACTGTAGGTCTTATCGATCTAACTTTATTCAGGTTTATAAATTCAAATGCCAGAGATCTGCTTACATAGAAAGAAAAGATAATTTTATTTATTATAATTACTTTTAATATAAATGTAAATATAAATATAAAGTTGTGGCGGTGGGGGCATGGTTGAGCCTTTGTCTGGAGAGAGGGAAAGCAGTAAGGGTGCACACACCTGAGCGCTATAATGTCTAACACCTGTTTCTGATCACAGTAAGCACTGTGGAGAGTGATAAAAAAGGAACCATGCCAGAGACGAAAGGAGAGAGTGCTACCAGACAGAAAAATTCTGTGTTGAATTGTGACTGTGATCTGCTGAGTGTTGTGCTGAAAAGCCATTTTTAGTTTGTTTAATTAAAGTTCTACCTTTGAGTTGATATCTCAAGTTTTTCATTTCCTCCTTGCCCACCCAATGCACCTCTCACAAACGTGTTAATTGCTGTCTGATTATGTGATATTATAAACAATTTAGCTTATGGGGGAAATAAACAATTCTCAAAGTTGAAGAATGTAGGTCTTTTTTTTTCTTTTTTTTTTTACAAATTAATGATTGGTTACAAACAGGTGTCCTGAACCGCCCTTTAGCCCCATCTAGTAACATTAAGCTTATACCTAAAAAGCCGTGTGAATAGAAAACAAGTCTGTGAAATGTTGGTCCAGTTTATGTTCTGTTAAAAAATTGGCATGTGAATAATTCTTGGAGTATACATTTATCATAACTGTTAATAAATAGTGTAGATGAAGGGTAGTTTTTTATTACTATATTATAACTAACCATAGTTATAGGTTTTCATAAATTTCATTGTGTTTGAATTATTCCTGCTTTTCCCTACTTCACCTTTTTCAAGAAACAGAAACATGTTGATCTATATACAGTATATTGTCCCCACTGTGACAAACAGTTGTTTTTTACAATATATGTATTTAAAGTACTGGGAAATGTATAGGTTACTGTTGTAACTGATGGAGGTAACAAGATGTTGTGTTGAAAGATGCGACACTAGGGGACTTTCTTGATGGCCTCGGTTACCTCTGAACTTGAGAAAAGGCTAATGACACAACGTCTCGTTCCCTCCATGAGGAAACGGAGGTTACAACAGTAACCTAGATGTTCCCTGTCTGTCACTCGCTCAACGTTGTGTCGAATGAAGCGACACTAGGGGTCCCTATTCAATCATGTCATGCGCTGAACCGTGTACATGAGCTGCTGACCCATGTGCGGGCATGCAGTTGCATGCCAAAGTGACAGGCTACGTCATACTGCACGTACCCTTCCCCAAAGGCCCATAAAAAACATCATATTATTTTTAGGTTTCCGACATCCCGAAGGGGGGGAACAAGCAACGTACCAAGCATGGAAGCAGGCCGCGCCAGCAGTGCCTTTTCTCTCACTATGTTTCTTGCATAGAGCAAGGCATTCTTTTCCAACTTCTATTCTTTCAGGGGAAAAAGACCCAGCAGAGACCACAACCTGCCCAGACTGGGGGGAGGTAAAATGTGGCAAAATATGTCACATGGGTTTTCAGGCCACATGTGGAAGTGGTACGGTGGTAGATCCTACCAGCTGAGAGGGAGGAGTTGCTACAAATACGGCAACCGGGGGGGGGGGGGGGGGGGGGCAGAGGAGACTGCCCAAGGGAGATGCAGGTCCACTGGTAGGGGGACCGTACCGTAAATGCACACAGGGGGATTAATTCATGAAGGCCCATCCCGTGGAGCATCTATTCCAGTACAAAGTAATTAGTACCCGTAGTGGGTCTGGTCGGGGAATTCTCCTCTGCCGGCGGCTGCATGCTCGTTGCACACGGTGCCCCAACCCTGTTTGGAGGCGTCTGTGGTGACCAGAACACATCGGGACACCTGCTGTAGGGGGACTCCTGTCCGCAGAAACCAGAGGTCTGTCTAAGGGTTGGATGTCTGGCGGCAGAAAGAGGTGATGAACATACGGTATGTGCCGCAGCGCCATGCCTATCTCGGGACTTGAGTCTGAAGCCAGTACTCAAGTGGTCTCATATGCATCAACCCGAGTGGCGCTGCCGCCACTGAGGATTTCTAAGCCCCACAGTGTGCCTTGTCTGAGCGAATTTAGGCAGTTCAGCACCGGCTGCGTGCGCTCGTTTGTGAGATGTGCTGTTTTTGAGACTGAGTCTAACTCCAAGCCGAGAAAAGAGATGCTCTGAACTGGGGAGAGCTTGCTCTTTTCCCAGTTAACCTGAAGCCCTATATGGCTGAGCTACCTGAACACCTGGTCCCTGTGGGCGCTCAGAGACTCTCTGATCTAGAATCAGCCAGTCGTCAAGGAAATTGAGTACACAGATGCCCACTTTCCTTAGCGGAGCAAGGGCGCCCAGGGGCAAAGCTGCACTGGCGTGCAGAGAAGGAGAAAGCCGCTGATATGCGCCATAGATCCAACAGCAATGCTCTGCAGAATTCAGTGGAACAGAAGTGATCTCAGCTCGCTGATCGCACAACCGCTTGGCTCTGAAGAAGAAATCTGAATGAACAGATGCACGATTCGCTCCTTTTGTACCCGTATGTCCAGGGGAGGGACATGCAAATTCTGTCTGTCAATTTCTCATAGGCCTTTTCTCAAGTTCAGAGGTAACCGAGAAAGTCCCCTAGTTTCACTTCATTCACAAGTCGAGACAGACGTGGAACTACTGATTCTGTAAAAGTTTAAGTTTATTACATCACCTGAAGAGCTGTAGATGAAGAGGGGTTAACACTACCTCTCTCCTCTCAGACAGTGTGTGTGAGACTGTCTAATGTGTAAGCTGTTGTGTTTCTTCAGGTTTTTGATGGATGAAATCATTACATTTCCTCTCATGTTTTTTTCATGTTACAGAGGAGATTAGTTATTCTGGAATTTAGAGGAATGTGGTGCATAATACATTTTTTATTGCAGCATCTGTTTAGCCTCTTATATTGCATATTGTGCTTGGCGGGGTTACTGATTCAATCAGACAAATCAAACCCACTGCAACCCTTGTTGTTCTTTTTACCACAAATAGCTTTTTGCCACAAGTACTGTACCTGACCCTCTCCAAGGTGTAACCTATGTGAACTTCATAAACTAATTCAATCTAAATTTCATTCTTGGCCAACAAGATATCCTAACAGATTCCTGGAATTGATGTCAAATTTCGAACTTGAAATCGCAACTTGGGAAAGCTTTGCTGTCAAGCTAATTAGGGGCACCAATCAAATGCAAACAGTTTTGATTTTCATGCAGGGTTGAGATAATTGAATGTTTGTTCATGAGAGTTGATTGGGTTGTGCTCATGTGAATGTTGTTGTTTGGTACATTAGTGTTAATGTATAGCACTCTGAACTGGGCCGTTGACAGATGCCCTGTTTTAGCCCGATCTCCCATGGGATGTCATCATGACAGCTCACATTTCCACTCAAATAATGAGTAGGGCCTCCAGTTAGGTTCTTTGGCACTTTTGTGTTCTCTGAGATCTTGTACTGCTATTGTCATGTTTGAAGAAAGACATTCATGGTGCCATCCAGCGGTCTGATATTGCTCTTTAACAACCGCATATCAATGTATCAGACCGTTCATCCGGGTACTGCAAGCCGTCTCCCCTGCTTCTCATATCACTATACAATTGCTTCTAAAAAGCTATTACAATACTTTCAATTTAAATCAATCATTCGTTTCCATTTATTTTTAAGTAAATAATTAATTTGGTAAGTTGTCATGTAATAGGCTGAATAATGAGCAGTCAGATGGTCATTTTCACAAAATAAACACCAACAGAACTCAGATGCAAACCGGGGGTTGATTTCAGCCATTCAGCGATTAATTTCTTCTTACATTGCATAATTTAATGCAAATCAATATTAAATGTCTATGTATTCATTTATTTGGTTAGTAGCCATGTAATAAACAGGATAATGTACAGTCAGCCAGTTGTTATCATAAAATAAGCACTTTGCTTTGCTTAAGGGTCCTGATCACCCTGTTGGGGCTTATTGTGTGATAACAACCGGCTGACTGTACATTATCCCTTACTAGTGATGGGCCATTCATGAACGATTCATTCATTTTGAAAGAATCTTTTATGTGACTCAGAAGAACCAGTAGTCTCAGAGAGTGATTAATAAATTTTGTGTTGCGCAACCTCCGTTGTTTGTTATGTGAAAACCGCATAGGTGATGAACAGGAAACAGAAATGATTAGTTCACCTTTCAACATTTTGGTCCAGGTCATTCGTTCTTTTGTCACATGACAGACGTATATGCTATGCACATTCGGCTGTCACGTGACAATAGAATGAACGACTCGGACCAGATGACTCGAAAGGTGAACTAATCATTTCTGTTTCCTGTGGATGTGTGTGTGTGTGTGTTCATTATAATTTTTTCCTTATTGGGACTATAATCAACGTTTGCATAAGTAGACGTGTTGGGGGGGATTTGGTTATTGAAATTTTTACATTTTAATTTAATTCTGCTCAAATGAACAAAATGACGAATAAAGATTCGCTCATTTTTTTTTAACGAGACTCAAAGATCCAAGTCAGTAAAATGATCAGATCTTCCCATTCCTATACCTTACATATATCACTCCGTGGTCACTAAAAGTAAGCTCTGCTTTGCAGCCCTGATCACCCTGTCTTGGTTTATTTTGCAATTGCAAATCCAAAGGAGAAAGAAGCTTTCAGTCCAAATGTGCATTATTATACGTTGTAATATATATTCAGTATTAGTCATTTTATAAAATACTATCATTAAAGCTCCATAAACTTTAAAATTTCCTCTGGCACAGATTCACTTTCACACTTGACAATGTATAAACAATGCGTTGATCTCGTACGGACAAGAAACGAGAACAAATAAGTGAAGGTCATGAATAAATGGGTGGGAGAAATCACTTAATGTATTAAACTACTCTCCCTGTTGCTAAAATTTGCTGGACTGATGATATCAGAGCTTTTTTCTCCATGTATATTACTTGGATTTTACAGCTGTGGGTCCAGAAGTCTACTGGCCCACCAGGGCAAGTCCTGGTGTTTCCATTATTTATACATATTTTAAATATTAAAAATTTCAAATCAATGCATGAAATAATTCATTTTATATCTTGGCTCAGAATTCATGTATTTCTTTTTGTATATTTATAATTGTTTGTTAAAGATTAATAGAAAATATGTGTGTGTGTGTGTCTGATGTAGAGAGAGAACACAAGATAAAAAGCAAAAATGTTTGAAAGGGAAGGAGGCTCTTATGAAAGCGCGCTCTGGGTATTAGTGTGTTTATCAGTGTGTGTATTAATGTGCGCGAGTGAGATTAGGGGGTGGGTAGCATGCGTGCCAACGGGAGACCACAGGTGTGTGTTTGCGCTTTACCCCACTGAATTCTGGGTAATAACAGGCATTGGTGCACCTGCGTCCCATGCCGCCCCCTCTCTCTCACCTCTAATGGCCCCTAATCATGCTGCCATCAGGCCCTAATACCCCAGCAGCAGTGTCCTGGCAGCTGCCCCCTCTCCCCTGGCAGAGGACTGTCAATCTCTGTTCATCTGTTCTCTGTCTGTCATTCTCCACACTGTGTCTAACAGCTCACAACACATCTAAAACACACTACATCACTCTATAACTCTCCTGAGCTGAACTGAAAATAGATGTGTATTTGATGTCATGCGATTCCGAAGTGTTTCGAACCATTGTTTTTCAGGCTGTTTTTGTCACTTAATCAGGAAATACTGTCCCTGGCACAATTTAAAAAAGCATTACAAGGGCTGATACAACAAACAGAATCAAACTATTTGTCAAAAAGGCCACACACAGATCTGCTCACAGACACACTGATGTAAACAGAAAGCAACACAGGGTAACCGCATACAGCCACGGCCTCACAACTCTCTGTCACACGCAGTGCTACATCTAAACCTTTCCCACAAAAACAATGATGCCTTTTATTGTGTCCGCTTAAAGCCCTTGGCCACATGGGCCCCTTGAGCTTCCTCGCATGCACTTTTCTGTGGTTTGATAATTAAAAACAGACAGCACAGTGTTAGAATGTTTGGGTTGTGCTTTGGTGGGCCAATATTTATTCAGGGGTGTGTGCTTCTCTCATGCCCAAGTAATACCCGCTTACTCAGAGGCCCTGACCTCATTTCCAAACTTATCTATCAAGCTGAAGGCATGCCATCATCACCTCTATAAAGTGCTAATTTGAGTTTATAGAGTTTACAGCAGGTTACAGGTTATGTAGAAATGTATTCAAGACCCTCTGGACATGTATTTCATTTGTTCAAGCCAGTCTGTCAGTCACTCAAGATGGCTTTATCAGTTGTAGGATGGTCCTGACTATGGCATAGAATCTAGTCAAAATTTCATTTTATTCTGGGCAAGAACTGTCAACGGCAGTTTTTTATTTTTTTTACGTGTTGTTTACAAGCGTGTTTATCTAAAATAAACTATACCACAATAACAGACCACAGTGGAAAAAACTGCATTCAAATTATTGTGCCGCAGTCTCTGCGAACAGTTGTACAGAAAACACTGAAAATATAGTGGAAATTTGTGTAGCTTTTTAATTGCAATTTCTGATTTTCCAAATAAATAAATAAACATTATTTGCCATTATTCCATTAACCTGACAAACTTTGACAAATCCATTGATTAGTTTTTCCTCAAAAGCTCTTGTTATATCAGCTCGTTACCTGGTAAACACGTCTTTAGTTTCTTTTCCAGCATTGGGCAAAATGGTACTTGTTCAATTCCGGTTACTTTTTCCACTGTAGTGCTTTGAAATCGAGATTAGAGTGGACTGTCTATGCACATGACCAATTGCGAGTCGATCACTTTAGACTTTCCACCAGCATGGTTCTCTGCTCTGAGTATGGTTAGATAACCCTGTTGAGAATTGTGGGCCAATAATGGTTTGTAATCGTACTGAAAAGAACAGTACTTAAGTGCAAATGCTATTGGTACTTTTACTCACTGAAACTGTTCTGCACAATCGGTGTTAAAGTGCCTTTTGTTTCCAGGTGGACTGATCAACCAAACCTATGTGCCCTTACTCCTGGAAGTTGAGTAAGCCAGCCAATCACATCAGTCAGTGAACGGACTCTGTGGGCTTTCTGTGAGCATGATGTCTGAGGTTGATACTACCTCATTACAAACTGCAGGCCCATTCATGGTATCTGTATGTTTTCAAGGTTTGCTTCTCAGGATTGTCTTCCTTTTCCCTGGACTTTAAGATGTTTTACATTCTTTTCACTGGGTGATGTAGTGTTTTGATTACTCCTAGAATATGTTCTCAAACAGCAGGTGCTGGTCTTGGCTGAGCTTTCTGAAACTTCAATGCCACTTACAATGCCACACTTTCACCTCTACCCTATTATTTGGCTTACTATTTGGTTTAAATTATATCCAAACATTTAAGGAACAACCACTTCATACTTGTATGTGAAAAAGAGAACCAAACAAATGGCTGTTCAAATGTTTTATAAAGATTTTATTTCATATCAGAGGGGAAGAGACAGAGAAAGAACAAACAGAGAGGGATCCAGGTCGCCAAAGTTATCAGCTGGGACTACAACTCAGCCAGAAATCAAACTAAGCCACACATCCCTCTCTGGGTGGTCTGGCTTCTCAGCTCTCTTAGAATGAGCGTTGACTCTCTTCCAGCGGATGCAGCAGCAAATGCTGCCAGGGACCACGATTTTATTGCTACACCCCTCCTGTGACTGAAAAATCCTTTGGCTAATGACATCCAGCCTTGGACCTGGAAGGGGAGAAAGGGTTAAAGCATGCCAATTGAGTGAATAATAAGTTCAATTAGGAGATTGGAGGGCTGGTATGGAATAAAAACCAGAGGACACCACTGCAAGCTGTTATTGGAGACAAGGGAACCATGGAAAGGAGGGAGGTCTGGCAAGTGGTCAGAGACAGGAGTTGTGGGGTGGCTTTAGTGATGTGAGGTCAATAATTTTAATTTGTACAGCGCTTTTCACAACACACATCATTTCAAAGTAGCTTTACACTATGAAACATTTCAAAAGATATCCTGGTTCTACCTTCTTTTACATGTTACCAGTACTTTTTTTAAGGGAACTCATTCAGTTTATTGAGGGCAAATTGAAAGTAGATTTGAATAAATCATGTTGGACAGAATAATAAATAATCACACAAAAAAAAATATGTAATTTGCTGCGGCAATTCAATGGAGTTCACGCCAGTGAAAGTTTTTTATCACTTGTATGCAAATGCACCTTTCATAACTCATAATAAGCCCAAGAGTGCACACAACTGAATGAATGCAAAGAAGACTGCAGCAATATCAGGTTGTAAAATGCAATAATGTGTTGGATTAGATGCAGGCAATTCTTCCTCAATGTAGATCTTGTTTACTGTGTTGAGATGAAAGTCAGGTGTCTGATTTCAGAAGGGACTAAATTGCCATTTTGAAAACTTTGATTCTAAAGAATTTACTTCTGTAAGTGTGATTTATATAGACACTACTGACAAAAGAAATTGTTCATTACTCTCTAGATCGCAGTAAAGTGATTTATTCAAATCTTCTTAATTGGATAAGAATGGAAAGCTACATTGTAGTTTCTATTAACAGTCTTGCTATTATGGTATGTTTAGTTGCTTTTATGTATGAATGAAACTCTATTTGTGTTCCTTTGGACACATCACAAATGTGTCTCCATGTCTAATCCCTATAAATGCTAAAAACATCATAGCTTTTTGAAGTAGTCACCCTCTGATTTCTTTGAACTTCTGGAACTGTATTTCTTGACAAGAGGATAAATTGACTTAGGCCACCAACTTTTGGTTCTGCCTGGTCTAGTTTTAGTATTTAGTCAATATGCATACATTTTACTGGTAGATCATACACACGACAATAGTAAAATTTTCCTTAAATGTACTTTATTTAAACAACAGCATTTGAAAAACAAATAAAAAAAAAAAACATTGTCATACAAACAAAGGAGCCAGTTGATGCACATAAGTTAATTATCACTTAGTGATAATGACAATGCATTCAATTGACAAGGAAAGTACCAATTCAGGAGTGGCAATCCTGATTCACATTGTAGGCTTTATTGAGTACAAAAACAATGAAAACAATGATGAAAATTATGAGATCATCAAATTTTGTCATCTCCAAAGCAAATAACAGGAGCATTGTGCTTAGTTCAGAGGCACTGTTAGATAAACTGTAGTATTAGGCCTAGATACAAGGGCAAGAATATCCTTTCTCGGAAATCTGTGGGGTAGGGGAATTGTGATAAAGCAGACTTTTTCTTATAATATGTTTCTGCCAGATTTGGTCTTTTTCTTGTGTACATGTACATTTCATTTCCAAATCATACATTTATATCTAATTGTTTTTACAGTATTAATGTCTAAATAATGGGAAAGTGTTCATTAAAGCAACTAAAGTGAGGCCTTCAGATTTTGAATTTTCTACCCAAATCATTAAAAATCATCCTAATGGTAGAATGGCTTTGTAGACGATCAGATACAGAGCAAATGACTGAAATCAGGCTACAAGAATCTAACCAAGCCTTTGTCTTGCCGCAATTCCACTTCTCAGACATGCCAATCTAGGAGTTGGCTGTCTCTTAAGGAACTACTCCACAAGGAGACATGTTCACCTCCACTTAACCTTGACATCACAGCATGGGAGAGAATGATTACATTCCTGCCTAGAGAACGAGAAAATGAGGGAACAGAGAGATGGTATAGAGATCTGAAAAGACAGAATGAAATTGAAAGACATGGATAATTGGGAAGTGACCTTGACCGAGTGCTCATCAGGGACTCTTGGAATTTTCTTTGTTTTCTCTTCAGCTCCTCTATCTCCTCTAACAAAGACAGAGAGGAGGAGGTGATGGAGGAGAGAACTGCGTGGTGTTCACTCATGCTGAGTGGGATGCCACCCCCATGGCAGGTTAAACACCAGTCTAGGACACACAGATACATCCCTGTACATGCTCTCATCATTTATGAGGGTTATTTGAGAAGTATACAGGGATGGACTCAAAAATGCTCCAGCTGATATGGGCTTGGCAGGGTGGCAGAATCTGAGAAGATGCTAGTAGAATTATAAAAGGGGTGGGACAGGTCTTGAAATGTGACAGAAGATTGACAACTTTAAGTAAGGTGTAGCTCAAGCAGGCAATCACTACCATATTACTAAAGACCTTTTGCAAAACCAGCAGGTGTCCAACATTTCATGACTCCATTATCAAAAGCAATAAGTGTGTCAGATTTGAAGTTTGCTGCATTTGTTCCATTTAAAACAAAGAAGAGCTATGGAGGTGTTTTTGTGACTGTTTGAAATCTTAGATTTTAACTATGTGCCCAATATATGATGAATATGTTGGGTCAAAATAATTACCCTGTAACTGTTGTTTTGGTATGATATTCTAGAAAACATAGTCTCCACACTTGATAATGAGACACATATTCACAGATTTTAGGGAGGCTGAAACGAAGATAAAAGATGAGATGAATGTCATAGGGTGTAAAATCACCAATGATTGAGTATAACGTTTGCTTCTATTGATTTGGGTAAAAGGGAAGACATTTAAGCAACCCATTTAGCATTATATTGACATAAGAAAGCCACTTGATGCAGATTGGTGAGTTGGACAGAAAATTACTGGGAAAATTAAATCTCTCTGGGGAGGTGAGCAGCAGAGAACCGCATAATTTGAGGTTTGCAAGGTGTCAGTGCTTGCTGGGTTTGAAACGCAGCAGGCTTTTGTGCAACAGCTTGACTGCTCTGTTAGCACAAGCACTTCCATGTGAATTATTGTCACTCCTGCATGCCTTGTAAAAGAGATCCAGTCCTTAAGACTTTACACTGGTGTTTAATTAATTAGAAGTGAGGGTGGTGGCCTGTCCACAATCACACAGCTTGGCCTCTGCTGAGTGCCAGAGAATTCGTATTAATGTATAAATGATCCAGGATGACATGTTAAGATTTTATACTTACAAAACAACCACATAGACAACAGAAACCAAATAGACAACAGAGAGAGGAGTTTGTCATTGTAATTGGGATGCCAGCTTCTATTACTGTCTGATAGAAATATGTAGAAACCCATTTTAAAGTAATACTCTACTGGAATGCATTGATATTTATAGACATGTGCAGGTGTGGACAATGTCTATTTGAAGGATTCAGGATGCTCAAAATAATTTTAAGAACCACATAATTTTGCACATTAAAGACTCTAAATAAAACATTTCCATTTCTAATACACAAAATCTGAACATAGACCACAATTATCACTGAAATAAAAATAGTTTAAGGGATATCATTAACAACAATATTTTTTCTATTATCTATGAAAAAGCAGGTAGCAGCTGATTCTCAAAAGCAAAATCAGAACCCTGGATCCAAGTGTTGCCATGGTGTCATGGACTTTTTGCAACAGGTGGCCATGTTGCCTCATGTCATATTAAGTTCATTATCATTTAAATCAGAATACGCCGAGTTCTGATTGGCTCAATAGAAGGATTGTCATTTTATGCACAATAAGATCATAAATTCCACTGATTCCATTTTTCTCTCTCGTTTTAATATTCATATTCTCATCTGCTAAGTGCTGTTCTCTTTGGAAAAGTACATAATGTTGATAGAATTGGCAGCATATATCACATGATTCACTCAGTAACTTCAGTAACTGCTTCCAATTCTTTCCGCTCAAATTTTGGCAGTGTTCCTTTCTTTCAAAACGTCTCTCATTACCAAAACAACTGCTGCAAGCTAAAAGCTGATATTAGACCATGAACACAGAACTAAAAATAACAGCAAGGACAACCATAATAACAATAATAAAAATAACAACAATAATAATTGTGGGTGAAGATAGCAATAAATAGTGCTGGAGGTCAGGACATAGTGGGCACCAGTCTGTACGAAAGAGAAATGTGGGAGGTGACGGAAGAGAGAAGGATTACCACACTTCCACACAAGTGTCTGATTGTTGACAGTTGCTGGAAATCATTTGCATTTTCCACTAGATCAGAGGTAGGCTGATGCAGTTAAACTGCATCCTCACCATTGTCCTTTACTCTGTCCATAGCAGTCTGTCCTCCTCCTGTCTTTTTAAGTGCTGAGAGAGCACAACTGGGACAAAACTCTATGATCTAAATGCATTTTCATAAAGTAAGCACTCAACCACTGGATAGGAGTGACAGATCGGGAGGTTTCAAGGAGTCTGAGTTGGGTGTGCATGGGTGGTGGTGTAAAGGGAATTATTTATTTAATGTGGGACTGCTTGGAATGATGTGGCTGGTTGTGGGAGGGATGGTGCAATCTTCAAAAGTGATATTGGGCTAACTGTGGACCTTTCAGCACACCGCATGTGTTTATAGTAGGATTCATGGGCTGGGTTTATGTGTTCACCCAAGATCTCAACTGTACCTTCAACCCAACCAACCACTTTAGCAGTCAAGCACAGCCCCCAGTTGGTGACAGTCAGAATGCCCCATCATGGAGGGGAAGATGAGGATAGCCACAGCCACCCACTTAGCTCCCTGATCAGGCAAGAGTGAAGATGTTGGTGTAATGGAAAACCATGTCTCATCTAAAGTTCTGTCCCTGTCTTTAACCTTGTAGAGGTGAAGAGGAAGCATGGACAGTGGTATCTTGAAAAAGAGCCCCTCAGGTCTCCATGTCAGATTATAAAGAATTTTGCGACTTGTTCTAAAAAAAATTATCATTAAGAACTTATTAAAAGACTGGTCACATTGGCAGTTTTAGCATGCTAGTTTGATTGCTTTCCTAAAACTTGATACTAAAAACCTGCCTTCTCTGTAAATTTGAGTTTCTTTTAAATAAGAAATGAACATTTTCAAACAAACCAAATTATTTCCTTGTAGTATGCTATATGGACTTCTTTTGGACCATCTCATTCCCATTAGTAACTTGTGATCTACTCCTGGCACACTTGGCTCATAACTCACAGCTAATTTTTCTACATGTGTGTGCCACCTTAAACAATATTCAAATCTTGTCTGGTTTGGTAGACAGGTCCTCAACTGTGTCTCTTTGTCAGTATGTTTCTAAGCTGTCCGCTACTCACTCTCCTCTACAGAATAATTGTAAGTGCTCACTCCTACCCTTCACCACCTATTGTCTCTGCTGAGGCTCTTTTACCTATGATATTCTACTTGGTCGCGGGGACTGGTGGATGAACCACTTGGGGACAGGGAGTTGGACCTTGTTATCCCCAGAGGCAGCCCTTTGTCTTTACTCTCATCTTGGCCAGAAGAAGGAGCTGGAGTTGAGGCAGGGTTGGCTGCTCCAGCTGATAAACTTTCATGCCCTGTATAGATCTCCTCGTGACCATCTTCACTGGACTCTGCATCCTCTGAACTGGAGAGCAGCTCTTCGTCACGATATTCTGCCACATCTACGCCACTTCCTTCAGCTCCCAGCTCCTTCAGCCGACCATGATGCTTGACATGATAGCGCTGGTTCTGGAAGAACTTCACAATGGTGTGTTTGGGAAGATCCAACTGGGCTGAAAGTGTGTGGATTGCTTCCTGGTCAGGGTAGAGGCCCACATCTTGGATAAAGCTTTGTAAGATTCCTAGAGCCTCCAATGAGATCTTGGTGCGGGAGCGAGGCTTCTTGGTGACACTGCTAACCCCTCCACTGTTGCCTGAACCTGCACAAGACTGAGGGTTCTCTTCTGCTCCAGAACTGGGCACAGGGTCTTCTTGGATTGGAGAGTGGTCCCTCAGTGGCTGCATAGGTTGTCTGTGAAGTGCCTGATGAGAAAGATGAAAGGTTTTTATTAGTAGGGCACAGTGATCTCTTACCTAAAGAGGTACTCAAGGAATAAGTGAAGAACTGCATAAAAGTGCCCCTTCAATGAATGTCCTTTGGAGTTAATGTCCTCAGTGCACTTGAGTATGTAATTGCCTCTGGTAAAAATCCAATCAATCTGCCCCAGGCTATGATTGTTTAACTATGTATATTGTACACATATTCCACAATAGTAAATCTTTTGTCATTCCATTGTGCATTGAAGCCATCAAGACAAGTAACAGCATCTGAATTAACATAACCATATGCAGCATTAAGAGAAGCCACATGAGGCTATCAAATACACACAAAACCAAAGTACTCTAAATTACATCAAAATAATCTGTTATTAGGAAATGTGTTTTGAAATGAATCTTGACATAAAGTGACAATTTGGTTTTCATCTGTCATATTGACAGAAATGAATTTCATCCCTTTAAGCAGGGAAGAGTATTTTACTTTTCATTGACTGCTAAATTTAACAGAAAATGCAACCAAACACAAATACAGACAGCCAAATGTTGACACTTTTGACTCTTACATGAGATGAGCATAGGCTGTTGGCTTGTACAAACCATTCCCATTTTTTTTTATTATTTTGCAGGCTTACAGAGCAATGCTATTGATTTTACAGAGGTCCCAAGACCCTCCACATGCCTGTCTCAATAAATCAGCCATTTTCTTCTACAGTTAGTGTGGGCGTCAAAAGAGGGGAAGTGGGAAGTGGGAATTGGGGGGGGTTCTGACGAGCTCTGACAGAAGGGAAGGTGCAGCGTGTCACAGCTAAACTATCGAAAATCTGTGGCGCTGTCCTGCTGGGTTTATGACCAGGGTGGGGTGCCCAGTGCCTCCACACTGGAATGCTAAGCTATAAATCTGCGGTGCATTAAAATTAAAGGACCAACATAAAGATAATAGTCTCTCTCATGCTCTCTCTTTATTCCCTCAATAATAACAGGGGATTTTTTTTTAATAATATTGAGGGCAGGCCAGACCATGAAATTACTTTGGTTTCACTTGTGGGGGCTGTTTTGGGCTGGCGCTTTAAAGGAAGTGTCTAGGTTTGTTCTTTTTTCTTTTCTATTTCTTCATAATGCATTACTTTCCATGTCTCAGAGAAACAAACAGAGGCCACAAGAAAGGATGGGAAAAACAAATGACAAAGTATTTTTAAGATGGTGAATAATTAGATTGACCAGAAAGAATAACACTGCAAAATATCAATTACCCCATCTAAAGAGACCACACACACATTCGCAACGCATTCATCCTGTATATATTTGCTGCATATGTACAGCACATATCTTGTTCATGTTCTTGTGTATCATTGTTTTGGCAACCTTGTTGTAGAGCTGAGAGTATATACTGTAACTCATTTTAAAATTACTGTATGTACCTTACACACATCTGCACTCAAGCACACACACACTTTCTCAAGTATACCAGGTCTGGTTCTCAGACTAATGATTACATCCATGTGTCTTATCTAAGATGGAGAGTGAGTCCTCCAAGAGCTCATCCAGAGTACTCTGCTGAAAAGACCAGCCTTGCTGGTCACCAGTATATGTGCCATGGTCTCGTGAGTCAGCTGATTTGTTCCAGTTTGTGTTTACATTTTTCCTCAGAGGATTCAGGTGTCGCTGTCTCGTGTAATCAGCATTGCCATGGGAAAACTGATCGTTTACATGGGAACGCTGATCGTTCCAACTTTCAGCGAGCGAGCGGCACCTGATCGCTATTAGTTCTCTGTCTATATTTACCTTACTGTTTTGTTTTTTTGCTTGATTGTTGTTACTTACCACTCTCTCCCTCTGCCCTAGTCAGTCCAGTATCATGTTCTCTATATTGGTTGCCAGACCAGGAAGTCTGTTTGTGCCTGGATTGTGGTTTCATTCCAGCCTGTTGCTTCACTTTCCTTTCGCTTCTCCTTTGTTTCCCTCAGCAGTTACCTCTCTGCACTGGATCTGCTTCTCACACTACCATGACACACACAGACTTACTGACACACTACTCTCCAGAGGATTCCTCACGGATCTGTGCTCTACACTTCTACTAGGCACACAAGCCTACGAACACACTCTCCATCTCCATGCTGCAGTTAAGGTCACATTTGTTATCACGTTCCTGACTGGGAGGGCCAGCCAGTGGGGAACCGCCATGTGGGAGAATTGCCACCCTTGTTGCTTGTCTTTCCAGGAGTTCTTGGCAAAGCTTGTTCGAGTGTTTGATGGATCTGCCCATGGTCATGAAGTTACTAGTATTCTGTCCGGTTTGTCTCAGGGTAACTATTCTGTCACAGACTATGCCATTGAGTTCCGAACCCTCACTGCATCCGAATTATGGTGCTCATTGGAGTCTCCTGGATGGCTTGTCAGATACGATCCAGGATGAGATTTATGCCCTGGACTTTCCTCCCCGTTTTGACGACCTGGTCAATCTGACCATTAGAGTTGACCAGTGCCTCACGCTTCGACGCAGCCAAAGTTGCTCTTCAATCCCTAAGTCAGCTGACTGTTACCTTCCTCCCTCTTCTGTGGCCAGAGCAATGGAATAGCAGTCCGAGGCGGAGCCCATGCAGATCGGGAGGACACGCTTGTCACTTGAAGCGAGACAGCGTCACATGTCCAAGGGTCTTTGTCTCTATTGTGCTGGTCCTGATCCAATTGCCAAGTAAAAGCCCACCCTCGTCTGTAGGAAAGGGGTTACTGGTGAGCGCCACTCCACTGAGCAAAAGCCCTGCACAATGACATCTTCTCCCAGCCCGGCTGCAGCATGGAACAACCAGTAACTCTGTCTCTGCCTTGGTGGACTCGGGAGAGAGGGACATTTCCTGGATGCCGCCACGGATTCCAGATGGTTGATTCTGGTGGTGAAAATGGCCAGCATCTGGCATCCGGTCTCATCCAATCTTCCTCTTCCCCTGCAGGGGCGGGGTTCTTTTTTGTGGAGAAGAAGGACAGCTCATTTAGACCCTGTATAGCTTATCGGGGGCTGAATGACATCACGGTGAAGAATCACTATCTTTTGCCATTGATGTCTTCAGCTTTCGAAATCTTGCAGGGAGCATCCATCTTTACTTATCACCTGTTTCGTATCAGGAAGGGGGATGAGTGGAAGACAGCCTTGAACACCCATAGAGGGCACTTTGAATATTCGGTCATGCATTTCGGATTGGTCAATGCCCCCACTGTCTTCCAAGGGTTCATGAATGACATGCTTCGGGACATGGCCGATCGATTTGTTTTCGTTTACCTAGACGATAGTTTGAACTTCCTCCAGAATATCAAGGACCATGTCCAGCACATCAGGCAGGTGCTTCAGCGACTGTTAGAGAACCAACTGTTCGTTAAGGCAGAGAAATGTGCTTTTCATGTGTAATTTGTTCCATTTCTGGGGTTCATCGTCTAGTCCGGGGGAGTGCGCATGGATCCAATTAAGGTCAGAGCAGTTGGCCAACTCCAGATTCCCGCAATCCATACAAAGGATTCTGGGGTTCGCAAATTTTTACCATTGTTTCATTCCAAACTACAGCCAGCTCTCCACGCCCCTGATGGATCTCACCTCCACCTGTACCAAGTTTTGTTGGTCCTTGCAGGCAGAAGCACTGTTTTCTAAATTGTAGGAGAAATTTACCACTGCTACCTTTCTTAATACTTTCGACCCTTTATGTCAGTTCGTGGTGGAGGTTGATACATCAGAGGTCAGTGTCGGTGCTGTTCGGTCACAGCGCACTTCCTCGTATGGGAAGATTCACCCGTGCACCTTTTTTCACAAAACCTTTCACCAGATTAATGTAATTAATATGTCTGTGATAGATAATCGTTGGCTGTCATGTTGGCCTTGGGGGAGTGGCTCCACTGGTTAGAGGGTCCGGGAGTACCTTTTGTGGTCTGGATTGACCATAAGAATTTGGAATATATCTGTGGAGATAAGCATCTAAAATCCAGACAGGCTCTGTGGGCACTATTTTTCACTTGTTTTGATTTTGTTTTGTCATATTATCCGGGCTCTAAAAACAACAAGCCCGATGCCCTGTCCTGATGTTTTGAAGTTGGGACCTCTGCCACCCCTCTTTATACCATCCTTCCCACTTCTCGGGAGGTGGGCATGGTATCCTGGGACATGGAGGCTAAAGTCCATTCCATGCTGCAAAACACCACCTCGTCCACTGTTATTCATTCCTTGTTCGGTCCGGACACACGTCCTCTGGTGGAGCCACTTGTCCAATGTCACCTGCCATCCAGGGGCTGCTCATATTCAGGCGGTCATTAGACAGTGATTCTGGTGGCCATTACTAGCGCAGGATGTTTGCCGGTGCGGTTCCGCTTCCCCTGTCTGTGCATCTAACAATACTTCCTGTCAGCCTCCTCCATCCGCTGTCAGTCCCTTTGAGACCCTTGTCCCACTTTGCCATGGATTTTGTCACCGATCTTCCCCCGTCCCATGACAACAATTTCATCATGACTGTGGACCGGTTATCGAAGGCGGCTCACTTCATCCCCCTCCCCAAAATACCTTCAGAGAGGGATACAGCGCTTGAAGTCACTAATCACATCTTCCGAATTTATGGCCACCCGGTCGATGTGGTTTCTGGCAGGGGACCCCAATTCATGTTACAGTCTTCTGGTTCCATCCCCAAATTAATGACCAGACGGAGCAGGCAAATCAAGAGCTTGAAAAAACTCTTTTCACGTAATCTGTCTTCTTGGAGCTCTCATTTAGCCAGGGTTTAGTATGCACACAATTCCTCTCCGTTCATCTTCTAAGGGCTATCACCTTTCCAGTGTTGCCTAGGTTACCAGCTGCCTCCGCCAAGAACCCGACGTGCAGGTCCCTTCTGTGCATGCGTTTATTCAACAATGACAGAGAAGCCCTCCTCCGGACTGGCATGACCATCACCAGTCTAAACCTCCAACTTATGTCTGCGGCCAGAAGGTCTGGTTGACTGCTAAAGACATTCCTCTCCAACTCCCCTCTCGTAAGCTGGGGCCCAAATTCATTGGGCCTATTCCCATCACAAAGGTCTTTAGCCCAATGGCGGCCCATGTCAAATTGCCCCCCTTGCTTAATCATGTCCACCCTGTTTTCCGTGTTTCCCAAGTCAAGCCCATCGTCCGGTCTAAATTTCATCTCTCCGCACCCATTCCACCTCACGGAGGGGCCCTGGCTTATTCCATTAAATGGTTACTTGACTTTTCAGCTGAGTCCCTGTGCTGTAATAGAGAACATTAATGAAAAGGTTTTTTCCAAGCCAGAGGAGTGAATTTATTTTAAAATCAACTCCAATCCCACTTTAGCAGTTAGGTTAGCATTCGATTCCCTCAAACATCCAACTCACCAACTCAGTTCTCAAACAACATTTTCTCAACCACACAAGTCACATTTGAAAAAAATGTTTTGCTGTACAATTCAATAATCATCCATATCATCTTTTTCCGGGTTTACCAATTCAGGGATTGGTTTGTGAGTTCATTGCATTAATTTTTTTTTTTACACAAATCAAGGCAAATTACGTTGAAGAAATATGAAAGAATTATAGAACATAAAAGATTCAGTTGATTCTTAATGAGGACTGTTCCTCGTGGGGACGGAGACAGGACCAGTGTGGGTGACAAATAAATATGTAATGACGAGAAAGACACTTTCCTGTTGGTTTGCTTGTGCATGACTTAACCTTCCCCAATTATCATGTGCATCATAATTTTTGCCACATTGCAATAGCTCGGGAATGGGTGAGTCAGTATCTGTGTGAGTGTGTCCTGATGTTCATTTAAGAATGTTTAGAGTTTAGTCAGTCCATAAAAATAACAGAGAAACTAAGTACAACCTAATATGACTAAACCTTATTTATCAACATAGCACGCAATGCAATTTGGCATTGGTAATTTGGTATTAAATCTTGAGAATTGGACTCCTAACAAGGCATTGATAGCCATATATTAGGGAGCCAGTGATGTCAGTTAAATATTTGCCATGCTGAGTGCTCTCTTCCTACCCAAGCACTCAATTGGGGTCCCAAGCCACATGGCAGGGTCTAGGGGGCACTTCAGTGCACATTGCAGCAACCAATTTAGCAAAAACAAAGGAGAAATTATTCATAAGCAATGTCCTGTCAAATGAGCAGAGGGAGGCACTTATGACCAAGCACATGAGCACACTGCAGAAGCATCGTGGAGACGACATGGGACCAGGTTAGTCATCCAGAGTGTGTTACTGTGTCCCTCATTTGAGGTGACTTGCACCCAGGAGCTCATTTACATGATGACTTCTGACCTGTCCTGGATTGCATGAAAAGGTTATGCTACAATACCATGCACAGGACTCAAACAAACATACATGCACAAACAATGACAGCACTCCCACATTGGTGATGTCGTAGTTCATGTTGGTGCTACCCAGAGTAAAGGCTTATTGCTCAAAATGTGCTCTTTCACAGCTCAGGAGACATAATGATGTTCTTAGCTATGTTTCATTTAAGTATTAACGATGTCTCAGATTTTTCTCCTAAAATTTCTAGGAGAAATGATACTAGAAACAAAAAAGACAATCATTAACATACAGTAAGAGTATAGAGCTGAGGATGATGAAAAATGTTTGAGTTTATGAAATCTTTAACTATTGATTGCAAATCTGAGCACAATTTGTAACATTGTTGAGATCTCTTATGAAACTGTGAGAAAACACATGCAATATTACTTGGGTCTTTCTCTTAGGAAAAATTTGGAACCTGCAGTATAGTATGCAAATCTCCATGGGCTCTATTTTTTATTATCTCATTGCTGTATTGACCTGTTTCAGTGATGTCATTTTTGCCTGCATCCACCATGTTTGTGACCATCAGCAGTAGAAATCAATGGCGGTGAATGGAAAAACACCCAAAATATGATAAAGAAAAACTTCACAAATTGCTTTCGATCCAAGTCCCAGGAAAAGTTCTTACAGGTCTGAAGACAGCACAAATATTGCTAAATTGAACTTTCGCTGACATTGAAAATACTTGATCCACTATTCATCTCCGTACGCCGGCAAGTCTGACGTGTGACTCTGCGAGTACACATAGCCACTGGCACATCACAGTAAACATCTCTCATTTAGAAATCACAAATGTTTTTGTGTTGTTTTCTGGTCTGAATTAGTCACAGTATTAAAAATCGTTGTGATTACCCTGCCTGTATGAATGTAGGAGCTGCTTTTAACTCCTGAAGAAGGTTTTTGTTGCATCTCACAGTGCAGCACAATGAAGGTATATGGAATATTGTTCACAAATATGGCTGAGCGGTGATACATTGACGTCACATGAAACAGGTCAATAGGAGAAACCATTAAGATGATTTGTGGTGATTTGTCTGTCTTATATGTATCTATGAAGATGCCATTCTTTGTCTAATGAGCATATCAATCATGCACTTTATTTGGTTTGACATGTGAAACGTACAGGATTTCATGACTGAAATAGGGGGAGGATGTGATTATGTGCTGGATGTTTGACTTATATTTGATGATCATGTAAAAATTAAGTAAATACATCTACGGAGACTGTCAGTCACATTCATTTGATATCTGCTAAATAAACTGTATGTGCTGTGTGTTCATTAATTAATGTGCTCTTGTCTATACAAGCAGCTGGGACACATGTGCAGACTGTGGTGGCAGGCAGGCTGGAGCCGAGGGACTATATTCTGGGTATTTTGATCTGAGCAGGGTAACTCATTACTACAAAAAAAAAAAAAAAAAAAAAAAACAGTTTATATATATATATATATATATATATATATATATATATATATATATAATAAACGAGGATACATGCTATTAACGAGGTATTTTCACGTGACGACATAATACACAATTGCGAAACCTACACTTAGGCTACCCTTTCTTTCCCCATCAAGTCCTGCAATGCCCCATACACAAAGATGGGTGATACTTTTGACAAAGTACAATTTATTAAGCTTTAAGTGTTCTCAGATCAGGAGTTACAACTACTGAAAGCAGCACAGAGTATTTTGATATGTATAAATATTTTCATATTTATAAATGTCAAATGCTGCTTTAGCAGCGACTTTATGATCAGTGATGTGCAAGAGTTTGTGGCCAAAGCCACTTTGGAGTAACCAAAGATACCTACTGTAGTGAAATCCCATGAGTCTTTTCATGTGTATGTGTTTGTATTTGCATATATAGTATGTGTGTGTGTTCTATCTTTTCCCGTAATTATTAATATCAGAGCTGTGGTGGCACTCTGTCAGGGTGTTTCCTAATGGGGCATTTCCTTCGGTGCCCCAAACACATAAATGAGAGTATTTACACACACACACACACACACACACACACACACACACACACACACACAGCCAACAGACTGTTTATTCCACTAACATAAAAGAAAATGAGCGAGAAAAAGAAATGGTCTAAGACAGTAATATAGAGTCACTCTGTCTCCATTTGTTAGTACTTAATATTAACACTAGTGCTTAGCTAAAGTTATTAAATGTTAATAAATAGCAATAATTAAGAGTGAATTAAACCACAATGCTTTGATGTAAGGGTGAGAAAGAACTGTAGGCTAAAAACAGAAAAGAAGGTGGAACACATTGATCCAAGTGTTCCTAGATTTATGTGTATGCGTTTTGTGTGCGCATATATTTACATACAAGTTGTTGTGTGTGTGTGTGTGTGTGTGTGTGTGTGTGGCCACAGTCCATACTGTAATGACCCTGGCTGGCATAGGGGAAAGTCCATTTAATCAGTAGTGTGTTATTTGCAGTTCTGTGTGCGCACGTGCTTGTGTGTGCGTGATTGGTTTGGGTGTGCTGGGTTATTAGATGTTGGCAGGAATGCTGCATAAATGATGCTGACATTAAAACTAAAACCAGAAAGAAGTGTGAATTCACACAATGAACAAGCAGCCACGTTATGCAAAGAGAATTGTGCTTAAAACATTTGACAGTTTAAAGTATAAAAAAACTTTTAGTATAAATGTCTTTGTTGTAATTCTTTTGATTATCACAAATAATTATTTAATCACTGAATGAGTTTAAGAAATACTAAAATACACATTGCTTCAAAAGTGTTTTGTAGCATTTGTGGACTGGCCCCATTCAATTACAAGTGCTGTACTATAACCACAATTTTTATTTATTTTTTAAATAAAGGAAGAACTAGTCAATTATTTACTATTTAACATACAATAATGACATTATACCATAAATTCTGTTAATTGAGCTTCACTTGTACTGAACGCAGAACATTTCTTTGAAGGTGTACTCAGAAGTTTTACTCCTAAAAAATGAAAAGTAATTTTAAAACATGTACAAAACATGTATAAAATCATGACCACTCACATGAAATGAAGACTCCAGTCATATCAGTAACAAGTATAAATGAATCCGTAAAAAAGCTGTTTTATTGTACATAGAGGGCTGCCATGTTAGGATCACATGAACAATCTATTAATACTAACTTAATCTATGAACCTACTCTGTAATTGAACATTTTAACTCAAGGATTAATTTATTCATGGTTGTGAATAGTGAATTTTTACAATGGCATCAGTAAATGAAAAATATTGTGTTTGCATAATACTCCATCCATGCCCCTAGGTGTTATTATAACCAACTGCCATATTGACTAACCCAACATAAAACAAAAATACAAAGTGCACTTATAAATAACCACTTTGCATTTAAAATGAGCAAGAGCGCTTTTGTTTGCTGTTGGGTCCAGGCCAGTTTCTTCAATTTCTCATTGTATGACCCTTTTCATGCAAAATTATTAAACATAAAATCATTTTCTATTTTGCTCTTCATATTTGAAGAGTTCAATGTTCTTTTTATCAAAAACTCACATGAGGATCAGAGGGCAAGTGTAGTATAGTGTGCAGGCGTTCGCTGTGGTGATGGCGAGACTCTTCCTCATACACCAGGTCCCTGTCACCTTGTGGTAGGCCCAGAAACCTCCGGATAGTACCAAGGTTTTCCCAGAGAGTCCTGTTCTCTGGGCTGGGACTCTCTTTCCAGCGGAGCAACTCACACAGCCAGCCCTAAATAAATAAAAAGACTTAACTCTTTTGGAAAGTTGGCAAATGGGAATACAGACAGAACATATGCTGTGGTTTCCCATTCAATGGTATAGAAGTTTACCCCGCAATAGTTTACTTCTGTGTTCCAAACCAGAAAATCGTTTTACTTTACAGTATACAATTACCACAACAAAGCATCACAAGTGCATTTAGAGAACTGAGAGAGGTTGAGAAGAAACTGTGTTAAAAAGAGAGTGAAATGGTGAGTTTAGGAAGATTTGATTATCTCTGCTAGACTGGGCCAGTCTTTGACACCAGCTGTTTTTTGCAGCCAACCTCTTCCAGCACACATTGTTAATGACCTGAGCATCTTTCTCTCCCTCTCTTTCTCCCTCAACTCCTCCTGGCCAGCTGCAGCAGATGAGCGCATTCAGCCATGACCCCCCCACCCCCCGCCCCTCCCAGCGCCCCCAGACCTGTCCTAACCACATCTGTTACACATTCATGCTATTGTAACATAGCGAGCTGGTAGGTAGCTGTGCAGTGTGTAAAACCTACACTCCCCTGGCCTCAAGAGGTGCAATAACAACTGACGCTTAGGGCTGTAGCCTTTAGCCTCCGCATTAGCGCACCCGCCTCCTGCGCAAGTTTGAATCCCATTTGGAGCAGGTCGAACAGGACCGGTTGCAGTGGTGCCGTGACCCGGATGGGAGTGAGGATTGGGGAGGTGAGTGTAAAGGTAGTGTGTTGGTAGGTAGCTGTGCAGTGTGTAAAACATCACTCTCCTGGCCTCAAGAGGCGCACTAGCGACTGACGCTTGGGGCTGTAGCCTTTAGCCTCCTCGTTAGCATGCCTGCCACCCACGACAGTTGAATCCCGTTCAGAGCGGGTCGAGCAGGACCGGTTGCAGTGGTGCTGTGACCCGGATGGGAGAGAGGATTAGGGGGGTGAGTGTAAGGTAGCGACCTGGTAGCTAGCTGTGCAGTGTGTAAAACTTCATTCCCCTGGCCTCAAGAGGTGCACTAGTGACTGACGCTAGGGGCTGTAGCCTTTAGCCTCCTCGTAGCCCTTTATATATCTACTCAATCTTTTTGTGTTCTAAAAACAGTATATAGCTGTTTGGGAACAAGTGTCAATATAAAGTATGTGGACAGTTATCACATCTATCTCAGTGGCACTGAAAATACATTGGACAAATTTAGCAGTACTGATGCATATCTGTATCAAAGCTTAAGCCATGATTCATGGATTGGTAGAGAGAGATTGATAAAGACAGATAGAAAGAGAGAGAATTTGGCAGCATCTAGGATGGTAAGACAGAGATGAATTAATGAAAGGCATTTATCGGGATATATACTGTTGTTGTTGTTGTTTATTAGTTGCAGAGACGCGGCAGGATACATATATAGACACCTGCATAGACAAACACCATTACTTCCCCTACACTGACTGAAGAAATACATTTACACTAAGCATAATTTTAGCATTTCCTAAATAAAACATATCACAGTTTAAAAAAAAAATACTGGTGCCTCAACTATTCTATTGTGAAACTTCAAAATTTCAAGTGCTGCAAAAAAATTTTACGTTTCATTGGTCACTGGTGGAACCATCGGCATTCTTTACATTTCTTGCAGGAACTTATAGATTCAGTTTAGTGCTAAGTTTATCTTTAGCATTATGTTATATGAAAGGGTGGAAAGAGCTCTAAAAAGAGAAAATCTTAATAGAGTTAACAGTATCAGCTCTTACTTGGCTTTTGTTGGCTGCAACCTTGGCAAACAGTGCCTGTGATACTTTTGCCCGTTTCATCTCCTGCTGGATTTCATCATATATGCCTGACGTGATGTTAACCAGTGACTCCAGTTTCAGGGGAAGGTCAGGATTAGGACCAGAAGCCTTGGACTATGAGGGTCCAGCAGTCAAATTTGAAGTTAAGGAAACAGAAAATACATTTTTATGAGATAAATATTCATAATTGCCAGAGATAGCACAATCTGAGGTGCAACCATTATATTTCAGACCCCTCCGTGTCCCTGCAATGTTTTGAAATTTTAGCATTTAAGTCATTAGGGCTTCCTCTAAATGCTTTGTAGTACATGTTTGAAGTATGGTGTATTGATTTTAGAGTGTGATGTTTTCTTATGCAGTGTCTGAATTTGTCCTGCAGGCACAGGCAAGTAGTCTCACATTCCCCAGTAAAAACGATCATATGATAAACATATACAGACATAATAGTAATGATAATACAAAACCACATTCCCCATAACTGAAGAATGATAACTTTGTTCTCGTATCAGAAGGATTTTATTTTCTGCATGTTTTCATTAACAATGGTCTTGGGTGGAAAGCATGTCCATTCATATGGCTCAATATGTTCCAGGTAATTTAATATAAACATGCCTTGACAAGAGCAGAGCAGTGCTATTCTACTTTTGTCACACTTTAGAGAATTAAGGACAATAGCTTGTGGACCTAAGTTTTAATGTGTATAACCCAGTAATCTCTTACAAACATTCTTATACGTTTATAAATCTTTAACAATAATACATACATAAATATGACCTTCGCCAATAGCATTTATTTGCGAAATGATCGCTACATGTAGAACAGACCTCAGAGGTTTCTGAATCAGATATATTCTAAAAGGAAATGCAGAGAGTGTGGCTGTAATCCTCACCGAGTTTGTGATTTTTGTCTTGTTCTTCCAAATAGATGCCCACGCGTCAGGGGTTAACTGTTCATCAATGCTGCGCTCCCACACTTTCTGCATTGGGTGGTATAATGTGAGGTTATCAAATAAATGGTCATTGACTCTTCACTGCAGTTTCAGTAAAAATAATCCACAATGTTTTTGTCAAAATATCTATCAATTATTAAAAAATTTCAAAAAATTATGACAAAATATGCTACGTTTATTACATAATACTAGCAGGCTAGTATAACAATCTGTGCAAGATATTTTAACTAAAGCTGTCAAAGTTTCAAAGGAACTAAACATATGACATTGACATTCCATTTCACATACTAAAGCAGATCTTTCATTTTTTTAATATAGCTCTGTAACAGCCTGATATAGATTGCAAAGACAACAATGTGTAAAACATCAAGACAAGTAAACAGATCACATTAATCCAGACAGAAACCAAAGCAATCTCACATGCATACAGACAATTCAGAAATAGACACAATACAAGCTTTCAGGTATTTCTACACCCAGCCATACAAACACAGAGGCACTGCAAGGGAAGAAGGAATTGTGATGGCTGAACCTGGTGATTTGTGGGAAAGCACGGTACCTGAGAGATGCGGGGGCCCCCAGGGCTGGGGTTTGTGCTTGGGGGCAGACTCACAGGAGGGTTCATGCTGCGTTCTCGCTCTTCCTGGTAAATTCGGTCCCTCTCGCTCTCAGGTAAGTTGAGAAAGTTTTGCATAGCTTTGAGGTTCACCAGCAAAGACTGAGAGGCTGAGCGTGGGTCCTCCTCTTTCCGCAAGATCTCTGACAACAGGCCCTGGTGTTCAAACATAAACACGCAGAGCCATTACTATGAGGAAGGCCCATTTTTGGAACACATCCATGCAGGTACACAACTAATGTCAACCGTTCTTCACCTGCGCCATTTAAGCCTCCACCCACTCTTAAGATGAGAACTATGTAGACTGTAATTGGGCATAATTTAGGCCTGCAGTGACTCAATTCACCAGGTGCATTTGCTGCTGAGAGGGTGTATGAGAGAGAATCCAACTTCTGGATCCAGCTTGAAGACTACAGCAGTCATGCTGGCATACTCAAAGCAGATGCCCACAGACCTTAAACTTCCAACTGAATTCTCTGCTTTGACACCATGATTATGCCCCTGCATTTGGTTCAATGCAAAATTAACTTGTCTAGTCCTTTATTTATATGAACCTTGACTTGGTCTGGACATATGGGGTTGAGTAAACTGAGGTAGTGACTAGTATGTCAGATGTTTTCAAGAAGCTCTATTTTTCTGTACGACATCAGTAAGTATATGGCCCAGTGTCCTAAAGGCTCCTTCCTCTTGGAATACATCCTGAAGAGGTTTCTGTTTCAATATTAGCCATTCTGTAAACATTTGTTCCATTTAATTATCATGTAGTCTGTGTCACCTTACCTGTGTACGGTTGAAGGCAACTCGGGCGAACACTGCCTGTGAGACACTGGCCCTTTTTAGCTCATCTCGCACCTGCTGGTAGATTTCAGAGGATACTTCTGCTGCTGAGGGGTTGGATCCAGGCTCTCCAGGGCCACCGGACTTACTAGGCCGAGGGATGGGTGGGTGATTGAGAAACTGCTGGTTAAGAGCCTGCGGGTGCTGATGCAGGAGTCGGCTTACTGCTAGCTGCTGGTTGATAAGATGAGCCATGGCTAACTGCTGTCTCACCAGCTGTGGGCTGAGTTGGGGAGAGAGAAGTCCCCCTGGTGCCAGAAGAGGCTGCAGGGCAGCAGGTGGAGGTGGAGGCGGCACCTGTGCTCGTAGTGGTGGACTGTGATGGAGCTGTCCGTGAGATGATGGGGTTTGTGGCTGCCCTTGGGTTGGAGGCTGAGGCTGAGACTGGGCTGAATTCTGAGGTTCTCCAGAACTGCCTTTTAACAGAGAGCTGGCACTGTTTAATGGACCAAGTTGTACAAGTCCAGCCAGGTGAGGGTGTGGACGCTGTGCTGATATACAGAAGTCAGCAAGACTGTCCCTTTCAACTGTGAAGGAATGGAGAAAAGAGTAGCATATGAGGCACTAGAAAAGACTATAGTGTTCTATACAGGGTAGATAAGTTGCCTACCCTCAGAGAGTGAGAGAGACATTTCAAAGACAGCCCTACACAAAAAGAATCAACAAGATGATTCTGTAGATACTCACCCTTAATTTCAGAACTTTCCCGGCCTTGCCACAAATAATCCCCTGAAAAAGGAAGACATAACGTTGAGAATCATGGTAAGTGACAAATACAATCACTAACTAACCTAGTCTTGCTAACATTGACACTGGGAGTTAAAACAACACCATTCTTTCAGTAATAGAAAAGTTTCACAACTTTCATGATGATATGCGAGTCATCCAATGGGGTCTCTCGGCAGTGGCACACACATCTGGCAACACAGGCTGAGTGTTTAGCTCTGGGAGGCAAGGAGCAGAACTAATGGAGGGGACTCGGTGTAACTCAACACCACTTAATCTGTCAACATGGCAAGGATCTCTTTATTCTCTTTCGGCTCTCTCTCTCGCTGCATTTAGGGTCTGGCCGCCACTTTGATCTGTCCCGCTGTATAATTATTTTGCTTTTTGAAAGGACATGGAGAGGAGGAAAATTGTCACAGACATTTGGATGCTAAGAGGCTTAAACAATGTATATGTGGGACAACCCTCTGTTAGACCTGCCGCTGGGAGACCCCCTGCAGCATTCTGGGGGAAGGAGTGGTGGTTTCTATTAGGTCATGAGGAGGCTTGGGTTTCCCCATCCAGTGTAGTCCTTAAGAGATAATGTACAATATAACTCAGCACAGAGCTTAGAACTTTTATCCATCTTGACTCTGAACACCTCACCATACTGGCTAGACTACAGTCCGAGTGTCAGGTTAGCACTTTACCCTTTCTCACTCAATTCAGGATGACACCAATTAACAGAAGAGGAAAAAATGGTGGATTTTGGTTGGTCAGAGTGAAAAACATATTGGATGCAATGCAGTGTTGGTGAGCATCAGAACAAGCCTTACCTTTAATCTTTTTGTACTTCTTGTACCAGCGACCAAACTCTTGGCACTTGGCAGTTGAGATATTAGCATAGTAGGAACTATTCACAATAGAGGAGATCATACTCTGAAAACAGAAATTAACACACATGGTCAAATTCATAAAATATAAAATTGCAATGATAAATGGCCTATAAAACACATTACTTGGAAAGCCACCCAGGAAAGGCAGATAGTGAATGCCACAACAAGCTCTGAGCCACAGTGACACAAGTAGAAATGAAGAGCCACACACATATGCAAACAATTGATATGAGAATCAACAACCACGCAGAGTTCCACTTAAATACAGCATGCGCAGATACATAAATCTCCAAGATTGCTCATTTGCTTGGAAATGAGCTCAACGAATATTGTGGATATACACCCACATAGACACACAAACACATAATCAGTCTCACACTCTCTCATGTTTAAGTAATTTCTGGGTTTTAGAAATGGCCAATGAATGCATGGAATTTTGGAGGAAATTTAGAATTGGAGAATGAAACACAGCCAAGATTATTTAGGCTACATTAAGCATGAACTGACTGCATTGATTAGAACATCTGCATGGGCATGTTGTTAGCTTTAGCACATAGTTTTACCAGTGATACAACTGTATTTTATTTTTTACAAAACTATTTAATTGGCCAAATCTAAGTGTGTTTGGTAGCAGAAAATCTGACTGTAAGCGGATAGCGACTGTACCTGAGAGAGTGGACAATCTTTTGCCAATGCACTCTGGTTCTTCTCTTTCAGCAGTTCTTTGAGGGCGTTGCGCACTGTTGCGTGGTTCCATTGCTCTGATGGGAGGTCCTCCAGCTTGGCAAAGCTGTTTCCATAAAATCATCATTACTCGACCCCCATAACTCAACAGTAATCATCTTCAATTCCTAATCAATAAACACTGCAGCCGGCATGGTGCCAGGTCAACAATACCATCACCATGGAAACCCAAGAAAACAAACCTGGATGGTACATGACTACACAATGACTATATCAATCCTCTCATCTGGAGCCTGTGTTTATCTCTCCAGCATTCAGAGGTAAACTGCAATCAGTGGGCATGAAAGGGCTCATTGAGCAGTTCTGATAAAAGTTTAGCCTGGCCTGTCTGCTGCTTTTTTGACATATCCACAAGCCTTCCTTAACAGTCCTTTAAATAAAATTCACAAATGTATCATTTATCATTGATAGGCAAAATAATTCCTTAATTATCTAAACTACAGTGTAGGAAAAATATACTGTATATAATATGGTCAACCAACTTTTTATTTTATTTATTAATTAAAAAAAAAAAGTTTTACCATTGGAGAAACTTTTTATGTTACAAATAACTTATTACTCACTAATTCTTCAGAAAACTAGGACTAGGACATGGACTAGTGCTTTAAAGAACCAAGAAACCAACATACTGAACTGAAGAACCTATAATGATTATACAAGATTATACTTAAGTTAATAAACCCAGTGAGAAATGTTTTTTGATAAGAAGAGGGTTCTCTGCTGAGCCTGAAACAAAGCACTTCTGGGAAAAAAAACTTATTTGTTAAGAGTGTTGGATCCCATGGTGTTGTGCTCTTACCTCTGTAGTTGAATGCGGAGTGTGACAATGTGATAAACGTCCAGCAACATATCAGCGACCGTTGCCTCTGGAGCGTCTGTTAGGCAATGGATGGGCAACGGGTTCCAAAGGCCTACTTTTATGATGCCTTTTGAAAGAAAGCAGAGAAAGAGGGAGAGTTCATTATCCCCACCTGATCTCATTGTGCCACAAATTTGTGTAGCATCTTTCCATGGCATCATCAAGAATGGCCTCAAGTCAATGATGGCTGTAATGAAATCTAAAGAAAAGTGAGGAGGGGTACCATTCTATTCAGTAAGTAGCTGCACCAAACCAGAACCAATGTCTGAATACAGCACATTACACCATCATACCTGCACCTTACAGTAAAAAAAAAAATTTCAATAAAAAATTATATATATATATATATATATATATATATATATATATATATATATATATATATATATATATATATATATATATATTATTTATTTACTGTAAGTTGGTGCTGGTATGGTATATACCCCCGTTTTCAGCAGTGGTTCATCCCGTTCTATAAAAGCAGACAGCGAGGAACAATATCAATGATAAGGCTTTATCTATTAAACACTTATCGGGTCAGGAAGAAGCACCTAACACATAGGCTGAAGATCGGACCATTAAGCGTGGGCCCCAGGGGCACCTCTGGCTCTTTTACAACCATGCAAGACATGTAGGAAGCAGCTGCTCATCTATAGCATCACAGCCTCAGACAATTACGTCAACCCCCCCCTCCATTAATGGGCCGTCATAAACACAGGTCAATGATTGTATGATTAACCCAAATTGACTGTTATAAATGCCTCTCGTTGTGCAAAGGATGCGACGAGTATTTATGGCTGAGGAGTAATCTGTAATCGAGGTGTCACGGTGAGACAAAGCCATTTTACTGAGCAATGCCATCTGATTGTTTTGTAAATACGGCAGGTAACTAAGACCATCCCAGACTGAATTGGGTGAAAAGACGTGCAATGCTTCAACTTCTAATGTTTTGCGGAGGTTAATGAGAAATGTGTAATATGTTTGAACTATTACTGATTACTTTTAAAAGACAGAAAACAGCCAAGCAATATAGCAGACTCATCTACTTAAACTTTTAGAAACTACTCAAGTGTCTTCTAGGGCCTCAGGCACTTACAGTGTATTTACCTCCAGTTTCAAGGGCTACATTCATGTTACAATGTGCACAACAGTATGCAGAAATATATCCGTTTTTAAAAAGGCTGAACAGGCTTACAGATGAATCCGAGTTCATAATTTGAGTTGAAGAGGACAAAATCTATTCCACTGTGGCATCAACTGAGGGTGCCATAGTTTTTTCCAAGAACCACACTGTGCTATTAAAAATGAATTAGCTGAATCTATTATGCCCTCCGCTCTATTTATTTCCAGATGTCGCAATCATTGTCAAGATGCGCTTTATATGTATACTGGACCCTCTGCTCATTGCATTATTAACTGTTTTCCAAACACAGCACACGTCCGTAAACACATTTTAACACGCACTGCTTATGTAAATGTGAACCCAATGTATATCCTTTGTGTGAATGTATATATTCAACATATCTGACAACAGGAAGAGCATATAGATGACCAAAAACCAAGGGCTTGCCATGAATAGATACAAAACACTCACACACACACAAACATATTTCCCATGGTCTTATAAGGGACTGGCTGAAGCTGTGAAAACTAAACAATGGTAATCACATTACTATCCACTAAATTAGGCCCAGACACTGCCCAGCTTCACTCTCCCTTTTTCTCTCTTTTTTTGTCATATTTGGGTGCTTTAGACTATTTGTGTCATCTGAAGAGCTCCAGCTGCTCAATCACACACAGATATGATAATGGATGACTGTGGCACAGTGGAGGGCGGGGCCAGGTGTGACTCAACATGCCCGGTCCCGTATTAGGCTAATCAAGCCTCCAAGAGGGTTAAAGGCCGACCGCGGAGGATGTGCGTGAGAGAGAGATCGTTCACGGACATGTCCGTCGTCCTATGTGTTTGTCTTTTGAGTTTTCCATTAAAACTATCATTTATATGTCAAGCCGGTTTCTCGCCTCTTCCTTGCCCGTGAGCGTGAACTGTTTTACAATGACTTACCTACATCATAACACAGCACTGCCATTGCCACTAATGCCTAATTGAAGGATTTAACTTTGGAGAGATACTGCTTTCGCAAATTAGTGCTTGTGTTTTGACTAGATAGAAGTTAACGAGACATTTTATGTGACCTGTTCCACTGTTTCCTTTCACTATTGGCTAATGGCTCCTTCTTTGGAAGCATATCAGTGTCACCAAATATGGTGACCATGGCTAGCCTTTGCGTTTGTGGTGCCCCAGCCAACATTATGAAAATAGGCCTAGCTGGTGTAAAATATAATATACAGTACATAATACAAAAAATTCTATAGAATCATGGCAACATGATAAGTTTATTTTTTTTAAGAGAAAGCAAAATAAATATTCAAACTGTACACAACTATGAGTATAAATGTGTATTTAGTTCAACAGACTCAGTGTAAACAAACAACTGGGGCTGAACTATGTACAAAAGTAAATATTCCAATAAATTAAAACAGATTTGGTGCAAACAAATAAATGTTTGCAGTGAAAATTGGGTACAGCTATACAGAGCAAAGTAAAATTAAAATAATGCATAAATAAGCTAAATAAATGATTAAATAAAATGCGCACTTGCAATGTGTTTTTTGCTTAAAGTATGTTTCTGTCCTAATAAGAGTATTAAATGTATTCTACACTGTGAGTGAGCTGCTCATCTGAATTAAATCGTTATGCTCATTGATCATATAGGAATGGATATAGTTATAGTGTTCACGGCATACCAACTGCTTCCAGTGTTCATTGGGTGCTAAGTATCTTCATGCCAGACATTATGATCTACTTGTTTATTATGGATCTCACAGGCTTTCTCCTAGCACATCACGGCCCTAAACGACCACCTATTTTGCCTATAGGACAGGCCGATCCTATTTCTATTGGGCAGAACCTTCGGCCTCCTGAGCAGAATATTTTATAATATACTGTATATACACTTTAATACATCTTAATCTGAATCTTTATAAGCCTCAGCTTTCTGTTCTGTTCTGGGCTGACAGAAGTGGAACCTGATGGGGTCTTCTATTGTTGTAGCCCGTTCTCCTCAAGTTTTGACATGTTGTGCATTCTGAGATGCTATTCTGCTTACTACAATTGTCCAGAGGGTTTATTTGAGTTACTTTCTGTCAGCTCAAACCAGTCTGGCTATTCTCCATTGAGTTCTCTCATCAACAAGGCATGTCCATCTGCAGAACTGGATTGGATGTTTTTTGTTTTGGCACCATTCTGAGTAAACTCTTGAGACAGGTGTACAGGTGTACCTTATAAAGTATACCACAGTAAAATGTATAATATGCTATTATGATATAAATAAAACAATGACATTTTGCCTTAGTGTTTCTCAATTAAGTAAACAAAGCTTTGAGTTTTTTTTTTAATTATTCAGGAAAATTTTAAATAATAATAGTGAATAATAAGAAGTAGCCTAATTAATAAGTAAACTAAAAAATTGCAGGCTAATAATAAACAAATAAAGAGCAGTCAGTGTATTTCTTTTCAATATTGTTGTTTGATTAATATTAACGTCATAATAGATTCAATATTTTGACACATGCCAGATATTTTGTGCCTATTTGCATTCTCGTAAGACATAAGTTACTGTTTATGTTAATCACACGGGGTATGGGAATGGACCATGAAGCACATTTACCCATTCAGGCGCACAGTCACCTTTCCAAATAACGCTCACGCTACATGGTAAATGAGGTTATATGTATCCCATTGTGTATGAATATCCATACTTCCCTACTATATAGTATGCCAGTGGAGTAGTATGTCAGAATCCATAGTATTCATAAGACGGTAAGCGAGAAATGCCCGGATGACCTACTACTTCTGGCGAGAATCCAAAGAGTGGATCGGTTAAACACTTCCCTATCCCATAATGCATCAGGTGCTGAGGAGATGTCACATTCAAACGCTGGATTTAAAACAAATGGCGGAGAACCACGGGGCAGAAGGCTGTTTTCAACAGTAAGTGCTGTACACACAAAGAACGTTGCTCATTGTTCTTAAATGGTGCTTGTTTAACCAATCTTGAGTGCATTATTTTCACGGTTGTTGTTGTCACGTCATATAGTCTGGTCATTGGACCATGCGTACGTTCCTGGATGTTAGCATGTCCGAATTCTATGCATACTTCTTCTCGCATATCTTAAGAATGTACCATTTTACTGGCCGAGAAGCGCATTTCTCATCAAATACAATACATACTGTGACAGTTCACAGTTTCGGACCCAGGGTATACGTTGTTTCACAACTCAATAAAGTGTATTTCCACCTTGTTAACACAAAAGTTTTCAATCAAAGCTTCTGCTCTATACTTGAAAGAATTTACATTCAGTTGAAACACAGAGCAGGCCTTTAGCCCCGATTCAAGAACACCTCTTGGTTTTCACAAACACTTGAGTCCACATCTGCGCGGATGTTTTTTTCATCTGCATGGAATCAAATTCAGAAAAGCGTGGCCGTGCACGTGCAGCTTACAGGGAACAGTCCTACTGGTGAGACTTATAACTACACTGTACTTATATTATACGATACACAGGCCTAAAAAAATGGAGGTGACAGGGTGTCTCATTTTTGTTCCACTGTTTCAGAGGTATTTGTGGAGATATAATCCCCAGACAGTGAATTAAAGATGAGAGGCAAGTTAGACAGATGAAGACAACTTGTGAGCGTGTGCCACTCCCCCCTTTATCACTGTCCTCCTTCTGCGAGTGAATGTTTATTTTACTGGGTTTCCTTTGATTTTTGAGTGTCCCATTGTTCAATGCTGAAAGTATTAATGCCGACCACAAATGTCCTGAGCCTCAAGAATGTATATAACCCATGATTTCCGCTAACAGCTCTCAATGTACAATGGAAAGTCCACATTCAGCTGAGGTTCTTTGAAATTGCTGTAAGATTTGAGTTTAGACTTCGAACACCCCACTTCTCAAACATGCAATTTAATCGACTGATTCATATCCACATGTTCAATTTTGAACAGACAGCTCACTGGAACCAATTTGCAAAAAGGACATGTTCCTATTCCAGAAATGGCGGTTAAACTCCTATTTACAGTATGAAGTATAGCATCATACAGAGACTGTGGTAATGTCATTAATTAATAATTTTGATCTTCGAAAGGCTCTTTTCCTTGTCATTTTTTACCCCCTGTACAAACCATTGTTCCCATTGCCACATTAAAATTCCTCCTCCCATTGCTGGCCTTTCATGTGGTCAGCTGGTGGCTTGGCTGTAGCTTATGTGTACTCATCCATACACACTCACACACACACAAACACAACCTTACACACAGTCTGAAAATGTTTCCTAACACACATATTAATTCTCAGAAGTGTGAGTTTGGATACACTGAACTCCACACGCTTGGTGTTCTGAACAACTTGGCTGTGTTGAAGGGATGCCCCAGTCTTACTACACTGCCACAGATTACTATACTGTTACAATGAATCATCGTTAAAACAGTACTCAATCAATATAAACAATAATCAATCTACATAGAAGAATAAATCACATTTGAAAGACAGGCCTGAGAAATGCTCTCTCCCAAGAAAATACTATAGTTTTACTATAGTAACATTAATACTTTGTACATCATTTTTATTACAATTATGGCAGATGTAGTTATAATTTTTAAGGTTTAGGCTACTCTATACCATACTCAATACCATAGTTAGTTTTTTAGAAACCATAGTTGTAGTGATTAAATCATGGTAATGACAAGCCATCTGTGTAGTTTACAATGTGTAACTACAAACACAGAAGTTAAACTATCATTAATATGCAAGAACTATGGCAGTTTTGAAAAGAGTTAACTGTTAATTTGAAAGCTTATCTGGGAAACGTTTAGATGTGACTGTCAAAAATGACCAATCAGATTACGTGGTAAAGATCCCTGCATACATTGGATTGCAAACTGGATTATGTGTTTTCAATATTCAGTTGATGACTGAAACAGGCCTTAAAAGGAATTGTTCACCCAAAAATGAAAATTCTCTATTTATTCACTTACCTTGATGCCATCCCAGATGTGTCTGACTGTCTTATATGATATATGATGAAATATGATTTTGTTTGTTTGTTTGTTTTTATCAGAATTGTCGAAAACACACTTTAGACATACACTGATCAGCCACAACAATAAAACCACCTGCCTAATATTGTGTAGGTCCCCTTCGTGCCACCAAAACAGCACCAACCTGTATCTCAGAATAGCATTCTGGGATGCTATTCTTCTCACCACAATAGTACAGAGTGGTTACCTGAGTTACTGTAGTCTTTGTCAGTTTGAACCAGTCTTGCATTCTCTGATGACCTCTCTCATCAACAAGGCATTTCCTTCCACAGAACTGCTGCTCACTGGATGTTTTTGTTTTTTGTTTTTTTTGTTTTTGGCACCATCTGAGTAAATTATAGAGACGGTTGTGTGTGAAAATCCCAGGAGATCAGCAATTACAGAAATACTCAAACCAACCCATCAGGCACTAACAATCATGCCACGGTCCAAATCACTGAGATCACATTTTTTTACCCATTCTGATGGTTGATGCGAACATTAACTGATGCTCCTGATCCGTATCTGCATGATTTTATGCACTGCACTGCTGGCACACAATTAGCTAATTAGATAATCGCATGGATAATTGGTGGTGCCAGACAGGACGGTTTGAGTATTTCTGTAACTGCTGATCTCCTGGGATTTTCACACACAACAGTCTCTAGAATTTACTCCGAATGGTGCCAAAAACAAAAAACATTCAGTGAGCGGCAGTTCTGTGGACTGAAATGCTTTGTTGATGAGAGAGGTCAACAGAGAATGGCCAGACTGGTTTGAACTGACAAAGTCTACGGTAACTCAGATAACCATTCTGTACAATTGTGGTGAGAAGAATAGCGTCTCAGAATGCTATTCTGAGATGTGGGCTGGCGCTCTTTTGGTGACGCGAGAGGTACCTACACAATATTAAGCAGGTGGTTTTAATATTGTGGCTGATCGGTGTATAATATCTAGATTCGCTTTCATTTGCCATTGTGCAAAGTATGTGCAATGACTCTTTGGCCCTATCGGGATTCAGGCAACAGAGTGTATTTTAATAAAACTGACCCATGGTGGCTGCATGTCAAATGTGGCAGTGCAACAATGCGCTCGTGCTGTAATCTCTCACCACTGTTAATTGTCTGAAGCCTTAAAGTACAGGCCTGTCCATACAATTCTATAAAAGTACTCAGAAACTTATAATTGAAATAAACAATATCTCCCAGTTAATTACTGGCCAGGCAAATTAAAGAAAGGCTGGGAGAGGAGCTTAAATATACCACTACGAGGGAGCTATGCAGGACACAATTCAAGCAGGGAGAAAATAGATGGGACTGTGTAATTTTGGTTGTGAACCACAGAGGGAAAAATGTATAATTTAAGCCAGAAATTATTCATTTAACATAAACGCTTGCTTTAAAAAACAAAAAGTATTCATTTGAGAGGAGAGCTCTCTCTCTCTCTCCATTTCATTTTCAGTAAGGTCTATGGAATAAACTAAAGTCAGTGTACTTCCCCATAATGGGAGAATCTTGTTAGGAATTGTGACCAAGTATGGGATAGTTCATTTAGCCATATTCCTTTCCTTCACTTTTATCTGGGCTGAACTGATGACAGTTAGGGAGTGTTGATTATATTGTGTCCAAACTGTTTTTTTTTCCACCGCTGCCCAGTCCTCCTCCGTGTCCTTTTGATATTGTTTTGTGATGGGCTGCTCTGATGTGCAGAAGTGACCTCTCTTTTTTTCCCCCGGAGTAGCATCTGGGACTTGCTCACAGATGTGGTGCCATTGTGTGGGCCAGACAGGGCTATTTGGCCTTTCTAATCATAATGCCGCTTCTATCAATTTGCATAGTTATTTAAATGTACAGAGAGTTACACAAATGGCTTAAGGAGTTACTGTGTGGGTAAGATTAATCCTGTTTTAGGTTATTCAGAGGAATCTCTAAAAGGCACGTTGAGTGAATTTAAAGACAGGCTGTTGCCCTTTGAGTGATTTACATATTTTGCTATTGTACTTCTATCTGTTTTTGTTGCTGTCAATTTTATTTATTTATTTCATATTCATTATTATTATTATTTAGTAAATTTATTATTTATTTATAAAAGCGGTTGATTAAATGCATTAATGCATATAATTAATCATAAATTATATCAAAAATAACACACAACAAAATTAACAAAATTAATCATGTCCCCAGACCATAATAATATAACTGAAGAAGTAGATTCGCACACTGTTATTCTATCCCCTTTTATTGATTAATAACAACAGCAACGTTTCAATCTATTCTAACAGATTTTCATCAGTTTTTCAGCAGGGGGCAGTTAGAGAAACTCCTGCTGTATAGGCAACACACAGATATACAGACAACAAACCACACTCAGGCTTGCTTGGCACCAGCTATAGCACAAGACGAGGACACGTTCTTGCGTTCACAGCTAAACAGAGCACAATTGTATGTATATGTATATATACATACAATATACATACAATTGTGTATATATATACACAGTCTAACTTGGAAACTTGTGTGGATATCTTCATTCATTTTAACGAGATACAGGTTTATAGTCAGTAACAAACATTCACTTTTATTAAATAATATTCATTAACGAGTCAAAGTTCTTACATTATATGATAATAAAATGTGTTTAGCAAACATTTTGCAGAGACAGCATCGTATATCAGTTTGGTTGCTATGAGACATTTGTGACAATCAATGTACCCCTCAAAAAACCACAATGTAATTAATCTCAAATATATATATATATATATATATATATATATATATATATATATATATATATATATATATATATATATATATATATATATATATATATATATACACTGTGTGTATATTACTTTGCATTTGCAGTTATTTAAATATAACTATTTATCATTATTTAATCAATATGCAGTAAATTGAAATAATGGGCCTTTCTTAGCAAATATTTATAGATTCAGTTAATTGCAATTCATTTAATTAATTAATCAGCATATCATGTAACTAATTTGATTACAAATTTTAATGAATTGACAGTCCTAATAATTATTTATAAAAAAAAGGATGCCTAATAAAAGGATGCTTATTTTAGAATTATTTTCGGATGTTGCAGTCACACACACACACATGCATGCATGAACAGACAACGTTTTCATTTTAAAACGGCAGTCTCGACACTACAATAACGTAGCAAACATTTCATCAGCCTGGCCTGAAGGATAGTTAAAAAAAAAATGAAATGTGGCCTTCAGTTTTCGCTCTCCCTTTTCTGTCTGTATCTCTGCTGGCAATACTTTTTAAAGTACACCAATAAAATGCACATCATCTCATTACACAACAAACTTTGGTCTAGACAGACTAGAATGTGAACTGTGAATAAAAATTACAAAAAAACAACATGAAAATAAATTTACAGATGCCAAATGCTGAACCTATTACGTAAACTGTGATGTATTATGTTACCATGCATCCACATGAAGTAATGGCTGTTTTAAATTTTCTACATACAATACCAGTAAACGTCACAGTCTTCTGGGAGATGACAAGCATGTGTACAGCAATAAAGTAAAGCATTGTATTCTTTCTTTTGGCCCATATAAACATTCTCTACATACATACACAAACACACACACACAGTAAAGTAGACACAAAGACCTTAAGCACACGCATACTTGCATTTCCACAGACCACACACCCACACTCACACTCACACACACAACAGTTCACACACCTCTTTTTGTGACATGAACGTACCACATTCTTTGCCTTTCCATCTCCTTTGTTCATTTTTAATGGGATTTTAAGACTGTTTTTGATTTGGTTATGTTGAACAAATGCCCTTCATCCTCAGAGTTCTCAGAGGCACAAGCACAAAACAGTATATCCTCCTGTCAACATCTAAACAGCCAGACCTCCTACTAGTCCTCACTGTCACTCTAATAGGTCTGAACTATAATGGAATGGAATACTAGTGTACTGCTTATTGCATACTATGCAGATTTGTACTTTATACTACTATTAAAAATATATATACTGTATATAATGAAAACAGTATGCATTATTCAATAAAAAACATTTAAAATATTTTTGGAAGAATGATACATGGCTGTCTCATTAGCTCAATATGTTTAATTCTGGCATCCATTTATCATATTAGAAATATATATGGTTATTTTTAACTTAGATTTGGGAAAAAAAACCTTTTAGTAGTCCAATTAAATATTCAGTCAAGTCGAACGTTTTCTTCTGATTTGTTTTTAATGAAATGGAAGATCAAGTTGAGCAAATTAACATATTAGGTCACATGGGTATTTTATGTGTATAGCAAACTTGCAAACTGTGAATAGTACACATACTGCATACCACTTTCTTTGAAAAATAGGTAGTATGCCCCTCTGACATACCCTATGTCTACCTGAAACAAACTGTCTGATACAAACAATTTCAGCACGCTGTCAAGGTAATTTAACCAAACCTTATTTCAGACCTTTGGCCTCTACCCACCCTTAGTTTTTTTTTTTTTTTTTTATTAGCCTAAAACTGAAGTGAAACCCTTGACCTCTGTTCATCAGTGCAGGTTTTTTTTTTTTTGTAAATGTAAATTCTTCCAAATTCATCCATAGCAAGTCTTACATGATCACAGAACAGTAATGAACTCACCATGTGCTTGGGCTGCAGAACTGTGAGAGTAGCCTAGGGCTAGAAGTGCCGTCTCAACCAGCTGAGTGAAAAGGATATCCTTCCTGACCAGTACAAACTCTGCATGTTCCTCACGGCTCTCTCGTTCTGATATCATCCCTCCATCCACCTGCTCCACCACACAGAAGACTGGAATCATCAGTCCTGCAATATAGGAGAGGAAAAGGACATGAAAATCAGTACAGAAACAGAAGCTAAAAGTGAAGAGCTTAGTTACTGAATTTATGAAGCAATAAGCCACGAGAGGCTGTGCATTAAAGTGATTTACCTTTGCCCATGGACTGTAGTAAAATCACTCGAGTGCTTATTACTTTTGTAAAACAGCGGCAACAGCAATATGATAAAAGACACTAATGTTCTATCATATTAATATTTATGAATAATAATAGCATGAAAAAGACAATTCTTCTGCCAGTTCATATAGTTCAGAAGTGTTACTGTAGGCTGTTGTCAAGAAACATGGCAACCTGGTGCACTAAATGTGCTGTAAGTGATTTTAGCGTTCTTAAGCTAATTAGCCACGTTCACATCATTCCAAAACCCCGCCCTCCAAAGATAATTTTGAGACTAAAACTGAGCAAAAGTGCAGAATTGTTTTTTTCCTGTGGCTTTCAAATCCAACCGTGACACAATAGCACCCTTAACTGACAAACTTAATGAATCATAGCCTTAATGATCCGCATCAAATACAACACTATGAGAACGAGCAAAATGATTGACAGGTCAAAAGCATATCTCAGGACAATCCTTTCATTAATATTTTTAATGGAGTAGGATGTTTTTTTGCATACGTTTCCATGAAATAAATCTTACAGCACCTTTAATATAAAATTTGTGCTCACAGGTGTGTTGATAGTCATTTTATAATGGCTTCGGCTTATCAAATAAGAATTTAGAGTGAGAACTACAGTATGTAACACCACAGTGATCTGCTGAAAAGACATCCCAGTAACTGAGTCGATATTTTACAAATGCAAATTAGGCTCAACCTCATTCTCCTACAATGTTTTAAGCATTTCCATCAAAATTCTATTTATGATAAATAAAGAATAGCGTTAATTTCAATAGGCACCATGTGCTGTTTGCAAGAACATTCTATTAACTAGAAACTATTAATGATTAATAGGTTAATCATCTGCATTTTAATAAGAAGGCCAGGGTCAATTGTTTGTCTTAGCTTTCCAGGCCCATGCAAATATTCATCGTGGACAAACCGTCAAGATTCTGTATCAAACCAACCATCAAACCAGCTTTTATATACTCCATTAAAGCTATCATACTTTATGGTACCTCCCTACACTTTGTCAGGGCAGCTGAGTTGATATCTCCTCATGTCAACCAACTTTGCGCTAACGGCAGTATCACTTAATAAAATTAGTTTCATGAGACTTCAACGGTTATGCAAACCTTTGAGACTTCTGTGCTTGAGTTACAGCTCATAGCTCTGCAATTTAACACATTATTTTAGAAGTGTTGGTTTTGTTAACATTTTAGTCGAAAACGTTTATGATGCTGGCGATTATATCGGTGGGTACAGAGTCCCATCTTTTAATGGGATGTTGAGATGCATAGTCATCCATGGCTTGTTGAGAAATAGTATGTAGCACCTAATGATGCCTGAAAAACACACATCCCACTCAAGTTTCCTCTGGTTAATCTGGGCTTAACCTGTCCCTGCTTGATTTATTTCTTTCCAATTTTCCTCAAGTGCTTTGAAATTTACAGCCTTCTATCCACTGACTATTAATTAATGCTCTCCGCAGAAATCATAGACTAAAAGCATTAAGCAAAAACTCAGTTTTGCTAATAAAAGCAAAGCGATACTCTATCTCGCCTAATTTATACACACACACACGCACACACACGCACACACACACACACACACACACACACACACACACACACACACACACACACACACACACACACACACACACACACACACACACACACACACACACACACACACACACACTTCCAAATACATACACATTTACCGAACGCTCCCAGAGCCCCTTGGTTTAATCAGTCAATTCCTATATTTCTATTTCCTTTCCATTAATCACCCTGGCTTGCAATTCAGAATGCTCTTATGGAGTGAATTACAGGCCAGGGGCCAGTGCCAATCCAAGTAAGTGAATTTCCCCCAACAGGGAAATATAACTGTCAACACACAGCAGCTCCCAACAGTCCTTTTCTCTTGCGCTCTCTCTCTCTCTCTCTCTCTCTCTCTCTCACTGGTTAGCTACCATGGATTCATCCCTGTACCCTGTATATTATATTGTATATTATTCTTTGTGTCTGTTTTAATGTGTATTACTGCTGTGCTTTGAACATGGTCTACACAGATGCCTTTAACGGTTGCGCACCATCTCTGTGTCAATATCTGCATCTCCCGTTGAAAGCATTTAGACGTGCTCCTCCCGCAAACATGGATAGAGGAAAATGGGGTGGCAGACACTGCATGCTGGGCCCCATGGGAGTTGTGGGCCCCTGGGCTTTAGCCTATGTAAGACTGTGTATTAATGCACCCTTGTATTTCTGTTGAAGTGCGTCATAAATATACTGTAACTATATACGCTTAAATAATTTTCATGGACTGTACTGTTATCATAATCAGTGCATTTTTCTCTGAACAGTTTTACAGGATTACAATTTTATTGACTGAAGAAACAATAAGTACAGTATACAGGTGGCATCTTCCATTGGGCGCTGGATGGACAACAAATACAAGAGTTTTAACAAACATTAATTTAACGCTATATAGTTATTTTTTGGATTTACTTTTTTGATGGATTGAAAACACAGACTTGCAATTGTGGATTTAAGCCTGTAATAATCCACAAATGTAAATAAGAGGCTATATACAGTAGTTTGAGACCCCTGAATAAGCATGGCATTTGTCTGAGTGATGTGTGTGAGAGAGTCTATGTTTGATTTGTGTGTGGCCCACTCTTTAATGTTCTATCGTGGTTTGGATAAGACTGATTAATGGCAACCTCTCAGTAACCATCCAGCCTTTTCCACCACTTTCCTCTTCTACCTTGTCACCTTGGTCTTTCTATCTTGTGCTTCCACTCTCTTCTGTCTAAAAAGTCCCAATCGTCAGCCTAAAGACCTTCTCTGTCTTTAGTGCCATTCCCGTGAAGTGAAGTTTGAGATATTGTGATATTGTTTCAAATCACATCTGCTCCAGAGGTGTATAGCAAGCAACTGATAAGCACACATGCACATGTACAAACACACAATGTGTGTTGTTAAGGTCTTGGCCTCTTAAACATATCTAATCTCTCTCTGATATGTATCTTTTTGATTGGCTACACACATTACTCGCTGTCTAGGTAAATTACATTAACCTTGATGACTTTTTGGCCCAATGTATAAATTCAGGGCGTGCACAGTGTAAGTGATGACAGAGTATATACTTGTTTTGAAGCTGTCTGTTTCTGGATACAGGTTGTACTGTATGTCTCTTTTGAGGAAAATGTGTAGTGGCTTTACAGTCAGGTCCCAATGATGGTTCATATGTAACAGTATGTGGGTAGTTAATATGCAATTTTAAGCAAAGTCAGCAGTGTCTTGCAGTGTATACTTCAACTAAATCTATTTAAACATATTTTTTCTTGTTTAATTATCTAACAAGCAATTAATATGATCTCATATTAATTGAGAGGCTATATGATATATTTTTGTACTTTTTTTTTTAAATGTCACACAGGACTATTAAAGTGAATGGCAAATAAGCTAAAATGTGATTAAAAGTTGTAAAAACAAAATTAATAAATTAATCAAATAAAAAATATATTTTTTAATGTTATGAGTCAGTCACCATGTTAAAAAACATATTTAAAGCCATTCAATTGGCACAGCTGTGACCACACCACTGTACATGTGACAGTTCATTAGGGTCACTGCAATCAACATTACAAACCCACTCAAACGGTAGGCTACTGTTGCAGTTGATATCTGACTTAGGTATATATAGCTGTATTTAAGCTAATAGTGCCCACAACACTCCTGTAGTCTGAACTACAGTGGTGTATGGAATTGAACTGATCTGCTTTGCACTATGGTTGGTTCTTTTAAAACGTCAGACAGAGTAGAGAAACAGGGTGCATGTACAGCCAGAAATGGGGTTTGAGGTTAATAATAATACAAAATTATATTAATTACTGAGAATATAAAGGCTCGTGAGGATTGCTTGTCCTTCTGGATTTATCTTGCTGAATGTGTGGCTAATATCTGTAAATAAATATATTGCTTTGAACAAAAATGCCTCTTTTTCAGCTTAAGACTTTAAATCAGTGGTTGAAACAATTATTATATTTGTTGAAGATGTGATGTAGTGGTTAACATCTGTGCACCAGACATTGAGCAATGGTGCCTATGCAAGTGATGTAGGTCTGAGCCTGGCTTGCAACATGTCTTGATCCTATCTCTCTCCCCATAATATCCATCTTTCTCCACCATATAACTAACAAAAGAGACAAAAGCACAATTTATAAAATATATATATTTTATTGTGCTTTTGACTCTTTTGTTAGTTTTATAAATTATATATAAATATTTTATATATTCATAAATATAGGGGCAGTTATGAGTGTCTTACCTCCGAGAGGTCTTTGTGGGGCCCCATTGTGGCGACTGCGGTGTCCAGTGGGACTGCCGTTAAGTTCCAGGCGCCCCACCTTTTGTGGCGGACCACCAATATCAGGACTGCTGCTACCTCGTCGCTCTGGGCTCTCCCGCAAATGAGGGCTCTCTCCTCCACATCGCTCCATCCCCCTCCACACCACCGGGGGAACACCAGCCAGAGGATAAGGACCTGAGACACAGAGATGGAGAAAGCGGGCAAAAACAGTCAAAATCAAAATGTGTGGCACGGTGGAGGGCGGGACCGGGGCGTGATTACGCACGCCCGGTCCCGTATTAGGCTAATTACCGTCAAGAGGGATAAAGGCCACTCGCTGACGGTGATGGGAGAGAGAGATCGTTCACGGACATGTCCGTTATCTTATGTGTTTGTCTTTTGAGTTTTACATTAAACCTTTACGTTATATGTCAAGCCGGTTCTCGCCTCTTCCTTGCCCTCGAAAATGATCTGTGTTACAACATGTTTTTTTGTTAAACCTCAAAAACTGTGTATACAACAATACAAATATAATTAAAGTTGAATGACCAAGAGAGGGAGGGAAAGAGTGACATAAAAAACTTTCTGTCACTCAAGAGAGAGATAGAAAAATGTGAAAATACATGGTGTAGAACAGAACTGGTTTCCAAGTCAAGTAGCACAGTAAAATAAAAACATAGTATATATATATATATATATATATATATATATATATATATATACAAAAAATTATCCAATTGTAGATCTGTCACCCTATGAGACTTAAATTGTCAAAAAACCTAAATATAGGTGCAAAACTCAAATAATAAAAATCTGATCTACATGCCCTCCATTAGGAATGCTAATGGATTGTTAATGGGAATTTTTTATTAGAATAGAATAATAATTTGAAATATTTTAAATGTCCACACTAAATCGTTTTCAGATTTTAACATAATCATTTTCCAAAGACGGTCATGTAGAGCATTTTCAAATGTCTTTGAAATGTTTTCGGTGGATGTAAATGTAGTTCCAGTGTGGATGTGGATCAATACATTTTTCAAACAAAAAAAATTATTAGTGTTGACATGACCTTTGTTTATTCAGTGGAATCTTATTTGATTCTTAGAGGGTTCTAATTTGATCCATTTCTGATTGCTTACAATAGAAATTCCAAAGGCATTCCATGAGGATTTTTTTGAATAGGACTCTTCGCTCCTGAGTCAGAGGATTCCCCATTGCTTGATGCTTAAACACAATTGAACAGCTGTGTCTAACAGACAACAAACAGACATCAAACTCAAGGCTGTGTCCTAAAATACAAGTCAATGTTTAAGAGGATGCTAGCATCTTATCACCACTATCAGCAAACAGAAAAGCGGAGGCCCTGTGTCTTGTTCTGCTCCACTGTCTGTGGGGAATGTAAACTGGTGTGAGTGTGTGTGTAGATTCACTTAGCTATAGTATGGGGACATATTTGTCCCCAGAAATTAGCTAAACATAACAAAACTTATGGGCATTTGGAGATGTCCTCATTTGGGGAGGATGCAAAAATGGAAATGCAAAAATTTTTCGATTAGGGTCATTATAATTAACTTTATACAAAAACAGTTGAATTGTATTGTGTGTACTATTGTGTGTACTATTATGTGTTAGTGTGCAGCATGCGTAGACAAAATGCCAGACCTCTCAGTAAAAACAAATACTATGTAGGCAAAAATGCTAAATATTTTTTAGTAATTTAATTTAATTATTAAGTCACTAAGAAAGTGATCCTAATTTTATCTGCATACATTTTTATGCAAATATAATAACGTAAAATGCATATGGATGACTGTGCATTTTTATTAGAGCCAGGGAGCTCCATGGGGACAGTGGTCTTTGTTTTCCAGCCAAACATTTAATATTGGTTATGTCCATCAGAGTCAGTGCCAGGCAGTATCCAGTCCATGCCAAATGTTAAAGAGTGTGAACATATTCCCCACCGGCCAAAAGGAACGTTTGATTTGCATATCACTACCTAAATAAAGAGGAACTGTGATGGGTCTATAACATTGATTCTCCTCCCTGTAGTTACACAGAAAACATCACACCTCCTTTCAGGCCTAGACGACAAAAACACCATCACAGAACAAAAAAAGTCCAAAGAGAATTACAAGCTGAGGCTAAATTTTCAAAATGAACAATAAATTAAAAACATTAGCCTCTGTGTGATTAAAAAACTAACGTGGGTCCAAAAAGCAAGTATATGTATTCTTTAGAGTTTAATAAGCGGGTGGGAGAAAAAGCATTTTAAGGGCATTTTGATGGAAGGAAATGTGTTAGAGTGCTGCCTAGGGGACACAAACTGATGATCCAAACTGTAAACACACACATACACTTTTTAGATTTACAGAGCCTTTAAGACAATTTAATAGACTTCAAGTTTGAACAACACATTACAACAATAGACATACACGCTTAAGAAAACACACATCACATATCAAATATGTACAAAATTACAACCCGTTCTCATTCCCAAAGCATCCAATTTTGACGCTTATACAGAAGCCATCAGCATCTGCATGATGACGCCAAAGGTGCCCCCTGGTCCTCTCATTGACCTGGTGAGAAACCAAATTGTTTTCAACAAGAAAATTTTGTCGTATAAAAAAATGTGTACAACCAAACATGAGCTACAATGGGTCTCAAGTCACGCGAGAGCCAATGGTAAAATCGATTGAGTCTCTGACATCAAACCCGTGTCATAATGCCTGAGGTGGCAATTTTTGATTAGGCTCGTTTGAGATGTCAAAAGCCTAGCCTTGAAAGTAGATGAGAGCAAGCGGTTGCAGTCTGGGGAGGAGTGAAATAAGCGCTGTCAAGTCAGATAATTCCTCACTTCTCGTAGTGGATTAGACACCTATGAGATCAAAAGCAGATATCGCGGGATTCACATTCACACGCTTTGTTGTCAATTAAGTGGATGCAATTTAAATTCTGTTGCTTTGAAATGATAATAAATATGATGAACAAGACACTCAATGTATCTGTTATTTAATTACCTCTATAAAACATGTCTTCCCATCCATTTTTAGTTTAAGAAAGACACATATTTTAGATATTTCAGAAATACAAAATCAATCACATATCATTTACATTTACATTTATGCATTTGGCAGACGCTTTTATCCAAAGCGACTTACAGTGCACTTATTACAGGGACAATCCCCCCGGAGCAACCTGGAGTTAAGTGCCTATTAGCCCCCCCTATGAAATTTCAACTCTTTTTCAAATATTTCCCAAGTGATGTTTAACAGAGCAAGGGGATTTTAACACAGCATTTCTTATTATATTTTTCCTCTGGAGAAAGCCTTGTTTATTTCAATTTGCCTGGAATAAAATAATTACTTAAAAATTTAAATACTGCTAAGGTCAATATTATTAGACCCTTAAGAAATTAACCTAATTAATCCCCTAAGCCTTTAAGTTGCACTTCAAACTGAGGATTAGTCTCTTGCAAAACAACTAGTGAAGAAATATAAAACTGTCATCATGGCAAAGATAAAAGAAATTTGAATAGACTTGAGAAAAATAATTGTTAATGCTCACAAAGTAGGAGAAGGATATACACGTTCATCAAAGCGTTTTCAGGTGTCAAGAACTGCTGTGAGAAGTATTATCAAGAAGTTTGAAGAGACCCACACAGTGGAGAACATTACATTTACATTTACATTTATGCATTTGGCAGACGCTTTTATCCAAAGCGACGTACAGTGCACTTATTACAGGGACAATCCCCCCGAGTTAATGTCTTGCTCAAGGACACAATGGTGGTGGCTGTGGGGATTGAACCAGCAACCTTCTCATTAACAGTTATGAACAAGAACAAGAACAAGACTTGTGGCAGGAAGTGAAAGATTTCAAAAACCTTGGAAATAAAACTTGTGAGAGAGGTTTCTAAAGACCCAAGAACAACTGCCAAGACACTATTGAATGATTTAGCCAAGTCTGGGATTGATGTCTCAATGAAGACATCACTAGAGCCCTACACAGGATTGGACTGCGAGGTTGCAGACTAAGAAAAACTCCACCTCTGAAGAAGAGACACCTCCAAGCTAGACTGAAGTTTGCCAAGGACAACCTAGAGAAAAACTATGAATACTGGAAACATGGTCAGATGAGACAAAACTAGAACTCTTTGGCCATAGAGATGTTGCCTATGTTTGGAGAAAGAAGGGAGAGACGCTCAACCCAAAGAACACCGTTCCCAAAGTGAAACATGGCGGAGGGAGTATAATGCTGTGGGGATGTTTCAGTGCATCTGGAACTGGGAATCTCATCAGGGTAGAAGGAATCATGAAAAAGGAAGACTACATGAAAATTTTGGGTCGTCATTTCGTCTTCGGGCATGATAACGACCAAAAGCATACCTCACTTCTGGTGAAGAACTACCTCCAAATGAGCAAAGTGAACGCCCTTGACTGGCCTGCACAAAGCACAGAATTGAATCCCATAGGAAATCTGTGGGCCACACTGAAGACAAGAGTCCATTCAAGAAGACCAACCATGCAAGGAGCACAAATTTCTCACTGAAAAGAGTTTTGCAAGGGCGAGAAGGAAGGCGGGTCTACTTGCTTCTAGTAACCAATCAAATTAGGTTACTATTTTGGTAGCTCAGCGAATATTGATGCTGAATACAACCCCTGGAGTGATGAGTGACACCAGCTAGGACTCCTAAGCAACCAAATTGACCCGGTTTACATGGAATTATCTCCTTGTGGTCGTGATTAGGGGTTCTCGCTCTCAAAGGGGCGCATGGTAAATTGTGCGTGGATCATGGAGATTAGCATGAGCCTCCACATGCTGCGAGTCTCTGTGGTGTCGTGCACAGCGAGCCACGTGATCATATTTTTAGTGAGAAATTCATGCCAAAAGTGCAACAAAAGGAAAGACGGAACAGGGTATATCGGATTATTTCTGGAAAATATTTATACCACAAACACATGTCATTTACAAGTTTGCTGTAGTTTATTTTACACATTCTATGCAGTCAATCCATTTTTGCTGTTCATGGCACCCTTTCTTTACTTGCATATCACTGATTGCAGGTTTGAAAAGTTTATGGCCATGTTTAGGCACAAAAATGGTGCCAAAAATGTATGCTTGAAGTCAGAAGAATACACACAAAATGTACTTTGTGTTAATATGCAATTACAGATTCACAAAAAATGAATTACACTTATGTAAAGCATTAAAGAATTGCTAATATTTATAAAAAAAAATTCCAGCAGTGCAGTATGTGTTAAGACAGTTTAATAAACAGATAAACAACAGATTATATATTAAGCACTGTGAATACATGTTGCTGATTTGAAATTAAATTAAAATCATTCTCCCCAAAGATGTCACGATTATAAAATGAAACCCCAACCTATCATTAAACTATGCTAAAATTCTGATGATCTTTGTGTCAGTCAGTTTACTTTACTTTACTTTACTTTTTATACTTTATTGTCAGACGAATCTGAAATTTTTCTTGCATAACAGTATCTATGTTTACAACATCTAACATACATTCTACATCAACATACACTTAAACATCACATATTATACATTCAATCAATACAACACTTATGCATCTAACACCTTCACAGTACTCTTAATTTCTGATTGAGTGTTTTTATTCAATGCTAAAATAGCCTGGTGCACAAAAGAGTGTTTCAGCCTCACTTTGTTAAATCTAGGGACTCCATACCTCCTCTTTGATGGTAGTAGTTCAAACTCTTTATGCAGAATATGCATAGGGTTAGAAGCTATAATATTAGCTAGCCTTAGCAAATTGTTATAGTAGGCTGAGTCGTAAAGCTTCTCAAGAGGCTGACCTACAATCTTTGAGCAAATTTTTAGTTGATTAAACAACTTTGTTTTCAGCATAACAGACAGGCTTTTATACCAGATAGAGTTGCAATATTGTAGTATGCTCATTATCACAGACCTATAGAACAACAGAAGAATCTGTTTTTGTTGATGTCAAAGGTTTCTCATCGAAAAGAACACAAAGAAATTTTGCCATCTGTAGGTTGACACGCTGGGCTCTTGCACAAGAGGCAGTTTTTGATGCATTGGGAGTGAGAACAGTGTTGGGCAAGCTACTCCTAAAAATATAGTTAGCTAAGCTACAAAATACTCAACAGAAAGCTAAAAGCTACACTTCAAAGAAAGTAGAAAGTTACACTACAAGCTACAAGCCAAAAGTAGCTTGCTACATTTAAGATAGTTCATATTTTTTTCAGCTGTAGATGCACTGAGCATACTGTCATAGACAAAGCACCTAAAAGACATATTCACATGAAGTTTAACAAAGCCTTTGTACAGTATATTACAGTTTAATGCAATATACAGTATTGTGCAATATGTACTGGTATGTGCACATAAAAAAACATATAAATTCATATTTAGACATGCTTCTTACAAACCCATGTGTTCAACATTTAAAGTCACTATTTTTACATTTTATTTTTCAGATTTAGACTACTACCTCTATCCTTACCCATTTAAACATAATTTCATTTGCACATTGTATAAAATCTCTGCATACATACAGTATACTATTCATCTATATATTAATCTATACAATACAGAAATACAGCAGCTAGACACAGAATTACAGGATATTTCATCAGAGGCCAAATTTCTTGTATATGTGTGTGTGTGTGTGTGTGTGAGAGAGAGAGAGAGAGAGAGAGAGAGAGAGAGAGAGAGAGAGAGAGAGAGAGAGAGAGAGAGAGAGAGAGAGAGAGAGAGAGAGAGCACATCTGGGCAATAACAATGTGTTTTTGTTACCATCAGAAATGGTATCAGATGGTAATACCATGGTACTTTGATAAACAATTACCATATCTATGTACCATTCTGAATTTACATGGTGCTTCAAAGTCCTTCAAAGAATACCATGTTACTACCATGGTAAATTGATATATGATTACCATATTCATATACTACTGTATTTACATGACACTTCAAGGTAATAAAAAAATACCATGGTACTTCGCTTTATGATTACCATATTCATATAGCCTACCATTGATTTAACATAGTGTGTCCAGGTAATGGTACATGTCCAAAAACATGGTAATGCCATGGCACATTTTATGTGTTTTCGTGTTGGCTAATACGTGTTTGGATGCTCTTTTGGTTGGAAAATGTATTTACCTGCAAAAATGATGTGTCCTATCATTTACAAGCTGCAAACATGCTGAACTTTATAAAGACCTTCTTCATCACTGGTAAATGATAGGACACATTTGCAGGTTTCATTTCCATTGATTGTAGATCCACTGCAACCAGCATTATCTTTATTTGCTGTTATAAAATATTCCATGACCTTATCTCTTAACCCTGCACGCTTTCTGAGGCATTTCCTATTGAATCGCGAAACGATTCAGACGACTTCCCTTTCACATGTGACCAATTCATTTTAAAGGACCGACTCAGATGAATGATTAATTTGTGATCGGACATCTTTTAGTTTTGATTATAAACTGGCAATAGTAAAAACCATGTACAAGGCATGATGAAGCAGTGTAGCTTTTCTCAATGCTACCTAGTCAAAAATATAGCTTTGCTACTGAAAAGCTACTTGGTATAAAAACTAGCGAAGCTACCACCTTGCTACTCAGAAATGTAGTTAAGCTGTTTGTAGTGAAGCTACTGCCTCTCACTAGTGTTAGGGATAATGCGATAAAAGTAACGTGCTTTACGTAATCTTATTTTAGACAATAATATTTGAGTTATTTTGTAAAATTAGTAACACGTTGCATTTGTATACCTCTCAATTCCCTGTATTGTAATAAATCAGTAAAATTTGGATAAAAGTAAAAGAGTGCAAACTTCTTGAAGGAGCATGATGGTATTGTAGTTCTTGAGAGTATGAGCCCACCCTGAGATTTATGTTTTAAAAATGGCAAAATATTTCTGGTAAAGGAGTGTAAATCTGAAAACTTCAGTGGAATCCAGTTGTACTCATTATCTGCAGCTGTGGATTTTTTTGTGCACTAGAGCTTAAATGAGCAGCCGTCATAAACTTTGCCATTGTCATGACAATCAAAGCAACAGTTAAGAAATGTGTTCTCATAAGGCAACATATTGTCAAAAATGTAACATTCGGGTAAGTTATACTTTGATTCTCGTGATTGATTCATGTAGGCTGCATTTAAAAATGTGGAAACACAGATGTTATAACAGAGCACAGGCGAGCCGGAGAAATCTTCCCATGATGACGGCATGATTATACAGATGCATACAACGTGGAATGATTGCTGCCTGTTTGTGCATTATTGCTTTGATTTAAAGCTGCCTGTAACTACTTCTCTATAAGACTAGTCTTCCACTAGCCATGGCATGATATACAGGGTGAAATACATGCTCAATTCACTGATTTATGCACCTGAACTGCTCTGTGATACACCTCCCCTTAACTAGGAGAATGGGATGAGAAAAGATGACTCTGGATCAGCAGCTGCGCGCAGCGTACTTATGGTTTGTGTACGCAGACAAAATGTCTTAATTTTTATAAATATCCATAATTTTTTTCTATAATGAACAAGTAATTTAATTAATGAAACATAAAGTTTTGAAGACATTTTGGTAGCAATAAATATGATTCCATTCAAGTTGTATCAACATGCTTATTTCCAGTTGAATGCAATCAACCAGTGGCGTCTGAACGCACCGTGGATCAACTCAAAACAAGCGTTCACTGAGATGATTATGTGAAAAATATTTATTTATTCATCAGACTAATTTCTTGAACATGTCAGGTTGGCATTTCCCACTGAATATAATCCTGATTTCTGAAAAACATCTCAAGTTGACTGACATTGTCGATGGGCACTGCATATATGATGCAAGTTCAAGTGTTGGACTTTGCTGCTTTAGGTTAGACAGTGGTTATTCTTCATTATTAATGTTGACTGCCATGTCAATGGAAAGACTAATCATGCATATTCCAGTTATTGAGTCTTTTTTATAAATATGATGTAATTTGTGACTATCAAACCTGGAGTTGAAAGATCGTACCCAGGGCGTGCTGAGTGACTCCAGTCAGGCTTCCTAAGCAACCAATTGGCCCGGTTGTTAGGGTGGGTAGAGTCACTTTGGGTTAACCTCCTCACGGTCGCTATAATTCATCCACTCATTGAGGTGAGTCACTACACCACCATGAGGACTTAGATTGCATTGGGAATTGGGCATTCCAAATTGGGGAGATATACACTCACCTAAAGGATTATTAGGAACACCATACTAATACTGTGTTTGACCCGCTTTCGCCTTCAGAACTGCCTTAATTTTACGTGGCATTGATTCAACAAGGTGCTGAAAGCATTCTTTAGAAATGTTGGCCCATATTGATAGGATAGCATCTTGCAGTTGATGGAGATTTGTGGGATGCACATCCAGGGCACGAAGCTCCCGTTCCACCACATCCCAAAGATACTCTATTGGGTTGAGATCTGGTGACTGTGGGGGCCATTTTAGTACAGTGAACTCATTGTCATGTTCAAGAAACCAATTTGAAATGATTTGAGCTTTGTGACATGGTGCATTATCTTGCTGGAAGTAGCCATCAGAGGATGGGTACATGGTGGCCATAAAGGGATGGACATGGTCAGAAACAATGCTCAGGTAGGCCGTGGCATTTAAACGATGCCCAATTGGCACTAAGGGGCCTAAAGTGTGCCAAGAAAACATCCCCCACACCATTACACCACCACCACCAGCCTGCACAGTGGTAACAAGGCATGATGGATCCATGTTCTCATTCTGTTTACGCCAAATTCTGACTCTACCATCTGAATGTCTCAACAGAAATCGAGACTCATCAGACCAGGCAACATTTTTCCAGTCTTCAACTGTCCAATTTTGGTGAGCTCTTGCAAATTGTAGCCTCTTTTTCCTATTTGTAGTGGAGATGAGTGGTACCCGGTGGGGTCTTCTGCTGTTGTAGCCCATCCACCTCAAGGTTGTGCGTGTTGTGGTTTCACAAATGCTTTACTGCATACCTCGGTTGTAACGAGTGGTTATTTCAGTCAAAGTTGCTCTTCTATCAGCTTGAATCAGTCGGCCCATTCTCCTCTGACCTCTAGCATCAACAAGGCATTTTTGCCCACAGGACTGCCGCATACTGGATGTTTTTCCCTTTTCACACCATTCTTTGTAAACCCTAGAAATGGTTGTGCGTGAAAATCCCAGTAACTGAGCAGATTGTGAAATACTCAGACCGGCCCGTCTGGCACCAACAACCATGCCACACTCAAAATTGCTTAAATCACCTTTCTTTCCCATTCTGACATTCAGTTTGGAGTTCAGGAGATTGTCTTGACCAGGACCACACCCCTAAATGCATTGAAGCAACTGCCATGTGATTGGTTGATTAGATAATTGCATTAATGAGAAATTGAACAGGTGTTCCTAATAATCCTTTAGGTGAGTGTATATATATATAATGGCTTGAACACCTACTGATTGTAGATTTTCTTAATATCTGTTTGTTTAGAATGTTGTTTTGACATGTAATGTCTCTATTGTATTGAATGCACTGCAGAAGAAAGAGTGGTGGTGAGAAAAAAGTAACGCAAAAGTAACGTAATGCTTTACTTTCCATAGAAAGTAACATTTTCATTAATTTTGTTATTTTAAACCGTAACACATCCCGCGACCCTGTACACAGGATAAGCGGTTGACGATGGATGGATGGATGGAAACCGTAACACATTATTCTAACGAGTTAGAATTTTTTGTTTTAAAAGTAACATTTTTGTTAAGTAACATAAAATGAAAGTGTTAAAAATGAATTAGTTAAAACTGCCATTTCCCCAGTGCATTTCTGTTGTGCTCATGCCCATGTTCAAGTCCTATTAGAAAGCTTAATGGCACAAAGTTTGAATATACTGCACCTCACAAACAATAGAGGATTAAGTCCTAAACAACAATAGATAAAACCCACTGCTTGGTTTAAGATCACTGAGATCCACTTCAACTCTATGAGGAGAACAGATCTGTTTTTAATTAACAGCTCATCTACAAAGTGGGCTTGCCCATTAGACTTGCAGTCCCAGGGGCAAAATAAAATCTTTTCACAAAAAGTGTCTTGCATGGAGCTGAGGGTGAAAAAATCTAAAGCTTGTAACCACAAAAGGACACAATGACCATTATGCTTGAAGGTTTCTAACTGCCATCATTGACGATTAGAGTTTTCTTCACCCTCTAAGCTCCCCTCCATTTCTTTGCTGTATTATCAACCCTTAAAGTCTTTTATCTGACTCAGTTCATCTCACACTGGTGGGGTGTCTTTGTTCCTCCCTTCACTGGGCTTCACAGGTCCAAACCTGCCTAATTCTAATGAGTCCTTCGATCCCAATCAAGAGCTTGTCTGAATCTCTCCTTCCATCTCTATGCCAAACTCTCCCTCTCTTTCTTCCTATCTGATCCTCCTCCAAAACAGCTCCAAATATTTGACAAGGAGATAAAACCAGCTCCAGTGTCTGCTCATCACTTATTTACAAATTAAGATGGCACTGTCTATGCAAAGAAGGTGAAAGTTTATTTTGGTGAGCTTGCTTCTTTTGACACCTATGCCAAGCCTGATGAAGAATTGCACTAGTTGTGATACACTGTTATAGACACTTCTGCAATATGCTGATGTCATTAAATGTTGAGAAATTAGTATTGTGCGTGTGATTATACATGCTGCTTTGCACTTTCGGGGCAAAGCTATGTAATTCAGCGCCACAAGAAAAAAAACCTGTTGTAAATAGTTAATGTCTTCTTAAAAGACATGAGGACAGTAGTCCTCTATTTCAACTGATTGACTGGAAATAAAAATGTGTTTGTGTTCACATATAAAATGTATAAATCATTAAAATATCATAATGCATAAATGGTAGGCAGTGGTTAATATTTGAATGCTGCCATTGCAATTTCATCATCATATTCATCAGGGGAGTTACGGTACGTTGTTGAATTGAATGAATCATAACAGTGTTAATAGTCATGTTTAAGTGCTATCCCTCCAACAGAAAGATTACACAAAAGAGATAAATGTCTAATCAGTGCAAGTTATCAGGAATAATCTAAATAGATTGTGAAGATAACTGAAATTGAAAGCAAGTTTTTGATTCATATAGTGAGATTAAGAAATTGCTTATAATAAAATGATAAATATTTGGAATCTAAGGGATGAGTTGAACTAAGTCGTTGTAATATCTCATATAGCAAAGTATTTACAAATATGCATTTTTTTCTGTGTTATTAAAAAACAAACATACTATTTCACCCTCTTGACAACTTCCACAATTTCAGTGTTTTGCCTATAGATATTTACTACCAAATACATGGTTCCATTTTTATTTGTAATTCTTGCAGCCACACATTACAAACATAACTAATGACTGTTATGTTTAGTGGTAGATGAGAGAAGCCAGACGAGGGAGTGGAACAGAACTCAGATCCCATGAGACTCAAATTTCCAAACTATAACGACCACACTGCAGAGACTCTCTCTTAAGCATGCAATATACATTTTCTGCTCTTTCCCTCACTAAACTTCTTCTTTTCTCCACATTTCACTCTTTTCTTTGGCACTGAGAGTGGCCTCTGTCAGTTCTACCACACACAGGAAACTGAGGGCAGTAAACGATACACTACTGACTATCTGACTACACTCACACTGTCAGTCAGTATACACCGAGGAGAACTAGACACTGAGAAATAAAGGCAGTAGGTTGGTAAAAAAGAGAGAGAAATACTGCCTATCAAGATGCAAGAGCCCATACACAGGGAAAATAGCAAATGACATAAAAAGAAAACTGCTGTCAAGACAAAATACAGTCAGCAAAGTGAAGCAGGACAAAAAATAAACTCTACTTGCCAAATTTTTTGCTTGTCTCCTAATCTGGTAATAAATGTAGCCCTTTACCCAGGTACAGTTAATAACAACTAATGGACACATAACACAAATGAGCGATGAGATAATGTTGTGTCATGATACAGAAATAGGGTGGTATCTCTGTGTTGACAACGTGCTAAGGCGTTCACCTTATTGACCAGGGAATAGATACTCATTTATTGCAGGGTTATTAAAGCATCGGCTCAGTGAGGGTACAGATAAAGCTGGTGAAGATGGTCGAGGGATACATATTAAAGGCCCCCGTATTGTCTCTCTCCAGCACAGGTGTGTGCATTGGGAAAGGAAGGATAGATAGATAGTACCTTATCACCCATGAATTTGATGGCAGATCAAACTGTAACCAAGACAGATGATTACAGTATAGAGGGAATACACATTACAAGGAAAAGCTCAATACTTGGACTTCCTTGGACATATTTATCATACATATGTCTAGCGGAGTACATCTGGTCTGAATACGTAGTTAGGGCACAATAAAACCATCAAATTGTTGTATACATAAGCAGTAAGAATAAGTGTTAATTGGATATCATTTAATTGATTAATGTGCGACAGAGAGAGATTGCATTGCCAAACAAACTGATGAAACAAATACAGTCGCCATAATGTGAGTGTTTAAATGTTTAGGACATGTGTGGAGAAGGTGTAGATTTAGATGCAAAGAAAGTGCGAGACGGACCATGTGGAACACACTTAGTTGGCTAATAAACATCTTAGACAGTAAAAGATAAGGATTTAGTAGCAATTTATTATGTTCTCCCTCAATCTCTTGCTCTCTGTCTCATAAATAGACAAAAGTGCAGAAACACAAGTGTACACAAACACTCACACAAACCACAGAGCAGGCATGCAGCTCTGACACTTCCAGGGACCACACATTGACATCGACAAAAATCACACTGGTAGACAACACTAAGCAGGGCTATAAACACATGAACACTCACACACACACACACTGAACCTATAATGCAGAAGGCATGACTGTGGTCTGGATTTAGGTATGTAGTGTAATATGTAAATCATATGTGTATCTGAGTGTGTTCCATTTTACAAAGCAGGCACAACAAACTCCACGTTACATGTTCCCACGCACCTTTGTTATATGTGTGTGTGTGTGTGTGTGTGTGTGTGTGTGTATGTATATATATATATATATATATGTATATTTGAAGCCATATTAATTAATGTAACATTTCATAACATCCTAATAAAACAAAGATGTTCATCTTTGTGACGTAATACCTCTTAAAATAAGCTAATTCAATTGGCAATCTTTTTGTTAGTAACAAGCTGAGATTTGTTTTAAAATGTGTTTTATATTCGGTTGTCACTAAGTGTCGTGTGGCGGAAAAGTGACGAATGGCACACAGCTATTAGGCTTTGATCAGCTATGTGCTACGAATTTACATTATGACACCAGTTCAATCAGCCCCTGTACACTGCAGCATCTACATATGGCCAACTGTTAGTTTACATTTTAGGGACTATATCTTTTAGTGGAAGAACTGTACTTAAAATTCTAAAATGAAAGGCTAATGTTTAAATTAAAATATGTGTCCTTAATGTTTGTGTAATGCAATAATAGTTTTATAAAAGCATTAAGGTATGCCATGCTATATTGTCAATATAATCATGGTTGAAGGGGTTGCAGGCCTCCTGTTTTACCTCTAAAACTATAATTCACCGTCAATAATGTGCCACTGTCAAAGCCGGAAATAAATATATTTACATTTTTTTAAACTCTTATTTTATTTTGACATTTCGAGTCATTGCAAAATAAAGTTGTTGAACCTGTCTTAACTATTTTTTTTTACTTCATAATAAGACAAGTCTAGATACAGGTGTCTTGTGTAGGCCTATACAATATTACAAATTAGGCTACATAATAAATCAACTATTTTAAATAATAAGTATTAAGGTCTACATGTAGCTAGTATAATGTAAAGAAGTCCTTACGCTGAACCAAAACGCTCTCTAAAGTCACGGTTTACTAATAGTCTACTACTAAGTTATGGGCTGTAGGAAACATCCCGCGAATTAATGCAGGATTTCATCCATTCTGATGTAGGCTACTCCACAAGGCGAATCCTTACAATGCTTCCATCTATTGCAAAATTACTGAGACTAATAAAACATCTCAGTTACAGAGACTAATTCACTTTTTGTTTTTGCCTTTGCTCTCGACTACAAAATTATTAAATATAAACTTCTGTGCCAATTTGCCAAGTGAATAATGCATACATTAATATAACTTTTAAAACAATTTTAAAAACAACTTTAGAAACAATGATGGCAGCTGTATCTAGCAAGAATACGTTCACTTTCATTGCATGATTTTGTGAGTGACTGTTCAAATACTTTGCTGAAAAGTTTTAGAGTTGTGTAGCCTATGCCTAAATCGAAGTTTGAACTGACAGTGGAAAATAATGCGAGAATATCGCATGTAGCCTAATATAATAACAAATCGTATGTACTCGGTGTGTCTTTTTTATTTTATTTAGCTACATAGTTCAATGTCTAATAAGAATACAACTGTCTTTTATATTGTGGTTCCATTTACATTTAATGTGCATTGTTTTTGACAATGGAAGGATGGTGATTTAATTACTTAATTTCGAGTTTCTTTTTATTGTCTTATTTTATTTTAGTTATTTATTTAATTTTTTTTTTTTTTTGCTTCAAGTTAAACCTTTTTCAAAATTTTGGTTCACTTCATTCATCCGTACATTTCATGTAAAGAGAATTGAACGTGCTCTGCGAGGGAAAATCAAATTCATGTTAAAGGCGTGTGCCATTTCTTATATGAATAAACTGCAAACTACTTTTATCGAGTTTACATGCAAACGTCCGACGTATTTGATTTATTTCTTCCCAAGGTTAAATTAGGTCTGACATAAGAACTGAAATCTCTCGAAACAACCAGATTTAATTCTTGATGTTTCATTCTGAATTATTTTACGTTGCATGTTTCTCTGTGTTTTAGGTTTTACTCCAGAATTGCCGTCTTGATAAAGTTTCTAAACCGGCTATTGCTATATTAAACATAAGATAAATATAATGTAATTTATTGAAATATATCAATATTCTCCGCTCTTTGAATAAAGATATCACAGACCTAACGATTTAAACATGGCCCGCAATGTTTGTACTTCAGTTATTTATTTATTTTTGCAAAGGCTGTTTCTCCTCATATTTCCTCATATTTTACCCCAATGAACTGAATTAGTAATTGTTTTACATCTAAAACACAAAACAATAGATTTGTACAAATCATGAATTATTAGTTAAATATCATGTCTGTACCTGCATCGGTAAACACTCTTTTATTGTAAAACCTTAATTCTGAAAAAACATAAAAAGAGCAACATAATAATAATAATAATAATAATAATAATAATAATAATAATAATAATAATAATAATAATATAGGCAAGTAAAGTGTTGCAATTAAAAAACTCACGGGTGTAATTTTTCCAGGCTTCTGAAGGCATTTAACAGATTTAATAGCATATGTATATTTATAATTTAATTTTATTATTATATAAGAAGGCGTACATAAAATCACATTTTCGATATCAAGCCTCAGAATCCTCTCAAACTTTGAACAGGTAAATTAGGCTAACACGTAAATAAAGGTAAGAAATGCAAAAACATAGGCTATACACAAACCCAAACACACACACACACACACCACACGCGCGCACACATGCATACATAAAGGCGATGAGACCGCAGACAAAAGTCAAACACGTGTAAAGCTAAACTTGAGGCCTAAGCTCAGGAAGAAAAACAGGATTTCCCTGAAACGCCTTCCATCTCTTTGAGATATTTGAAATATATTTAAAAATGCTTTTATTTTTAAATGACTTAGCTTACATCTTAAAGACTTTAGAGCTCTTACTCGTGGACGACACACTCGTCTAGCAAAAATAATTTTCAGAGAATTTCGACAATCTGCTGAAATAAATGGTAACATATTTAGCCGAATATACATATTTATGCGAAATTACCTAAAGAAACCATGATCAATTGTTAGATGTCGCAATAGTTATCGTATCATGGTTGAAAATACATTTACATATACAATAAAATCTACAGTACTGTAGGGTAGAGTGATTAATTATTATTATTATTATTATTATTATTATTATTATTATTATTATTATTATTATTATTATTATTATTATAGCAATTATTATTATAGCAATTATTATTCTGGTAATTACCGAAAATGTAAATGCCCAATTGTGTTCATATAACAGACTCTGGATTACACACTTTAACATCAATCACTGAATAACTACTACAGGTAAATTGGATCACTTTCAGACAGATTAGTTGCTTATTAAATTAGCAACTTGGCGAAGGTGATGAATGTGTTTTCAGAAGATTTATCAGTAGTCATATTCCATGTGAAACATACATGTGCTTCTAAATTGCTTAGTGGGCCTATAATTGTTTTGTTGCACAGCGGATAAGGGACTAAATGTCCTATTAAATAATTTACTTATATATAACTTACTAATAGATATTCAGAGCAGTAAATCTTTTTGAGATGTAAGTAGGAATAAATAATAACTGTGAACATGAATGCGTACAGCACTGGATGGAAGAAGACGAAAGTTCTGTACAGTTGCACTTACTGCTTATGGCGTGTCGGTACCTCGGATGGCCGTTGAGCGGGATCTGTCCATTGATTAAAAGTATTGAATCCAGGGCTGGGCTTTCCGCTGCCTTGCGGAGGACTGAAAACGGCTGGTTTCGGTGGGTTCGGTGTTGGACGCTTGGGCTCCGTGCACTGTGCGCTGTGAATGAGCCACTGGAAAGGAGAGACTCCGAGCTGATGGGTACAGGTAGCAGGAAACAGAAAGCATGAAGAGGTAGAAGGGTGCTGGGGTGGGAGAGAGAGGACAGTGCACGGCACTGAACGCAGCACAGAGATCCCAAAAGCAAACGACACAAGTTCCGAGAAGCGACCGACGGCAATCTGTCCGGTAGTACGCAATCTTGCTCACGCTTTACCGCTAGTTTGAGCTACGAGTGTCCGTGTCACAAACCTGGCAGAACTGAAAGCCTCTGCAGCGGGAGCAAAGACAACGCATTAGAAGCTGAAAATGTCCATCTATGTCGCATACACAAAATGAGAAATGAAACAAAAATATCGGCTTTGTGCGATGCGGACACTAACTACGGCGGTGTTAAATCTCAAGAGCAACAATGTGAGTGTCACTTTCAATCTCTCCCTTGCGCGGCGCGCGGACTGTCGGAGAGGGGGAGCCGTGAGAGGAGTGGGAGGAGAGGACTGGAGAGAAAGTGTGACAGGGAGGGAGGGAGGGGCGCCCAATATAAGTAATTAAGTCACTCCATAAGTTATCAATAACGCAATTCCTTTAAATATCTTATGTTTAGCTTTGTAGTTGGACATGAAAAAACAGCTTTTTTTTTCTTTTTTTTTTTACAGGTGTTGTCTGCACTGAAATTAATTTGAAAAATTATACTTTATTCAATATAAAAACTGCATTAGTATTGTGAAGCTGTTTGAGATAAAAACGCATGCCAGTATGCTTATTTTATTTAGTGCATTTTCACAAATCATCATACAACGTTCATTTGTTCAGTAAAGTCAGTGTCTGTCTGAGAAGCAAGTTCCATACAGAAATGATCACTGAACTGCTCGACCCACGTTCTTCTGAGGCAGCTTGGATATCCTGTGGGGGAAACTGCACTGGTGGATTTGAGAGTTAATTCTAAAACGCAAAATAGAAAAATCTTATTTAGAATTAATGAAATATAAACTCTCAATAAACAAAAACTAGGCCTACTTAAAATGTGCTTCTTTTTTTTTTTTTTTTAAAGAGGAATCGCCTAATGGCTGGTCTCTAAAAGCATATTGGAAGTGACAGACTCGTATTTGGTGGTCCTGACTGAGACGAGAGACTCTAAGCACAAACGACACCATCTCCAAGTGTCAACAATAATCATAGATGTAAGCTTAGATATATGTTGAGGCTGCTCAAGTTGAAGAAAGTTTGCCTCACATTTTTTAACGAGAGTCGCTGGTGATTTGAGCTGTGGTGTCCAAGAGGAACAGGCAATGCTGGAACATAGGGGGAAAATATCAAATGTGTGGACACGTGAAGCTCAAGTTTTTCAGAGTCTCCCTGTCTTCATTGTTGCTTTAACCTCTTTTAAATCACCATTGATGCTCTCAATTGCTCAACGGTTACGCACTCAACCCGAACAAGCAATGCAGCCGACTCGAAAACAGTACCAACGCAGTTCCAACAGATCCTGCCTACACTTAAAACTACAGTATAGCCTACACGTTTTTGTTCACTACAGTAGCCTGAGCTTTACTGTCTAGATGTAATTACATTATCTCCAAATAAAGATGCATAATCTAAAGGTTAAAACGATGCAGAAATTTTGAGATATCTTTGGTCGTTGAACAAAAGTATCTTACCTTTATCCAAGAGTGCTTGAACAGGAAATCATTAATCGCTCAAATGTGTGTGCAATTGGTTTGAGACACTCTAGGATGTGTGAGCGAAATTTTGTCTGATTCTCCGGCCTCATTTGTTACGATTAATAAATAAGATACTGACCACGATGACTATGAAAATAATATGAAATAACACAGGCTACTTCCTAATACCTGTTGGACTCGTGCAATATTGAATAGGCGAGTGCAGTTATTCATTTATTTATGCATAAGTAGCATAGACGTTTGTGACGACTGACAGAACTGCTTCCCGTCAATTAAGTTGTGCTTGTACATCCAACAAATAACTAATAAATTATATGTATAGGAATCTTAGAAAGAAAGACCTATTACTGTAAGATATAATTAATAATAATAATTATTATTATTATAATTAATAATAATAATATTTATAATGATGATGATGATGATTACCACACTATGCTTGTCAATGCCTTGTTCACTTCTATATGAGAAACGAGATAATTGTATTCTCTATTCTTTAAAATCCTTTGACATTTTTAGGGGGAATAGAAAGACGCAGGCGACCAAATTATCAACTAAAAATTTTGGTTTAAAATTAACGCAAATTATTTGGTCAGGTTTTCCTTCATGCCTGTTCAATAGATTTTCATGAAGTTACAGGAACGGATGAACCATAACGCGCTGTGTCTTTCTCAATGAGTTGTTTCTGCTGGTGTGCAAAATAAACTACTTGTGTCTGTAAATACGTCGCCCGTGAGAAAATGAATATTTCATAGCTCCTGTGCCATGCAATCGTAGATTTTCAGATGATTAAAATATAAGACAGACTAGCATTAACTAAATAATTAAAAAATGAGATGTCACATGAATGCATGCAGATATATAATAACGAATACTCTAGAAAACTGTGTGAAATTACATATGCCCAAGGTTAGTTTATTACACTTTATTATTTACACATTATTACACTTGTTATTTGACATTTCAAATTTATTGCAGTTTTTAGTAGGCCTGGTGAAAATACGGACTTTATTACATTTACAGCATAGTATGAATATATAAAAATGTAATCAATTGCAAAGCGGCCCTGAAAAACAATGAACTTGTACTCTTTTACCAATTGTAAATGAGCATTAGTATTTGTCAAGGAGAATGTTTCTCTAATTGATGTGAACTTTTCGCATGCCTGGTGACTCCGGCATGCACATTTAAATGATTGAGCTCTGGTTTTGGGAACCTTTCTTGAGCATTCTGACTGTCCCCATACGCGCTCCCCTTTCCATTTCTTGCGCAACTGGGGATTTCAAATTTGCTGACTAATTAGAGTCAAAACAACAGTCAAGCAGAAAGAGACAAACCGTGAAACAATTCAAATAAATATGCCAGAGTCGTCAGAAACAAGAAAACAATTCAGGTTGATAAAGTAAATAATTTAATAAAAAGCTCATCAAAGCATTGGTAAAAAACGACAATAATTGCGCGGCAGTTTGGAACGCGCTGTGCGTGCGGTAAATCTGAACACATTTATTTAAATGGACATTTTCAACAGGTTGGATCAAGAGTGTAAGCAAATTTTCAAGAAGCGGGACGTGGAAGCCCAAACGTAAAAGTTTAAGAATCAGTCATTAAAAAAACCATATCATCGACCACTAATCTGAATAGGCTATAGGGCCTAGAGTTTGTGTTTACGGTCTTGTATTAAATGACACTGGGTTGCTTTTCTGGGGAACAATATGCAGTCTATTCAAATTACAGGGTTGTTTGCTGAACAAGCCTTTGCAAAATGTCATGTAAGAAATGCAAAGAACAAATACGATTTTTTATGGAGAATCATCACTTCAAAAGCCCTACAATTTTATAGTTTTTTTTTTTTTACAAATCTTATGCTGACCGACACTGAAAATTCATTTATATGCAAGGAAATGCCTGGAACAATTAAGAGACGATAATGGAGCAGCTTCCAATGCTGTATAGCTGCTGGTTATGGATATAGGATTTTCAATGACAAAAAAGGTAACATCGACATGCTGTGTTTGAATCAAACATGTTCATCGTTTTATTATGTGTTATGTGTTGAAAATATATATATATGACTGCTGGTTATGGTGACTATAGCGGATGTGAGGTAAATGTGGAAATGGCATCGTCTAGTGGCCGGAATCAAACATTGCCTATACACCCAATACCTTACATTCCCGATTTAATCAATAAAGTTGTATAGAAACTTCCTTTGTGTTTGTTCTTTAAATGTATTTTAAGGGTAGACATAGAGTGGAAGGGTGAGGGATTCAATAATGAAAACTGAATTCAATAATGAACGCACAGACACGGATTTTATGAAGCACAACATAATGCAGATAAAACCCCTAGCGAACCATCTGAATTCTGATAATTGATTAATCCATACAAACAGGTGTGTCAGCGATTAAACTCGATATGTTTATCTGGAGCCATTCTTCTAAACATTTTCTTCAGTTGTTTTTAGGCTATAATTTACTTGACACATGGGAACAAGTTAGGTCGTTGACTTCAAGTAGCGTAGCCTATTAATTATCCCAAATAGTAGGCTACAATTATTTTTGCTCATTCTATTTGTGTTTCACTACTACATAAATACATATTAACACTGTATTTAGTAATTAGGCCTATACGCCTATATTTTGCAGTTTCGCAGACCAATGAACAAGGCTATGTTTTACATTAAAGTTATTCCATCTATTCCATCTTTTATGTTTTAATGCTCTCCTGGAGCTTTTCTGCAGGAAATTTCATCCACAAGTCAAAATGTTTGTTCAAACCGAACAAACCCATCTTTATTGTTGAATTTTAGAATAGTTCGTGCTATATACATCGATCAGCCACAACATTAAAACCACCTGCTTAATATCATGTTGGTCCCCTTGTGCCGCCAAAACAGCTCTGACCCGTGGATTCATGGACTCCACAAGACCTCTGAAGATGTCCTGTGGTATCTGGCACCATGACGTTAACAGCAGACCCTTTAAGTCCTGTAAATTGCGATGTGGGGTCTTCATGGATCGATATGTCCAGCACATCCCTTAGATGCTCAATTGGAGTGAGATCTGGGGAATTTGGAGGCCAAGTCAACACCATGAAATCTTTGTCATGTTCCTCGAACCATTCCTGAACAATTTTTGCAGTGTGGCAGGGCGCATTATCTCTTCCATCAGGGAATACCGTTGCCATGAAGGGAAGTATTTTGTGTGCAACAGTTTTTAGGTAGATGTTATGGGTCAAAGTAACATCCACATGAATGCCAGTACCCAAGGAACTTTGCCCAGAGCAATATGCCTCCGCAGGCCTGCCATCTTCCCATAGTGCATCCTGTTGCCATCTCTTCCCCAGGTAAACGATGCACGATGCACACGCACCTGGCTGTCTACATGGTCTTAAAGAAAACGTGATTTATCAGACTAGACCACCTTCTTCCACTGCTCCATGGTCCAGTTCTGACGCTCACGTGCCCATTTCGAGGGTGGACACTCTGACCGGTCTGCGGCTACGCAGTCCCATGCATAGCCACATTCACCGCCGGTTCAGCGGTTGTCCTCCCTTGGACCACTTTTGGTAGGTACTTACCACTGCATACCGGGAACACTCTACAAGACCTGCTGTTTTGGAGATGCTCTGACCCAGTTCAAATTCAAGAACTGACTGTTCACTTGCTGTCTAATATAACCCACCTCTTGACAGGTGCCATTGTAACGATATAATCGAAGCTATTCACTTCACCAGTGGGTTTTAATGTTGTGGCTGATCAGTGGATTATTATTACAAAGGTACAACGGGGATAAAGACTCCGCTGGGTAAAATATTTTATTTTATTGCAAAACACTAAATAGCACCAAAACTGCCATAGAACGTTCCTAAACACTTGTTTGTCACTGTGCACTTCAACAATTTTATTTTATATATTTTTTTAATGTTGAAAATTGATTTACAGTAGCTAATGAATATCCTGGTAATTATCACATTTATTTTGAGACAAAATACTTATTTATCATTTTAAATTTTGTTTAAGGTCACTAAATAATTTTTAAGAACTGTCCAATAAGTGAAAGGATGATATTTGGGGGTAAAAGCCCCACTGTTGCAGATGCTAAAGGCCCCTATTAAACACATAGTTTCTTGTTTGGTTGTTTGATTAAGTGGGCGAATAGATTTGTTCTGAAAAATGTTCAAAGTGGGTTCACATTGTCTCATCTAAACATAATGGAGATTAGTTTGTTTATACTTGAGATTAAAAATGTTTTAAATAAAAAATAACGCTAATCAACACAACTTTCAAATCATTATTTATTTTCACACAAATTATGTTGCGCCATCAATTTTCAATAAAAATACATAGCTACATTTTTTCGATCTTGACAAATATTGTGACCAGAAAAAACAGCATACCCTTAAGTGTTGCCCTATTGTACCCTATTATTTAATGACTTCGTACAACAAATAGTAGCCTAATACTACCACTACTACTACTACTACTACTACTAATAAAAAAAACAATAATAGAATATTCATTACTTATTTCTTTTACAATCGAATTATTATGGGTTTCTCGCATTAAATAGAATGTCAGTAGCAGAAATGACCGCAAATACATTGTGTGCAACTTAAATGGATTTGTCGCTTTCACAAAAGTGTGGAAATCGTCTTTTTAAACGTATGCCACGTGATAAGCATGAACTTTGCACACAATAAGATAGGCCTATCATTTATAGGCCTACTTTAACTAACTAACTAACTAACTAACTAACTAACTAACTAACTAACTAACTAACTAACTAACTAACGAAGGCTGCGTTTCCAGATAACGATGCAATATTATGCATTAACGATCATCTTACATAACTTCGCTCGTTATTTTACGATGAAGTAAGGCCTGTTTCCCAAACCAGCACGTAGATCGCTCCTTAGACTATAAAGTGTAACTTACGTGCTTCGTTATTGGAGCTGTCCAGTCCAAAGGTGCTGATCACTTTAGCCAGATTATGTCCAGGTGTTAGTCTTCTCTCAAAATGAAAATAATGTGGAAATGCTGACAAACATAGAAGTTGTTTGTAACCTAGTCCAGGGGCCGAAATGTATCACCTAACTTTTACAGAATTTAATTAAAGAAATAATTATATCTTTATTAAGACAGAGTTTCAGATGTATTGATGCTCAGTCATAGAGATTAATGAAAGTGACGCAATAAATGCATATGGTGAAGCTAATGTGAATCATAAGGAGCACTCACATAGCCTAAAGTTTTGTTCCTTAGGCTGGAAACTGAACAGTTCCACACAGGACAGGATTAAAATGAAGGGCGTCAGTATTTAACGACTCATAGACCTGTCTAAATATTAATAGATCATCTTAGAGTTCAAGGTATACTGTACTTGTAGCTTTACTGCCATCATGCATCATGCAGTTTGTTACTGCCTTGTAAAAAAACTAGAGGCAAGCTGATTTGAACCAGCCATTGGAGGAAGAAAGAAGAGGAGGAGGAGGATGAAGAGAGAGAGAGAGAGAGAGAGAGAGAGAGAGAGAGAGAGAGAGAGAGAGAGAGAGAGAGAGAGAGAGAGAGAGAGAGAGAGAATCTGTCATTGCACACTCTCGCTCTATTCTCCTCTGTTAACCATATTTTAATTATTTATTAAGGCATTTTTACTTAAGTTTTAAACTTAACTTGTGTGATCTTACTCATAGACCTGTCTAAATATTAATAGATCATCTTAGAGTTCAAGGTACTGTGTACTTGTTGCCTTACTGTCATCATGCATCATGCAAATTGTTACTGCCTTGTAAAAAGACTAGAGGCAAGCCGATTTGAACCAGCCATTGGAGGAAGAAAGAAGAGGAGGAAGCTAATATAAAGTTACTGTATTACCTGTCTTGTAAATTTAGACCTATATCCTGTCGCATGCGCAGACTGCGGATACTGCCTTGTGACTTTTTTTCAACGTTTTTTATATTCTGAAATAGTTTCAAATGGAAACTCATATTAATACAATTTATGAAATGTCCCATTGTCTTTAATACATTTTGAAAGATGCCAGAAAGATATGTTTAAGCTGCAAATAATGGATTTAATAGCGGTTCAAAGCTCTCGTTAATTTACGAGTTGGTATGTTAAGTTACCAACTACTTAGATAACGATGCTTTTGGGAAAGAGATTTAGAGATTAAGGACTACCTAAATGCTGCTAGCATAGTGCTTTGGGAAACTCAGCATAACTCAGTATATGAAATAGACCTAAAAGTTGTGACTCTGCAAGTTATTTTTTAAATAAACAAATGTAATTGTAATTATTTAATTAGTATTAATGTTAGTAGTATATAAATATATCAAAGGACATAATTGAGTATGCGATATCTCTCTCTCTCTCTCTCTCTCTCTCTCTCTCTCTCTCTCTCTCTCTCTCTCTCTCTCTCTCTCTCTCTCTCTCTCTCTCAGATTCACCGTCAATTCCTAATGAGGTTCAAATCTCCAGTTGCCTTGTCTGTGACTGGAGGCTATCACATGTTACATAATGACAGTAACAAGTAGGCCTGACTATTGTACAATCAAAGACATCAAACTAGATTATCTATCAACACACAAGGTTTCTCTGTATGGAGATTTGTAGGAGTTAAGCGCAGTGCGGGTGCGGAAGCAACCGTACCCGTCATTGTCCGTGTTCTGTATAGCACTCAATGATCCACATCGCGTGTAATCATATTAAATGCTTTTATTTTGGCCACTAATCTCGCTGTAGGCTATGAAGCATTAACATTTTGTCTAACCTAAACCACAATTTTTGTTTCCATAATTGGTAGCAAATATTTAATGCCAGCACATCGGTCAAATAACATGCGATTTCACTGTATTTACGTAGGCTGCTAGTGTTTGGGAGACAGACTCCTTAACGTCGGCTATACGACGTAAATTAAAGATGAGCTCAAGATAGAGAATTGCAACGTTATCCGAAAACGTATTTTTTTCTTCTTGTAGTTATTTGGCCTATAAGCAAATATAAAAAATATTGAATAGTTTAATGATTATTTCAATATAACCCCTATAACATTGGACAATTAAACAGTGGTCTGACCGAAATCAAGACCCCGATAAATGCTGCATCCATATTTGAAATTCCCCATGTAGGCTATTTCCCCTTTCTAATGGGTGCACTTGGTGAGATGTCTGCATTAGATGATTTTAGGTCATAATCTACAACGAGTAACAAAATTCTCACTATATGCTGAAAATAATAACTTGAAAAGTATTATTAGTAGTATTATCGTTATTTGTTTTGGCCTATGTTGTTGTTTGCTGTTGCTATTGTTGGAAAGTTGTCATGGGAGATTCATAAAACCAAATCAAAAAGCTTTACTGTAAACAAAAACACATGGCAATTAACGTGGAAACGCTGGTGAATATCATGCACCAAAAAAAAAAAAAAAAAAAAAATCCATAAATTACTAATAATAATAATAATAATAATAATAATAATAATAATAATAAAATCATTTTAGAAATACCTGGTCAAGAGAACTTCCAAAAAATGACACTGTACAGTTGGAATTCTGTATATCAAATTAATTAACGTATTTTAAGAGAGAGAAAAAAATCACACCTAGACCTATTTGTAAACTGAGGTGTAAAGCCCATTTATACTGAGAGGGTAAGTGAATGGATTTTGAATGGATTATTTGAAATTCCCAAAAACACATGATACCTTTGGTAATTAAACTAACTAATCAATACATGTATAAAAAGAAGATGGGCTGGCGACCTTAGTCCCCCCTCAAAAAAATAAATAAATATAAATAAATAAAAGGTGCTGGCATGACGCCCCTGCTGATTACCTGAAATGAAATCCGCCTGACCCAAGACATTCAGGCAGGGGCTTGGAAAGCAAATGCGTGTTGTTAAGCGTGAGTACTCTGCACTATGTCATTGGGCAAAAGTATTTGACAGTTGGAATGATCTGTAAATACTTCATTAGACTGTGTATGAGTTCCCCCTTGTGCCTCATGGTCCATTTCTGGTTAGATTTACAAATGATAACATAAACAGAGTAAAAAATTATTGATCCAGCGTTTGAAAGCAGAGGAGGGGCTCTTAAGAATGTGATCTGCCCACTTAACATGAAAACCAGGCAGTCAGTTATGTGTTTTGACCCACCGCAAAGCTCACGTAGGGTTTTTGCTAACGAATTTATTAACTCGTCGCTGGTCTGTGCTGAAGGAACCGCACAATGAGACGTATCTATTATTTGTGTACATTTGGTTCTCAGACCTAGCAACTGTTGCTAAATATTGCAAAATGTAAGACTGTAAAAAAGGCATTCTGCAATATAGTTCGAGTATTTAGCCCTTCAGTTGTTGCTTTCAGAGTAAATAACGTGTGTTGCACTCAACTATTTCTTGTATTTCTTTAAATTAAATTGAAAAGTGGGGAGTAGTCCAATGGACAGTCCATTTATTCTGTGAAAACATCTTCAATCAGAATATCGGTTACACTTTACAACAAGGTTCCATTTGTTAACATTAGTTAATGCGAAAGTTATCATGAACAAACAATTAACAATATGTTTTTTACAGCATTTATTAATATTTGTTAATGTTAGTAAATAAAAAAAAAGTTAACTAAAGTTAACAAATATGTTTGTAGCAAATATGTAAAAAAAAAAAAAAAATACATTTGTTAAGTAATGTTAACAAATGGAACCTTATTGTAAAGAGTTACCAGAGTATCTTTTATTTTTGGCAAAAGAACCCTTGTGCAATACAGTATATTTAGCACATACAAGTCTCCCTCCAATGGACATTGTTGAATGTTTCACAAAATTATTAGTAACAAAGGCACTAAAGATTCAGTCATATTTATGAGCATTGTTGCAATTTTGATGTCAAAATAATACATTTTGATATAGAATATTACAAAGGCTAAATCAATGCAACAATGTTATTTAACACAGTAGGGTCTAGTTGGGGACTTTGTCCAATCCTGAAATATTCTAATATAATAAATATGCATGTACTGCTTTTGAACACCAGCACCTCCTTGTTATATTTGTGTATGTGTGTGTGTGTGTATATATATATATATATATATATATTCATTCCCTGACAGTAGTCTCTAACCCCAACAAACAACCTGACAGCCATTTAAACATGCTGATTTTTCCTCTCTCACCCCCCATCACAGGGTTCAAAACAAGCAACCCAGTAGGTGTCTAGACAATATGTCTACATTGACACAGACATCAGAACAGACTGAGAGGGAACAACTGAGCTTTTGTCAAAGGACGGTCTCAGGGACTTGGGTGAGGTGAAGGACGCAAGGGAGTTGTTTAGAGCTACTGATGCTAATGCCATTTGCATCATCACTAACTTAATAGGGATCAAAGTCCACTTTCTTTTGTCTTAGAGACCAGGACAATAAACCACATCAGGTTGAGGCCCACTTTATTAAGAACAAACGCAATCACAGATACACATCTAAAACACAGTCCTGAGTAAACAACAATATATTACTTCAGACATCATTTATACCCATAAGTGCTAAACATGGCACAATATGGAAAATCCAAGGCCCCAGGAGAGTTCTTGTAAATTTGGGGTTGAGAGTAATGCAATGGGTAAGGTATTGCGAATGGACATTCGGACAGACAGATATTGAAACTAAGTGTCTTACTGATTATATTCAATTGTTACAGCAGAATGCAAGGGTGGATGAGACTGGCCATCTGGCTTTTCATCTGACAGCAATTTGGCATAAGAACAGCCTTGTCAATCAATGAAAGTAAATGGCATGCACAAGTTTGGTTTTACAAATGAGCATAAATATAACACTTAAATCATTTACTACCACTCATCAATGAAGAAACGAGCCACTGCAGGTACTACTAATTGACTGGCTTGTCATCTATCAAAGAGTTTGATTAATGATTTGCTTTCAGTAGCAAATAATGACTAGGTTTGTTCTTAATAAACTTCAGTGCAGATGTAATATTCCAAAAGTGTTTAGCCTTCAGAGGTTTGGGAGCAGAGACTTCGAGGAGGCAAGATTTCTGTCAAAAATTACTGTGTGAGCTGATGTGTTTGTTAAAGGAATATGCCAGGTTCAATACAAGTTTAGCTCAATCAACTGCATTTGTGGCATAATGTTGATTACCACAAAATTTAATTTTGACTCATCCCTCCTTTTCTTTAAAAAAAGCTAAAATCGAGGTTACAGTGAGGCACTTACAATGGAAGTAAATGAGGATAATGAAAGTGAATGTGGACAATTTTTTGAGAGTTTAAACAGAAATGTGAAGCTTATAATTTTTTTAAAAGCACTTTCGTTCATTCTTCTGCTAAAAATTGTGTATTATTTGAGCTGTAAATATGTTAAATGCTCATTTTTAACAGTCATTTAGGGTTTTAGGGTTTGTTGACATTACATCATCATGGTAACGATGTTGTACAATTGGCTATAACTTAACACAGGAAAAAATCTTTATCACACTAAAAAACTTTATCACACTAAAATCATGTTTGAACATATTGTTTAGGTCTTGTGGTTATAAAAAGTGAGACTTTTAACTTTCAAAAATTGGCCCACTTTCACTTCCATTGTAAGTGCCTCACTGGAACCAAGGTTTTTGCTTTTTTTTCAAGAAAAGGAGGGACGTGTCAAAATAAATTTTTGTGGTAATCAACATTATGCCACGAATGCTTTCGACTGAGCTTAACTTGTTTTGAACCCGGAACATTCCTTTAAGGGAAGTCATTGTCAGTGAGCTGTGTTCAGTATTGCACATCACTGATCCACCTTCTTAGTTCTAAATCTTCTTTGGCTTTGTGACATTTTCCAAAGCTGGAATAGATTTCTGTTGGTCTGATGCACTAAAACACTGAGTGAAAGGACAGAGGGAGAAAATACAAAGAGTGGGAGAGTGAAATGGGGACTGGAGCCAGGTCATATTACTCGTACTTATTAAAACCTCAATCAGATCTGAGAGCTCTGGACCAGAGCATACTGTCAGACTTAGCTCACAGTAGTACCACATCATTTTAACCTTTTCTTTCTCTGTGATGTGTCTGCCATCTATAATTCAGGTTGTTTACAATTAAGATTCAGTGGCATGCACCAGAGACAAGGTATCACAAATTTGAAAACAGCTACAATTTTCTCACAGTTATACAGTTTTTTTATTTTTCCTTATTTAGCCTTTATTTTGCAGAGTTACTAAAAAAGAAAGAATCTTATTTGTAAAGATCTGTCAAATAGTTTTTCAGTGATTGTGATTTAATCACTGTAAGGCATGTGGTTTAAGTGGCTGTGCAAATGTTCTCAACCGCTTCAAAATTGTATGCTTCTTGTTAGTATATAAAATTTAGCAGAGAAATACATGTTTTTCAAATTGAATAATCTTTTCTTATTTTTCCCTGTGTGTGTGTGTCTGTGGTCTCTTTCCTACTGCGTTGTTTGGGGCTTTGAAGCCATTCTGTTTGATAATAATCTATGTGGTATTGGGCAAGGGGTCTCAGGTCAGGGGTCACACTGGTTCTGTGATCATGTGTTTGTTATTGCTTTGCTGCCCTTGGCCAGGTTAACACAGGGCCGTCATCTCATACTACTCACTGTGCTGAGGGGGAAGGGTGAGGTCACCCTCTTAAATGTGTTGATGGGACATGGGTGGTTATTCTAAAGTGGTGAAATGTTATCCCACTAAAGCGTTTCAAAGTTTCAAATAACACTTACCACCATTGCACGCTTCTCCTTGTCAGAAAGACTGCTTACCAAATAAGCATGTTGCTCTGTTAAGCAGGATAAGTGACAGCTGGTGGGAGCTGTCACACTTCAGAGGGTGTCTGTAGTACATAAACTCTGCAGTGTAAAACAATTAGAGTGAAACTAAGAGTTAAAAGTTGAATTTTGAATTTTACAGATGAATGGATGCCGCATTAGTCTTCATATTTCATGGGTTGGGTACACATCTCTACATATATTTTCATATAGAGTGATGTGTAAGTAAATCTTTGTTAACATGGCTAATGATTAGGGCTTTCTGTCTGGACATTGTTAATGCAAGTTTTTTCCACTCTTTTTCCACTTAATTCAAGACATGCAATGTTACAAAGGTTCTCTCCACAGAATACAAACTGCTCGATTTTAAACAGTCAGTAAAAGTAACCATAAATATCCATAAAAGCTCATTTGGAGAAATATATATATACAAAGTCAGCGACCTATGTAAATTTATCCTCCAACAACAATGGCTGCCACGTCACTAATGCCAGCTGGGCCGTGGATGCAACTGTTAAAAGTGGCTAACATAAACACAGAGCTGTTAGAGTGAATGTACCATCTATAAATATCAGACTTCTGTAATTAATTAGTTTTCTTAGTATGGCATGTTTATTGCCTGTTCACATTTATGCTCACGGTATAAGCATATCTCAGCCATGTTTCCACCGAATCAAGTCACTATTAGGGTCTTTTTGAATATTTAACAAAAGACGTTTTAATCTATTAAATCCTCTTTCATTGAGGGCTTCCCCTGGCTCATGGGACCAGTCCCCCTGCATTCCCAGTCCTATTCTGTAATACTAATGCAGAACACATTGAGGGCCACAGTGCTCAGACCCAGGCAGCAGTAAATTGGGCTATGAGAGCTGGCACAGCCACTTAATCAGCCATTATTTATGGGGCTCAGTGGTTTAAATCAACAAGAGCAGGAACTGGGGCCAGGCCTTATGGGTTTATAACTGCTGTCAAAATAATCACATACAGATATATTCATCAGAGTGCAAACCAGATCAGTTTAGTGCCCTCCCTCCCTGATGTAAGCCCCCTCCCTGCCTAGTCTCTAACTTTCTTGATACTTTCCTCTTCTCTGTTACTCCATCTCATTGGCTTTGTTACCATATAATTCGCAGGTATTGCGTTGACTTTACCTAAAAGCAGTGCTGTGCATGGCTTGTCCCCAAATACTGTATGTCCTTCTCTCTCCCAACACTTGTTTGATGTAACGCTTAGCGTTTTGACTTTGTTCAACACAGGGCAGACACTGTACTTTACAATGACCGCATACCCCCAGTTCATTAGATAAAAGATGCTGGCTGGCTTGGGGAGTGAAAAGGGGGAAGGAGAGCGAGAGCTGTATTTAAAAGGAATGAAATATCTGAATAAGTAATACAGTATATGACCATTGGATCTGGCTGGTTGGGGAACAGAGGTATTTAGGGAATTGGAACGGGGAAAACTGCTATGCTTTGTCATAGGGGGGACCATTTAGAATACCTGCGAATTAAGCTGGGAGACAATGGTATAACACTGTATGAGGCTGAGATTCTGGGTGATCCTCATTCTCCATGTGCCATTAATTAACTTAATAGCCTCCAAGCTATTTAGAGGATAAAGACTCTCAGATGAAGGGTGGGGTAATTTGATTCAAAAGCAGGCATGTACATTAATGGTTATGCGTACAGCTTGATTTCATTATAGGATGATACAGTATATGGAAAATGAATCAAATGAGTGATGGTATTAAATAATAACTTGGAAAATACATTCTGAAACAGGAGTATGACATAACATCCAAAAAAGAATACAATGCTTTCGTATGAAAGTTATACATTACTGTACAGTACAGAAGTGTAAAAACCGTGGTTATATGCCAGCAAATGATATTAATATAATCTAAGAATGAAATAGGCCAGTATCAATGATCATGAACCTGGCTTTAGTTTTCTGGGCCAATGGCAAAAAATTATAAGTCTGAAATTGAATATGGCTGTCAGTTCCCTTTCCTCAGTTCACATCTAGTGATCTATTTGTCCATGCTCAATTCAACAGAAACAAAATAACAATACAGAATTTAGTTGACATCAGTTGATGGTATCTAACTAAACCTTGCCATAGCTGAAACTTGACATAATTATTTATGATGACAGTGTTCATTAGTTTATTCATCTATGAATTATTAAGACTTTTCAGCCACATACACTTAATAAATTACTTATACAACAATTCAAGCAACAACTTTTGGGGGTAATGTAAGGCTAGCAGAAAACAAACCAGAGCTAGTTTGGGGAAAAAAATCTGAAATATACTGAAAATGTGTAAGTGGCTACTCAATTGACAAATTATCATGAAAAGTACCCTAAAATCTTGCGGAGCTTAATCTCATTAAGTGTCTATTCGATAAACTGATTCGTACAATTTCTACATTGTGATTTGCATTGTACGATCTAAACCTGACAGTATGAAATTGTAAAGTAAGAAATTGAAAAAGCAAGTGGAGAGGCCATGGTGCAAATGATCCAAATAGTGGGAAATTGAGTATTTGTTCCAAGGGTGAAGGTAGAAGAACAGCCAACACTATTTCAGCCTCTGTAGCACCTGGTTTCTCTCATTGTGTCTGCAGAAAAAGTGTGTGGGGTGAGGAGAAGTGTACGGTGGTGAGCTCAGGGGTCCTATCAGGGACAAGGCCAAAGCACTCTGCTTTGTGCAGCTCTTGGTGGAATCAGGGTTGTTAGGTGGCTTGTGTTTGTAGGCTTGGTGTGCTGGAAGCAGTGTTTTGGGCTCTCAAACTGATCTAACTTGTTGGCTTGAATAGAGGATACTTCTTCCAGCCTCCACACAAGGGAGTCCAATACAGGAGTCTCGGAGCATGTTGACTGACAGCCTCCAAAGCATATCTAAAAAAAAAAAAAGGGCTGCAAATTGGTGTAGAGGAGCTCAAAGACCTTTGAATCAATGTGACAAAAATATACATTTCTCAAAACTGTGAAATGTGTTGTTTCAACTTAAACTGATAGTTGTCATCAACAAGAGGGCTCCAAAAACGTATCAACTGACTGCCTCTGTCACACAATATAAGAGCATTTCCACTTCTTGTAACTCGCAAGTCATGAATATTTAATCCTGTCAATAAACATTTTGCTGCTGTGGCTTCCTAAATCTCTGTAATTGTACAGATACTATCGTCAATACATTCTTTCAATACAGAGTAGGCACCCTGTTATCTGGATCAGATGCTATTAGGAATAGGGCAGAGCAAACAGCTAAAGGCCAAATATCCGTGTATTCATGCGGCTTTATCTAATCTATTCGCTTGTGGATGAGATGGACTTTGAACCCCAACATATAACTTTGCTGTTTGACTACAAAATAGAAAAATTCAAGACAAGTTTTCCTCCTCTTATCAATTTATTAGTGAGAGGGACAACAGAATAGGTAGGTATGACAGCTCAAAAAAGCAACAATAAATGTGTTCTCTTCTATTTAAACTTCACTTATCTAGCTAGCATTTTATTTTCTGCAGATATTTACTTACAGATAACATCACAACACATGCAGTAGGTTGCCTACCTTGGGCGTTTTGTTCAGTGTACCCAAAATAACAAATACTAAATTACTAAGACCCATCAAACCCTAAACTCAAAAAGACATTTTCACATTGCAGATCCACTTAGTCAGACAGAACTACGGCAGACCCTGTCTCCAAACCTTTGTGTGTAAGTTTCTTTTCTTCTGGCCATGATAATGATATGTGCATGAGCATATATATACTTGCACACACACTTGGCCAGAGGAAGCTCTGTTTGTAGGTCCGGCCTGGCCACCATCAGGCTAAGTGTTCCTGACAGCCAACTGCACAGTTATTAACTGTGATTCGCCACCACAGGACCTGGGCACCGCCATTGTGGGGAGGGCATAGGATGGGCTCCACACTCACACAAAGGCTGCTTTCAATGGCCCCCTTGCTCTCTAGTCCCCAAACATCTCTAATACACACTTATTGTATTTTCTATGCACATACATTTTGGCTCAAATTTTTAGCTTTAAAATCTCTGTTCCTGCTGAGAAAGTGAGAGACAAATACACCAGCAACTGCATGCAAGCGCAACCAAAGGCCCTACAAAATGTTAATACCATTATATATAATATTTTAGTGCCATTGGGACCCTTTGGATTTCTGTACAGTAGCCTATATGAGCCTGGAAGCTCAAATGCTCTGCTTATCCTTGCATGAAATACATGCAGAGCCCATTTAATCAAGATCGATGGTCTGATCGCTGTTTGTTTATATGGCTTTACATGGCTCTACCACCTCTTCCTCAGGATGTGGATGCTGAAGTTTAGTTTCAGCCCCCGCAGCGGACAGAGTGGCGCATTAGCCTGTGAAATAAGGATACAGTATGAGACATTCTGAGGAGACCATCCATAATGACAGTCATATATCTTTAGCCCTGAAAATATTTCAATAATCAGCAGCTCGTCCTCACAAACAGACAGTTTAGTTGCTGGATTGAGAAAACCCAAGCCACTTTCCTGCCTACGTTTCCCATAATTAGAGCCCATAACTCGCTGTTAAATAGTTGAGGCTTTTTTGCCTTTGAATCGACAGTCTTTTATATAGTAACGTGGCGTACAGAAACTCCTAGCGCCATGGGACAGTGCTGGCAGTCCACAGCCGCCTTCAAAGCAGCCGTACACTGTGGACAACTGACATGCATTATTCTATCCAAGAGCTGCCTTTTGTTTGCTTCAGTCTGCCAGCCACAAAATAACTGGATTAGTCCAACAAGCAGCCTATGTTGCTATTTTGGATGTCCTGTTTTTCTATCCACCACTACTTTCTATATGTTGGTGTAGCACTGATAACCACATGCGACTGAAATACACAACAAAGAGAATGTTATTCTAAAAGTTCAACCCTTACAAAAAAAAGTACTGTGACATTACCATGTGGTTCAGTGGACGGTACAGTATCAAATGGTTATAATGGTGGTACTTTGGAATTATTATCATATTCATATACCACAGTATTTACATGGTTAACTTAAAATAACATAAGGTATTTAGAAGTTTAAGCTATGATTACATTACCATGATACATGTCTAAACATGCAATTCCATTATACCATTAACATAAACATGCTAATACCATGGTACTTTTTTGTAAGTGAAGAATTGATCATGTCCGATGAGTTAATATACTTTGCTTTTTATAAATTAATTTATTATTATGATCTTTTATGATTATTATCATTATTAGTATTATTATTATTAATAATATATTTTTTTTCTATTTTATCTTTACCTGAAACAAGTTTGTTTTTAAAGAGAACTAATGTCCATTATTAAGGAATAGTTCACCCCAAAATGAAATTCTGTCATCATTTAGGAGTTTTCAGCAAAATGTTAATCCTATTCAGTCTCCATTCTGTTTCATAACACAAAACAAAAGAACAAAACATTCAATGTAATAGAATGGAGTCTGGAACCTTATGTTATTTTAAGTTAACCATGTAAATACTGTGGTATATGAATATGATAATAATTCCAAAGTACCACCATTATAACCATTTGATACTGTACCGTCCACTGAACCACATGGTAATGTCACAGTACTTTTTTTTGTAAGGGTTGAACTTTTAGAATAACATTCTCTTTGTTGTGTATTTCAGTCGCATGTGGTTATCAGTGCTACACCAACATATAGAAAGAAGTGGTGGATAGAAAAACAGGACATCCAAAATAGCAACATAGGCTGCTTGTTGGACTAATCCAGTTATTTTACTTAAAAACACTGCAAAATCTGGGTAAATCGAAGTTCTATGAAGCTTTGCCCCTGTGCCACCAGGAATCCTCTCTAATTATGCCATTCAATTCTATGACCTGACATGATTCGTCTGAATTGTGGGAAAAAGAAAAAAATCTGTTCCCAAATCTGATCTCACTCAGTGGTACATATCCAACAGTGGCAGATAATTCTTGCAGTAGCATTATACAGAGAACTTTGCTATTATGAGGAAACTATTTAGCAATGAGGTTATCAAGTGCAGTTCAATACGGTTGCTCCTGTAATTCATACACATGGAATGAAAATTTAGGGGATTCACTCCCACATTTAAATGTGGCTATCACTCTCGAAACTTTGTTGTGTGTACACGGCTACATGCTACATGCTAACCAAAATTGAGAATCTCTGAGGACATGGGGTGGACCATCATCAGAAAATCCCCATCCTTCAGTTTTCATATCATAGTGGGAGTTCAAAACATACAAACAGTATATAGATGGGAGCCATCAGCCAATGGGAATGCTAAGGAGACTATTTAGTAGGCCATTTAGGAGGCAAAAAGAAAAGGAAGAAGAGGTATAGTCTTGATTGAGAATGACTTGAAGGAAACATAAAGCAGTGGTAATTAGCCACGTAAATAGAAAAGTCTGTGGCTTGGAGTTGTGGGGTGAGGGAATGACTCTCCAGGGCAGATGCTAGGAAGATGTTTAAGAGAGACCTCCCATATACTCCGAGACACAAACATAGGGTACAATGGGGCTAAAGGCTCCTTGAGGTAAAAGGCTCCTTAGATTTTATTTTCTCCCAAAACACTAAATAACATCAAAAACTACCACAGGACTTTCCTAAGCACCTGTTTGCACTATGAATTGCAAAATGGTCCTATTCCATGAGATCATTGCGTGAAATGTCTAAAGTTTGATTTTAAGGCCATTTAATATAACCAAATTTATGTAGCTAATGAATATCCATCACATTTATTTAGAGACAAAATATCAATTTGTCATTTTCAATTTTGTTCAATGTAATTATATCAAAAACATTTCAATAACTGTCCGGTAAAAAGCCCTCCTGTTGCAGGGGCTAAAGGCCCCTAAAAAACACATTGACAAGATTCACTTAGAAAACTTTAGATGTTCTGAAATGTCCAATCTGATTGAAATTAACAAGAAATGATGCACTCTTTTCTTAGTAGTTATTTTAAATAAGAAATATCTTAATTTGTTACTCAAAAAAGCATCTTACTGTCTCAAACGTTGGAGGTAAAAGGCCCCCTCGCCACTTTTTTTTAAATGCGTTTTATTTATTTTCACACAAATTACGTTGCTCTATCAATATTCAATAAAAAGAAAGGTGTTTCTTGAATCTTGACACAGAAATGCTTTTTCCTTAAGGTGTGCCTTTAACCCCATTATACCTTATTTACTCTCAGTTACTCACATACATTTTATCCTGCTTACAAGACCCCTAAAGAGACTCCTTGTTTCATCCTTTTAATTACAGTGCTTGTAATTAATTCACACATTTGATTTGATTTGAATATACACGATTCAAACAGACTTTCTTCATCCTTGTTGCTCCACCTAACAGGCATATTTACAGAATTCATACACATGCTGACAGAGAAATATACAGAGAGGAAAATTCACAACACGTATAACCACACTGTAAAACAGTCATACAAACAGATGCCTCTAATAGCTCTTTTGCAAAGCAGGCCACACCCTGACAGACGACCTCCCTCAGAGGAACGACCACCCGTCCTTTAGTCCGAACACACAGAGCAAAGCTCAGCCTGACTCATAGCAATGCTTCCTTCCCCTCAGCTCTGTGGCCTCCAACACAGTATAAGTAAATCCACCTGCAGTGCTCTTAGAGGTCACAGCCACTGCGGTGGCCGGTGAACTTGTGTCAGACAAGCTACAGAAGCAGCTTCAAATCTGACTACATCCGAGAGGGGCAGGCTGATATCACACACTGTAAACATGACAGTGATTATGACACACACACACACACACACACACACATTGTAGGCTACATATATCACTCTCCATATGGAATCTTCAATATGGAGATTTATCCTTCCCGAAAGGTCAGATGCATATAAAGCATTCACAAGCACTCAGATGGAGACAGTAGGTCTTATGAAAGGGGCTGATAGAAGCTGGGTGGGATTCCACTGCATGATTAAAGAGAGAAAAGCCCTTTGATCTGTAATGAGCTATAATTAATGCATCCTATAATGTGGGCATTAATAACTCTGCTCTAAATATACGTGAGTTATGGGAAACAAATGGAGTTTTGTCATAATTATTGTGCTTGATTTGGCTTAGCACTACCATTCTTACATTCTGAATAATTCAGTGTTTTAATTGATGAAATATGAGCAGGTTAGACCTTTAATTAAATATTATACTGTCTATACTCATTATAAACATTTCACTGTCACAAATCTAAATACATTTAAATTATCCATACTATTTGTGGTGTCTTTTAGTCATTTTACAACAGGCTGAATAAGGTCCTAGATTTTTGGTGTTTTGTCTACAGATACTATGAGCAGTATTCTCACCTCATGCAAGGATTAATCCTGGAGATCATCTATCATTTGCTTCCCTCTACTGGAAAAATCAGTTACTGCGTATCTTTCACAAATAGGTAGGGTGCTTACAAACTACACTTACTCATTCTGTAATATTTAACACGTTTTAGAATAATAGTAAAGTTGTAAAATATATGAGATATAACAAATATAATTAGGGGGGTGTATGCAATGACCATAAAATGTTAATATAAGACTACCTCATTTTTAAGCGTTAACAAACTGCTTTCTCTCAAGCAATGCCTTGCATTCACCAGGGATGCTTTTTAAAAATATGTAAGGTATTTACATTTTTAGCACTATCCTGTCCTAATCATCAATTTCCATTTTTATTTTATTAATTTTATAAAGAAATTAATATTTGCCTACATAATTAAAGCATAAACCTTTAGATTAAAAGGTTCTAAGATCTGGTGAAACTCAGTCAAGTGTGTCCCAAATATTTCACCGGTATTGCACATTTAAGGAATTTCTCATCAATGTAATCCTTCAAGTTATTCAGAATTTTTTCCACATTATCTTATCACATTATTTAAAAGTCCCCATATACATTGTTTCCTTTTCGCTACAGTTGCATCTTATTAGTGAACTAGCACCGTGAATGATGCTCTTATAACAAGTTAAGGAAAATATAACTCTTCCAGGACAAGAGGTCCTTCCATCTTTTTTATATTTACTTTGGTGGTCTTTTTCAGTTGTATCCACAACTTTGTCTTAAAATGCCTTCTCTGGTAGAGGGGTCTAGTATTTGTGACATGACACATGGAAAGATGATGCAAAGAATCAGTGTCTTGATATTTGTTTTTGCTAAATTTGCATAATCCATTGGGATCAGGCCAAAAACAAGGTTTTAAAAGGTTTGATTTGAAGCAATAAACAAAATTGTGTGACCAGTATGTTATGGTGGACCAAAGCCACATGAAATCTTCCAAAATATAAAAATATTCTATTTTCATATTAAGTCTTTTTTAACCATATTTAGAAACGTTTAATTTTCATTTGAAAATTACAAACATATTTTCCTTGAATTGGGCACAAGATGATATTGAAGATATAAGAAGTTGTTCTTTTTCTGTCCGGTGAAGTCCACAAAAATTCAAAGAAAAATGAGCAACTGGGACGAGACCCAGTGGGCTGAACATCAAGAGGGGTTGTGAAGGAAAGAAGAAAGTGAGGTAAGAGAGATAGAGATAGAGATATATAAAAACAGAACTTTACAATTGAGGAGGCCTTCTGCTTGAACTTCAAAACCAAGTAAATGCCTCAGAGGAAACAGACCTGTAACCTAAAGTCATAACTGGACCAAGCTGACAATAACTGGAGCAGCACAGACTAAAATATATGAATAGCAGCTGTTCATTACAATAAAAAACAACTGCAACAACAATGATAAATCCATTCTTTAAAATAAGCGCACAAAAGACTGAAGGGTCTAAGTTGAGACAGTTTGAAACACATTAATAAAGTATAACTGTTTCTTTCTTAAAAGAGGGCCATGAAGACAGTGCTGAGGCAGGTATTTAATTTGTCCTCTGGTTTGAAGTCTCAGTCCTCTTTCTGTATTAGCAGTTTTTGTAGTATGTCTCTTAACTGATGCAGAACAAGTGCCACTAAACATTATGCTGATCCATGATTGGATGATTGTTGACTGGCCACAGCAAGAAGTGTGTATGTAGTCACTAAAACTGATGAAAAATGTCTTGAACTACTTAGTGAAGGTATAAAACTTGGAACTGTATATGGAAAAATAATAATTTGAACAAAAACACCTCCTCAAATAAAAATACTTTCCATCAACATTCCATGAGAAAACAATGCTTTTAAAAACAGAAACTAAAGTTGAAAAAAATAAAAAAAATAAAATAAAAACATTAAAGTTAACCAATCCTGAGAAGAATTTGACAAAAATAAATACACCCCCACCGCTTGTTCGTCAGTGTGTATGTGTGTATAGGGCAGACAGGAACAGGCCAATCAGTCCTGATTTAGTTGGCTGTTTGTCAGTATCCCTGCAGTCCATTATAAATCTTTTGAGATTGTGTCTGTTTCAGAAGCTGCCTTATACCTGAGAAAAAAATATTTATTGCATTCATTAAATCTACTCACAGATACGCAAAAGATAAAGAGACAACACATTTTTAGATGTTCTCTTACCGTCTTTCTGCTGGTCATCAAGCTGCTCTTTGGGGAAGTCTACATCAAAGGTGACTATAAGCGACCCGCGGATATTGATGTTGTCAAAATTTGGCAGGCCCTCACCCTTCTTCCAGAGACGAGCTCCTGGCTTAGTGATTTTATCCCTCACAATGTGCACCTATAAGACCACAAGAGACAATAGAACAATATTACAAGTACAACAGATATCCATAAACTGTGTTAACAGAAAAACAAATGATTCAATCAGATGAAAGTACAAGCTAGAAAACAGGACATGCCTTGTGACCATCTAGATGAGTGATGTCCATATCAAAACCGACAAGAGCCTCTACCAGAGAGATGGTGACGTTTGTGTAAAGGTCGTCACCTCTGCGCTCAAACACAGGATGCCTGGACAAATATCAATTTACATGTGATAAATTGGAAACCTATTGACTAAAGCTATATCTGTGTATGCCCTCAATCTTTCAGATTGAGAAAAGGGCTAGACTTTACCTGAATACACATACACTACCTTTGATGTGTATGAAAACAAATGGACTAAAAATATATTATACCTACATTGAAAAAGAAAAGGTTCAATCCATTGATTGTTATTGCTGCAATAATATATTACTCTTACTTTAAGACTTTGATACGGAAACGCAGATCTCCTGGTTCACCATCAATATGAGGTTCGCCTGTAGAAAAAGACATAACATAATATACACAATTTATAAATATCAATATTTCACCATTAAGCCAATTAATTAAAATTCAATTAGAATTGTTTCTCATACCTTCCCCCATGAAAGGGTATTCCATCTCATCTCTCACACCCTGCTCGATCTCCACCTCTAGTGTTCTCTCCTCATTTACAAGCCTGAAAAGATAAAACCATTTAAAAGAAAATCATATACTTTTTGGTGAACCTTAGTGGAAGAGATTTTGGCGTAAAACTTACTTGACATTGGGGCATTCATCACACACTACGTCCTGTGTCATCTGGAAGCGACCTGGTCCTAGTTGTGTGGTTCTCATTTCCTGACGGCAATTGCATTTCCTTTTTCCTGGTGCTTCTTTTGCAACAGGTTTGTTTCGTACCACCTACATGTTGAAAGAGAGGAAACAAGAGTACAGGATTGCTAAAAAGAGATTACTCTTGAGTGTCCATTTTTGAATGGATTACATACACTGCCAGGCAAAGTTTATCAATATATTTAAATTAACCCTTAAATACATACCTCGGACCTTTATGACCTGGGACATCATTACACCCCCATTACCTAATCCAATTTTTTGGAGTTGTGCCCCCACCTCTTTATATTCCTCAATATTTCTTTCATGAATTAGAAGATGCCAAAACTGCAATAAATATATGTTTTTTTTATAATTGCTTAAAGGATAGTTCACCCAAAAATGAAAATTCTCTCATCATTTATTCACCCTAATGCACTCCCAGATGTTTATTGACTTTGTTTCTTCTGAAGAACACAAATTTTGATTTTTAGAAGAATATCTCAGCTCTGTAGGTCCATATAATGCAAGTGAATGGTGACCAGATCTTTGAATCTTCAAATCACAAAGTCAGCATAAAAGTAATCCATAAGACTCCAGTGATTAAATCCATGTCTTCAGATGTAATGTGATAGGTATGGGTGAGAAACAGATCGATATTGAAATCTTGCTATATTGTACTTTTTTTTTAAACTATAAATCTTCATGCATATCGCCACCTAATGGTCAGGCTCATCAAAGGTGGAGATTTATATTAAAAAAGGAATTAAATATTTGCCTGTTTCTTACCCATACCTATTTAAACCACTGCAGTCTTTTTTTTCTTCTATTTTTGTTTTTTAATTACGGTTACTCATCTCAATCCGGGTGGTGGAGGACAAGTCTCAGTTGCCTCCACTTCTGAGACAGTCAGTCTGTGCATCTTATCACGCGGCTCACTGTGCATGACACTGCGGAGACTCACAGAATGTGGAGGCTCATACTAATCTCTGCGATACACGCATAATTTACCACGTGCCCCACTGAGAGCGAGAACCCCTTATCGCAACCACGAGGTGGTTACCCCATGTGACTCTACGCTAGCAACTGGGGCAATTTGGTTGCTAAGGAGACCTGGCTGGAGTCACTCAGCAAGCCCTGGATTCGAACTCGTGACTCCAGGGGTGGTATTCAGCGTCAATACTCGCTGAGCTATCAGGCCCCCGCCAAACTACGGGAGATTACTTTAATGCCGACTTTGTGATTTTTGGAGATTAAAAGTTCTGGCCATATTCATACAAATGATTACTATATCATGTTTCTGTGTAAAATGGTGAATTATCAGTATCTCATATGCATGTGTGCATACATATTATCCATACTATTTCTTTCTCAAGGTGGCAATGTTGTTTCAGTGATTGACTTGATTTACATTTGACATAGCTATTCGATGAACACAGTAAAGTAAACTTTAGCAAGTGTAACATTTGAACAGCATGATATAGCTCTTGACATTTAGGTGTACTACTGACATTATGTAAGCTGTGCGCTTATTTAGACTCAAAAAGTGCTTGAGAAAATACATGTGTAGCTTATGTGTTATGTGTAACTCAGTATGTGTTTGAAAGCCAGTTGAGTCTCATGAAATTTCAATGTGAAATTAATTAACTCTTTTCTAGATTTGTTGCATCATCTCTTTCATATATGAAAACTAAAACATCTAAATATAGCAGAATAAATTCTATTCTGTTATTTTCTAATGGTCTTAAAAATGCTTTGGAAAATTTTACACTGTCTGGGCAATTTGTAGATCCATTGATAGATAAATGTGCCGGGTCTCTGGAGACCCACGTATGTAATAATGTTTGGTGAAATACCCATGCATTTAAGGGTTAAAACACAGAGAGTCTGCGCACTACATCTGGTAGGAAATGTGATCGACAGCGAAAATAGCTCACCTCAACAAAATTCCCAGAATACACCTCTTCTAGGGTCACTTCAAGGTCCAGTACTATGTCATTACCCCTTGGAATATCCCGGCCAGCTGGCTGCGTGTTTCTACCGAACATAAATCCAAAATCCCCAAAGAAACTGGAAAAGACAATAAACATCTTTGAAAAATCAGTTACATGCTGTAGATTAGATTTTGGAGTGCCAAAATTAGAGTTTATGTTTAGATTAGATATGCATCTGAAACTAGATTAACAAATTAGGAATTAGAGGTTTGCAAATCCAGACTACAAACTCAATTTTTCACAAAGCATACAAGTTCATGGACAAATGTGCAAATGTGTCAGCAATGAACTCTGGGCATTATTTTTGTAAATATTGTGAGGCTTGTAGTGGCATGGTTCTTTACCTGGAGAATACATCACCATGTGAACTATGATGGCCCTCCTTTAAGCCCTCCTCTCCATATGTGTCATATTGTTTCCTTTTCTCCTCATCTGAGAGCACCTACATTCAAAAAGTACAATTAGAGATTAGTGTATACTTACCTGAACTATCTAGTATAGTCTTCATACCTATATTTTATACCACAAGTAAAGCCACTCTCCTTGTTTTTTATCCGTTTGATGAGAAATCATCTCACAGATATCAAAATCATAATCATTTGATATACCCACAATCATTTTATTCAGATATACATTAGAATATATGTATTATATTATACTTTAGCTATAAACATTTACTTTTTCACAAAATAAAGATTACTGTCCACCAATGTAAACAGAAAAATAATAAATTATTTAACAATTCCATTGTGCACATATAAGTACACCACGCTGCGCAAGAAATGCTGGAGCTACACGTCATATCTCATGAATAACAATAAGCAGATATTTCAACCAATCAGAGGCGGCCACACATTTCTTTCAACCAATTAAATCACTCCATTGGTTTGTTTCTAACAACAACGCTCATGCTTGTTATATCCGATGGCATTGAAATGAGATTGTACAGTTTAGAAATATAGGGAAATATTCAGTACGAAGCTTTAGAGAGAAAACAAACCGTAACAATTGTTTTTTTTTTTATTGGATTAAATTTAGGCATAACTTTCGCATCAAAATTATAACTAAAACATGCAGTAAACCTAGACAATCCACTTTCATATTTATGCCATCCGGTAAATCTATGTTTGTAGAACATGGCAAATGTAAAATAAAAACATTATAAAAGTGCCCATACCTCGTAAGCAGCTCCAAGGTCTGCAAATTTGTCTTGGGCATTTGGGTCATCTTGATTTCTGTCTGGATGAAGCTGCAGTGCCAACTTTCTGTAGGCTTTCTTTATATCTTTAATTGTTGCTGATCTACTGACACCCAAAATTTTGTAGAAATCCTTCCTGAAAATATAGAGCAGTGATCAAATCATTCAATGTATGGAAGTATAAATGTAACCTATATTTAATAAACATTTATCATTATGACGAGCAAATCAGCCAGGAGAAATTTGTATGGTGTACTGACATATGAAATCTTCAGCTTTTTCTGATAAACCCACATTTACATAATCATGCGGAACTTATGAGGCAGCAATGACAAGTTATCAGCCTGGCCACTTCAGTTATAAGCGATTGTAAAACAGCAGACCGGACTATTTTTTTGGGAACAATATACATTACACTTTGCATTTCTCCCGAATTAAACTCAACTCGTTAAAGTACAAGAGATTAAAAGGTGAGATTTGCCGTATTTTATGGAAAGCTTCACCAGCATGATGCATGGACAGTGGCGTAGACCAATCACAGTGAAACATGTGTACCAGCCAGAGAACTGAGTTTATAATGCACAAATATAAAACCATGAAAAAAATACGATATCTACATACCCTGCCAGTACTGTCGATATCAAATATAAAAGCAGAAAACACACACTTGACAGTTTCATTCCTCTAACAGCCATGGGTCCTTGTTTCTTTCAGAAGTCCAATAAAACACCGGCTTTCTATGTGTTGTCTATCAAAAACCCTCTTCATGCTCTCTCGCATGTCCCGCCTCTTTCTTAAACGGAAGTGAAATAAAAGTCCTATCGCAATGTTATATTTTTTATATGCTGTCTGTCACTCTCACCTTTTAATATTGTTGATCTTATAAGCACTAACGATACCACATTAATTTATGGTATATATGGTATATATGGTATATATATATATATATATATATATATATATATATATATATATATATATATATATATATATATATATATATATTTATTTATTTATTTTAACTGCATAAAAAAACTCGACGACCTACCACACGCGAATCAACACACTTCTAAGGGGGCCTCAATATTACTTAAAATGAATTTAAAATAAGAAATTATAAAATAATTAAAATCCTACTTAATTAAAATGCTAAAATTTACTTTCAAATGTCTGCCTACAAATTATAAGCTGACTCTTTCTGAAACTTCAAGAATTAATAATTATCTATGATTAATACCTTTAATCATATGCGTCTAGTATCTGATGAGGGAGCCTTTAAATATTGTTTGGACAGTTGTGGGCCTTGGAGTCAAAAAGGTTGAGAACCACTGGTGTATTATACAGATCATTGAAATTAATATTTATGATTTTATTAAACTTTTGGCCGCCAGAGTAAAAATGTACAGATTTTGATGTTTCGGAAGGAAATTGGTACATTAGTTCACCAATGTGGCATTCATCTGATCACAAAGTATAGTCAGGACATTACTGATGTAAAAACAAACAAACAAACAAACAACAAAAAACAAAAAAAAAAACAAAAAAAAAACATCACTATTTGAAAAAAGTATTTTTTGTTAAAATCTAGACAGGCCCCATTTCCAGCAGCCATCACTCCAACACCTTATCCTTGAGTATTCATGCTAAATTGCTAATTTGGAACTAGAAAATCACTTGCCATTATATCAAACACAGTTGAAAGCAATGTGGTTTGTTAAATTGAGTTGCCACAGTATGCAATAGACTGGCATGTCTTAAAGTCAAAAATGGCAAAAAAAATAAACAGTCCTGTGAATATAAAATAAAAAAATATGTCCTGTGCTGACAGCACGTTGGACTTTTAGTTATTGAAATATGCTGTCCCGCCTCCTGCTGTCGCTGATTGGACGACTGAGAGAACCAATAAGATTCAATGCTGCCCTGAGAACATATTTCAATAACTAAAAGTCCAATGTGCTCAGCTGACAGCTTCATTAAATTCTACCCACTCAACACCAGTTTAATGTACAACAGTAAAGAGAAGACTCAGGGGTGCAGGCCTTATGGGAAGAATTGCAAAGAAAAAGACAATTTTGAAACAGAAAAACAAAAAGGTTAGAGTGGGCAAAGAAGCACAGTTATTGGACAACAGATAATTGGAAAAGAGTGTTATGGATCTTAACCCCATTGAGCTTGTGTGGGATCAGCAAGACTGTAAGGTGCGTGAGAAATGCCCGACAAGCCACATCTATGGCAAGTGCTACAGGAAGGGTGGGGTGAAATGTCAACCTGACAGCTAGAATGCCAAGGATCTGCAAAGCTGTTATTGCTGCATGTGGAGGATTGTTTGATGAGAACTCTCTGAAGTAGTTTTTTTTTTCAAATTGTAATAGTCATTTTTCACACTATTAATGTCCTGAATATACATTGTGATCTGTTGAATGACACTTTGGTGAATGAAAGTACCAATATCTTTCCATAAGAGTAAAATCTGTACATTATTCTAAACTTTTGGCCACCAATCAATGTATATTTTGCTCAAAATGTATTAACTATCTTTGTTAACTATGGAAATTAATGGTAATTATTTTCTTGCCAACACTGCTTTTTTATTAAATATTTCAAATACTTAAAGCTGCAGCGCTGCCTATTTCCACAAATGAGTTGCCAGTGTACTGTTGCAACTTTTATTTTGACATTATAACGGGCAGGGCGCAAGTTTACACTGTGCACTTCCGGAGAGAGGAATGACATTTCTGGATAGGGTAAAAGTGTTGGTGTTGGGCGATTCTGGTAAGAAATATTATTTATTTATTTATTTATTTATTATTTTTCTTAAATTTCCTGAAATATCACGCGATTTATATTTAGAATGTGATTTTTCTTTATAATATTCGACTCAAACCAGAGGTGTTAGATTACCATATTAGCTTGAATTTCTACAATATATTATTATATGAATCATGAGGATCGCTATTAAAAGTAGTTTCATCCACTTATGATGTTGTACTTTTATGTTTATTAAAATGTATTGTGTGAGCCCTAGACTTCCTGTTCTGCTAATTGTTATTTGATGTTTGTTTACTTTACAGGAGTAGGAAAGTCCTCTCTTGTACATTTACTTTGCCAGAATCAAGTTTTGGGGAAGCCATCATAGACTGTTTGCTGCTCAGTGGACGTCAGGGTATAGTGGCAATTAAATAACAGTGATTATGTTATGGCTTCCTCTCATGAATCTGTAATGTAATAGTCTGTGTCTTGATTATTTGCACAGACTTTCTACATTGAACTCTGGGATATTGGAGGATCTGTTGGCAGTGCCAACAGTGTAAAAAGCACCAGAGCTGTGTTTTACAATTCTGTGAATGGTTAAGTATCAGGCTCAACCAGGGCAGTGAGGAAACCCCAATATTTATAATATGATCAATAGAAATATATAAATGCTTTACATTGCAACCCACCCAATGTTCAAACCAAATCTATGCCCTTGGACTCAACAAATAAAGTTGTATTTCAAGTTTGGCCAAAGATGGCCAGACAAATGCTGGAATACATCATAGGCTATATAGGAACATGTTTAACATACTGTATGTAATGACTCTATGTATGCTTTAATTATAATTTTCTGTTATTCTTATTGTTACAGGTATTATTTTAGTTCATGATCTGACCAATAAGAAATCCTCCCAGAATCTTTACTGCTGGTCTCTGGAGGCACTGAGCAAAGACTCCTCCCCTACTGGGATCATCCTATCCAATGGGTGAGTTGAGGTGAACTTCTAGTTCTGATCGAACAATGCCACGTTAGACATCTCCTCATGTTGCCTCCATTGGGACCATGGGCTTCCCGCAGTTGAATGATCCTCTTGATGTTGATTTATTTATTTATTCATTTTATATATATATATATATATATATATATATATATATATATATATATTTGTGTGTGTGTGTGTGTGTGTGTGTGTATCTTACCTAATAAAATAAGTTGGGAAACAGTTCAGAATAAAATAACTGAATAGAGTATTTTATTATGTCTGTAAATTTGATAATCTCACATTCAGTACCACTCTGATTTAATTCTAATAATTTGTATTTTCAGGGATTATGATGGAGAACATTTAGCAGAGAACTCTGTTCCTCTCTTGCTGATTGGCACCAAATTTGACCAAATCCCTGAAAACAAGAGAAATGATGTCCTGACCCACACTGCCTTTCTGTCTGAAGATTTTAACAGTGAAGAGATCAACCTGGTGTGTGCATTTTACTGCTGTTGTGAAATTTATAACCTAATTTCATAGAAGAAAAAAAAAGGAAAACCCTTTTTCATTTGATGTGTTTAATGTCCTTTTGAAATGTTGGGTTTTTGAGCGTCACACTTTTTCTTTTTTTTTCAGCATAAAATTGGTTCATAGCTTGTTTTCTTCTCTGGATTGTATAAATCCATGGTATCTTGCTGCTGGGTCATCAAATGCTGTTAAACTAAGTCAATTCTTTGACAAGGTAAAGGATACAATGAAACCTAAATGTTTTATTTTTGCTGTCATACAGGCCACAAAAGTCTTAAACTTCCAGAAATATGCACATTTGAGTACATTTCTAACACTAAACATGTACTGTCCAGTGTATAAATATGTATTTGATAAGAGCAAACAATTGTTGTGTGTCTATTTAGGTAGAGAAGAGATACTTCACAAATGACCCTAGCCAGTTGAGTGTGAGCATCTCTCACAAATGTAGAGCATATCTGGTTTAAGCCCGCTATTCACTGTAGTACTTTTACAGTCCTTTAAGTTTGTTACTTGTCAGACTGTGCGATACAAACTCATGGAGATTGCCATGGCACACTGTGTGACATTATGTCAGACTGTACCATACACATCATAGCCAACTGTGGTCTCAATCATCCGATCAGTGAACATGAGCATTGTGGAATAGAAGTGAAAAGGCGAGATTTGCTCGGAGGAGCATTTTTGTTTTTTTTAATGGAAAATTAGGGCTTCAGCATTTCTGTTGCACCAGTACCACTCCATCACCAGCATAATGTATAAAAACAAAGATGGATTTTGTCTCATTGGCCTATAAGAAGACATCCTGATAACTTGTACAGAAAATTACAGTTACGGGAGTGGGGGAGGTAGTTTACAGGAATAATTAGCTATCACAAGCAAAGATTCATTGTGGAAATAAAAAGAATTGTGGCCAGTGGCGGAGCTAGGGGGTGGCTGTGGCCACCATGGACCGAAGCCTGGCCACCCCACTCGCAGTTGATGTTTTGGTCATTTTTTTGGCACAATTTAGTTCTTTATAGGTGAAATCATCTCTGTACAAATATACAAACTTGACGTGCTCACACCAAGGTCACCTCACCTCTCCGTCCCAGGCAAATTGGCCACAAACATTGAAACATTGTATCAACCTAGGCCACGCAAAATTTTGAATAGTCATGCAAGCTAATAATATATTGCGCTTGCAAATTCCCTGGATAATGCACAAACATGATACAGATTTCTATAATGGAATCCAATTGCTTATTTTGATTAAAACGTCCCATAAATACTTACCAATATAAATATTTATATCATTATTTTTTTTGGAGAGGTGCTTTAATATTATGAGTTGAATAAGTTTACAGACACTTAAACAAAATTAAAATAGTAATTCAAATTTGAAAATGCATGATAAAAGCAGATGTCTTGTAGATGTTTTTTTTATTATTATTTGAAATGCAATTAAATTATCATTTTAATGAAATTCAACCTATTATTTTCCAGTTTTTTCTTCTTCTCAGATGCAGTTTCACGGACAGGAGGCGCTTCAATTTCAAAAGTGAGTATATTCACATTGCATGTTGGTGGGTTTTGCCCTGTCCAGTTTATCATGACAGAATGATGTTTGTGGCTTGATGATATATCTCATGTTCTGATATATTTGTGTTCACAAATTATATGTTAATTTTATGGACCTAATCCAAAATTGGTTCATATCCGGATTGTAGGACTGAGATGTCTTGCTTAGCACAATGATCATTCCCTTTCACTTCCGTTTCCCTTTAACATTTGTAGTAATGAGGTCACATAAGGACCCTGCATTCTTTTGGTAAAAGGTAATCGATAATAAAAGTTTCCCTTTTTATAGTATAATTTAAAGGGGCATCCAGTAGTTCTCTAGCTGGCATTAATATTGCTCTTCTTCGTGTACTTTAATTACTGATGTGACAGTTGTGTTAGACGCTGTACTGCCATCTATCGACGTGGATCAGCATGATCGTCTCTTCTGCCTCCCCCCCGTCAGCTCTGTAATATCATTTGCTTCTGGAAAATGAGTTTGAGGTCATTTCCAAAGTTATTTAATACTATTATAATATAACTGCTTTGCCTAAAAACAAATGTCAGAAATCAAACTAACATGTGTCTACTGTTAAGGAGAGATTATTATAGTCCCCCATATCAATAATTTTTGGAGACTGTCTACATTTCATGTTATTTCTAAAGATAGTTATTACCTTTAATAGAGAACTGCTTTGTGTAAAATGAACCTCATTATCTAACAATACAGAATGTTATGGTAAAGGAAAGATTAGAATTGTTTTTGATCATCAAATTTAGCATGTCCATGAATACTGTGTTTGACAAATGTTTTATGTTTCCAAGCAACCAAAGTCATGGTTTACACAAAATCCACAACAATCACTGTGCTAAGCTACTTTGCACTAAACAAATGAAGGCGTATGCTATTTCATAGAGGTGGCGGTAGATGGGGCCCCCTTACTATAGCTGTGATAACAAAGAAAAGAAAATTACATGTTGCTTTCCGGTTGCATTTGTAAACACAGCAATACTAACATATGTTAACTACACACATCATTTTAAATAATTAGAGGGAAACCTGTATGAGTTTTCTTTAAACATCACTGAAACTAATTTACAGAGTGGTCTAAACAATTAATAATTCTTTGCCTATCCAACAAAAAGGAAGCAACATCGGCGTCACTACTCATGTATTTATCCGTCATCAAATCTTTCCACCTTGTGCATGCTGTACCGATGTTTACTCTAGGCTTTTGCTTTGTTCTTTCTATCTTCTTGCTTCAGACCTTTTTTGCTTCTTTGGCAGTACAGCTACTGGATCTCCCATTGTCTCCGCTGCCAAAGCATGATAAATATGTATGTTCCATTGAGTTCTTTCACTCTTCGCATCACCAAACAACACCGCTCTAAGCATAGCCAAGCCTATCTACATAGGTGGCAGCCAATGAGCGCGAGGATTCTCTTCAAAGTTTAGTGAAACACCGCGAGTCATGTGATTTCAACATGGCGAATGACACTGGGGGGTGACCCGCACCATATATAATAAAACAAGTTTTTATAGTAAAATATTATGAGTACAGTCTTCACCTCATGTGAGTGTTCACCATTCAGATCACTCTTCACAAAAACACAACTCATTCGTTAATGTGTAAGTTTTAAGTTACCGAATGCACCTTTAAGGCGAAATGTTTATTTTTGTAATTACCTGAGCCTACTTATACTTCATCTTTGTAATTAGTCGGTTGCCAGTCATGTGAATGTAAAGATGAAGACTATCATATATTTACAGTTTTTATTGTTGATCTTTGTAATAAAAAAATAAGTTCAAAAGATAATTCTTTGCTATATTAGCAAGCTGCTCATATTATGCATGTAAGTAGAGCTATTTACTTGAAACATCAACAAAAAATAAAGATGAGTTTTTATTGAGTTTTCATTCCTTTTTCTCTGTACGGTTATATTTTTATACTGTATATTCTAGCAGCCACAAAAACTAAACTGCAAATATTTCTTTATGATATTAATGTTTGAGTCCCACAATAAGAATGATCACAGAGATATATTTTTTATTATTCATGCTTGTTTTATTTAATGTACAAAAATAATTTTGACATCCCAATTAGCACATAGTCCATACAACTGGCTTAAATCAGTACATAATTATATTGAAATCAGCATTCGTCCACACACTAGCAATGTAGGGTCTGGAGTGAGGCTTGGGAATTTAAATCAGTTGGTCTGCTGTTTTAAATGATATTCATACTATATGTTGCTTATTTTTTAAATCAGAAAAGATGCTATTAGTTGAGATGCTGTTTGTGCATATTAAAATCATAATATCTAAAGGACTTTACCCCCAAAGAAGTTTTGCTTTTGCCAATTTTACTTTGTACAAACACCAATTAATTCTTTTCATCTCTACAGAGAGAAAAAAGTGTGGAGTAGAGAGACACGTAGCAGCATGGAACAACACCATACCACAGTGAAGTGAACCAAAAAATAAAAAAAACCTCCTGCCTTCAGTGTTTTCATACCTCTCACCACACACTTGCATGTAAAGTTGCAAACACAGGGGCTTCATAGGGTGACTTTTCACAAAGTTACTCATGGAGCAAAGAGGTGTGGAAACACATTGGGCAACAGGGTTTTGCTGGAACTGACTTATTTGAGGACCACCAAGAGTCACACTCACAATAGTCCCTACAAAGCAACAATTACTGAACATTCATGAAAAATAATAGTAATAATAACCCGTCTGTGAAAGCAGTATATTTTGTTCAGTTTGGCAAATTTAAAAGCACTTTAAAGCTATTAACAACACCAACATAAACTGCCAAAAAAAGTAAATAAACTGCAATTAATACATTTTAATCAAAATATTTCTGTCTTTCTAGGGCAACGCATTAATACTTCACAAACAGGAAGTCCTGTCATCACCACCAGTTTATTAATAATCTTATTTTGGCTAACCAAATATGCAGAGGTTCTGACACTTGTTGGATGTTTAAATCCAAATGGGCACAAAAGGTAAATATTTAAAGGTGCACATAAACTATTTATGCATTTATTGTTAATGTTTACTAAACAACCAATACAAAAGTGGTCTTGGACTTGGCAACTAACATATTTCGATGTGAATTCAGCATCATGCATAGGCTGTTTGAGTAAAGATGCCATTGCAGAAATACCCTGTTCACAGATTAATTTAAAGTGTCAGATAGTGAGGATACTGAGATAAAGTGAGTAAAATTCAGTCATGTGATCTTAACATGGCAGCCAGGCCACTATGAGAGGAAACATCATGGAGAGAGAGAAAAAATTGGACTCTCATGTGAGTGTACATAATTTTAAATGAAAATCTAAAAATCATATATTTAATTTTTACCAATCTTCTTTTTAATCCAGGGGAGGAAGAAGGAGATTTTTACGTAGACTTCAGGATACTCTCTAAATGTACAGTTTCCTGGATAGGTATATGAAGCAATTCCTTGCGGTTTATTATTGCAGAAAAGAGGACTTCCTGAATCACCCTATAGTGAATAAGAAGGGAGAAAAATAGAGACAAAGATATATATATAATATTAGTATAATACAATAGTGATAATAAAAATTAAGTAATAGTATAATATTGTATAATTAAATCTAATACCAGACAAAATGCATGTTTCCCATCTGAAACACTACAGATCATTCTCTCAGAGTTAAAATAGATCTGCCACTTTTCTTCACATTTTGAATTCTCCTGCAGTTTGAGAGAGACCTCCTGCAGTACACTTGCTGGATGTTTTTCATTTGTTTTTTTCAAGCCCCAGCCAGCAATGGAGCATTTCACATTTGCTGGTGTTTTTTCATTTTTTCTAGGAAGATCCATAATTTTTACAAATTTATTCAGCTTGGCTTTGGTCTTCAGCTGCAAATAATAGGAGTCGCTGAATTTTTTTTTATGGCATACTGTATATAGTTTCATACAAAGAGTACAAGTTAATCACTATTAATCAAACTGTTGAAGGTAAAAATACCTTAAGTAACATGATATCATAGCTGTAGTCCTCGTTGTTCTTTTCAAACATAGGGTGGCGAATGTATTTCACTACTTGGATTCTCTGTTGGCTCTCCTCCGGTTTGTTGATGTTATGTGCTCCCAGAAGAACTTCAAAGTGGTTCCGACCAGAGAAATCACTACAACTGCAGGTGGAATTGAAAAATGTAATAATGAGAGATATAATAATAAAGATGTAATTACTGTAAAATATAGATGTACAGATGGCTAAACTAGTTGTAGTTTTGAGACTACAAACTGCCTTTTTAAAAAGCAACATATATTATATAACACAAATTATACAAATGACTGGGACATACTCACTTTAAACAGTGTGCTGATGTCAGTACATAATCATGTCTAATCAGCATCCCTCCACATCTGTGATGTTGATTCTTCTGAATAGATGCCATATATGGCCTGGAATGAGCCTCAGCCTCTTTTCCTCCTATAATACCACTCTCCATCGCAACTGTGATAAAAACACAGTCACAATATTAACAGACTATTTAAAGAGGGATTTAATGGAGGGAACATGAACTTTTACAAATATAATAATAATAATAATAATAATAAAAACATTCTGAATGTTCTAGCTAAACTAATAGTTTACAATTTAAGCACTTGCTTTTAGAAATGTATAGGTCCATGGAAAACAATGCACTTTTAATTTCAAAAATTCAGAAAGAAATATTTAAATAATATCTTACCAGCCGTATAAATGCAAAGAAAGTGAAGAAAAATGTAAAGACACATGATGCAACTCTCAACTGAGAAGGAATGAATTTAAACCTTAGTTGTGGGTATTATGTCACTATACTCAAACCCACTCTCTACCTTCAATAGCTGTATCTCCTCCCCGTTTCTTACCTCATACCACAAATGTGCACAAATTTACAAGCAGCCATAAGCAAGCAGGCATCAGTGAACTGACAAACAAACTGGAATTGCAAGAATAAACAGTTACAAAATACCTGAACTAAAAAAATAACTCTTTTGTTGCACAATATGTAGTAACTATACATTCTTATGAAAACGTAACACAGTTCCAACTATCTTTTTTTTTTCTTTAGTCTTGGGTTACACTTTCGGTGTCCTACAAAAAAAGATCACATAATTAATCAGTGTACGTAGTAATTTTTTGGCAGTAAATGAGATGATGCAGACTGTAAGAGGCTAAAGTTTTGATGATGATGCAAAACCAGTTCACATGATTGATTTCAGGCATAATGTAACAATTGTATATATTTCAGTCCATACACTGCATGTTCATAAGGGCACATGTGGCTGGGCCAAGCATAAGACTTCAAGGGATAGTTGATGAACCCAAAAATGAAAAGGACATGTAAGTCAGAATGTTAGGGACTGATTGAGTCCATTCATCATTCTCTTTTGTTGTATAGAAAAAAAAATTGTGACAGAGGCTGTCAGTCCCTAATATCTATAACATTTATATAAACATTCATAACTGAATGTTTAAAAGGTAACATTTATTAGAAAGAGAACTGATACAAACAATAAAAAATTAATTATTCTTCAAAATGCATATGGAGATGTTCAAAGAGAGTGCAACCAAAAATGAGAAATGGTTCATTTCAAGCATTTCAAGGCTTTACAATGGAGTGGTGGTGGCTTTGATCCCCAGAGCCACCACCATTGTGTCCTTGAGCAAGGCACATTGTTCCAGGGGGATTGTCCCTGTAATAAGTGCACTGTAAGTTGCTTTGGATAAAAGCGTCTGCCAAATGCATAAATATATAATAACACTCACCACTCCAGAGACTGTGATTTGAAAGACAGAACTAAAGTTAGATTATTTAGGTGCATACATGCATCTTATATAAGACTCAGTCACTCAAAGTTCATGTTAATCTACGGAAGGAAAGCAGATATTTTCATGTAAAGCTCAGGGTAATCTTTGTTTTTACAGTCATTGGGACATGTGTATGCAGCCATAGTTACAAACACGAGGACTGCCAGAATCACCCTAGAAAGAGACAAATTAATAAATTACTGTACTTCCTAAAATGTATTCTTTCCACTATCTAAAATATCAATGATATGTTTAACATGTGTTAAGCAACATTATCTAAAGTGACCTTGCAGCACCTGACAGAACGCCCTTTCCTTATCCGAGACAGTACAGATAATTCTCTCCGAGTTGAAATAGTACATGATGCACTTGATGCAGTTCCTCATGGTTGTTTCAAGACCCAGCCAGTAATGGAGCATTTCACAAAGGCTGGAATCTTTTCATTCTTCTTAGGAAGTTCAATAACATCCACAAACTCATTCAGCTTGGCTTTGGTCTTCAGCTGTACCCATATTAACTAGTAAATACCATTGGGATGCTTTAAAGTGACTAAATAGACTATTACAAAAAAATCTCAATTGAAAAAGTTCCATGGAGGCTATACCTTTAGTAACATTATGTCATAGTAGTAGGTTTTGTGGTTAATGACAGATTTAGGATATTTAATGTTACATCTTTTCCTCCTACAATACCACTCTTTATCCCTCCTGTGATAATGACAGAAAAAGTTATCATGGTAATTATAGAGTTTAAAGTCTGAATTGAATGTCGGCTCGATTTTAATATTGAACAAATTCAACAAAATTGCTTAAGCAACTTTATACTGTAGTGTATTTGACTAAATAAAATGAACTCTTTGTTATACTATTTATCCTGTTGAAAAGAACAGCACTGCTGGCCACCAGAATGGGATAGCTTCCTAACTATCCTGCTTGGAAAAAAAACTAAAAACCAGCTAAAACCAGCCTGATATGTTTGACTGGTCTTAGCTGGTTTAAGATGGTCTCCCAGCCTGTCCAAGTTGGTGCTCCACTGGATTTGAAAATACCTCTAAAACCAGCCATCTGGCAAGGCTGGGAAAATGTAAGACTAAAGAGTCTGGGCTGTCTTTATACTCTCTGACCTGCCTCTGTCACGCCTTGCAAAAAAAAACAACAATGGAAAGCTGAAACTTTCATGTGTATTATAACAGCAAGACTTAGCTTTTCAGATAAAATGGAAAATGCTTCACTTTGGAACTACAAGAACAGTTTGACATCCACATTGATTGAGTACATCTGTAAGAAGACTGACTGCTTACTGATAGGATCTCACCTTTTCGTAATGTTCAAGAAGGTTCATGGTTGAAACATATTTGGTTGGTGTGGTGTAGTAGTTATGGCATAGGGCTGTTATCTAAAAGGATACTCCGCATGGAGCTGGCCATAAGCATTGTACTTGATTGAAAAGGTGAGATCAGTTAACAGTTCATGGCATACACTCACCTAAAGGATTATTAGGAACACCTGTTCAATTTCTCATTAATGCAATTATCTAATCAACCAATCACATGGCAGTTGCCTCAATGCATTTAGGGGTGTGGTCCTGGTCAAGACTTTCTCCTGAACTCCAAACTGAATGTCAGCAATTCTGAACGTGGCATGGTTGTTGGTGCCAGACGGGCCGGTCTGAGTATTTCACAATCTGCTCAGTTACTGGGATTTTCACGCACAACCATTTCTAGGGTTTACAAAGAATGGTGTGAAAAGGGAAAAACATCCAGTATGCGGCAGTCCTGTGGGCGAAGATGCCTTGTTGATGCTAGAGGTCAGAGGAGAATGGGCCGACTGATTCAAGCTGATAGAAGAGCAACTTTGACTGAAATAACCACTCGTTACAACCGAGGTATGCAGCAAAGTATTTGTGAGGCCACAACACGCACAACCTTGAGGCGGATGGGCTACAACACCAGAAGACCCCACCGGGTACCACTCATCTCCACTACAAATAGGAAAAAGAGGCTACAATTTGCAAGAGCTCACCAAAATTGGACAGTTGAAGACTGGAAAAATGTTGCCTGGTCTGATGAGTCTCGATTTCTGTTGAGACATTCAGATGGTAGAGTCAGAATTTGGCGTAAACAGAATGAGAACATGGATCCATCATGCCTTGTTACCACTGTGCAGGCTGGTGGTGGTGTAATGGTGTGGGGGATGTTTTCTTGGCACACTTTAGGCCCCTTAGTGCCAATTGGGCATCGTATAAATGCCACGGCCTACCTGAGCATTGTTTCTGACCATGTCCATCCCTTTATGGCCACCATGTACCCATCCTCTGATGGCTACTTCCAGCAGGATAATGCACCATGTCACAAAGCTCGAATCATTTAAAATTGGTTTCTTGAACATGACAATGAGTTCACTGTACTAAAATGGCCCCCAGAGTCACCAGATCTCAACCCAATAGAGCATCTTTGGGATGTGGTGGAACGGGAGCTTCGTGCCCTGAATGTGCATCCCACAAATCTCCATCAACTGCAAGATGCTATCCTATCAATATGGGCCAACATTTCTAAAGAATGCTTTCAGCACCTTGTTAAATCAATGCCACGTAGAATTAAGGCAGTTCTGAAGGCAAAAGGGGGTCAAACACAGTATTAGTATGGTGTTCCTAATAATCCTTTAGGTGAGTGTATATGACATTTACATTCATTGTGTAAAATGTTTTGCTTAAGCCATCTTTCCTTTAAAATAAATGCCATATTTTCTGATCTAATGCAAGTCACTTTTAAGAGTGCTGCAAATACATTTCAGGGCTATTGTAGCATAATTGTGCAGCTGCAGTCTGAGGTAAAATCCTCACCCATTGTACCATACACCCACTATATCCTTTAAATGTCAATCATTTGAACCTTATCTGATCCTAAATGGTACATATTTGTACCTTAAGTGTCTCATCTCTCCCTAAAGGGTACATATTAGTACCTTAAGGAGTAAACAAGGTACAGTTGGTGTACCATTATGGGTACTGCCCAAGTGACAAGATTTTGTACCCATAAAGGTAAAACATTTTCTCATTATTTTCTGTCAGAAAAGTCAAGTTAAGTCAAGTCATTTTTATTTGTATAGTGCCTTTCACAACACACATTATTTCAAAGCAGCTTTACAGAAGATCAAGCATTAACAGAATATAAAACTGATGATTAGACTGATATAGTTTGATGAAAGACGATTATGAATTGTGTTTAAAAATAAGTAATTAAATAATAATTGTATTTATATCCCCAGTGAACAAGCCGAAGGCGACTGTGGCAAGGAACACAAAACTCCATAAGATGTTGGTTAATGGAAAAAAAATAACTTCAGACTCACTGTGGGGCCAGTTCCCCTCTTGCTAACATGCCAATATTACTTATGTATAGTGTAAGTCATGGTTTAAAATTATTAAAATAAGTAAGTGTTAAGAGTCAGTGTATATACATAGATTTTGTATGAACTGTAAGATTAATGACTAATATCTTTGAAGTCCATCCTGGATTAATGGCAGAAGTTCACATAGATGCAATTGTCCTTGTTAGTTGGCTGATGAAGGGTTTTGTTGGCAATTTATTGGTAGTCTATGATTTCCATTTCAAGAGAGTAGTCCATCATTAGACCGAGGTGAAGCAGGCAGAGATCAGTGAGGTGCATCTCAGTTCAACCTGGCTGGTAATTTAGGTGAGGTCTATCATAAATCCAAGGTTCAGGCAATGGCATATGAAGTATCTCATGTCTTATGGTTGGAGTTGGCATCAGTTCATCCTCTGAAGTCCATTGTTATAGACTGAAGTGATGTTTGGCTGGCACTGGCTGATATAAGTCATCATCATACAGTGACACGACAGCTGAATCCAGCCGCTTCTGGTGACCTCAGGATAGGAGTCCCGAGGTTGAAACAGGGAAACAAATAAAATAAAATTAGCATAGATGCCATTAAATTTATTGCAGAGTTATAGATCATGATCACTGTTTCTGGTTCTGGTAGACCTAGTTAAAGCAGCCTAATTGTGCTAGACCATTCAAAGCTTTGTAGGTATTTAACAGAATTTTAAAATGAATATGAAATTTAATAGGTAGTCAACGTAACAATGATAGAATGGGGCTAATATGATCATATTTCTTGGTTCTCGTCAGGACTCTGGCTGCTGCATTTTTGACCAATTGAAATGTATTTATTGATCTTGCTGGACGTCATCCCAGTAATGCATAACAATAATCTAGTCTTGAGGTCATGAGTGCATTAATTCGTTTTTCGGCATCAGCAACAGAGAGCATGTGTTGTAATTGGTAATTTGATTTTCAAAGGACAGATTGGTATAAAATATAACACCTAAGTTTTTCACTTTTGAAGATGATGTAACAGTACATCCATCGAGAGTCAAATTATATTTTAGCGGCTTATTTTTAGAGGTCTTTGGTCCAATAATTAGTACCTCTGTTTTGTCGGAATTGAGTAGAAGGAATTTCTGGCTATCCAATCATTTATTTTTCATTGATACACTCTGCTAATTTGGAGAATTTTGAAATCTCATGAAGGTTTGAAGAAATATAAAGTTGGGTATCGTCAGCAAACTTATTCCATGATTTCTGAAATTATCTCCCAGGGGAAGCATATACAAGGAGAAAAGCAGAGGCTCTAAAACTGATCCCTGTGGCACTCCATGCTTTACTTTTGTTTGGTTTGAAAATTCCTCATTTACATAGACGAAGTTGTAGTGGTCTGCAAAATACTACCTAATCCATGCTAACGCAACTCCACAAAAGACAACATAATTCCCTAGCCTATTTAAGAGAATGTTGTGATCTATCATGTCGAATGCAGCACTAAGATCTAAAAGCTAGAAGTGAAATGCAGCCATGATCAGATGATAAGAGCAAGTAATTTGTAACTCTGATAAGTGAGGTCTCTGTACAGTTCTGTGGCCCAAATCCTGACTGAAATTGTTCATATATACTTTTTCTCTGTAGAAATGAACATATTTGGGAAGATACTACATTTTCTAGTATTTCCGACATAAACAGGAGATTTGAAATCTGTATATAATTAGCCAGTTCTCCAGGATCAAGTTGTGGCTTCTGATAACTGCCATTTTAAAGTTTTTTTGGAACATGTCCTAAGGATAACGAGGAGTTAATAATATTAAGAAGAGGTTCTGAGATTACAGGGAATACCTCTTTTAAGAGCTTGGTTGGTATTGGATGTAGCAAACATGTTGTGGCTTTTGATGTTTCAAACCTGACCTATGACAGCGAAGGATTGAAGTTGCATGTGAAGAAAACTATGAGACTGTTTTATGAGATGCTATGACAGATGATTGCATAATTAAAATTTTATTTCTAATTATTTAAATTTTATCAGTAAAGAAATTAATTACTCTTGTGCTGCAACATAATATCTGGTTTTGTTGAGGCTTTATTCCTAACCAATTTAGCCACAATACTAAATAAACACCTAGGATTGTTGTGGATATTACTAAAATATGCTGACCTGGCAGCTTTTAGTGCCTGTCTATAGCTACAGACACTATCCTTCCATGCAAATACCTCTAATTTTGTATTCTTCCACTTGCGCACCATTTTCAGAGCTGCTCTCTTGCGAGCATGAGTATGATCATTGTACCATGGTGCATGCCGTTTTTCTTTAAATTTCTTTAATCAAAAGGGGGCTACGCTATCAAGAGTGCTAGAGAAGACTGTATTTATATTTTCTGTTATTTCATCAAATTCTACTAGACAGACACATTCTCTATGATATATCAAGGTGATACTGTCTCTATTGTAGTTTATGTGACCTGTGTGACATCTCAAGGCAGCTAGCAGACGTTCAGATTAATTAGTTTGTCTGCTTCCTGACCTGGGCACCAGTTAGTCAAATACTATCATTATTATGACTATGAGCCAAATTACTAGAGAGGAGCGCAGCACCTTGCCAGGAGGGATGGAGTCTGTCTCTCTTAAGCAGGTCAGGTCTACCACAAAAACTCTTCCAATTGTGTATAAATACTATTTTATTCTTCAGACCCCACTCAGACATCCAGCCATTCTGTGACACTAATCTACTATAAACCTAGTCATCACGATGTGCAGGGAGGGGGCCAAAGCATATTACAGTGTCTGACATAGTTTTTGCAAATTCACACACCTCTTTAACATTATCTCTATTGATTTCTGACTGGCGAAGCCGGACATCATAAGTGCTATTGAACTGTGTCCTTTCACACACAGTTCTTTTCTTAGAAGATGGTTGTAATGCTAAAGCTTGTATTAAAGAGACAGAGTTTGAAAGGTTCTATATGTCTGTGAAAAACAGAAGTTGACTGCCAAGCACAATATAGCATCATCACGGATAGGTTTTTATGTGTTTTCACCTTAGATTGGCGTTCATCATTGTCATAGCTCTCTGCAATAACTTTAATAACTGCCACTTTATAACTGTCTGCTACCTCAATAACTGCTATGTCCATAGAACACCATCTCATAGTATGTTATGTTTACATTTGGCATTTTTAGTAACTGTCATCTTTTTGCACTACTGTATACTGGTCGGCGCTGCACTGTCTATCACTGTGCCTATTGAAATGTTCATTGTTAGAAATGTATTGTACTGTCCCGTACTTTTGCACACGTTTTTGCACGTGCACTTTATATAGGTATTTTTATTTAATCTGTGTAGTCTCATGTGGTTCTGTGTTTGTCCTATGTTGTTTTATGTAGCACCATGGTCCTAGAGGAATGTTGTCTCGTTTCACTGTGTACTGTACTAACTGTGTATATGGTTGAAACGACAATAAATACCACTTGACTTGACTTGCATTTTAAAACATGTCTGATACACCGGATGCCAGTAGTTTATCTAATCTAGTAGTTGCTAAAGTAACAGTAGTGGTTAGTGTTCTTGTGGGTTCTGTGATGGCCGCAGTGTGAGTGTGACTCTTGTCACACTCACACTGAGTCAGTGTGCCCATGTAATGTGTAACGTTCTTGTATTGATTGAGACTGGTCAAGTTTCCACCCATATTTCCAGCTTAGTCTCATTGTGAAAGTTATAACAGAATCTCACCTCCCACCCCCAAATAACAACTTTAAATACAGTTACTGCTGAAGATTGTTCAAATGTAATGTATTTTACATAACATATACCCAAAGAAATGTATTTGGCATTGTTTTTAATAATAATAATAAAAAAAGAATATTACAACCTGCTTGGTCAGATCACACTTGAAATAAGAAAAGTAGGAAACATACAAACCTAGAAATCACAATTAAAAAAAGAAAAGAAAAAAAAGAAAAATAAATTTGCAATTGCTGCCATGAATCCTTACTCTATTGGTTTTCTGTGTTTAAGACACTTGCACAGAATTTGATGTGGAAGAATGTAGAAACCTGTTGGCCGAGTCCTGGGCACAAAACAAGCTCCATCTTAGAAGCATTGATGATGACCTCCAGAGACAGAGAAAAACATTTCAACAACTTAGAATAGGAAAGAATTTAATATAATGGAAGAGGAATTCTTACATAAAAAGTAGAGAGGATGGCATCTGTCTCACATTACTGTGGTTAAACAATCTTTAACCCTTCAAATAAAAAGGAAAACTGCCCTGGAATTAATTTTATTGTTTTATTACACAACAGTATACATATAAGTTAACCATACACGATTACTTCAGATGTAATTAATCGATTTGAGTCATGAGAATTTTTCTCAACTTTTTCTTTTTGAAGATCTGCAGGTTTCTTCTCATACGATTTAAATGGTAAAAGGTAGCACGTGCACACACACACACACACACACACACACACACACACACACACACACACACACACTAGGGGTGTACAGTGAAGCTATTAGACTATCTGTATCTGTTCATATAGTAAAAATGATCAATATCTGTCTCTGTATTCGGATGGAACTGGATGTGGGCGGGGCTTAACATGGAAGTGTGTCAAAACTAAATGAAATGCCCATTTTTAAGTATTATTCTTACACTTATAGTTTCTATTAATAAAATATGCCTTGTAAATGCCTTTTCATAATAATAGCCTAGTGATAATAATAATAATAATTATTATTATTATTATAATTATTTATATTATAATATATTTATTTAAAAAATATTATTTTATTGTTCTTTTTTTCCTTACCAGATGAATATGTATTTGTAGGCTACATTAACTGTGGAATATGTCTCCTGGTATTTCAGATATTAATATCTGCATGAAATAGAATATTCGTTTGTCTGTACATGTATAACAACATTATTCTGGAGCCAAGATGTGTCAAGCAAAATGTGAAATGTCAAGCACACATTTTGCAGTGAATAATAAATAAAAATTAAAACAATGAAATAAAATCAATATAACCTACAAACAGGTGAAAATCCCGTAAGTCTATCAGGAATTTTGACGATAGGACACCATTATTTAGTTAAATAATAATAATAATAATAATAATTATAATAATGTTACATTTATATAACACCTTACCAGAGTTCAAGAACACTTAACGTTTTCAAATTTAGCACAGTTAGAAGAAGAACAAGAACAAGAACAAGAAGACGAAAGGCAGAGTTTCAGTTTCTTTGTTTTTCATCAGGAAGAATATTCCTAATAGATGAATACTCTATGGAGCATATAAACCTTTATGGAGCATTTTAACGTTTTTCATAATAAAGTCTTAACCAGATAATTAACTTAAATTGCTGATGTGAATATAAATGTGGTCAACTTTAAGAGATGGAAAGACGAGCTCCGATGTTAAATAACTTCAGGTAAGGAATTTAAACTCTCTGGTTTCAAGGCTATAAATAAATACATGGGAATCATTACGTGTGGATCGTGTGATACATTAACATAGACATTTCAAGAAGTGGAATGAGTATATGATGTCATATCGTTCTTAATGTTACACTTGACAAGCTCTAGACACACACACACACACACTTTCCACCAGGTGGGGAGGTGCCCCAGTGCCACCTATGGACCAGCCGCCACTGATTCGAATGAAACCATTATTAGTTTTAAAGTCATTATTCGTGGTTTTCCAAATTAGGTATTCGGCTTCGGGCACATCCCTAGCATTTTTTTAAAATTAAAACACAGTTAACAGCAGTACCTCAGAGGAGAGAACATAGAGACAGAGGAGTTGCATACAGGAGATTGGTTTTTGACAGGGTGAGGTGCTGAGAATGTAATGCTGATTGCTGAAAATAAATTTTGTGTGAGAAGAGAGGTAGAGACAGCAGTAGAAAGGTGAGTGGGTGAACAGTAGTGATCAGAGACATGTAAAAGAGTAACAAGAATATTTGAGTTGGTACAGTTACATGTAAAAATGAGGTCCAGCTGGTTGTACAATCTGTGAGTTACTGTGGTGCTTAGTCTTTCCAAGTCAAATAAGGCCAGAAGAGCATTCAGTTCAGTGACCTGGTGCTTGTCTTGGTGTATGTTGAAATCACCAAGAACCACAAGTGGCTTACCATCCTCTGGGAAGGAGGACAGCAGGATACCCAACTCCTTGAGAAAGTTTGTCAGCTGAGCTGGAGGGCTATAAATGACAATAACATGTTTTTTTGTGGGTTGCATTGCAGCAATAGCATGGAATTCAAAAGTATTGTTAGATAGAGAAGAGTGTGGTGATAAAGTCAGTTATGAATTAGCAAACCTGTTCCCCCCACCCCTAACAGTGTTTTGAGGGAAGTTTGTGAGAGAAGTTGTTGGAAAGAGCAGCAGGTGTTACTGTATCCTCTGTCAGTGCCAGGATGCTGAGGGTGGACTGTGTGGCAAAGGCTGGAATGAAGTCAGCTTTGATCACAGCTGACTGGCAGTTCCAGAGTTCAACTAAGAAGCTGAGCGGAGCAGGTGCTGGAGTGCAAAGTGGCTGTAGATTGTGCGGGTTGCGTGTTGTCTTGCATCTATATTGTGTAAATGGTCTGTAAAAGATAACAGGGATGTGATTGAAGGCATATGCTATTCGTGAAGTCGACATGTTAGTATGTAGAAGGAAAATAAGTTAGGCTGTTATATTGGCTGCCACATCATCAAGCAATATCAAAGGCTGTACCAATCATGAGGACACTTGGAAGGCAGCCTAGTTTCACAGCCTTCATTTGCCACATTTTGGAGGATGCATCCAATGCATCCTTCACGGCCTTCAATCACCCTCAATCCTTTGCGCAATTCAGATAAAAAAAGAAAATCTTAGAAAAGAAATCAAACTAATGTGCACCCTCCTGGTGGTTTCCTACATTTCACAAAGTGGTAGTGGTTAGTAAATGTGGCACGGTGGAGGGCGGGGCCAGGTTGTGACTCAACACGCCCGGCCCCGTATTAGGCTAATCAAGCCACTGAGAGGGATAAAGGCCGATCGCAGAGGGCGGTGCAAGAGAGAGAGATCCTTACGGACATGTCCGTCGTCTTATGTGTTTGTCTTTTGAGTTTCACATTAAACCTTTAGTTGTAAGTTAAGCCGGTTTCTCGCCTCTTCCTTGCCCGTGGGGGCGAACTTCTTTACATTTATTTTTGAATTGGAATGGAAGCATAAATCTTTATGACATAGCCATGCAGATTTACTAGACCATTTCATTTATAGTGCTGAATGCTGAGGAGCAGCCTAGCCTACAGCCTCAGAACGACTGGTCTTGGAGGAACATAGCCTTATTAAGCTGCTGCCTTTCATTTGAAAATCACCCTTAGATAAAGTGAGTACAATCTGGTCATGTGATCTCAACATGGCAGCCAGGCCACAATGAGGGGAACCATCCTTATGAACAAACATTTCAAGACCATTGACATGATTGGAGTCTCATGTCAGCTTACATAAATAAATTAAAAAAAAAAAAAAAAAAATATATATATATATATATATATATATATATATATATATACAGTGAGGAAAATAAGTATTTGAACACCCTGCTATTTTGCAAGTTCTCCCACTTAGAAATCATGGAGGGGTCTGAAATTGTCATCGTAGGTGCATGTCCACTATGAGAGACATAATCTAAAAAAAAAAATCCAGAAATCACAATGTATGATTTTTTAACTATTTATTTGTATGATACAGCTGTAAATAAGTATTTGAACACCTGAGAAAATCAATGTTAATATTTGGTACAGTAGCCTTTGTTTGCAATTACAGAGGTCAAACGTTTCCTGTAGTTTTTCACCAGGTTTGCACACACTGCAGGAGGGATTTTGGCCCACTCCTCCACACAGATCTTCTCTAGATCAGTCAGGTTTCTTGGCTGTCGCTGAGAAACACGGAGTTTGAGCTCCCTCCAAAGATTCTCTACTGGATTTAGGACTGGAGACTGGCTAGGCCATGCCAGAACCTTGATATGCTTCTTACAGAGCCACTCCTTGGTTATCCTGGCTGTGTGCTTCGGCTCATTGTCATGTTGGAAGACCCAGCCTCGACCCATCTTCAATGCTCTAACTGAGGGAAGGAGGTTGTTCCCCAAAATCTCGCAATACATGGCCCCGGTCATCCTCTCCTTAATACAGTGCAGTCGCCCTGTCCCATGTGCAGAAAAACACCCCCAAAGCATGATGCTACCACCCCCATGCTTCACAGTAGGGATGGTGTTCTTGGGATGGTACTCATCATTCTTCTTCCTCCAAACACGGTTAGTGGAATTATGACCAAAAAGTTCTGTTTTGGTCTCATCTGACCACATGACTTTCTCCCATGACTCCTCTGGATCATCCAAATGGTCATTGGCAAACTTAAGACGGGCCTTGACATGTGCTGGTTTAAGCAGGGGAACCTTCCGTGCCATGCATGATTTCAAACCATGACATCTTAGTGTATTACCAACAGTAACCTTGGAAACGGTGGTCCCAGCTCTTTTCAGGTCATTGACCAGCTCCTCCCGTGTAGTTCTGGGCTGATTTCTCACCTTTCTTAGGATCATTGAGACCCCACGAGGTGAGATCTTGCATGGAGCCCCAGTCCAAGGGAGATTGACAGTCATGTTTAGCTTCTTCCATTTTCTAATGATTGCTCCAACAGTGGACCTTTTTTCACCAAGCTGCTTGGCAATTTCCCCGTAGCCCTTTCCAGTATTGTGGAGGTGTACAATTTTGTCTCTAGTGTCTTTGGACAGCTCTTTGGTCTTGGCCATGTTAGTAGTTGGATTCTTACTGATTGTATGGGGTGGATAGGTGTCTTTATGCAGCTAACGACCTCAAACAGGTGCATCTAATTTAGGATAATAAATGTGGAGGTGGACATTTTAAAGGCAGACTAACAGGTCTTTGAGGTTCATAATTCTAGCTGATAGACAGGTGTTCAAATACTTATTTGCAGCTGTATCATACAAATAAATAGTTAAAAAATCATACATTGTGATTTCTGGATTTTTTTAGATTATGTCTCTCACAGTGGACATGCACCTACGATGACAATTTCAGACCCCTCCATGATTTCTAAGTGGGAGAACTTGCAAAATAGCAGGGTGTTCAAATACTTATTTTCCTCACTGTGTATATATATATATATATATATATATATATATATATATTAGGGCTGTAGATTTTCTGTCTTTTAATTTGACTAAAAATAACTCTTTAAAAAAACTAACGCCATTAATCGCAATGCCCCCGGACCATAATATGGAAGATTCCTGAGAAATGCAAGCTACCACCTGTTTACTCCAGAGGGCAGTAAGTGAAACTTCAGCTGCGAGGCAATGCACAGTTTATATAGTGAAGAAAAACACCCTTGAGCAGCAGAACAACACAGACATGCGTTACATTCTTGCGTTCAAAACACTTGATGGAGTGCTAGGTGATCTCAATATGTGTTCTAAGTATTAAACTATATTTAACTTGACACGGTGACCTAAAGATTTTATGTCTATGACGCAACGCTTCCAAGATGCTACACAAGCATGACTGACGCAGCTTCCCATAGCCAGGTCTTTAAACAAGCCCTCATAATAAATCTCCAACTGATTGACAAATTCACTTGTGAAATGGATTGCTGTGAACTGTACGCCAATGATTGGCTTATGTTCAATAATATGGTAGTAAACAAGAAATTGTATTCTAAAGCCGCTTTTTTTATTGTCTTATTAATGATGAACTCTTCTGCCACAAGAATGTAATGCATTTTAATTATGTGAATATTTGTTATTTAATTTTTCATATATATATATATATATATATATATATATATATATATATATATATATATATATATACACTACCGTTCAAAAGTTTGGGGTCACTTACTCATTCTTTATTTATTTATTTATTTCACATTTTAGAATAATAGTAGTCAGCAAAACTATGGAATAATAGAAATGGAAATATGGGAATTATTTTGTGACCAAAAAATCCAAAATAAATCCAAAACTATGTAATATTTTAGCATCTTCAAAGTAGTCACCCTTTGCCTAGATTTTGCAGACATGTACTCGTGACATTTTCTCAACCAACTTCTTGAGGAATCACCCCGGGATGCTTTTTAAACAGTATTGAAGGAGTTCCCATCTATGTTGGGCACTTATTGGCTTCTTTTCTTTATATTTTGATCCAAGTCATCCATTTCAAAAACTTTTTTTTTTTTTAGGAAATTTTAGATTTGTAATTAAATAAATGTATATGTTTTGGCAGAATAATATTTTGTCTACAAAGTTAATTTCAAACTTTTAAGCATACACCTTCAGATCAAAAGATTTTTAAGATCATGAGAAACATTTCAGACAAGTGACCCCAAACTTTTGAACGGTAGTGTATATATATATATATATATATATATATATATATAAATATGAAAAGATAACTATGTATCATTATTTCATAATTATATATTGAATATGAGGGGCTTTCTCAGCAAATATTTGTAAATGCGATTAATCTCAATTAATTAATCAGGACACCATGTAATTAATTTGATTACAAATTTTAATCGATTGACAGCCCAAATATATATATATATATATTCCTGTAAAAATGGGAATGCAGGAGCTGAGCATTGCAATTCTGGTTGTGAAGTACAACTTTTGCATGAACTTCCTCAAATAGACTCTGTTTCTAGGACTGCTTTGGACACACAAATTACCTTTCAAGAACTCACTATTGCTGTTGGACAGTTAAAATCCGGTCGTTCTCCTGGCATTGATGGGTTGACTCCTGAATTTTATAAACATTTTTGGAAGCATATTGGAATGGACCTTTATGAAGTCTTTTATGAAAGTTATAAAGATGGCATTCTACCTGTTACATGTCAACGTGCTCTATTGTCCCTACTACCTAAAAAGGCAGCTATAACCTTGTTAAAGAACTGGAGACCTGTTGCTCTAACAACAGAATACAAAATCCTATCCAAGTGTCTTTCTAATAGACTTAAGAAGTTTTTGCATTTGATAATTCATCAAGACCAAACCTATTGCATTCCAAAGAGATCTATAATGGATAATCTTTTTTTGGTGAGAGATACCTTGGATATCTGCAAAATATTTGATGCAGAGGTTGGATTGATCGCTTTAGACCAAGAAAAGGCATTTGATAGGGTCGATCATAATTATCTTTTTAATCTACTTGCTGCTTTTGGGTTTGGTCAGGATTTGATCAAATGGATGCAGTTGTTATATACTGGAGCTTCTTGTATGGTTAAGGTGGGGGGTTGTCTCAGTCAGCCTATTCTGGTTTCAAGGGGCATAAGACAAGGATGCCCTTTATCAGGGCAATTGTACAATATTGCTATTGAACCATTACTTTTTAATATAAGGAAAACTCTAACTGGTTTATTAATACCCATAATGCCTCAACATTTAAGAACTATAATTACTGCTTATGCTGATGATCATACAGTCTTTGTCAATGACAATAATTATATAAAAGCTCTGTCTAGAGCACTTGTTTTGTATGAAAGGGCATCATCAGCAAAAGTAAATTGGGATAAGACTTTCTGGTCAGGTCAAAGAAATTTGGAAAATCTCCCACAACTACCAGGTAACTTAAACTGGAATAAAAAGGGCTAAAAATACTTGGTATATTTTGAGTTTCAAAAGAAAAATTGGGAGGGAGTTTTGAAGAGAGTGTGCACCCGATTGTCTAGATGGAACTGGTTGCTACCCCAGTTATCCTACAGGGGGAGAGTTTTAGTTGCAAACAATTTGGTCGCTTCTGCTCTGTGGCATAAATTCATTGTGTTACAGGCTCCCGCTGGATTAGTTCAAGACATTCAAAGGATGCTGGTGAACTATTTTTGGTCAGGAAAGCATTGGGTCCGATCAGCTGTTCTTTTTTTGCCAGTGCAAGAAGGGGGACAAGGTCTGGTAGATATCAGATCTAGACTTATGAATTTTCATCTACAAGCTGCTCAGAGACTGCTGTATAACAATGATATTGCTTGGTCTAACGTTGCAGTTGCATTCCTGAGAAAGGCAGGCAACATGGGGCTTGATAAACACGTATTTTTAATGAACTTGAATGAAACCATTTTAAAAGACTTGACTTACTTATATAAATCTGTGATGGAAGCCTGGAAAGTTTTTTTTTTTTGTCTCAAGACCTGCTGGAATACATGCAGGTTTTTCTCTCTCTCTATAGCCATTGTTCCAGAACCCTTTTTTACCTTCTAGACGATTATGCTAATTTGTCATTACGGCTGATAGCTGCTGGATGTATAAAACTTGGCCACATTTTAAGTATTAGTTTTGATACCCTAGGAGAGAGAACTGGGATCAAATCTATTTGATTTTTGAAACAGCTTACTGATGAAGTGGTTGAAGAGCTGAATTTTGATCAACGACTCTTTATCAACAACTCTAACCATATTAAAGAATGGATTGCTAGGTGTGACTATGATTTTCCATCCTTGAAGATAACTGCTGACGTAAGGGAATGGCATGAGGAGGAAAGTCTTAAATTGTCTTTTAAAACCCCTCAGCTGGATAGTTTTGAGACTGCTGGAAAATAATATCTGTATGTGACTTGTGTGAAAGTGACCAATGCACATCTTTTATCTGGAGTCATGTCATCTAGATGGACTGAATTTTTTGGAGTGAACATCTCCCCCAAAGGTAGCTGGCGGTCCCTGTACAAACGACCAATTGATAAACGGTCTGGTGACTTACAGTGGAGGATTGTACATTGTGCAAAAGCTACAAACAGACATGTGGTGCACCTCAATCCAAATGTAGGGGTGGGTTGCCCTTTTTGTTCTGAAAATGAAATTATTTTTCTTCTTTTTGTTCAATGTGTACATTTGGGTAATTAGTTTTCTCTTTTACTTCAATGAGTATCATCTTAGGTGAAGATTTATGTCATCAATTGTTCATTTTTGGGCCAAAATATTCTGTTAGTCGTAAAAATGTTTTGGTTTTATTACATTTTATGTTTGGAACTGCCAAACTCGCCATTTGGAAAACAAGGAAAAATAAGATGCTTGGTAAAGATACTTTAGATCCTTTATTGATGTTCATGGGTCTGGTAGCATCAAGGCTTAGGATAGAATATGCATATTACAAACTGGTAGGGTGCTTACCAATGTTTGTGAATACTTGGGCCATAAATGGGGCAAAATTGGCAAAAGCAGACCTTCTTTGGGGGTAAAGTCCTTTAGATATTATGATTTTAATATGCACAAACAGCATCTCAACTAATAGCATCTTTTCTGATTTAAAAAATAAGTAACATATAGTATGAATATCATTTAAAACAGCAGACCAACTGATTTAAATTCCCAAGCCTCACTCCAGACCCTACATTGCTAGTGTGTGGACGAATGCTGATTTCAATATAATTATGTACTGATTTAAGCCAGTTGTATGGACTATGTGCTAATTGGGATGTCAAAATTATTTTTGTACATTAAATAAAACAAGCATGAATAAAAAAATATATCTCTGTGATCAATCGTATTGTGGGACTCAGCTTGTTTTGAACAATTGTCAGATCTAAATCTCAAAAATTAAGATCATAAAGAAATACTTGCAGTTTAGATTTTGTGGCTGCTAGAATATACAGTATAAAGAATACACTCACCTAAAGGATTATTAGGAACACCATACTAATACTGTGTTTGACCCCCTTTCGCCTTCAGAACTGCCTTAATTCTACATGGCATTGATTCAACAAGGTGCTGAAAGCATCCTTTAGAAATGTTGGCCCATATTGATAGGATAGCATCTTGCAGTTGATGGAGATTTGTGGGATGCACATCCAGGGCACGAAGCTCCCGTTCCACCACATCCCAAAGATGCTCTATTGGGTTGAGATCTGGTGACTGTGGGGGCCATTTTAGTACAGTGAACTCATTGTCATGTTCAAGAAACCAATTTGAAATAATTCGAGCTTTGTGACATGGTGTATTATCCTGCTGGAAGTAGCCATCAGAGGATGGGTACATGGTGGCCATAAAGGGATGGACATGGTCAGAAACAATGCTCAGGTAGGCCGTGGCATTTAAATGATGCCCAATTGGCACTAAGGGGCCTAAAGTGTGCCAAGAAAACATCCCCCACACCATTACACCACTACCACCAGCCTGCACAGTGGTAACAAGGCATGATGGATCCATGTTCTCATTCTGTTTACGCCAAATTCCGACTCTACCATCTGAATGTCTCAACAGAAATCGAGACTCATCAGACCAGGCAACATTTTTCCAGTCTTCAACTGTCTGAGCTCTTGCAAATTGTAGCCTCTTTTTCCTATTTGTAGTGGAGATGAGTGGTACCCTGTGGGGTCTTCTGCTGTTGTAGCCCATCCGCCTCAAGGTTGTGCATGTTGTGGCTTCACAAATGCTTTGCTGCATACCTCGGTTGTAACGAGTGGTTATTTCAGTCAAAGTTGCTCTTCTATCAGCTTGAATCAGTCGGCCCATTCTCCTCTGACCTCTAGCATCAACAAGGCATTTTCGCCCACAGGACTGCCACATACTGGATGTTTTTCCCTTTTCACACCATTCTTTGTAAACCCTAGAAATGGTTGTGCGTGAAAATCCCAGTAACTGAGCAGATTGTGAAATACTCAGAACGGCCCGTCTGGCACCAACAAACATGCCACGCTCAAAATTGCTTTCTTTCCCATTCTGACATTCACTTTGGAGTTCAGGAGATTGTCTTGACCAGGACCACACCCCTAAATGCATTGAAGCAACTGCCATGTGATTGGTTGATTAGATAATTGCATTAATGAGAAATTGAACAGGTATAATAATATCCTTTAGGTGAGTGTATAAGCGTACAGAGAAAAAGGAATGAAAACTCAATAAAAGCTTACCATGTTTCAAGTATGTGTACATTCATAATATGAGCAGCTTGCTAATATATCAAAGAATTATCTTTTGAAATTATTTTTATATTACAAAGATCAACAATAAAAACTGTAAATATATGATAGTCTTCATCTTTACATTCACATGACTGGCAACCGACTAATTACAAAGATGAAGTATAAGTAGGCTCAGGTAATTAAAATACATTTCGCCTTAAAGGTGCATTCGGTAATTTAAAATGTTTTACACATTAACAAATGAGTTGTGTTTTTTTGAAGGGTAATCTGAATGGTGAACACTCACATGAGATGAAGACTGTACTCAATAGTTTTCTATAAAACGTGTTTTATTATATATAGTGAAATCACATGACTCGCTGTGTTTCACTAAAGAGAGAATCTTCGCAGAGAATCCTCATACTCATAGGCAGCCACCTATGTACACAGGCTTGGCTATGCTCAGAGCAGTGTTGTTTGTTGTTTCACGCTGGTGAAAAAAAGACTCTCAGATATTGACAATACAATATAATATAATATAATATAATATACATTAATATAATATAATACCTGACAAAAAGTGTCTTTCCCATCTGAAAAATTGCAGATCATTCATTCAGAGCTTAAGTAGTCCTTCCACTTGTTTTTACATTCAAAGCTGAATTGCAGTTAATGTGAGACTTCCCGCAGCACACTTGATTCTCGGATCCCCTGTTTCCCCATTTTTCTTAGTAGAGCCATAATTTTCACAAATTTATTTTCACAAATTTTTTTTTTTTTTTTATCTTCAGCTGCAAAACATTCCCCCCAAAAAATTCCCTGAAATATTTTATGACAAATATAAACTGATGAGCCAATATATTATGACCACCTGCCTAATATGCTGTTGGTCCTCTGTCCAAAACAGTGCCGACCCACTGAAGCATGAACTCTACAAGACCTCTAAAGGTGTCCTGTGGTATCTGGCACCAAGACATTAGCAGCAGATCCTTCAAATCCTGTAAGTTGCGAGGTGGAGCCACAGTGGATCGGACTGGTTTGTCCAGCACGGTGGTGCAGCAGTTAGCACTGTCGCCTCACAGCAAGAAGGTCGTGGGTTCAAACCCCAGTTGCCCCGGCCTTTCTGTGTGGAGTTTGTATGTTCTCCCCGTGTCTGCGTGGGTTCTCTCCGGGTGCTCCGGCTTTCTCCCACCATCCAAAGACATGCAGGCTAGGTTAATTGATGTCTCCAAAAATTGTCCTAGGTGTGGATGTGAGTGGTTGTCTGTCTATGTGTGGCCCTGCGATGGACTGGCTACCTGTCCATCGTGTACCCCGCCTTTCGCCCAATGTTAGCTGGGATAGGCTCCAGCCCCCCCCCCCCCCCCCCCCCCGCGACTCTGTACACACAGGATAAGTGGTTGACGATGGATGGATGGATGGATGAATACAACTGCAGCGTTGACCTACTGCCAGAGGTTAAATTGGGCCGGAGCACAGCTCCGCCTCCTCAGGTCCACAACACACCCTACAGGAGCTCAGCTCCGTCTCCCTTCAGCACCAAATATTGTTATTCCACTTGAATTATTTTTCATCTCCTGACTCCTGGCAAATACATGGTATATGAGTCTGAATAATTAGCAAGACTACACAGAGACACCCAGGCTACATGGAATTATCAGACGTCATAAATGCATTAATCGCGCCCACAGCCATCAAGGGAAAACTGTCACAATTCTAAGCATAACAGCGACGTTACCATGGAAACCCGCTAATGGCTAGAGTGAACAAGCAGCTACCACTGAAGTCCTCTGTTCACAGTCTTGAACCTCTGTCTGCCTCTTCTGGACAGATGGTGCCTCTTCATTGCTCCGGTATGTGGTAGGAAAACAATAAAACTAGGAAAAAAAAGTTTGAGCTGAAAGAAATGTTAGCTGTCTGTATGTTTAACTGTTCAATTGAGCTAAAGTTAATGTTAGCGAGCTCAGTAACGTTAGCTATGTTAGTTGACCTTTTGACCTACCCATGTCAAAACACATCTGGTGAACACATCTAACTGCCTTACACATAACACAAAGCTTCTTTTTTTTTAAAAAAACTTTGATTTTATAAATATTTTTTAATGTTAAAAAATGCTATAAATCTATCTCTGTTGATAGATTTAAAATTAAAAAAGATTAAACATAAGCTGATTGTGTTCATTTAGACACTGAACATGAAGCGGACCCTGGAAGATTTTTTTGGGGTGTAAGTTAATGCTGCAATTGCCATATCAAAAGAATGATAGAGATTGAAGTTGAGTAATTACCTCCCGTGTCAGTGTGATTAAATCAAACATAACATAAACTGCCAAATATATTGGCCCTGATCCTTTTAAAGTGCTCATATTATACTCATTTTCAGGTTCATATTTGTATTTAGAGGTTGTACCAGAATAGGTTTACATGGTTTAATTTTCAGAAAACACCATATTTTTGTTGTACTGCACATTCCTGCAGCTCCTCTTTTCACCCTGTGTGTTGAGCTCTCTGTTTTAGCGACTGAGTGAGGCATTCCACTTCTGTTCCATCTTTGCTGGGAGTTGCACATGCTCAGTAGCTAGGTAAGCACTGCTAGATAGTCAGTTGCAGAGTTTGAGGGCATGCCATGCTAGCAGCTAGGTGAGCATTATAACGTGTGTTACAAAGTGACGCACGTTGGACACGGAAGAAAAGGCTGGACTACAAGAGAGCTGTTTGGAGCAGTTTGTGAAGTGTTTTCTGTTGGAGATAGTAAGTCCTTTTGGGCTGGACTTTGTAAACCTATAACATGAACAAAAAAGATATATAACACAATAAAGGAAAGGGAAAAAGCCAAAAAGCATAATATGAGGACTTTAAATCAACATAATTTTTGTATAAAAAGATGTTTACATATTTGCCAACCAATATTTTCAAACATGTTCATTTCATACATTTTCCGAGGGTGAAAACCGTTGACAGCCTGTTAACATTCAAGGTAAAAAATAATAATAAAGTAAGTGAATTGTAAAGTATTTGTCTTTGTTTGAATAATTTCTCAACCCTACCTTACACATTAATACTGGAAAAAGAGCCCCTTTGGTGTAAAAACACATTAAGTCATTTTACGGCTAGATTTTGAATTATGACCAGTCACCGTAAATAAAGGCTCCCCCTCCCTACAAAAGCCAATTTAACCACTGCCTACAACCAATGAGAAAGCAAGAAATGGGGCACGGGAAGTTTCAGTGGGAGGAGTCCTGATGTACCTGCAACAGAAAATCAACTAGCATGGCTGCGATATCAAAGAAATAGAGGAAAAATTTGTGGAACATTGGCAGGAGCACCAGTGCTGCACCATTTGATGTTTCATCTGATCTGTACCACAACCAGGTGGAGAAAGAGAAGAGTTGGAGAGAAATTGCCAATTCTCTTGGACAGTCGTGTAAGCAAATAGTTAGATTTTACAGTAGGAGGTACTTTTTCATATTGTAACCAATAAAATATATGATGACTTGAGGCAATTAAAAACATACACATCATATTCTGAAATGCATAACATATGATCATGCATTTGTTTTCGTATCTCGTATCATCTCTCCTGTGTATTCTGTTGTGAAACGTAATTTGGAGTCCAGGCAGAGTCATCAGGGATCCGTCGATAGTGAAATGTTTTGTAATGTGTTCACCCCTGTCACGGATTTGTTGTGTAATTTGAAAATACTATAACTTCAGTGAAAAGACAGACAGTTGTGTAATTTGAACGGTACCACAATCCAATGTCTTTGAAAGTTGTGGAGTGTGTAGGAGCCATTAGCAAGCTGTTAAAATTGTGCATGACCAGATGTTTGCTTAAAACGTCAAAAATACTCCAAGGTGCATTTATGAACCAGTAATGTGTTTAAGTCTCCTATTCAAGTTTTTATTTATAGTATATGCCATTCTTTACTAATGTGAGAATGCTGACCCTCAACTCAGAATAATGCATCATCACTGACCCGCAACACTGGAGACCCGCAGGGCTGTGTTCTCAGCCCACTCCTGTATTCCTTGTACACACGTGACTGTGTGGCAACACATAGCTCCAATGCGAAAATTAAGTGTGCTGATGATATGATGGTGGTAGGTCTGATCACTGACAATGATGAAACAGCCTACAGAGAGGAGGTGCACACTCTGACACACTGGTGTCAGGCGCACAACCTCTCCCTCAACGTCAGCAAGACCAAGGAGCTTGTGGTGGACTTTGAGAAAAGACTGAGAACACAGCCCAATAACCATCAATGGAGCACCGGAGGAGAGAGTCAGCAGCTTCAAGTTCCTCTGTGTTCACATCACTGAGGAACTCACGTGGTCCGTACACACTGAGGCCGATGTGAAGAAGGCTCACCAGTGCCTCTTCTTAGTTTGGAATGAACCACCACATCCTCACACAGTTCTACACCAGCACTGTAGAGAGCATCCTGACTGGCTGCATCACTGCCTGGTACGGCAACAGCACCGCCCTCAACCGCAAAGCCCTGCAAAGGCGCGAACTGCCAGACACATCATCGGAGGTGAGCTTCCCTCCCTCCACGACATCTATACCCGGGAGTGTAAGAAAAAAGCTTGGAGGATCATCAGAGACTCCAGCCACCCGAGCCATGGGCTGCTCTCACTACTACCATCAGGCAGGCGGTATCGCAGCATCAGGACCTACACCAGCCGACTTCATGACAGCTTCTTCCCCCAAGCAATCAGACTTTTGAACTCTTGATCGCTCACGATACATATATCAGCACCGCACTTTATTAGTCTCAGACTGGACCCACATTTTATACATAATAACATACTTGCAACTGACAACCAACCGACAGCTGAATGTCAACACAACACTTCATATTTATTTCCACTGGAGGGGAGGGGGGGGGGGGGGTCTACATTGTATTTTTATTGTATACAATCTTATTTTGTGTATACTGTATATTGTATATTATTAGGTGTATATTGTATTGTGTAACAACACGTGTAAATCAGATGTTTATTGTAATTGTCATACTGCTATGTTGCTTGGAACCGCACACTAGACTTTCACCCACTGTTGCACTTTTGTATATGGTTGAGTGACAGTAAAGGGATTTGATTCGAATATGGGCCGGCAGACTGTTCCCGAGGTGTGGGGCCACAAACAAAAATGCACGGTCACCCTTACATTTTAGGCGGGACCTAGGAACAGATAAAAGCATACAGTTTGAAGACCTTAAAGGCCTGGAGGTCTGATGCTGAAAAAGAAGCCTGGATATGTAGTGTGCTGCCAAACCTCACTAAATATCTGTGACATAGTATAAATGAAAATAAAAGTACAAATAAATGGCGTCCAATTAAAGCATTGCATTTCAAAAGATTTTGCCTTGTGCTTTTGCCTTGTTTACTGAAATGTAAAAGGTGAATGTATTACTGGCCAGAGACTCTCTTGTCTACCTTTTCTGATGCATCTTGCATATGAAAAAAAATCTAATAAAATGCACAGGAAAGGTGAGCGGGAGAGCCAGACTTAAAATGTATTAAGAACACACTGACATAGCTTCTAAAATGCAATGGGAAATGCTTCACTTTGGAATTAGGTAAACAGTATGACATCCACTGGAGAACAGCTATAAGATGACTGACTGCTTAATAAATGGATCTCATCTTTTCGTAATGTTCAAGAAGTTTCATAGCTTCTCTGTACCATAGCGGGTAAAGGTGGTGTAGTGGTTATGGAATAGGTCTAATAAATAGCAAGTAGGTACAAACCTACTGTATATGGAGCTAGCCATATGCCATTGCACTTGATCAAGCCACTTAACTCCAGATTGCTCCAGGGACATGTTGCTCTTTTCAAATATTTCTTTTTAAAAGTGTGCTTATGCCAATTTTTTTTTAAAATAAATACCGTATTATCTTATCAAATGCAATGACATTCATATGTTTAAAAGTGTGCCTTAAGTGTCAAAATAGTCATGTTAAAACATTTCCCAAAGACCACATTATATGTTTTTAATGGAATATTGTCATCATAGAGGAAAATGTCATTGATCAGTGATCATTCAAGCACAATACTTTCCTCTTTTTATAACATGTTTATAATCAAAGCTGGTATTGCAGTATGGCGCCCAAAGGATTCTAAATGTCTATAAAAACTGAATTTTCACCCTTGGATTGGTTTTTCTTCATTGTCATTGCACATATTTTGAAACATTCTGACTGAAACCCCTGATGCCAGTTGCTCAGCCAATTGAGTAGTTAATAGATGGCAGTAATGGCTGGTGCGATGTAATTCCCTGCATGGTTTGTATTAGCCTGAAATTCACACTCATACCCAGTCAGTGTGCCTATAATTTTTTGTATTGTCTGTATGAGTCCAAGTTTCTATTTTCCTTATATGACATGTGGGTTCTTAAGGATTTGTTCCAGTTGCCTCAAAAATCATGGATTAAAACAGAATAACCCAGAAACACAGAACGTTTATGACATTATTTTTAATAAAAATTAAATAATAATAATCTCGCTACATCCATCTTGGTCAGACCACACATTTGAAATTACAAAAAGGAGGTAACATTTAGCCCTAGAAACCACAATACACAATGTATATCACTGCGTTTGTTTATGCCCTACTTACAGGCAGAGACCATTATAAACCAAATGCTCAAGTTAAGCTTCCAGAGAACCATATGCTATTGTAGCTCTGGAACTTACACTAGGCCCTCTGTTCTAAAACACTTGATGACTTCTTGAAATGCTACCAGGCTTTATCCGCTTTCCTTCTTCTTGATTTTTATGAAGGCCTGGTGTAGTACATCATAAAGCCTTCTTGCCTAAGTGCACCAAAAACAGCAGAGACAATTAACAAAAACACTTGGGTAGGTAAAAAAGAAAGATTTTTTTTTTTGTTCATTTTAAAAATCACCTAATTTAAGATGTTATATGAAGATATAATGTGGAAGCCTTTACACACCTTCTGTGGGCCGAGTCCTGGGCACAAAACAAGCTCCTCCTTAGAAGCATAAATGATGCCCTCCAGAGACTAAGGAGATAAAATGTCAACAATTTAGGAACTTGAAAAGTTTTATAGACAAGTACAAAGACTTTTAAATGCACAACATTAAAAGGACGAGGGTTCCTTACAGAAAAAGTAGACAGTAGTGTCACGCAATCTGTCTTATTTACTGACTTTACTGTGGTTAAACAATCTGTAACCTAATAAAATAAAAAAAATAAGCATTTTTATGGAAACTGCCCAGGAGTGGATTGAATAGTTTAAAGACAAAATAGTGTCCACTAAAGTTAACCATACATGGTTATTTATATGTCCTCTAACCTGGGACAGGTAATTTTTCTCCACTTGTTCTTTCAGGAGGTCTGCAGGATTCTTCTCGTAGGATTTATATGTCTCAAGGTAATAACCAGCTTCTTCAGGGCTTACATGCTCACACACACACGCACACGTTATGTTAAAGGCAAATCTAGATTATGGTAAAGAACTAACTCTTTTAATGAATTCTAAACAAGCCTCTCTAAGGACCAGACTAAGATTGAGTCATCTCATGGTCTTCTATGGTAAAGGCTAATGTTGCAATAAAATGTTGTAAGAGATGTAGCTGTAAGAACTGAACAAAGTAGATATATGCCAGAAGTTCTACATACATTATTACTGATGTATTGAAGGGTATGTTCACACTGCAAACACAAAGAGTCCACTTCATATTTTCTGATCAAATCCATTTTTGTCATTGTTCAAAAACAGGGAAAACGTCTCGGTTACGTATGTAACCTCCGTACCCTGATGGAGTGAACGATACGTCGTGTCGAAGAAGCAACACTAGGGGTCTCTCTTGAGTGCCGAAAGATGCCTCTGATCTATGAAAAAAGGCCAATGAGAGTTGGCGAACAGTATTTGCATACCCCGCCTCCGGATACGGATATAAAGGCGAGGGAAATACGCTCGTTCATTCAGGATTTTTCTGAGGAGCCGGGAGTGTTCCGGGCACCTCAGCGGCTCGGCTCAGCGACGTGGCCGGGAAGACACGACGTCTCGTTCCCTCCATCAGGGAACGGAGGTTACATACGTAACGGAGACGTTCCCCGTCTGTCACTCACTTCGACGTTGTGTCGAAGAAGCGACACTAGGGGTCCACTTCAAAACTCGCCATGCGCTGAGCCATGTACGTGTACTGCTTACACAGAAGCGGGCAGGTATTTCTACGTGCACAAGCGACCAACTGTGTTCAGGCTGCACGTACTCTTCCCCAATGCCCCAAAAAAGTCATCAGAATCCTTTTGGTTAACTTAGGGGGGAACAAGGTGACGCTCCCAACTAGTGAACGGGCCAAGCCTGGCTGGGCCTCTTTTCTCTTTATGTTTTCTCGGCATAGAGCAAGAGCAGCCGGGGCCCTTACCACATCGAGGGAAGGGGGTCTTATCCCGAATTCCTATTCTTTTAGGGGGAAAAGACCCTGCGGAGGCCACACCCACCCGAAAGGGGAGGTAGAGGTGGCAAAATACATCAAATGGCCTCTTGGGTCACATGTGGGAAGAATGGCGTGGTGGTAGATCCAACCTCAAGAAGGGGGAAGTTGCTACAACACGGCGACCGGAGGGCAGCTAAGGACTGCCTAAGGTCGACGCGGGTCAGCTCGTAAGGTGACCGTACCGCGGAAGTACACACAGGAGGAGTCCCGTAGGAGGCCTGATCTGTGGAGCACCTATTCCAGTAGGGTTAGCCTGGGGTACCCGTAGTGGACTGGCCAGCAAGTTCCTCCGCTGAACTGCTGTGGGCCCAAAGGTCTAGGGAGGAATCAATGAGGGACCTAGGTCTTCTGGGAAAGAAGCACTTTGTTTTGCCTCGGCAGAGGGAAACGGCGCTGGAACAAGCGATTCACCCGGTCAGACCGTCGACATGTACCGAGTTCTACGGGCTCGGACCTGAGAAAACACAGGACGAGACTGACTCAACCCTGAGATTGTAATATCTCGTAAAGGTGTTAGGTGCTGCCCAGCCCGCAGCTCTGCAAATGTCTGCTAGGGAGGTGCCCCTAGCCAGTGCCCGTGAGGATGCCATGCTTCTAGTAGAGTGGGCTCGAACCCGCAGAGGGGGTGGCACGGCCTGGGTGTGATAGGCCAGCAGAGTGGCGTCCACCACCCAGTGGGACAACCTTTGTTTGGAGACAACGTTCCCTTTCTGCTGTCCTCCAAAGCAGACAAAGAGCTGTTCAGAGTGCCTGAAGCTCTGGGTGCATTCCAGGTAGGCACGCAAGGCATGTACCGGACACAGCAGTGAGAGGGCTGGGTCTGCCTCCTCCCGGGGCAGCGCTTGTAGGTTCACTACCTGATCCTGAAGGGCGTGGTAGGAACCTTGGGCACATAGCCCGGTCTTGAGCTTGATTGAAGCGAGCGCGATCAGCAGGGCTGTCTTTTTAAGGAGAGGGCCCTGAGCCAACTGATTCTAGCGGCTCGGAGGGGGGGATCTCTGAAGACCGGCGAGGACCACCGAGAGATCCCAGGAAGGGAACAGGATTGGTCGGGAGGGGTTTAACCTCCGGGCACCTCTTAGGAACCTGATGATTAAGTTGTGCTTACCCAGAGACTTGCCGTCTACTGGGTCATGGTGAGCTGCGACAGCGGCAACATACATCTTCAAGGTGGACGGGGACAGCCTCCCCTCCAACCTCTCCTGTAGGAACAGGAGCACCAACCTAACTGCGCACCTCTGTGGGTCTTCTGCACAGGAAGAACACCAATTCGCGAACAGACGCCATTTCAGGGCGTAGAATTGCCTGGTAGAACGAGCTCTGGCTTGGTTGATCGTGGCTACGACCGTGGTGGTAGACCAGCTAGATCTTCCGCATCCCGTCCAGGGGCCAGACGTGGAGGTTCCAAAGGTCTGGGTGCGGATGCCAGAGCATGCCCCATCCCTGAGAAAGAAGGTCCTTCCTCAGGGGAATTCGCCAGGGAGGGGCTGTTGCGAGGAGTACGAGGTCCGAGAACCAGGCCCGGGTGGGCCAGTAAGGAGCCACGAGAGTGACTTGCTCCTCGTCCTCCCTGACCTTGCACAGCACCTGTGCAAGAAGGCTCACTGGGGGAATGCGTACTTGCGCAGCCCCACCGGCCAGCGTCCAACCTCTGCGCTAGGGGCACCAAGGGGACGATTAATTTTGACGTACCCGGCGGGGCTTCGCAGCGGGGCGAAGCAGGTAGGGCAGCGTTGGGTGGCGACAGGTGACCCGCAGCTGGGGTGCTGAGAAAAGACTCAAAGCACTTACCTTGCTCCGCACACCCGGCAGGGGGCGGGTTAGCGACTGAGGAGGAGGTCCCGGGCAGGCGTCCTCTAGACTCGGAACCGGCCGGCCGGGGGGCAGTTGTGGGGCTGGAGACGGGTGGTCTGTGTCCAGGAAGCCGGGACTGCTGAGATCTGGTGGCAGAGTGCCGTGAGAACGGCATTTGCGGGCCAGGTGACCCAGAGACAAAAGGAAATAGCTCGTTACAGAGAATATGAGAATGTGAAAACTAATTCGACAAAAAATTCTCCTCCCGGCCCTCCACCGGGGACGGAGCGGTCTTACCACCTCCGAAGCTAACATCTTGGTCCCTGGGTTGAGTGTCTATGGACAGCCTGGGAGCCTTCCGGGTCCTCGAGGAGGTCCGTGAGATGGGGGCGTCTGCTTCCTGCGGAGTGCTCGACGCTGGGGCTGAGAGCTGGGCCCGGGTTGAGGCGGAGCAGGGTGTTTCATAGCCGCAGGAGGACGCCCTCGGTGAGCAGACGGGACATGGCCCATGGCGGCAGGCTTGCAGGGGGGCAGGATGAGCGGTGGCCTCCATCTGCTGCACCGCTGAGGACTGCTGGGCAGAGTCGTCAACGGTGGTGCCGAATGGACGGAGCTGGGAGACGGGGATGTGGGAGAAGGTGTGCCTTGTCTACCTCCCGCATTTCGACCAGGTCCAGTCCACAGATGCGTTTCTGGACCACAAAGGGTGGCCATCGCCTGTTTCGAGTGCTGGTGCTTCTGACCTCTGTGGCCCGGGGGCGCGGTTGGTCATCCAGCGCAGTTCCTGCAGCACATCAAGAACAGGACTACCCAAGGTGCAAGTTTTGAAGTGCCTTGGCCTGGCGTTGGTTGCAGGAAGGGCCTTGGCGTGCAGAGTGGAAGCGGTCTGGGGCCGTTCCACCGCAAGGGTAGTGAGAGCGGAGGAGCGAAGAAGCCTTGGCTTGCTCAACTCATGCACGTCCGAGAAGAAAGGAACCGGGGGGGGGGGGGGGGCGTGGCTGTGAGCGGCGCACCTGCCCGCGGGACCGATCAAGTAGCCCGGGAAGCATAGCGGATCTCCGTGCGTCAGGCTCAGGCTGGGCGGCAGACCCGAAGGTGGCGGCCCAGGCGAGTGATCAGCATCCGATGCCGCTGTAACGCTCTCCGATGCAGCGGTGATGTCATTCAATTCTGAAGCAAGCAAGCGTACCGGGGAGGCGGGCGGTTCGAGGGGGTTTACCCGGCGAACAGAGCCCGTCATAGTCCCCAAATCGCCTTCATCGCCTGCGCCGATCCCGTGGGACGAAGGCAGAGTGCGGGGGGCGGCTGAAGTGGCTTTCTCTCATTACAAAAGAAAGCCGTGCGAACGCAATGCTATAACGGCCATGTTCCCGCACTGAGAAGATGAACCATTGGAGAGAATGCTCATCCCGAGCTCAGACGGAATCAAACAAGCGTGTCGGGGAGGCGGGTGGTTCAAGGGGGTTTACCCGGCGAACAGAGCCTGTCATAGTCCCCAAATCGCCTTCATCGTCCGTGGCGCCTGCGTCAATCCCGTAGGAAGGAGGCGAAGCGCGGGGGGCAGCTGAAGTGGCTTTCTCTCATTACAAAAGAAAGCCGCGTGACCGCAATGTCGCCATGGCTATGTTCTCGCACTGAGAACATGAACCATTCATAAAACGCTGCCTGCGTGTGATCGCAGCCCAGGCATGCAAGACAGCTTTTTATGACCAAGAGAGGTGGGGAGAGATCACCGCATCCAGAAACTACACAGGGGCGGAAATTACATCTTTATAAAGACGCGTCCTGAAAAGGACATTCAATGCGCTGTGTAATGCTCTTTCAGAGAAATAAACTCTTTTACAGAGAAAATCACAATTTCAACTCTTTTAACTCCGCAAACTGCAGGCCGGCAGTGAAGAGAAAAGCTCCAACAGCAAAGGAGAGTGTCAGAGGATCAGGAGCAGGATCAGTTGTGTTACTCACAGCTGGCAGCATACACACGACCATCGGCTCCGAAGAAAATTACTGAATGAACAAGCGTATTTCCCTCGCCTTTATATCAGTATCCGGAGGCGGGGTATGCAAATACTGTTCGCCAACTCTCATTGGCCTTTTTTCATAGATCAGAGGCATCTTTCGGCGCTCAAGAGAGACCCCTAGTGTCGCTTCTTCGACACAACGTCGAAGTGAGTGACAGAAGGGGAACTCAGATTAGGGCCACATTCAGCTGTAGTGCGGAAGTAGCCAAAATGTGGATTGAGTGATGCAAATATGAAAACACTAAACAAAACTGTATATGGTACACTTTAACATAGTTTAAACATTGTTTCCAACAGGCAATGGACTTTAACACCTAACAATTACAGATCCCAAAAAAGGAATTCCCCTCCCACTTGATTATCTTGACCTTTTCCCTCACCTCCAGGACAGTATGAAGGTACAGTCAGCCATGATGCATATTCAAGCGAGCGCTTTCAGTGCATGATGAGGGTCTTTCTAATGAACCAGGAAGAGGGGAAATTAGACAACAGAATCAGGTCTAAATAAAGTTTTTGTTTTTAAAAGTTGAAATACTGGAAATAAAAATCAAAATTGACTGATTGTCAAGCTTAATTTCATATTAAATTCTGGAGAATTGTTTTTTTTTTTTTTTTATAATAATACACAGAGAGATCTAAAGGGATTGGTAAAACAAAGCAACATCAAGATCATGAGTTTGATTACCAGGAAATACACAAACTAATTAAAATGTATACCTTGAAAACACAAAGTCACTTGGATAAAAAAGTATGCCAAATTGGTAGATGTAAATCTATGAGTCACCCTTCATAGTACAACGAACACAGTGAGACAAACTCACCACGTCAACTTGGACGAGCAACACTCGGAGAACAAAACTCTGTGCCAGCTCTTTCAGGCGCTCATGGATGTAGTTTGGGTTCAGATTATGGTAACGCCCATTTTAAGTACAAATCCAACACATAAAATGTGTTCAATAGGTAGGAGATTTCTTATGCACAAAGCTCATAGCTGTTTGTTTTTTTCCCCCATACATAGGCCGAGAGAGAATTTTGGACACTTTATACATTTCATTGCATTAAATAATAAAATATTAAACTAAGCAGCATCTGCAAACAAATGATGCAATACATTTTCTCAGAACTAACTTTTGTTAGCCACTATTGCAAATACTTTAGCCAACTGGTCCCAAAGTGATTTTAGTCCATGTACTGTACAAAATCAGTTACCCTCAAATTCACACGGGTGCCCTACTAGAGTAACCACAAAGTTAATCACATTGAGCACATTTACATTCACAAACATATTATGCTTAATAATCTGACAATGTATAAGGCCATGTAAATGCCTTTAACCCTGTTGTTTTATTGGGGAAAGGTCATAAACTGTTCAAGCAAAAGCGATCGGCACACATAGACTATTGCACTTCACCCCAATTTCAATCTGCATTTAAACACCTTTACTTGTGTTCTGGTGGTTTATCTAATGTGCATATGTGTTGTGAAAAAAGTACTTTTGACATAATAACAGTATATTTATTAACACTGCAAACAAAACAAATGTATTTTTGAAAAAAGTGTGATTGAGCTAACTTTCTTTAAAATAAATGCCACATATTTATTTTGATCATATAATATTTAATTTATTTGATCATATTGATAATATATATTATGTATGCACTCCTTCCTAGTACATTCTGGGACCACAAAATATGCTTAAAAATTAGGCATTAAAATGTATATTATTAATTACATTATTTCTCAAATAAAATATATTTTGACATCCATTGCTTGGGTAAATAAAAAAAACAAGTACATTTCATTTTCTAAGGGTCCAATGACTTCTGCAAAGAACCATATATTGAAAACAAAGCAACGTCTTTACATATAAGTACATTAAAGTTTTTTTGTTTTGTTTGCTGCTTTCAATTCTGACTCACTTTCTTAGCAAAGACTAGTAGAGGATGATGTGGTTTCACACTTAAAATGAGAAAATTCCATTCCTATGTAAACCACACAGACAAGAACACACGTAAACACACTTACGAAATCTGTTAAAAGTGCACAGAGCTCAACACTTCTTATTTTATAAAATACACATCATAGAAAATGATAACAAGAGAATGTCAGACAACACTGATGTGGGCAACAGTTTAACATCACATTTTTTTTTATAGGCACATTTACAGCCTCTAGAGGTGGATCGTGGAAGATGAGCTCTATGCAGACATCCTGTAATTGAAAGTTCGAAGACAAAAACTCTAACCCTGCACTAGCTGAGCACTGCCATTGAGATGAACAGGATGCTGATGCATAGCTCTCTCCAGGTATTTTAGAGCTCCTTGGTGCATGCCCACAAACCATTCTGAGAAAGAAAGCACATTTCCCGCCCCAAAACATAGTCTGGTATGTCTTTAGTCTTATACTTCATACACCAATAAAATGGATATTGCTCAAGTCTGCTGCAGGCTCTCTCCCTGTCTGCAGTGTGCATGCTGCATGTGGCTGCAAGCTGATCTTGTGATCTCAACTCAAAAAAATGTAAATAGCTTTTTTTAAGGTGACTGTTTTTATTTCATTTGCATTAGATATTTGTCAAAAGTACTAATCATGTCTTTATGTCTAAATAAATATTAATGAGTAAAATATTACGGAGTGCACCTTTAATGATAAATATAAACATAGACTATACAGACCTGTCGAGGACTGACTATAATACTGTTTCCTAATCCTATAAGGTGAGGATAATGCGCAGTTTATACAGTGAAGAAAACACTTCCATAGGCAGAACAACAGAAACATGAGTTACTTTCTTGCTTTCAAAACACTTGATGGAGCGCAAATACGAACTAAGGGATCTCAAGATGTGTTTAAAGATTGAGTATTAAACTATAACGTAGGTGTAATTTGACGGGCCCTTAAACAAGCCCTCATAATAAATCTCCAACTGATTGACAAATTCACTTGTGAAATGGATTGCTGTGAACTGTACACCAATGATTGACTTATGATCAATAATATTAGAGTAAACATTGTATTCTAAAGCCACTTGTATATATATATATATATATATATATATATATATATATATATATATATATATATATACAATATATATATATGTATATATATATGTTTAAATTAGGGCTGTCAATCGATTAAAATGTTTAATCGAATTAATTACATGGTGTCTCGATTAATTAATCGCAATTAATCACATATACAAATATTTGCTGAGAAAGCCCCTCATATAACAATAACTCAATATATGATGATTACACATATTTATATCAATATATAATTATACATAATTATCTTTAAATATTTACAAATTATATATATATATATATATATATATATATATATATATATATATATATATATATATATATATATATATATAATTTTTTTTATATTTAAAGGTAAAGTCAGAGAGGCTTGAGACCAAGGCAGAGCCAGGAGGCAGACAGCCAGGAGACCAGAGCAGATCAGGCGAGTAACAGTCTGATTTATTATTTTATCACTTTATTATTTATTTATTTGCTTGCTTTTTTGTTTTGTTTGGAGTGCATTTGATTTAAGTTTTTCGTTTTTTAAATAAATTATTTAATTTTCAATGCCAATTCAATAAAGCAAGAATATTCACTAACCCCTCAGCCCCGAGGTTTCCGATGAAATTTGATATATATGCTATACTGATATATATATATATATATATATATATATATATATATATATATATATATATATCGTGAAGGAGGGAACTAAACAAATGTATTCACACTATATACACTATCACATTATATTTTCCTGGATAACTAATAGAATGCACGGAAGCTTCTTTGCCTGAGAGATGTTCACAACTGTTGTAAAGCCAGCTTTTAAAAAGTTGAAAAACACATTTTAAATGCACTTATTTTTTTCCAGTTTAATTTGAAATTTTAGTTAAAATAAATAAAAAAATAAAGTTCAAAGTTTGAAATCAAGGTGTCTTGCTTTATCGTGTAAGCTTAACCCTAACCATGTTTACTGAAAATTATCCCATAGTACCACCTAGCATCCAACCAGTAATAGCGGTGTTTGTCGTTTTCCTGCTGTTTAATTCTCTCGACCAAAGTATTGAAAAAAGTATAGATTAGGAACCAGTAAAGAAGTCAAGGTATCGGTATCGATATCAACAATTATTGAAGGATACCAAGCCCTACTTATGAGTGTTTGAATCTGGGGCATGAAGCACTTTGAATTTTGGGGTGAATTTGCCTTTAATTTTCTCAAAAACTACACAGGTCTTGGAAATTGATACAGTAACAGTCACGCTAATCTATAATACATTGGAATAGTGAGCAAACCTATAAAGTAAATCTTTTTATGAGTGTTTGAAAATTAGGAAATTATCCAAGTGCAAGGTATAGTTTTAATTGACCTACAGGATTTACAATTCAAAGTTTATTACAAGGTATGAAGGACAATGAGAGATCCTTGGCAGAAAAGTAACATTTATTATATGTAATATGTATATAATATTATATGTAATATTAAGTTAATTCAGTAAACTTTGGTTATAAATTATTAACACGACCTATCCAAGAGTCTTCTAAACCAGTCACCTTTCACATAGGCTAAATCAAACATATTAATAAACACCAGCACGTCACAAACACTTAATAAACGCTTTTTCATCAATATAGTAAGACTCGCTATCTTCTGCACTCAAAAGGAGTCAAGAAGCACATCTTTAAATTCTTTCGCAAAGTACAGTCTACAATATGCGGGTACTCGGATTTAAATCACGGCTGGCTTTACCGCAGTTTGTAACTGTTATGTCTGCACAACCCTTTCTAAAGAACAAGTTAAATGAAATCATGTTTTCCATGATACGTCGCCTTTAAGTAACAGTCTTAAACGAGACCATCCTAATAACCTGGCGAATCGATTATGGAAGAAATCTTACTATAGGCTCAAGTTTTCCCATTTTCCATTAACCTGCCGAATGAATGGCAGCCAAAACGGTATTGTTTATGAACATAGCTTGCAATGACTTTAAAAAAAAAAAAAAAAAAAAAAAAAGAAGAAGAAAAAAAGCGGTTTAGGTGTTAATGTAACAGGACATAGAGTCAGAATAAGACTCGTTTACAGGTTCTTTACAGGACAAGTAATTTTGGGTGGGCATCAGCAACCAAGAAAAATGCTTCACTGACCAAGACTTGTTTCAAATATATATAACAATTTTATTTATACAAACTGTCATAAGTTAAAACACAGTAGGGAGAAGCAGGCTAAGAACCATCATAATACATGCATGATATATTTAAAGCCTTAAATTGTCTAGACATTCAAACACAAGTTAACAGGCTTATAACTGCAAGGCTATCAACATACCAATTAATTTTCAGCAGGGGTTTCAAAAAACCCTTTTGTCCCACATGCATTTAATTAATAAGTTAAGTAATCACCCAATACACAGCAACTCAGTACATTTCCAGCACACAAATTCATAAATACCTTACAATAAATACACACCACACAAAATATCAAAAAGGTACATACCAGGAATACCAATCAAGCTGAATACATAACTGTCGTTGATTCACTACAGTGGTGAAGCATGGAAATCAAGAGAATAACCTGCTCTCATACCCCCACTGAATGACATACACACACAAATACAAGCGCCGGGGACCACTGGTTAATACTAACTAGACCTTGCACCCCGGCAAAAGATATCACAACAAATCAAACATTAAATCAGACAGTTAAAATACCTTAAATCCAGACTGCTGGCCTCCTTACCTGCTACCGGACGTGGGTACCCTGCTCGGATAAACATCCAGGACGGCCGCACCCGAATTACTCCGCCATCAAATTGTCCCTCCCAATGTACTTGCATGTACGATATACGACAATAGACGACCCACGTCCCAGCACGGCAGCGTTAGGTTTGGAGCTCAACAGTCTCAAACACACAAAGAAAAACCCCCTCCCCAACACAAGAAACATACCAGCTTTATAACTCACGATCGCATTAATCAAATGATCAACAGGTGTGCGGTCCCGTTCACCGCCAAATGAGGGTGGGAACGCTGCTAACACAGTCACTCCTCTTATTTATATTCAACAGCCTACAACCACCCCCCCTACTCCAAATGTGTCCTCACATTTCCCCCAGTATCACATTTGATACCGCTGAGGCAACAGTCCCCTAGTGGCCCGAGTAGACCGTCGTAATTCCTCAGTTTCCACTTGCTGGTGATGTGTGCTTAAGGGACCTTCCCTCTGGGATACATGCGTCACTGCCCCAGCAACATCTACATCACAGTCCGTCCCTCCATCGTTCTGGGAAGGTGCCGCTGAACCTGTAACACACCCTCCCACCCAAGGATACATCCACCAGTCACTCTGCATTTTATTCACATTACAATCTGGAGATAAAACATCCTTTTCCTCTAGGGGCACAGCTGTTTCAAATTTGCATGGGCTTAACATATTGCGATGCAACACTCTCTCTACACCCTTACCCCCTTCCAACTTAACCACATAGACAGGTACATCAATATTAGGTTGTGACACAATAACATATGGATGCCGTTCCCATTTATCATCCAGTTTACCTCGCACCCTAGACCTCTTATTCAGGACCATTACCCTCTGACCCATCAACAATGGTTCCCCATTGACCTTACGGTCAAAACCCGTCTTTTGATGGAACTGAGACCTTTGAATCTGTTTCCTGGCCTGGCTATAGGCCGACATTAACCTATTATGGTGGTGATGCACCCAGCTGTCCACAGTCCCAGAAAATCCCTCTTCCAGGCCCAGCATCACATCCATAGGTAATTTAGCATGGCGGCCAAACATTAAGAAATAAGGGGTGTATCCTGTAGATGGGTGCGGCATGTTATTATAAGCCTGCACAAGTTCTGCCACATATTGGTCCCAGGTCTCCTTCTGGTCATCCTTTAATGTACCCAACATACTCAAGAGTGTCCGATTGAAACGTTCACACTGTCCATTCCCTGCAGGATGGTATGGAGTCGTATGGGACTTATTGATGTTATACAATGAGCAAAGTTCTTTGATGACTTTTGACTCAAAATTGGGACCCTGGTCAGAGTGCAGCTGATCGAAACCTCCAAATGGCTGTATTAAGTGCTCCCAAAGCACCTTGGCTGTGGTCACTGCTGTTTGATCCAAAGTTGGTACTGCCACTGCATACCGGGTAAAGTGATCCATCATGACCAAAATATTACACATTCCACTACGCGAGGTCTCCAAGGATAGAAAGTCAACAGAAACAATGTGTAGAGGATATTCTGATTTTATAGGAACCAGAGGGGCACTCACTTTGTTAACTGGGGTTTTCCGCAGACTACAGCGAACACACTGGAGACACCACTTCTCTACTCCTCGTGCCAGGCCCGGCCAAAAGAAACGTCGACGTATCAAACCCAGGACCTTATCCACCCCAAGATGTCCGGCCTGGTCATGCACCCATTCCAAGACTTGACTCTGCAGACAATGGGGCACTATCACTTGCTTCAGCTGGTCAAGAGTCTTTGGATCACATACCTCTCTGCAAAGCAACCCCCCCTCAACACAGAGGCGAGTCCAATGTCGTAACAACATCTGGGTTGGCCGATCCTCTGCTGCTCGCTCTTTCGGGGCAGGTCCTCTCCCTCGGTCCATGTAGACCCATAACCGCGACACTACAGGATCAGTACGTTGGGCCCTGACCCAGTCGGACAGCAAACTGGGGCCAAGTCTGTCCTCTGGGTTTCTCTGTGCTGCTATTCCACCATCCCGGCATTCCTTTGGATGCTCCCTCACTGGAACAAAAGCCTGCACACAGGCACGAACTACTTCAGGTGCCACATATCCGATCCCGCCATAAGGGGCAATCCAGTCCTCGGCTGGACTACCTTCCATTTCATCCATAGGCCACCTGGACAGGGCATCAGCGTTTCCATTTGTGCGCCCAGATCTATAGCGCACCTCAAACTGGAACCCTGCCAGCTGGGCTGCCCACCGCTGCTCCACTGCACCCAGGTTCGCTGTATTCAAATGAGCCAATGGATTATTATCTGTGAAAACAGTAAAGGGAGACACAGCAAGATATTCTCTAAACTTTTCCACTATGGCCCATTTTAAAGCCAGTAATTCCAGTTTGAATGAGCTGTAATTTTTATCATTCCTTTCAGCTGGACGGAGACTTCTACTGGCATAAGCAATCACCTTCTCCTGCCCCTCCTGTACCTGTGCCAGCACTGCCCCCAGGCCTGCCTGGCTAGCATCTGTGTACAACAGGAATGGCAACTGAAAGTCAGCATATGTCAATATTGGTGCTTGTAGGAGGCTAAATTTTAATTTCTTGAACGCTGCATCCTGTGCCTCTCCCCATGCCCAATGGCCTTTTCTACTTGGGGCAGATTTGGTGCAGCGCTTCGATGTACCCCACATCATTGAATTCAGGGGTGATGCAATCTGGGCAAAACCTTTAATAAAACGCCTGTAGTATCCTGCTAGGCCCAAAAAAGCTCGAAGTTGAGTAATATTCTGCGGAGTTGACCAGGACTCGACTGCCCGCAGCTTCTCTGGGTCTGGTGAAACTCCACCTTCTGCAATCACATGACCCAAATACTGGACTTTAGTCTGAAAAAGTGAACACTTAGTAGGTTTAACTTTTAAGCCATAGTTCCCCAACCGACTAAAAACCAAATCCAGGTGGGAAATATGAGCCTCAAAGGATGGAGAAAAAATAATTATATCATCCAAATAAAGCAGCAATGTTTCAAAATTTTGGTCACCCAGACAGCTCTCCACCAGTCTCTGAAAAGTTCCTGGGGCATTACATAACCCCATCGGCATCCGATTAAATTCAAATAGTCCCATTGGGGTCACAAAAGCAGTCTTTTCTCTATCAGCTGGGTGCACCCCCACCTGCCAATACCCATGTGCCAAATCCAATGTTGAAAATATACTAGATTTTTTCAATGAGGCCAATGATTCCTCAATTCTGGGGAGTGGGTATGCATCTTTATGAGTAACCCCATTCAGCCGCCTGTAGTCTACGCAAAAACGAAGGGTGCCGTCCTTCTTTCTGACTAGCACTACAGGTGCTGCCCAAGGACTATAACTTTCCCTAATGATCTCATTGTCCATCATATTCCCCAAAAGTCCCCTGACCTCTTGATACAATTTTGGTGGAATTCTATTATATCGGTCTCTAATTGGCGCAGAATCACCCGTAGGTATAACATGTAGGACCTTATCAGTATACCCATAGTCTTCCTCATGTTCTGAAAAAACACTCTGATGCTTGGATAATAACTTAGTAATCATCTCCTGTTGTTCAATGGTAAATTGTAACGGATCTAACGAAACCGCTACCGGCCAAGACACATATTCCGATGGTGATTCCTGCACTCTAGTCTGCCTGACCCCTACCTCCACGGTCTCCTCATCTAATGATCTTAACTCAACTTCTCCTTGAGATTTCAAAGGGCATAACTCCACATCAAAAATATGCCCTATCCGACAGCGCTTCAAAAGTGTCACTGGAGCTGGGGAAAGATTCAATATTCGGACCATGACTCTACCCTTCGCCACTGTACTAAGTGACCGGGCCACCAGTAACTGCCCTGGCAAAGCGCCTTCTTGAAGAGGCTCTACCAAACCCACATAATCCTTTCCATCAGGTCGTAAACGTGCACAGGCCTCTACCACAACCTCCGAATGAGCTGGAATGACCTTCAGTCTTCCTTGTGGCCAATAAATAGAACTTACCTGCCCTAACTCATCAGAAAATTTTAACAAATCTTCACACACAGAAAACATTTGACGCCACACCTTAACTTGGGCTACACTTCCTAACCCCAAACAGCTGTCCCCAGCCTGCGTCATCAAAAATTCTCTACATTCTCTGATTACATTCATACCAATCAATCCTGGATATAATGACCCACAGGAATCTTTAACAATCAATACTCCTCTTTTTGGTATTATTTCTCCACATATGTTTAAGTCCACCTCAATATACCCAATATATGGAATAACTAACCCATTAGCAGCTACCAAATTAAACTTTTGAATGGGTGGGTGTATTGTCGGCCTTCCAGTTTCAAAATGTTTCTTAAAGTAACTTTCTGTCAATGTCGTCACTTGTGACCCAGTATCAATTAAACAAGGTGTTTTAACCCCTTGTATAACTACTTCGACTACCGGACATTGCCCTATTAAATGTTCTTTGTTCTCCAATTGGCCACTACCCAAAATACCCACTGTTTGGGCCTGCACAGTGGGTTTTATTAGTTTAAAGACCCCTGTGCTCCATCCACAACCCTACAACGCCTTTCAATGTGGCCAACTTGCTTACAACGACGGCAAATAGGTCTTCCCTGATGGTCGAATTGATCAGAGTCTCTTCGACCTCCCCTTAACTCATTCCTAGTTCCTGCACCTTCGCTTCTTGGTAGCAGATTCTGTACACCCTCACGCACTTCTTTAATCATTCCAGCCACAATTTCTTTTATTTCACCTTTCAACTGCAAAAACACCTCCTGTCTAATTTCCTCAACTAATTTTGTTGTATCCAGGTAGGGTTTTACCTGGACTGTTGCGGCTACTGCTTGTGCCATTTCCCCAAACTCATCAGCTCGTAAAATTGCTTCCTCTTTAACCTCCAAAAAAGCAACATTTGGTGTAACTCGAACCATACTCCGGAGTTCCCTACGCAATCCTACATCCATCAGTCCTGAAATAAATTGATCTCGTAAAATATTACCCCCAGTAGTACCATCCCCCCTACCCCCCAGACGGTTACTTAATTCTTGAAGTGCCAGGGCAAACTGTCTAACATTCTCATTGGTCCTTTGTTTACGAGTAAAGAATTGTGACCGGAGGTTAGCAAGGGGGACTACATCTCCATAGATGCCTTTTAAAAAGGTCAAAATCTGCTCAACAGTTACACGCTGAGCTACTGGCAAAGCTAGTACTTCCCTCTTTGCTTCGCCCTCCAGATTACTTACCAGAGCTGAAACCTTTTGTACATCAGAAAAAGGATATATGTTAAACATTGATGTCTGAGCGGTAAGCCACTCCTGAAAACCATTCTGAGTAGTTTGTTCACCATTAAATTTTGGACCCCACAGTGTCCCCATCATCAAAGGGAACATAACCATATTTGTATTAGCTGCCTGACTCTGACCTATATTAGAGGATAAACCTTCTGCTTCCTGCTGCTGATAGGTGGAAGATGGCTCCCCTAATTGTTGTACAGTTGACATTTTTCTTGACTATTGCCCAAGGTCCAGAATGCCGAAAATACGCCAAGTTGTAACAGGACATAGAGTCAGAATAAGACTCGTTTACAGGTTCTTTACAGGACAAGTAATTTTGGGTGGGCATCAGCAACCAAGAAAAATGCTTCACTGACCAAGACTTGTTTCAAATATATATAACAATTTTATTTATACAAACTGTCATAAGTTAAAACACAGTAGGGAGAAGCAGGCTAAGAACCATCATAATACATGCATGATATATTTAAAGCCTTAAATTGTCTAGACATTCAAACACAAGTTAACAGGCTTATAACTGCAAGGCTATCAACATACCAATTAATTTTCAGCAGGGGTTTCAAAAAACCCTTTTGTCCCACATGCATTTAATTAATAAGTTAAGTAATCACCCAATACACAGCAACTCAGTACATTTCCAGCACACAAATTCATAAATACCTTACAATAAATACACACCACACAAAATATCAAAAAGGTACATACCAGGAATACCAATCAAGCTGAATACATAACTGTCGTTGATTCACTACAGTGGTGAAGCATGGAAATCAAGAGAATAACCTGCTCTCATACCCCCACTGAATGACATACACACACAAATACAAGCGCCGGGGACCACTGGTTAATACTAACTAGACCTTGCACCCCGGCAAAAGATATCACAACAAATCAAACATTAAATCAGACAGTTAAAATACCTTAAATCCAGACTGCTGGCCTCCTTACCTGCTACCGGACGTGGGTACCCTGCTCGGATAAACATCCAGGACGGCCGCACCCGAATTACTCCGCCATCAAATTGTCCCTCCCAATGTACTTGCATGTACGATATACGACAATAGACGACCCACGTCCCAGCACGGCAGCGTTAGGTTTGGAGCTCAACAGTCTCAAACACACAAAGAAAAACCCCCTCCCCAACACAAGAAACATACCAGCTTTATAACTCACGATCGCATTAATCAAATGATCAACAGGTGTGCGGTCCCGTTCACCGCCAAATGAGGGTGGGAACGCTGCTAACACAGTCACTCCTCTTATTTATATTCAACAGCCTACATTAATCTTCGCAATAATGTTGCACTTATTGATAGCGCAGGTTGCTTTGGTGGTGGGTAACGTGGTGTTTTCCCACGAGCATCTCAGTCTGACACCTTGTTGCTGTCACGCTTGCAAAATAAAGAGAAAGTCGACGGTCAGGTTGGCACTTGGCAGATCCTGTTTGTGATTGAAATTACTGTTTTAATTACTTCTTGGAAGACGGGGGAGAGGAAACCCCACATTTCATGATAAAAGTGTTAGAATATGACCACATGAACAGAGCTGGTGGATCCTGTTACGTATCTTGACCTAGAGACACAGTGGCGATATATTATGTACATTTTTGCGGATAAAATCTCCAACCTTACAGTAAACAGCTCAGACCGTATACATGTACATTAAGAAAGAGCTATAGTTAAACAATACCCATCGGACTTCCTTCCTTGGTGAATGTTAAATAGTCCAAATTAATCTTGAATATTTTTTTTCCATTTAATAATGATCAGTAATTGTGCATGGTGGTCCATACCGCCATCGCAGCTAAACAAACAGTGTCAGACATATGTGTCGAACACAGAAACATCGATCGACTCTGAGGAATGGGTTTTTACTAACAGATAGATGGCGCCAAAGTTACTGAAGTGATTATATTTTCTCACACTAATCGAAAGATGGCGCCAAAGCAATTGTTTTATAAATTTCATACAGATGGCGGGGTTTTCCTGAAATATTTAGTGGGAGTGGAAGCATGTGTTGATGTTTTCTGTCAAGCACAAAGATTTTTGTTTGTTCTAAAACTTATGTCATAACTAATATAGCACTAAAAAATTAACGGTACTATATGTAGCTACCATGTAATGTATTGTTTTGACCCTTGGAGTACCATGTTCATTCCTTAATACATGAATATGGCGCACATTATTCCTATCAATGTTTAATGTACTTGGTTCGTTTATCAACATGTTCTAAATTCAAAACTTGTTTTAACAATTAGTCAGAAACTGAACGAGTGCTTATGAAACGTGCTCTGATATCACGCAATTTCATTAGCATCATGGACAAATATGGTTTTGTGAATTTCTCTTATATCTCTTCTTTTTCTTGATGTCACAATTAATTTTCTTTAGTGGACACGGATTAACTCCAGGCTGCATACAGAATTGATATCACACAAAACCAAACAGCAGGTACTTTTGCCTTGTATCGCCACACACACACACACACACACACACACACACACACACACACACACTTAGACTATAGACTTCTATTGTTATTATATGATGCTAATTATAATTACTATGGTAGGCCTATAGGTATAATTACCCTAACTCAAACCCAAACCTTACTCCATAAAATAATACTTTTTGCATTTTTATAATTTTAAGTAAAAACATTTGCTTCATGAATTGATTTTCCAGTAGTCCCCAAAGGAAGATATCCTCTCCTCTAACCTACTCTACTCTCGTCTCATCTCCTCTAATCTACTCTACTGTACTCTCTGTGTTCGTGTTATGTTTGAGGTTGTCCAATTAAGAAGCCCAGCGTCTGAAAGACAGCTGTGTATTGTCCATTTTATCCAGTATGTGTGTCTGCATACGGAGGGCGTTTCGGGACATCCTGCCACCATGCCCTGGCATAGTGGGTCCCACAGCCAGATGGTGCCAGCTTCATTTTCAATATAATGTTCATGTCCTCCAAAAGAAGCTATGCATATACGTATACAACACACACACAAATGTCTGGCAACATACCAATGTATGTCAGTCACTGGTTGAGACAGAACAGACATTACAATATTCTGAAAGGCAGAATGTAAGCACACACACACACACACACACACACACACACGTGTGTGTGTGTGTGTGTGTATATGTTAGCTTTCATCATCACTTTAAACTATTTGTCCAGTTAACTGTTACAAAGGTGTGATGGACACACAGCTAGAGTTTTAAGGTAAGGCTGATTCTACAGCCTGTGGAGCAAAAGACTTTGGGTAAAGACGTCAAGCCAATTAGTTGTTCCTCCACATATTTAAATTATAATAATATTCTAATGTTCTCATTTTTTCCTCATGTTTTCAGGAGGATTCCACAATTTCTTTTAAATAATTTTCCTCTGTAGACAAATTGAGAACAACAAATTAGAGACAGTGGGACAAACCTTAGTGTTCTTCTCCAAATTAATTTTTTCTTTACTTTAAAAAAAATCTTCCTTTGTAAGGGCAAACATTCCTTCTAAATGATCTGTATGTTGACATTGTGCAGTGTTATAAATTAATTCATTTTTTAAGGGGCAATCAATTCCCCCTGGAATTGATTTTCAGGGGCAGTGTACATTTATGAGGGCATATCAAACATTTAAAAAGTCAAATAATCCAATTGAACCAACTAAAATAAATTCTCAATCTAAGTAATTATGGCTGTTTCATATAAAAGCCATCAATCAATGCCTATACAGTAAATATCAAATTCACACAAATTAAGCACACCATATCACAAATCAATAAATGCTCTAAAATTATGCATTTTAAATAATTGTGTGGTATATATGTTGGATTATGCAGCTCTCTACTGTCTACCTTCACAATATTTATTTGATGGAAGTTTTGGGTTAGATGTGAGTGGGTTCTTTTTTTCAGTGTTTTCAGACCAGATTTTATTTATTTATTTCTCATCAAAATACTGTTTCATATTAGCATCACATTCAACAGAACCACAGATCATATATAACAAAGATACAGATTAATTTTATTGCCCTTATCTTTTTAATTTCTTGGGCATTTTTTTTCACTTTCAGTTTTTGAACCAAGCTCTGGTTAATTTCTTTCTTTTTTTTTTTTTTTTTTAAATAAAGATGACAGCCAGTCATATCTCACAGCTCTGTAGAACTAAATTAACAGATGTCACTGTAGAGTTCATGATGTTAGGTAACAGAAGCACAGGATCTATTCAGCAACTTTCTTTTTCACTCTTTCATACTCTATTTTCTTTTCCAAAACGAGTGAGTAGAGATGCAACAGGAAAGGGACAGATTCATTAGAGGGCTGTTTTGTGGCTTTTTAACAGTTGGCGGATGTATCTGCACACTTTTTTAGTTTTTTTATTCTGTCACTCTTTCTAGCGTGTTCTATGTTGGCAGTGAGCCTGGCTTTGGCTGCAATAACGGCCACCTCCAGACCTCTAGCCCCTCCCTTAGGTCTTTCCTCCCCTCCCTTCGTAAACCCCATGCTGGGCCGGCTGTGTCGAGCTGTCAGCCCCCGGCTGCGGGCTGCTCCTGGGCTCCTGGTATGGGTGTGTGCGCGTGTGTTGGGGCAGAGGGGTAACGGTCGTGTCCGTGGTGGCCGCTTATCTGCCCTGCCATCGCTGGGCAAGCGAAAGGACAGATTGGCCCTCCAGCTGTCCAACTGAAGGACTCGCAAGACCCCTTACTGAGGAAACCAAATGCCCTGAAACACAACACACACATACGCACACCTATCTTATTGAAATAACCACATTCTCTGATACGTACACACAGAGTCACCCCCAACTTGAACATATGCATTTCAGCGGCACACTGACTGTACCATCCTGTGCCAAATGTGCCAAAGTACCCTCTTAGCCATGAGGTTCAGACAGAAAAAAAAAGCTTTTTTCAGAATGCAGACACACAACATACACACACTTGATCAGCACAGCTCTGGTCTCATATAACCACACTGAGAGTACAGTAGTGAGCAAGAGTGATCAAAGATGAACTTTGCATTATGCTGAAGTTTGTAATGCTGTTAACAGTGTCACAGTTATTTGAAGAAAGAAAATTGCTCTAATTTAGGCCAGAACTATCTCTTTGTTCAATTAATGGCAGAGGGGTAAGTTTTCAGGAAAGCTTTCAGGAAAAACATAATATATTTTGGCAATTCCGTTTGGAGCACAGAAGTTTCACACTTCAACTTTAATACATGCATTTAATGATATGATGAAAAGAATAGCGAGAGGGAGCACAGTGTGCCATAATATATTGCCAAATATTTTTTTTCAAGTGAGCATCACCAGCTATACACATTATGGAGCACAGTAAACTTGAAGTGTGCAGGGCATTACAGTCTTTATTTGTGTGTTTGGTGCACCCAAAATAAAAATCCTGTACAAAATGCATCACTGCTACTTCATTTTGAATGAGAATGTTGCCTTTATTATGTAGCAACAAAATTCATGTTTATAGCAGAGTGTTGTGGCCACTGTACATTTAGCAAAAGGCATTGTGGAAGGGCTCCCTGTGATCTGATTATGTTTCTCACTTCCAGAACAAGCCTATGTAGATTTATTTAGATAGATAGATCATTTATTGCCCTCAAAGAGGAAATTGGTTTCAACCGTCGGTGCATTGAAAAACATAAACACAACAACACCGTACATATTAACCATCAAAACAATCACAAACATAGAGGGACAAAAAGAAACGAGATAATACAACAAATGCCAGAGCATACAATGGCATCATAATGGCTGATTACCTACATGTTTAAAGCTTGTATAGCCATAGGAACAAAACTCCTACCATAACTGGCCTTTCTGCACATGGGTAGTGTATACCTGTGGCCAGAAGGAAGGAGGATGAAATACTGAAAAAGTCCGGATCATTTAAAATTTTATGTGCCTTCCGAAGCGTATATTAAGTAACACAGTCCGATAAATTCGGGGTAGGAATACCAATATTTTTTCTCGCTAGATAAGTTATCTTTAAGAGTTTGTTCTTATTGGTAACTGTTAGCATATGGAAAAAACAAATGGCACCACACATTTCACCTTCTTCGGTCATTGTGAGTAAATTGTTTGTGTGCGATTTGAGTATATATGTAATATCAGTTCGACTTGGCTAAACAAATTCACTTTTGCAAACTGTATCCTGGCTTCATGCAGAGTACTCTGCATTTTCTTGTTGTCTTACAGTGCTGTCTGTCACCATGTACTGTGGCATTTGTCTCCAATTGCAGCAGGTACACTAGTTAAGAGAGCTATTTTCTAGAACATTAATAACCTCTTCTCTTAGCACATAGACACATAATGAAGTGTGTTTTCTCAGTCAGGTTACAATACATTGGTCCCCATGTCCCAATGCCACATATTATGAGAATTCCCAGTCAGTCTTCGTTACTCTATCTTACCACCCCCAACCTCTAATCCTGGGACCAGCTATTCCCAAAACTGCCTGTTAGCTACAATATCAATGCACAGTATTTTATTGCCCCTGGTGGCTCTGTCTTGTGTACGTGTATGTCTTCACATTAAGAGAGCAAGAGAGAAAAAGGGAAAAATGTACAAAAATTGTGTTATTAGAATGTTTTTCTAAGTTATTAGATAGTTAAGTATGTAGGGTTAAATGAGGCAAAGATACGTTCCTATGTGTGCACCTGTGTTTGTGTGTGTGTGGCCCTCGGGATTGGCAGGCCGTCTTGAGGGCCTCCTGGGGCCGATTGTAGCAGGCTGTATGCTGTCTGTCTACGGTCTGTTCTCCAGTTGTGACAGGGAGCAAATCCTTATGAGCTCAATTAACCATAGAATGGTGCGTCCAAGACCACAAAGTCAAATATCTGCCATCAGAAAGTAAAAGACAGACAAAGAGGGAAAAATATGGTATTGTAAGAAGATAGGAACTTTGTTAGATGAAGAAAAATAAATAAATGCGAGAAGTTGAGCGTTATAGGACTTTGGGGAAGACTAGATGTTAAGAGTGGATGAGGTAGATAGGTGGGGCCAGGTGTGGAGAGAACCAGATCACAATTAACAAAGAACACTGAAAATGTCCACTAATGAGAATGCAATCAAATCTCAAGAGATGCAGAGAGAGAGAAGACTGCCCTCTGGATTTAAGAAGTCATCGATGTGAACATCTAGGGAACCCTTACTCACCAGCCACCAAGCCTCAAATATACATGATATTCCATAATATTCAGATAACACCACAGACTAAGTGATCTCCACGACCACAATGCTTCTCCGTCCAGATACAGGGCCTCTTCCCATGACCTACTTCCCCCCTCGTGTAGTGCATTGTTGTGTTTTCGGCTGCTGAATGCACCCCTCTTTTGTGGCTATTTGTGAGACCAGGGGGTTAAGACCCTTTGGTTCTCCCCAGTCTCCAAAACAGGCCGCTAAACAACCGCAGCAACAATAACAACAAAAACAAGCAAACGTTGATGGCAGCCGAACTAGGAAGCAGGCCGTGACGGCATTGGGCCAACACAGTGCCGCCTTTGTCATCGTTCACATGCCGTATTGTGTGGCACGACATCATCGCCTCCCAGCAGCTGTTGCCGATGGAAACAAGCATGAATGTCAGCCATGTTGGATTGTGTAATGTTTGAGCATCAGGCACCATGACTCAATGTGTGTGTATGAGAATGTGTGAGTTTAGACTGGTTAACTATTTCCAGGGTTTCATCTGATTTTCAAATTTGAGGCCAAATGGTTTTACTCTAAGCAAGTATGTGAAAGCAGTGGCTTCTAGCTAAGCAAGCTCAAATATGTTGGTTGTTGCACTCTAAAATAGGTTATTGTGCTATTTATAAAGAAAAACAAGTATATTTTGCATTTTCAGAATTGCCACAAGGGGTGCTCTTGTGGGCATTAACGTAAACTGTTCCCCGTCTGTCGCTCACTTTAACGTTGTGTCGATGAAGCGACACTAGGGGTCTCTCTTGAGCGCCAAATATGCCTCTGATCTATGAAAAAAGGCCAATGAGAAGTTGGCAGACAGTATTTGCATACCTTGCCCCCGGACATACGAGTAGAAAAGCAAGGAAATACGTCGAGTTCATTCAGAAATTTCTTCGGAGCCGATGGTTGTACTGCAGCGAGCTGCGAGTCACACACCCGTTCCTGTTCCTCTGAGTCTCTCTGCTGTTGGATCTACGGCGCATTACAGCGACTTTCTCCTTCCCTGCACGGCAGTGAACTTGCCCCTGGGCGCTTCGACAGTACAAGAGCAAATAAAAGAGTGATATTTCTTGTAAAAGAGTATTTTTCTCTATTAGAGCAATATACAGCGGCGTTGAACATCCTTTTCAGGATGCGTCTTTGTAAAGATGCCATTCCACCCCTGTGTAGTTCCTGGATGCGGTAGAGTGCTCTCCGCTTCAGACGGCCACAGGCGTTGTCTCGTGTGTCTGGGCAGCGATCACACCGAGGCAGCGTTTGTGGATGGTTCATGCTCTCACTGCGAGGGCATGACCATGGCAATGTTGTGGTTGCGGCTTGCTTTCAATAGAATGGCCGACATGGTTGGATGTCTGGTCCCATTTTTCCGGGAGGTGCATGATGAGCTGACGTCATCGTGGAGAGCACCCCTCTCCACCCGTCACAAAGCCACTCGCTCATCCGCTCTCGCTACCCTAAAACGGCGGAGTGGCCCACAGGTACACGGCGATTCCCTGACCTGAAGCCCCAAACGGCTGAGGTGCCTGAGCACATGGTCTATGTGGGCGCATAGTAACTCTCGCGAGTGGGCCAATATGAGCCAGTCGTCAAGGTAGTTGAGTATGCGGATGCCGGCTTCTCAGAGCGGGGCAAGAGCTGCCTCTGCGACTTTCGTGAAGACGCAAGGGGACAGAGACAGGCCGAAGGGGAGGACTTTGTACTGATATGCCTGACCATGGAACGCAAACCGTAGGAATGGGCAGTGGCGAGGCAGGATGGAGACGTGGAAGTGGCGTCCTTCAGGTCTACCGCTGCGAACCAATCTAGATGCCGGACGCAGGTTAAGATCTGCTTCTGCGTGAGCATTTTGAATGGGAGTTTGTGTAACGCTTGGTTGAGAACTCGCAACCCCATCTAAGGGGGGGCGGCAAATGAAATTGTTTAAAAACAAAAGATTCTCCTCCCGGCCCGAGGGAGGAGTCTGGGAGACGGGGGAGATGGGGGGCGTCTGCTTCCTGTGGTGTGCTCGACGCAGGGGCTGAGAGCTGGGCCCGGGTTGAGGCAGAGCAGGATTCTTAGCCGCAGGGGGATGCCCTCGGCGAGCAGACGGGGCCGTGGCCTTGGCGGCAGGTTTGCGGCGAGGCAGGATGTGAGATATGGCCTCCATCTGTTTCTTCACCGTGGAGAACTGCTGGGCGAAGTCCTCGACGGTGTCACCAAAGAGGCCAAGCTGGGAGACAGGGGCTTCGTGGAAGCGAACTTTGTCGGCCTCACGCATCTCGACCAGGTTGAGTCACAGATGACGTTCCTGGACCACAAGGGTGGCCATCGCCTGCCCGAGTGCCTGCGCGGTGACCTTCGTGGCTCTGAGGGCGAGGTCGGTCGCTGAGCGCAGTTCCTACAGCACATCGGGGTCAGGGCTACCCTCGTGCAGATCCATGAGCGCCTTGGCCTGGTGGACTTGCAGGATTGCCATGGCGTGCAAGGCGGAGGCGGCCTGTCTCGCGGCGATGTAGGCTTTGTTGTTTAACGAGGATGAAGTCCTACAGGCCTTGGAAGGGGGTACAGGGCGCCCGCGCCAGGTGGTAGGGTCACCGGGACAAAGATGGAGCGCAACTGCCCTAACCTGGGGAATCGCCGTGTACCCGTGGGCCTCTCCGCCGTCGAGGGTAGCGAGAGCGGACGAGCAGGGCTTTTGACGAATGGAGAGCGGCGCTCTCCATGAAGACATCAGCTTGTCATGCACCTCCGGGAAAAACGGGACCGGGGGGGCGTGGCTGTGAGCGGCACCCAAACCCCAGGAACCAGTCGTCCAACCGTGACGGGTGTGGGGAGGGTGGAGGTTTCCAGTCCAACCCCACCCCGACGGCGGCCCGGGCAAGCATGTCGGACATCTGCGCATCCGCCTGAGCCTGGGCGTGTTGGCCCGAAGGCGGCAGCCCAGGGGAAGAGTCAGCATCAGATGCCGCGCTCTCCGACGGAGCGGCGAGCTCATCTGTCTCAAGCTCCAGAGGATAGGCAGACCGGCCCGGAGGCGAGTCGCCGTTACCTCGAGGCTGGACGGAGGTCAACGAGCGTGTCGGGGGGCGGGTGGTCCGAGGGGGCGTACCCGGCGGAAGCGCACCCGCTGCCCTCCCCAAATCGCCTCCATCGCCAACCGCATCATCCTCAATCCCGTGGGAAGAAGGAGCGATACAGGCGTGCTTTCTATTGAAAGCAAGCCGCGACCACAACGTTGCCATGGTCATGTTCTCACAGAGAGAACATGAACCATCCACAAACGCTGCCTCGGTGTGATCGGTGCCCAGACACACGAGACAGTGCCTGTGGCAGTCAGAAGCGGAGAGCACTCTACCGCACCCAGGAACTACACAGGGGTTGAATGGCATCTTTATAAAGACGCGCCCTGAAAAGGGCGTTCAACACCACTGTGCATTGCTCTTTCAGAGAAATAAACTCTTTTATAGAGAAAATCACTCTTTTAAAATAGAACTCTTTTAACTCCGCGCTGTCGAAGCGCTCAGGGGCAAATTGCACGCCGGCAGAGAAGAGAAAAAGCAGCTGAAGTTCGCCGTAAATCCAACAGCAGCAGAGCATCAGAGGATCAGAAGCAGGATCAGTTGTGTTACACGCAGCTGGCAGCATACACACGACCATCGGCTCCAAAGAAAATTACTGAATGAACGAGTGTATTTCCCTCGCCTTTATATCCGTATCCGGAGGCAGGGTATGCAAATACTGTTCGCCAACTCTCATTGCCTTTTTTCATAGATCAGAGGTATCTTTCGGCGCTCAAGAGAGACCCCTAGTGTCGCTTCTTCGACACGACGTCGAAGTGAGCGACAGACGGGGAACAAAAAACATCAAGTGAGTGATGAGTATGTCCATTTTCAAATTGACAAAGTCTACAGTAAATCAAATAACTGCTCTGTACAATTGTGGTGAGAAGAATAGTGTATATATATATATATATATATATATACAGTGAGGAAAATAAGTATTTGAACAACCTGCTATTTTGCAAGTTCTCCCACTTGGAAATCATGGAGGGGTCTGAAATTGTCATTGTAGGTGCATGTCCACTGTGAGAGACATAATCTAAAAAAAAAAAATCCAGAAATTTATTATTTCTATTTATTTGTATGATACAGCTGCAAATAAGTATTTGAACACCTGTCTATCAGCTAGAATTCTGACCCTCAAAGACCTGTTAGTCTGCCTTTAAAATGTCCACCTCCACTCCATTTATTATCCTAAATTAGATGCACCTGTTTGAGGTCGTTAGCTGCATAAAGACACCTATCCACCCCATACAATCAGTAAGAATCCAACTATTAACATGGCCAAGACCAAAAAGCTGTCCAAAGACACTAGAGACAAAATTGTACACCTCCACAAGGCTGGAAAGGGCTACGGGGAAATTGCCAAGCAGCTTGGTGAAAAAAGGTCCACTGTTGGAGCAATCATAAGAAAATGGAAGAAGCTAAACATGACTGTCAATCTCCCTCGGACTGGGGCTCCATGCAAGATCTCACCTCGTGGGGTCTCAGTGATCCTAAGAAAGGTGAGAAATCAGCCCAGAACTACACAGGAGGAGCTGGTCAATGACCTGAAAAGAGCTGGGACCACCGTTTCTAAGGTTACTGTTGGTAATACACTAAGACGTCATGGTTTGAAATCATGCATGGCACGGAAGGTTCCCCTGCTTAAACCAGCACATATCAAGGCCCATCTTAAGTTTGCCAATGACCATTTGGATGATCCAGAGGAGTCATGGGAGAAAGTCATGTGGTCAGATGAGACCAAAATAGAACTTTTTGGTCATAATTCCACTAACCGTGTTTGGAGGAAGAAGAATGATGAGTACCATCCCAAGAACACCATCCCTACTGTGAAGCATGGGGGTGGTAGCATCATGCTTTGGGGGTGTTTTTCTGCACATGGGACAGGGCGACTGCACTGTATTAAGGAGAGGATGACCGGGGCCATGTATTGCGAGATTTTGGGGAACAACCTCCTTCCCTCAGTTAGAGCATTGAAGATGGGTCGAGGCTGGGTCTTCCAACATGACAATGACCCAAAGCACACAGCCAGGATAACCAAGGAGTGGCTCTTTAAGAAGCATATCAAGGTTCTGGCGTGGCCTAGCCAGTCTCCAGACCTAAACCCAATAGAGAATCTTTGGAGGGAGCTCAAACTCCGTGTTTCTCAGCGACAGCCAAGAAACCTGACTGATCTAGAGAAGATCTGTGTGGAGGTGTGGGCCAAAATCCCTCCTGCAGTGTGTGCAAACCTGGTGAAAAACTACAGGAAACGTTTGACCTCTGTAATTGCAAACAAAGGCTACTGTACCAAATATTAACATTGATTTTCTCAGGTGTTCAAATACTTATTTGCAGCTGTATCATACAAATAAATAGTTAAAAAATCATATATTGTGATTTCTGGATTTTTTTTTTTTAGATTATGTCTCTCACAGTGGACATGCACCTACGATGACAATTTCAGACCCCTCCATGATTTCCAAGTGGGAGAACTTGCAAAATAGCAGGGTGTTCAAATACTTATTTTCCTCACTGTATATATATATATATATATATATATATATATATATATATATATATATATATATATAGATAGATAGATAGATAGATAGATAGATAGATAGATAGATATACACACACACTGTATATTAAATATTTGTATATCATCCTCCTTGCTATACTGTATCCTTATTTGTCCATAAATGTCAGAGACAATATGTCTCCAATGTTCTTCTACTAAATTACCCCTTGTTCCCCACAAATGCTGACTCATAGTTGTTCATTAGTGCAAATAAACAGCTGGAATTAGAGTTAAAGAAGAAAACACACCTGACAACATTTATTCCTGCAGGTCATCCTCCTCTTGTCTCACGCTGTCTCTCTCTGTGTGTGTGTGTGTGTGTGTGTGTGTGTGTGTGTGTGTGTGTGTGTGTGTGTGTGTGTGCGTTTGTGAGGTGAAAGAGAGTCACTTGGGAAATTAACCCCAATGCATTCACTGTCTCACCTTGTTATTGTTGCTACTTCTTGCATGCACGGTAGCAACCCTGACTGATTATCTGAATTTTTCAAAATATTGCCATTTTTACCATTCTGTGGCCTCCTATGTTGCATGTACATCACTATTCCCAGTGAAAAACAAGAAACAAGAAACATTGTTAGGGGTAGGGGTAGTTGTTAGGGATAGTTGACATACAGAAAAACATGTTCATAAAATTTGTATTAAACCGATTTTAAGATAAAAAAAATTATATTTACAGTATATGTACAGTATAAGAGAAAGTTAATATTTTAGGTGATGTAACTGCTCACCATTTCTAATATAAAAGTTATCTACATTTTGCCTTCACTAGATTGTTGTAAATGCTCCTGCGGTGTGATAAATGTACTTTAAAAGTATAAATAAAAGTATAAATATGTATATTAATAATTATTTAAAATGTGGTCATTAATGTATAATAATTATTCAAGAATGTTGAATTATTCAAAAATAGTTTTAGTTTCTACACTGCATCTGAGTGATGTGCCATGCAGACTCAACAAAATAAGAAAGCTTGTAATAGTCATCAAAGCTGTAAGAGTGATTATTGGAAGAGTGAAATTATCTTCCCCATATGCAAGCATTAAACTTGTTAACAGAAACTTTTGTGGTGGAGATAAAGTGTATAAGAAAGAAAGAAAGAAAGAAAGAAAGAAAGAAAGAAAGAAAGAAAGAAAATGATGCAGGTGGTATCTTGTTGCCTAGGTGATGATTGGTGCAGCCTGAGGGTTTCTGTCCCTTTACACCCTGTTCACAGCTGTGTGTGTGTGAGAGAGAGAACCTGCTGGAAAAGACACACACACAAACACTAATAATGAGCATCTTAGTGAAAGATGGCTCCATAAGCTGTAAGGACTGACAAACACACTCTCACTTCTTCTCTCTCATGCTGTCTCTTCTCTGTCCTCTGTCACACAGTAGCGTCTTTCTTCTCCAATAGCATTTCAATACTCTACTGTCATGCCTGCTGTATGGGGACCAGATCTTATTGTGTCGGCTTAAGATGCACACATTGAGAAAGAGGGTTTGTGACAGAGGGATATACAGGGTGAGCTAGAGCAAGAGAGAAAGAGTTAGAAGGAGAAAAGAGCGCAGCAGGTTCTCTATGATATCATTGCACAGGCAAGAGATGAGTTCCATTGTGATCAACACTTGGCAGGAATACAATCTGAGATGTAATGCTTTGGGCCAGTCAGGTGTGCGTGTGCCGGCGTGTGTGTGCGAGTCAGTCCGTGCTATAAACACAGTGTTTGTACTGAGGGGGTTTGTTGACAGATGGTCAGGCTACTCATGGCTACTGTGGGACAGACCAGTCTTTGTATCAAAAGAAAGAGAACGATTGTTATTCTTTAACACTTTCCTATCCATTAATCTATCTCTCCAGCCATAAACACTCAAGTTCTCTTTTCAAAGTTTCATTTCGATTTGGGATTTCAATGTGAATTAGAAATACTGGTTCAGAAAGACCGATGGACCTAAGTCATGGTAGGCCCATATAGTTTTTTTCCCAACAGAAAATGAGAATTTAGGGATAGAGGTACAATCCATTCAATGAGTATTGTTTTATAATCTTCAAGTCAGTCGTTCAGCTGAAGAAACATTCTACTTAGATTTTTCTCCTGAAAAATAAGGACACCTGCAGCCTCCAACTCATCTTATTACAAGTTGCAATAATAGTACGAGATGGCAAAATCGTAAGAAATTGTGCGAATTGGCTTGTACAAAAACCTCAGTTTATTTAACAATAAGCAAACCAACTAACAATGTTATTAAAAGTTTATTCTAGTTTAACACCAAACCTAAACCCAGCCATACAGACTAACCCCTGTTTTAAAAGGGGTGACAAGACTAGGGGAAGCTATTATTATTGACATACATCAGTAATTTGTTTTGAATATATAAATATGTAATGAGTAACCAAATTTGTTGACAGACATTTCTTTTTTTACAATTAAGTATTGGATTTTATTTTATTAATAAATTAGTTTCTATTGGAATAAAAGTAAAATAAAACGCACCAAGTTGTACGTAATCTTACAATTTCACCATCTCATACGAATTATCATGGGTTGTCATGAGACTATGTTGGTAATCTCACATTTGTCTCCTTTAGACTTTCAGAAGACTTTCAGAAGAGATCTCACCAATACCAATAAACTGTGACGTACACTCACATAAGATGAAGACTCCATTTAAGTCAGTCTAGCCTAAAAATGTATTCCACTTGGAGTGGGTCAGTTCATGGGGGCCGGCATACCGTATTAAGATCGTATGACCTGCCAATTTTCACTTACTGCATCTCATTAACACCATTTATTGGAAGTTTTCACTTGCAGAATAAATTATTTATAATAGCTGAACACAAATATGGTATTAATGATAACTATTTACTGAAATGAATAGTAGCTGAAAGCTTTTGCATGATGCTGCATCTACATCATATCGGTCTGCACAATATAGACAAAAAAATACTGAAAGCACCTTAAAAGCAACCTTCAGTAACCATACAGTCTCTCATTCATCATCTTTACACTGTTATGCAGTTTGATTTTTAAAAGAACATTTTACTGTGATTTCCAAGAATCTTCATCAAATCAAACCCCTCATTGCACAGAGGCAAACCTTCCCTCACTTTGTAATATTTAGTGTTTTGCGTGTGTTTCACACCTGTGTGAGACCCATGCTGTGCTACAAGCCTCCCTGTCCAGAGACACCGGGGCAGTAAACAAGCATCAGTGTCCCTCAGCAGGAGAGGACAAACACAGAGAGAGGGAGAGAGAGGTGAGAGAGAGGTGAGAGATTAATTTAAGGCAGGCATTTGTTAAATTCATTTATTTTGATTTATGGGGGGAAGATTAAATAGATCTCTTTGGAAACTTGTCTTGTCTTACGTATATTTCCCTCAATCCCTTGCTCAAGTGGTAAAGAAGGCTTTTTTTATCATTTATTTTCTTCTTTCAGTAGTAAAAACCAAAAAGAAAACAAATGCCAGAGCAATTTTTTAAATGAAAAAAATAAATAAAAAACAATATATATATATATATATATGATAATTAATTTAACTAGATGCTAATGCTTACTTGAAAGCACATTGGGCAATATGCTTCAAATGCTGTCCATCACCATAAAGTTGTAAATAACTTAAGTAATCCTATTAAATATTTTAAAGAGGTATGCACCTGAGAGACAAAAGAAAGGAGAAAAGGAGGGAGTGAAAACAGGATATGATCTCTTCTTCTCTTCAGTCCCCTGTTTTTCCTATTCATTTTGATTTCAAACTGGCAGCATCTCTCTCTCTCTCTCTCTCTCTCTCTCTCTCTCTCTCTCTCTCTCTCTCTCTCTCTCTCTCTCTCTGGTTTTGGGTTAACTCCAACTCTCTGACGATGTCTGACAGTATGCAAATATATGCAAACGAGGCTCCAGTCAAGCCAAGCAGCACCTGCGGACCTGACCAGTCGAGACCAGTAGTGACCTGTGTATGTGTGCGTGTTTATGTGTGTGTGTGTATGTGACCGTGCCCTTCTAACAGAGTTCTTTTTATACACCGCCCACTTTTCTTACTGCCCTCTGTAAGCATAAGGACATTAGTACACAGACTGAATGAAATTACTTTGTAATCAGCTTCTGAGAAATGTGCAATATAATAAAAGCATCTGGAATTGAACTCCACTGAGCTGGGACAACCTGAAGTGCATTGTTATATTATCACAGATTATCACATATTTCTCATCTTAAATGAGTAATGGGCAATTTAAATACAGTTTATGAAAATTCACAACAGTCAATAACTGCCAAACATTTTTATGTTTGTGTGCCAATTTATAACATTGCTCACACTGAAATCTTAATCTCGAAATGTAGTGTATTAATCATTATTATTCATTCATTTCAAGATGTCAAGACAAAATCAAAATGACCTTCAAATTACAACACTAAACAGTAAAAAAGTTAGTAATAGTAATTGTCCCTGCATGAGATTTATATTTAAGTAGTTACATTCATTGGGTTATCCCTTAAATGTCTAAAATGTTGTCACCACATATTTAATAGTGATTATGTGGATACTACAATCGCAACTTTTTTCTTGTTTTTATTGTACATTTAACAGAATTAATTTTACAATGTAGCAGAATATTGATGGATGGTATTTACGTGCAGTTTTAGAAATGTCGGTAAAGCTCAATTTGATTAACAAATAGTCATTTACACACCACATTTTGGAGCATTTAAGAACAGAGCATTGCGCTTTGATCTTGCCTGCTGGTTTTGCCATTCCAGCAAGCTGGGGAGGAGAGGATCTGGCCCTTCTCTCTCCACCCTCTCTCCCTCTTTCCCCTCATCTTTCTTTCCTTGCCTCCACTGCCCTTGTGCCAATGTGTCTTTAGGTTTGTGCTGGTCAGCACAACGTCTGTCCGCCGTCTGGCTGAGTTCTGCTGTCAGTACAGTTCCAGAGGGGGTGTGTATGCGTGTGCGTGTGTTGAGCCTCGGAATGGATGTCAGTGTGCCCCAAATGAGAAGGTGTGTATATTTGGTAAGGTGGCTCAAGTCCAGACCTTGTCAATAAATGACACAAACACTCGTGTCTCTTTTTCACACATACACACATGTTTGCCCTTCCGTGTCTCTGATCAGTGGCAGAGTGCACAGGGGAGAAAGAAGAGGGCATGACAGCATCACTCACACTGTGCAAAAACGCGCGCGCACACACACACACACACACACACACACACACACACACACACACACACACACACACACACAAAAACACAAAGAGAGTAGTGTGGAGGGTTTCTCTGGCTTAATCTAAAAATAATCTGTTTTTAAAAGCATTTTATTGTGGGTCAATTACAAATTTGTTTAGAAAAATCTTTAAACATCACAAGATATAGTAGGGTCTGCACCATGCTATAATCTTCAAAAGAAAGATAGCACAAGCACACCTTACTAGCAAAATATTTAATAAATATTTGTATGGTTTTAAATAATAAAATAATGTTGGCTATTGACTAAAATTAAGACAAAAGTTATTTAGAAACTTTCTGGTTGTCAAATTTAGTCAATACATGAACATACATGAACATGTCTATGTGAACTTGAGGGAACTGACCTCATACATCCACTAAAATAACCATGGGACCAGTTGGTTAAAAGTAATTGCAAAATGGCTCAGAATTTATTTATTTTTTTGCAGGAGCAAATTTGTTTGATATTTTGTTATGTAATGCAATGACATTCATACATTTGTAAATGTGGCTTAAATGTCCATGTACTTTTTGGGGCCAAATATGCATACTGTATATGGATAAGTGTTTGCAAAAACATATGGCAAGTCTGTTAGATTCCATGAGAATACTAAAAAATGTTTAACTTAGTTTTATGTTTAGAATATACTTGCGCAATAAAAAGATTAATTTATTTATAGTTTGAATAAAGTATGAATAAAATACTGTATTAAACCCATCTCTATCTTCTAAAGGCACTATGCATATGTGATTCAAGGATGTACACACAATTTTTGCTGAGCACTTTATTTTGTCTGTTTCTCAACAGATATGTACGGTGGACGTGAAGTGCAAAACAAAACTGCAAATCCAAAAAACAAAAGAACAAATCAGAAAACACTACACCAATTCCAGAAACAAAACAACAATTCAGAAAAAAACAACAGCAATTCAGTGGAAACGGAAAGGGCAGGTACTATAGCTATCAAAATCCATGCCAAAAGGTCACTGACTAAAAAACTAAATCATTTGGAGTGTTTTTTCTCTCTGGGAAACAGTAACAGGAATCTTTATAATATAGAGAGTGAAAACAGTGAGCGGGAAAAGTTTGTTTTGGGTACAATGTTCATCTATGGTCTCATGGTCATCTTGTGTGTAAGGGACCATCTCAAAGTCCACAAACTGCGATAAAACGTTGGTGGCATCCAAGCGTTCATTCAGTTTGCATGTTCTAACTTTAAAAAAAAAAGTTGCTCTCAATGGAGGTTAGCCGTGTTAGCTCACTGAAACAGCAATGTGATAGATTGTGAGCAGACTTATAAAACAATGGCTTCCATGTGATTGGCTTGGAGTTACCTAGCTAAAGGTGCGATGATGTACAGCTGCTAGTCTTCCTGCTAGAAATATGCTGCGCTTATATATCTTGGTAAAATTTCAGCTATTTTTTCCCAAATTATTGAACACTGTATGCATAATTGGACATGCTGGCTTTAAATGTATAAAGTGAGCCATTATGCCGGCGGTCTACTGCAACCTTTAGAGTGAGAAAGAACTTTTTTAATAACAGTGTTTGTTATGTTAGAATATGCAAGTCAATTGAATGAACGCTTGTTCACAACACCAGCATTTTAGCGCAGTTTGTGGAATTTTTAGATGGTCCATTACACACCAGATGAACATCGTATATTAAACTTGAACTTTTCCCGCTTGCTGATTTTTGCTCTCTGTGTTGTAACGTGTCCCATTACTGTTTGACTGAGTGACAAGCCAGTAATTGAGCATTTGGAATTAATTTTGAAATAACTGCGCAAGTGGGCATAGAAGCGGTCCTGAGGAAAGGACTAGGCCTCATCCACACAGCCAATCAGGTGAGAATCTATGTTACCTACACTTTCCTTCTTGCCGTTGTGTTTTCTGAACTCCTGTTGTGCATGCACAACTCACCACGCACCCCGTTGAGAACTAGAACCACTAATCAGGACCACAAGGAGGTTACCCCATGTGACTCTACTCTCCCTGGCAACCGGTCCAATTCGGTTGCTTAGGAGACCTGGCTGGAGTCACTCAGCACACCCTGGATTTGAACTTGTGACTCCATGGGTTGTAGTCAGAGTCAATACTTGCTGAGCTGCCCAGGCCCCCTGCTGTTGTATTTTCTGACTTGTTGTTTTGTTTCTGGATTTGGTGTTGTTTTCTGATTTGTTAATATGTTTCTGAATTGATATTTTGTCTTTAGATTTGCTGTTGTGTTTTAAGATGTGTTGTTTTTTTGCACTTCACAGCCACCATAGATATGCCTGCAAGACTCTCATAGTGAAGTATATAGAAATATCTGTAAGGACCTTCAACTCAAGTGAGATAGATATTTATGGTGTTTGCTTGGCTCTTTGGGCCGAGTGCTCTTTTTCTTTTTCACAGCTCCTTTTAGAGCAGAGAAAGGAAACAATACACTTTAGAAGACAAAAATACAAGCAGAATCTCACATTCTTCTTCTGACACTAGAGCATTTTTCATTCTTCTTAAGCTTATGTATTTAACACCTACATTTTGTACTATTATTAAAGTTGCAAGGAGTGCCATTTTATTTTATTTTAATATCAGGCTTTCAGTGAGATCTGTTGAGACAAGCCGTTTTTAACAAGAGTTTCTTTGCCAAATCATTTGTCCCCCAAATTACTATGGAAATCATAGTTGTTACCAAAATACCATAGTAGCTGCTACAATTGTTGTTACTACAATTAAACTGTGGTAAATCATTCCCACTGTTTTAATAAATAATACATTGACAAAATGACAGTTTATTATTAGTATTATTTAAATTTTATATACATTTTGATGTACATTTTTACAACAATAACAACTGTAACTACATTATGGAATTAAATAGGTTATGGAATTATGGCATGCTGTGGTGACCATGGTAAATGTACTAAGCACAGGAAACACACACACACACACATATATATACACATATATGTTGGTCTACCTATCATTATGAGGACTTTCCATAGACAAGGATTTTTATACTGTACAAACTATAGATTCTACCACCTAAACCTAACAAAACCCCTAAACCTAACCCTTACAAAAAACTTTCTGCATATATATATATATATATATATATATATATATATATATATATATAAATTAGGACAAATATTGGAAATCTACACTATTAATACTGCTGGTATTTGATAAAAAAGCATCACAGTCTTTACCCCTCATTCTTACTCTTTCTCTCACTTTGGAATATCTAGTCAAGCAGCACTAACAGTGAAAAACTAACCCGTCTAGTGGAGCACAAAGACTATCTCACACTCACTGTGTGTGTCTATACACACACACAGACTCCCCACGCTGTGGCGGCGGGTTGACAAGCCTGTCTGCCAAACAACTCAATTAAGCAGAAAAGAGGAGGAAAACGAAAGAGAAGGAACAGAGGAGAAAGGGAAAGGGAGAGAAAGAGATAAGCCTGTTCCCTGTCAGCTGCACAGCCGCCTCTGTGGGGCAAAGAAGGGCAGGAACACATCAGAAATAAAGAAGAGAAGAAAAAAGGGAGGGAGAGAAAAAAGATAGCTCTGTGATGTGTTAACTGGCATTCCGGACCCCAGGGCAGTGCCGGGGCACAGGTCAAACTAAGAGCCATTGGGTCATTGCCACGCCGACAGGGACACCCGGCTCAAACAGTGTGTCTCTATGTGTGCATGAGTGATTGTGAGTATATGTTTGCTCTTCTCTTCAAACTGGAGAGAACGCTCTTTGGCCCAAGAGTGCAAGTGAGTGTGTATTTATATTGCACTTCACAAACACTCTTAAAACTGATGCACGGCTACTGACGACATTCTTCCTCAAAATGCAAATTCCCCTATTGAAAAGAATATTGACAAAAATGAATCTGTTTTTTTTTTTTTTTTTTAACTACACACTAATTTAAACACATTAAATGTCATTGGACATTTAAGAATTACAATACAGTATAGAGTACATTTCAGTGCATTAGATAAGTAAATATCAAACCAAGTGGAATTTAATTTAAAGAAAGAATCAAATTACAAGTGATTTCACAAAAAAAGGTGATGTTTTCTGGTTGTTAAATACTGAAACATATTCATAGTTAATGTGTTTAACTACTCCCATGGTTAATCTGCTACAGGGGTTCTCAAACCTTGCGTTTCTTGAATTCAAGCAGAATGGAGGGCTATATCTCAGACCTTTAAAATTAAAATGCGAAGACAGAAAAAAAGTTTTGAAAATTTCAATTTATGAATTATTTATTTTTATAGTTTTAACAGTGGAATTTGCAACAAGACCTTAATGGAAGCATGGATCTTCTACGCTACCATGCTTATATGTTACATGATTTCTATAAAACAAACTATGGCATTTTTAAAATTATAAACAGTAGACCTACTCTAAACACTACTCTAAAGCCTTATCCATCTACAGTGCCATACAGGTGCATTAGCCAAGGTTGTGCCTCCACCTGTGTATTTGACGCTGCTAAACCAGATACTTCAAATAAGTTGCTAGACTTCAAAATCAGATGAACCACAGTACAAATGCGTACCGACCCAATTGTGAACAACTGATATACTCCAAGTCTAGATAAATGTTTTACAGCAAAGATGAACTTGAGGATAGATTTGATTATTATGACTGATAAACGCCTGCTCTCTATTAATTTGCTCTCAGTGCCCCCTGGCATCCTTTGAACACCCCCTGGGGTGGCGGTACCACCCTCATTCAGAACCCCTGCTCTACTAGTACTAAGACACCTGTGTGAACTTGAGGGTAACTGACTTCATACAACCTCTTATAATAATTACAAAGTTAGAGAAAAAGATGTATTTATTTATTTTGCAGGTATTTTATCTAATGCAATGACATTTATACATTTTAAATGTACTTAAAGTGTCTAAATACTTTATGGGGCCAATATATATAATGGTACTTTTTCTAGCAGGTCCAGGAAGCAAGAATAGGCATAAATTGAAAGCAAAACTTGACTGATTGGTACTGTTTCAGCTGTCTTTGGAAAGACATTGAACTCTCCTTTTGATGAGTTTATGAGAGTGTTTGACTGCTGAGTTCTGGTTTGTTCCCATGCCACACCACCCTGAAGCACTCCTAATCTACAGGGCCATAATGGTAATGAGACGCTGTTATGGAAGCCAATAAAACTGTGTGTGTGTGTGTGTGTGTGTGTGTGTGTGTGTGTGTGTGTGTGTGTGTGTGTGTGTGTGTGTATGTGTGTGTGAGACAGAGAGAGGGTGTGAGAGGATCGGAGGGTTAATGGCACAGGTCATTACTGGGCCCAGTAAAGTGTGTGTACTGGGCTGAGCTGACTGTAGGCAGGAATTTGGGATGGGGAGGGATGGATGAGGGATAAAGGAGGTTTAATGCTTGAGGAGATAAATAAGAGGGGTGGGAAGAGAAGAGGGGTCCCCTGTTACACCCCTCCCTCTCACTCTCTCTTTCATTCAGATGTTCCAATTTATGGCTCAGCATTTCCTATCCCCAAGACTCCCCACGTTGAACAAATGAGAGAGAGAGAGAGAGAGAGAGAGGGGCTGAATATCATTTTCATAATTTTCAAGCTATAGAAGGTAGAGAATAAGAAAATTAATAATCTATTTCATCTAAATTAGATGAAATAGATTATTCATTTTTCTGTTGAAAATTTTATTGGTGCTTTCTTGTATAAAACTTGACATCACTGTGTCTAGGGTGTTGTGGGTGGTTGCTAGGGCATTGCTTTGCTTTTGCTAGGGTGTTCTGGGTGGTTGCTAGGAGGCTGCTAGGGCTTTTTTTATGTTTACTAGATGGTTTCTTACTTGCCCAGTGAAATGAGCCCATCTCCAAGTTTTGTTTTTATGTTCTCATCCCTACTGTAACAAATATCTGTAGGTTTCACAGCATTATTACTGTATAATGAACAAATACTTACTGTAGAACCTGTTTGCTGCATATTGCTGTAGATCTGCAAAGCATCATGGTCAAATTTCTTTGGTGGGTGTAAATATATAAATATAAACAGTAAATATATTTTTCCTGTGAATCACAATACAGTCATTTTGAGCAGGATTTTTTTTTCAGCAGTAGAAATAATAATCTATCTTTGCTGATGGTACACTTTGTATTATTTCTAACGCAGACATTTTCTAGTTTTTGTTCAGCAAGGTAACTTTGCTCATTATTTTGCAATGTTACTTTATTTTAGCACAGTTTCCTCATTTAAAGATACATTTGGGTTTAACTTTAAGGGTGCACTGGGAGAGAGAAGTAGAGAGATGCACCCAGCTAGTAAGTTAGTGGGCATAATATTAACAAAATAAACAATTTGCACATAACATTTTGATAGATTTTGTTATCTGGTGACATTTAGTTGATACATCATCAGTTTGGTGTAGGAGTAACATTATTGGATAAAAGTTATGTTGGAATCATGTGTATGTGCCCACGTGTATGTGTGTGTGTTGGTGCTAGCTCCATTTGGAGAAGCTTGTCACTCATGTTTTCACTTGCTATCTACCGTGAGGCATGGGTTATCGAATACTGAAGCGGGCAGAGGCAAAACAAAACGCAGCAAAGGGTAAGACTTTTAAACAGCACAACATTTTTGACAGGATAGGAACTTGGTGGATGTATTACACTCCCATGTAGCAGCAAATACCACTTTATGTTTAAGACAAACAGACAGTCAAAACAGTCAAACAGTCCATGATGATTTATGCCCCCAACTTTAATATGTTGGCAATGGGTTTGTTTAAAGCATTAGCAATTGTAATAGTGATACTTGCCTTAGCAAGGATATTGTAATAATAATGCAATATGATACCTGCATCACATGGCTTACACAGAAATGCATAAATTTACCTCTTCCATAGTCTTCTTCAGCCTCATATCATGTGTGTGTGTGTGTGTGTGTGTGTGTGTGTGATATATCGATGACTCTCTAACCCTTCATAAGTCACAAAGAGGTTGGTGTTTTTGGCTGGGTTGTAGGAATAAAGAAGCCCGAAAGGAGAGAGATAAATCCTGGGGCATGTGCGGAGGCACTGAAAGGAGGAGTGGAGATCTTCTCACACTCATCTTTTCACCCAGAGCAAAAGATGGATGGCCCTCAATCAGTCTTAATCTTCCCCTGACTCAGAGAAGCACAGTGAAGTCTGTACACACACACACACACACACACACACACTTATCTAGCAAGTTAACTATTTTTATTAAATAAAGAAAATTATTGCTAAATAATTAATAAAGCAAACATTAAGCTAAATATTAGAACAAAGTAAATTAACTAATAAAAAGTAACCATAGTCTAACCCCTGAGAAAAGTGTTTTTACCCTATAAGAATATCTATAAAGTTATGTTTGGTCTGGTTTTCCTAACTTCAGGAAAATTTCACCAAATCACACTTAAAGTATATTAAAACACAAATGCACACACAAATAACTCTCACACACATTCTTATACATATATACACTGATTCTGCTTAGCTAAGCTTTACAAATATTTCCCCTCATTTCCTGTTGATATGCAATCGCCCGCAAGCGGTAGTGACGTCACTCTGCTTATATTTAATAAATAATTTACCATCCATAAATGTAATTAATGTTAACAAATTATACTTCTTTTCAAAGGTCTAAGGGTTCAACATTGATATCCGATCTCTGTTTCACGATAGCAATGCTCCAGAAACAGCAATTTAGTTATTTGTGCCAGAAGTACAAATGAAAACGTGCACTATCAAAACATGACTTCATACCTGTGTTATGAAAACGCCAGATGAATCCAGTTCACCACACTTGGGTCAATTGTCCATGACGAGCGTTCATTGAAAAACATTCAATAGCACTTTTTGTCCATAAAAGTGATCTGAGAAATACTGATATATACTTCATTGTTTACATGAGATATCGCCAGAAAGAATTACCCTTCATCATCGTTCTTCAACAAACTATGCAATCTGAGCAGCATTCATGTTGCAAAACTGTATATTATCTTATATATTAAAGTCCCGTAAACAAAATGAGCATGTCTCCAAAGTCTATTTTTAAAAATGGGGCGTGGTTTTATTTATAATAGCCAAGCAGTGCAGTCAGATTTTGTGTCGTCTTGAAAGGCGGAGCCTTAATTTAACTCTGTACACCGGCAGCGATTTTCAGAGAAAAAGCTTGCAGGAACCTCATTTTTTGTTAGATCATCTTCGAATTTGAAACATAACTTCTTTAGACTTGTGGCTTTGAGAACATTGTATTTCTGGGTTGTCTTGGTATTTATCATTATTATTATTTTTAGATTATAAATACATGTTCAGCACAAAATATTTCCATTACAAGAAACTTCAGCTTCTCTAACTTTAAAAAAAATAACAACATATATCAATTCTGAAGCCCAAAGTGTCTTCTTTCTAAAGATACTACAACTGTGTCCATACTCCAAATGGTCCAGTAAATACAACAATTTAAGTGGTTACCATCAGGTATGCCATTTTCACGCATGCTTATCAACAGGTTAAATAGTTCATATAACAAATGGACGATTCGCCTGATAATTGGAGAATTAACAGTACATAGGTCACTTATTCTCTCTATGTCACCAACACACACTCACACGGTGGCTGATCTGGCCATATATCAGTGAAGTATACCAGGACACACTGGCATTTAGTGGAGAACAATAGGGGCACCCTGTTCTATTTTCTCTCCTTTTGTCTCATATTGTTTTGGCTGGATTTAGCTGCACTGATGAGTTGAAGAATGAACACAAAGGGAGAGCAGACCCCTACGTCCTTCTCACAATACGTCCACCATCATCAGAGAGAAAGTTATCACCTCAGGAGAGAGCGACAGAAGAAGATGGCTTTAAGAAAAGAACTGAAGTGAGGTAAAATTAGTGAGGTAATCTCCTCGAGTTGTCAGCGGACATAAGGCAGCTATATGTAAATGTGAGAGGTGGCAAGTTAAAGTGTGTGTGTACGTGCATGTGTGGTAAGGGTTTTAAGTCGGTGCGTCTTACTTTGATATTTCCCACTTCTCCATCCCACCTCTCCCCCCTCTGTACTTCTTTTTCTTTTTTTACCTCCTTGTAGAAAATCAAGGCCTATTAACCCTAATCTCACTTAATGGCATCTACCTCTTCCTTTGTCCCAAGCGATGGGCAACAGACTCCTTCCATTCAGCCTCTCGCCCTCTTTCACGCGCTTGGCCGGACTAATCCCCTATTGCCGCAGGGCCGATTATTCCTAGTTTTTATCATTATTCTTATGATTATAATCTGCATTCTCATTCACGCACCCATATCCACAAGATGGAATTACTTTTCCCCCTCTTTCATGGCTCCCTCTTTTTCATCATGCTTCAAGATTGAAAGAATTGCTTCTTTTTCTTGCTTCGCTTTTTACTGCCGGGAGTTCAGAGAGGTGGATGTCGGAGTTTGGGTGCTGGAGAGGGTGTTGTTTGTAATTTAGTTAAGGGAACTCCTTTGGTGGAAACACATTTTCCGGGCATTTGAATATGTTGTTCACAGAGTGTAATGAATAGTTCCACACCAGCCAGTGTAAATGGGAGTTACCTCGACAAGCAGTGAACGAGGGAGTGGATTAAAGACAAACAGTGCTGTTGGAGATAGAGTGAGGGGTAATTATTGTGGGCTGCCGGTTTTGATGTGAGGTTTGTTTGGGGAGCTAAATGGGGGTCTAGGATGCGGGTTAAAGGAAAGCTGGGGTGAAAGAAAGGCTTGGTCTTTAAACTCTAAAAAGGTGCACAATTAATAATTTTTCAATCTGTTTGGATACAGCCGAGCACACACACAGAAACAAAAATGGAATTGTGCTGAGAAGTGAAAATTTTCACTAGTTTCAAACAACAGACACACACACAAACCGCTTCAGTTATTACTTCTTTAATTCTTAGCTAACTAAAGGAGAATAATATAGAGTCTGTTAAAGGAATAGTTCACCCAAAAATGAAAATTCTGTCATCATTCAATTACCCTTATGGTGTTCCAAACACATATGACTTTCTTTCTTCTGTGGAATACAAAAGATGCTATATAAAATTATGTTTTGTTACCATGCACATTCATTGGATCTTTTTCCATCCAATGAAGGTGAAAGGTTACTGAGGCTTACATTGTGCTAAACATTTTCTTTTGTGCTCCAGGAAAAAGATAAAGCCATATTCTTTGGAACAGCATGAGGGTAAGTGATGACACAAAGTTAATTTTTGGGTGAACTATTCCTTTATGAGGAAAAAAACATAGGATGGGAGAAAATTTGTGGTTTTAAACACAATGTCTAAAAACAGGATTTAAATCTCTCATCTTGCTGAGCGATATACAATGCAGAAAACGTTCAGCACCATGGGAAATTAGCTGGACAATCTGCCAATCTCTATACAGTAATTACATCAAAATAATGTATGGGAGCATTTTGCTGTTGGAAAACTTAACAACCAGATATCTCACCTTCCACAGATGGAGATTTTTTAAAAAGTGCATTTTGGAGCTGAAGATTATGTTCTTTTTCTGCCTTCTGAGGCCTTTCTCCAAGTCTGCTAGATTCACTTTGTAAAACGTGTGGCAGGATTTACATGCAACACCCGTGGGGTCCTACACACCCCACACTGGCACACTGGGCTCTCCAACATGCTGCCTGACCCCCACACTGTGGGCTCCTCCTGGGCTGTAGAGGTGTTCTGAGGCAGGAGAGGGCACTTTGCTGGACCCAGATGCTGCTCAGGGGGAGAGAGCAGAAGCTGTCCCGGTCCGGTAAGAAACGGCCACCCCCCAGTCAGCAGCAGCCGTGGTACACTCCCGCTGACGCCCATCCCGATGCTGACCTCGCCCAGCAGACGCCTCATCTCCTGCAAGGAGGAGCCAAGGAGCAGGATGTAGTTACGGGCCAGCACCAGAGTGGAGATCTTGGACAGGCGGCGTCCAGTTGGTGGGGCTCCAGGAGGGAGGTATGGGTGCTGAAGTGCTCCCCCGACACTGGTGGGAGAAGAAGAATAGGGCACCATCACCTCCCGTAAAGCATCCATGGCCACATTGAGGTCCTGCATTCTCTTCCTCTCACGGCTGTTGATCTTTCTCCGCAGTTCCTGTTGCTCCTCCACACTAAGCTCACGTGGGGGTTTTGAAGCTCTGAGTGGCCCCTGGAGACACCCAGCACTGGAGCCTGGTTCTTCTTCGCCAGTTACCCGTATCATTCTTGGCATAAGCTGCTGCAAAGAGCCCTCACCCTGCTCTCTGCACCTAAATCCAGGCACAGACTGCATTCTGAAAAAGATATTGTGTGAGAGAGACAGAGCGGAAAAAGGAGGCAAAGAGTGAGATGAAAGAAAGTTGTAGAAATCATCAGCAGATCAAGTCCAGTTGCTGCATTCCTCAGTACAGCTTGTAGGCAAAGACTTTACCTTCAAGCTCTCGGTCCACACACTCCAGTTCTTCGTCCAGTGACTTTGCTGAGTAGTAATGAAGCAGTTCACTTCAAGTCCATATTCATCTACTCATGAGTAAACCTTTCTAAAACAGTGATGATTAAATATAAAATACTCAATTAGATGGCCTTCTGTCCTGTTCACGAAGTTGTACTTCATTGATAACGTTACAGTGTGGCTAACTTACACACTCTCTAACCATTGGAAGAGACAAGCACTTCTGTAATGAGCTAATGAGTTACTCATTCACTCTCTCTCTCACTCTTTTTCACTTCATGACGCCCCCTCATCTGCCCACCATGCTAATGTTTTCATCATTTCCAAAGGAGGTGGAAAATCTTGATAGCAATCACATCCCTCAGTTGTACTGAATAGCCAAGCTATTAGAAGATTATTGTTCAATTAAAGATGTCTTCATTGCTGTGTATCTCTTAATGCAATATCCTGATCATTTTTGCATGCATAGGAAATATTGGGGTGCACAATTTTCGTCTATTGGATTGTGCAAAAATGAAAACAAACAACTGAGCAAACACACATACAAACAAACACACACACACACACACACACACACACACAGAGAGAGAGAGAAGGCTTAAAGGGATAGTTCACCCAAAAACAAAAATTATTTCACTATACATTTCATTACATATTTCCATACCATTAAGGTGAATGGTGACTGAGGCTAACATTCTGCCCAAACAGCTCCTTTTGTGGAAGAAAGAACAGCTCCATGAAAGAAAGTGTTACAGGTTTGGAACAACATAAATTTTGAGTAAATGATGACAGAATTTACATTTTTTTACTGAAATATCCCTTTAATGATTCTTTATCACAGGTGCCACAACAGGAAAAACATACGTAGGAAAAGACTGATTGTAAAACACACACATTGTAATATCTCTTTGCCCCAACTATTTTTCACACACTTTCATTTAACCTCCTTCTAAATGTGAGAGGAAGGAAGAGAATTTAACAGAAAGCATTTTGTTCACATTGAGAGCAGGAGGAAAAGAAGGATAGAATCTCCTATTTGTCTCATGTTGATGAGAGGAGGGTAAGAAGGTTGCAGCACCCGGTGTAGTCGTGCTGGTAAATGGTATCATGGCATCCATGTGCACATACTCAAGAGCTTAGACAGGAAAGAGAATTAAAAGAGCAATCGCAACGCCAGGCACCTGCAGGGCAACAGAACACAACCTGCCAGTGTGTTGGGGTGTGTGGAAGCGTGTGTGTGCCTCTAGCTGAACCAATAAAAGACAAGCCTGTGATGGATTAGAGCTGGGATGTTTGTCAGCTGTATGTTTGTGAACGTGTGTGTGAAAAGAAATGGCACCAGAAAGGAGGGAGGGCGAGAAGAGAAGGCAGAAAGCGACACCTGCTCTGACACAGACACAGAGAGAAGAGATGAAAAAGGAGAGGGAAAGAAAGAACCTGGTGTCCACCCACAACACTGCCCCCTCCCGCTCTCTCTGTCCTTCCTTTCAGCTTGTGGGGGTTGAATGGGGTGGCGTGGTGCCGGGGGGCTCACATCCGTATCCCCTGCCCCTCAGCACCCATGGACTCCGTGGGTTTTATGGCAAGGCTGGAGTGGGTCAGGGACCGGTGGAGTCAGGCAGGGGAGATGAGGGCCGTCTTTGTGGGGGTCAGAGTGTGCTCCGTCTGGGCCAAGCCGGCGAGCTTGGGCTGGTTCTCTGGAGCTGCACCTGGGGGGTTCAATCAGCTCATTCACACCAAGCCTGTTTCCTGTAGTTACCAGTAAAATTCCTGGCTGAGTGGTGCTCACTTGGCATCGTTGGGTTTCCCATCTCTGAGTCAGACAAGTGCACACACACACACACACACACATGAAAGTGGCTGCTTAATGCAATAATGCAAACATGTGATTCAAAAATGGCCCTCATGGCCCTTTAAAGGAAAGTGAATGTATCTTAAAGGGACAGTTCTGATGACATTTTGTCATCATTTAATCACCCTCATGTTGTTCCAAATCTGTAGGGCTTTCCTTTGTGAAACGCAGAAGGAGATATCAAGCAGAATGTTAGCCTCAGTCACCATTCACTTTCATTCCATCTTCTTATGAAAGGTAATGGTGACTGAGGCTTCCATTCTATATCTTGTTTTGCAGTCATGGAGGAAAGCACGCCATATGGGTTTGGAACAACATGATGGTAAGTAGATGATGTAAGAGTTTTCATTTTTGGGTGAACAGTCTCTTTAAAAGTAACATTTTCATTTTAAAATTACAGGTTATTTTCATATGTGTGACTTGCTGTCGATTACCATGTTGTAAACTATACATGCATACACTGTAAATGTGTTTTCTGATCATTTATACACATTAAGGGATTAATCAAAAACATTATTTATGGTAACTGACATCAAATTTAGTGTATCTTGATTTTAGAACTATGAGGGGAAGGTTTTCAGGGAGTAGTCAGTTCAAATTTTGTTCTGATCATCAACAAGGTATCAAATGTCTTCAAAAGACATGCTATTCAGCACATATTTAGTTCTTATCTACAAAGCAGCAAGGAAAGGATCAACCGGAACAAAGGCGAGGCAGGCAGTTTTCCGCAGATTGTGCAGAAAGCTAATTTGTGCACATGTAGAAATATCAGTATGTCTCTCTGACAGACACCGTAGCTTAATCGCTCAAACACAAGCATAACTCTACATAAAAATAAGAAAACATTGGGCATATAAAGTTGAGCTTCCTGTGCAAACTTTGACAGCTTGTACTGCTAACAGTTTTTTATGATGTGGAAGGTCAAAACGCAAGCTGATGCAAAAATCAGCAATGCTGAAACAGAGAAGGTCTGCTTCCATATTCATTACCAGACCATGGATACCAAGAAACGTCTGCTAAATGCCGAGCGTGATATTTCAACCGCCGGCTGGCCAGCCCTTCGCCAGCTTGTGTCCGTACTGCACGTACTGCAAAGCTGTCTTGCACACCAAAAACCTGCATGAAGAAAAGTTCTAATGAGAAATTAACAGATGTCACAACTTTATTCTCTGTTTCTCTCCCCTGGAGAGAAGCAGGTGTGGAGGGCATGATTGGAGGGCCTCAAACTCCATCAAATGATTCACATTCTCCACAACACAGCTTCTAAAATTCAGGGAGGAAGGGTGTGTATGAGGTGGAGATGCTGCAAAAAAAAAAAAAGTTGACGTGGGGGAGGTGAGCTGTCTAGAGCTTCAGAGCAGAGAATACCCTGTTTGACGTGTTGCTCTGGGCCAGCGGCCATGGATATGAGAAGATTACAAGCTGTTAATAGGGCGGAACCAATGAGCTGAAGGCTGGGTATTATGACTCTCAGCATGCTCTGGGAAAGGTTGGCCTGGACAGAAATGTTGGCTGCTCAGATGGATGAGGCGAGGCGAAGAGTCACCCCATGGGTCTTTTGTCAAGTTGCCTGAAGAACAGTTGACACAACAGACTCAAAATCATACACAGTCATTGACGTTCAGTCAGCGTAGGGGATCATTCTTTAAACATACGTACTGAGGCAGTCCTGCTGAGGACACACTGATTATAGCTGTCATGGGCTACTCAGTGCCAGCTGCCGTGTGTGTCACATTTCACTAATAAGAGCACTCACTATGACACGTCACACAGAACATTTGCATTGCAGAATGCTATGCCAAGAGACTTTGTGTAAAAAAAGAAAGAAAAAGTAAACCTTTTGTGAGGTAGAATTCCATTTAATGGTTTTTAAAGTTTTGCTCACATTTTGTCCTCTATTTAGAGAACTGTTTTAGGAATAAATGCAAAGACCATTGAGTGTTGTCAGTTATAAATTTACGTATATTTCTTTCTTTATTTTGACATGCCAATTGTGCTCCCACCCCAAATCTTTTTGAACTTTCTAAATGTGGTGTATCTCCTATTAGATATTTACTTCCCCATCATTGTTCAATGTGTCTCTTTCCAGGGCATTTGGTAGATATAGATATACTGGCCTGCAAAGCCAAACACGATAACTAGACATGATGTCTCACTTGAGTTTTGACATGAATTGGGTGTCTTTGACTACAATCTGTCCTGTGACAGATAGGTTTGGTTCAACTATGCTCAGATTCAGAGATAATGGATTGCATCTATTTTATAATACATTTGGCTGGACAATCTAAAAACTTTGAAACTATTTAAATCAGTTTCTGCATGTCACTATTATAATAAAATAATTATAATAAAATATTTAAAATAAATTATTGCAAAAATTCACTGTGATTAATTTGTGGTTCCAGAAGTTTCAAGAGCTGTATGTTCTTTAAGTGAGTTGTTTAATTAAAATAGGAAATATGTTTGAAATCTATTGATCGCATGTAAGAATATCACAGTATAGCTTATTATTGAACCATATTAAGGGTGTCTCAATCAGTTCCCTAGTTCAGTAATAAGGGCACTGATCAGTGAATCAGCCATTTTTAGGGCTGTCTCATTCGCAAAATCGTTCCAGGGCATTGAAAAATTCGATCCCTAATAAATCGCACAATGCACCACAAAAATCAGGGAGCATCCTTGCTCACTATGTTCCCTCAACGGAAACGTTGTCACATCTTCTGAAGTCTCTCAATTCATTAGAAGACGAGCACAAGTGTAAATATATGATATCAAAGCCTTATTTTTGCTTTAAAAGAGATCCACAATGAAAGGGAAACAATCTTTGTTGTTAAAAGAAGGTTTAAAATACACTCCTTTATATTTTTATTTATTTATTTATTTCTGTCATTTATCTGTTATAATAACACTGTACGTTTGAATATCTTCAACGAAAATAAACAATTCTGTCCATTTATACAGTGATAGTGCTGTTTATTACCAGCTGCGCTTGAATGCGCGCGATCGATATCATGTCACTGGTAATTGAGTCAAAGGTGTCCCAATGTTCAGTGGATGACCACCCTTGCCAGTGCCCGAATTCGTGTACACTAATTCATGACATAGGGAGCTAGAGAGCTGATTAAAACACACAAACAGTCATCTTGAGGCCCCCTTGGAAGTTTGCAGAGGCCCCCTTTAGTGGGCCTCGGACCCCTGGTTGAGAACCACTGCTCTAATCTAGTCTCTTTCATACTCAGGCAGTTTGAGTTCCTATGTGTGCTTGCATTAAGTTGTGTTAAATTAAAAATAAATTAACTGGAGAAATCATAATGCTCAAGAGGGCTGTAAGACATTAACTTTATGCAACTCCTGCATATGAATTAAAAGAGCCAATTGCCTTACAACAAAAAGCATGAACCAGTTTTTATGGCAGTCCTTACACTACAGCGTTCATGTGTGTTAGCTGGACCAACCTGACAAATTGTATTTTTCATCCTTATTTGAGATAGAGATGACAAATGTATGGTACCACTTCTCTTACAGTCTAGCTGATCCCACAAAAGCTCAATAGGTTTACGATCCATGACACTTTTTTTGCCCACTATAACATTTTCTTTGATTTTCCATTTCAAAAGTGGCTTTTTCTTTGCAATTCTTCCCATAAGGCCTGCACCCCTGAGTCTTCTCTTTTCTGTTGTACATGAAACTGGTGTTGCGTGGGTAGAATTCAATGAAGCTGTCAGCTGAGGACATGTGAGGCTTCTATTTATCAAACTAGAGACTCTGATGTACTTATCTGCTTGTTATTTGTACCTGGGCCCTCCACATTTCTTTCTGTACTTGTTAGAATTGTCCTTTGTCTTTGAAGACTGTAGTGTACACCTTTGTATGAAATCTTCAGTTTTTTGGCAATTTCAAGCATTGCATGGTCTTCATTCCTCAAAACAATGATTAACTGATGAGTTTCTATAGAAAATACTCAAGGACAAGGTGTTGGAGTGATGGCTGTTGGAAATGAGGCTTGTCTAGATTTGATCAAAAATAACTTTCTTCAAATATGATTGTGCTGCTGTTTACATCTGTCCTGACTATACTTTGTGATCAGTTGAATGCCACTTCGGTGAATTAAAATACCAATTTCCTTCCAAAACAGCAAAATCTGTTCATTGTTCCAAACTTTTGGCCACCAGTGTTTTTGCAGCGTGAAGATTTTAGATGATTTAAGTCTTTCCCCATTCAAGTCAATAGGAGCTGTACTCATATGACTACAAATAGATACCCAGGGATGTTACCAAGATGTCCGCGATGTCGGCTAATTTGCTTTAGAATGGACTTTGGAGTGAACTTCCCTTCCATAAGGGAAAGTGAAGGCTCTTTGGATATGATAGATGACATCACATTCAGGTCTGAAAAGAAGACAAGCAATACGCAGTGACCAGCTGAACAGAGGGCAGACTGGCTGAGACAGGCGACATGAAAAGCCAGAGGGACAAAAAATCGGAAACACACAACGCCCACCATGAAGATCATAGGCTAAAGGGCAGAAAGCCACCAAATATAAAAAATAAATACATTAAAAAAAAAAAAGAATAAATTAACCAGAAAAATTTACCTAATCCCATTCAAAAGCTGCAGATACACCACAGAATCCCCAACACAAGCACTGTATGGAGGTACAGTCTTTGTGATCTTCCATTGTTTAATACTGAATACAGCATACACACAGAGCAATTTTCTGGGCTAATTTAGGCTTCTGGTGTTGAATGTTAACTATAGCCCTGGTCCCTCCATTGAGCCACCACCTGATGAAGGATGTATTCTTAGATGCTTGCCAAGGCGGCTGAAAACGATTGAAGACAAATGAGAGAAAAGAAGAGTCAGGCGACCCATGCAAACTGAGATTGGAACACCTCTATCACCCAACCATCCATCAACTGCCCTGACACATGCACACACAGCTCACACAATCTATCTGCAGCAATCCCAGATGTGAAAGTGTTTGAGGACCAAAGTGGTCAGAGAAAGTTTTTTCTCACTCTTTAAAGTTTTTCATTTGATTTTGTGTTGCAGATGGTGAGAGAAAGTGTGTGTTCCCAGTGGACTGGAAAGTGAGACATATGCCGGAACAGCATCAGTTGCTGGACAAAGTCATTTACAGTTTTATCAGGTGCGCGCGCGTGCTCAAACACACACACACACACACACAGTGAAACACAGCTCATAAGACTATTTCTCTGAAAGGGTTCAGCTGGACAGGAACAAAGCCACAAACAAAGGTCTTGCAGCACAGAGACTCTCATTGGCCTGTGGAGCTCCCATGATGCTCTTTGATGTTAAGTTGTCCAGGCCCTGTCTTCTTTTCATAGTGTGTCCACACTCGGCCAGTCATGAATATCCAAGAATTCACCCCAACAGGATTATCCCCTCTTTCTTTAATCGCTCAAACATGCCTAATGCACATCTTTCCCTATCTTACACTCCTTTGACTCGCTCTATTTCTCTGCTCCATCTGTCTTAGTCTCTTTCAGTACACACATTGACTCTTTCTATAAACACATTGATCCACCCTGTATGGGAGTGCATTGTCTTTACATCATAGACTTCAAGGTGCACACAGCACCCCAGCTCATGACCTGCAAACAAACTCATTGAAGTACATATATACTCTCTCTCTCTCTCTCTCTCTCTCTCTCTCTCTCTCTCTGTGGGTTTCTCTCTCTTTCACTCACTCCCAAAGGTGCAACAGTTGCAGAAAACAGAGAGAATTAGTTTAACAAAAAAGGTTACTGGGATTCTGAAAAATAAGAACTTCAATGTAAGTCAAATCAATGTATTGATATTGATGTTCATATTCTTTTGCAGAAATGATGAATGATTTGTGTTTGCAGTTTCTCGTTTGTTGGCCAATAATGTCTGGCTTAGACCAGAAAAGGTTAATTATTTTGTCATCAAGGTGAATGCTAAATTTGCTGATATAGAATGCTCTACAGCAGACTGTACCACCTAAATTCATCCCAATTTGGTTCCAGTTTGAACTTCTTCCAAAAGAATAATAATCAATTTCATTTTCACTTTCCTCTAAAAGGTGACAAGCAATTTGATTAATCATTTAACTGACACATTCTTAATGAATCCCAAGAAACTAAACAGATTTTATATGTATTGTCAAATAAACAATGTTTAAAGTTGAGATGCCCTCTTTTCCATGGGGTGTGTTACAGAAGAGTGAACAGATGATGGAGGGTGAGATAAACACTTGTCCCAGGAGAGGTGTGGTCTCATATGGGCACTGTATGAGTTCCTCAATGCAGCCGTCTGCTCCTCCTCTAAAATGCAATTCTTGAAATGATTATAAGATGAATAACTGACTCTTGCTATAACAATGATGGATCAATGAAACTGAGAGGGTGTAATATTAGAATTGGTTGAGACAGAGTAGGAGAAGGAGACTGTATTTCTCTCTCCCTCTCTCTTTATTTGTGCATAGACTTTGTTTTTCTAGTGTTCCATCCTCTTTTAATGCTACAGATGCACTTTTTTTTTCACCACCTTTGATGCATCTCTCCAATTCTCCCGGTCTAATCTTTTGGACTAACAAGGCCCAGTGTTTGTGTCTGAATGGGCCAACATCTGGGCTGAATCAGAGGAATTAAGAATGGTTTAAAGAATTCAGTTTAAAACCTAACAACCTAATCTGAAATGGCTATGCATGAGACTGTTTTAGGCTATTGGCATAGCTAAATATTACTTGACTTTTCCATATTCATGTTTTATTTAGCTTATAATAACTTTCTTTAACAACAGCTGCCAACATAGGCCTTGTTATACAATGCTGCAGAATGAATGTAAATTCAAGTATCATGAAACTTTGATACTTATGTTTTCATGTTTGAATTTTCATGAACTGACCTGTCAGTTATTCACAATAAATGACATGTTAATGAAAGTTAATATTAAGCATTTTAAGAGAAATTTAAGATCGATCACATTGGTGATATCACTTTATGCAGTAGTTTGTCCTTGCACTGAGCTGGATAATTAGTGAGGCCTGTTAGTATCTGTAAATATGTGTCAGTAAGTCAGTGAGTGAGAGAAGAGCCTCGTTAAGGTGGGGCTGTGTTTAGTGGCTCTGCGGGGGAGGTGCTGCTCTGATTAATTTGGAAATGTGATATCGTGTAATTCTCATTACCTTTCGGAGTAATTGCATTTTACGCGGTGCAAATGGTCGAGGCGACTGAATATTACTAACAAGCAGATGTTAGGAAAGGAAGACAAGACATCAGCAGCCTGTTTGCTTTCATAGTGTTCAATCTGGGGTCGAAATTACTATTACACTTACTGCTGCTGCTGCTACTGGGGGTCAAGCTTGGAAAAATATTTTTAAACTAACAGGCCATATATGTATAGATTGGTTGGTAGTTTATTATTATTATGATTATGATTGTGATAATTATTATTATTATTATTATTATTTCGGCTATCCGTGTCATAAAAAGTTATTGCCATGCCCTATAGGGTAAATTGCAAATGACTGCAATCTGTCTTGTCCTGTTGTCTTCAAACAAACAGATAACTTTCTTCATATAAAATAAAAAAAATGCCCTCTTATTTTTCAAGCCGCTTAATGGATTTAATTAATTTAAAAACAGATAGACAAATAAACAAGTGTCTAATATGAATATTCAGAGGCCAGCTTCCTTCCATATCGTTCCAGATCAAAACATTTTAACAGAAAGAGAAATCTGCTATCCAGCTGCTGGCGTTTCGTTTTGTATTCCAACCTTTATTTATTCCCTTCATCTCGCTGCTCTTTCTTTTTCTGCATATTTTGTGAAGGCTATAGCAAGGATTCAAATGCGTTCCCTGCATTCTAAATAAAAGATCCCCTCCTTAAGTCTTAAAAACATTAGAGCAAACACCTTGTTTTCCAGAATGCAATGGATATTCTTTATAAAAGTTAATAAACTAATCTGCATGGTCTCGTTTGAACACCTGCCCAAATCAGCTGGATCATTGACTTTACAGGGAAGGGTGTTCACATGTGACACAGAGAGGTGAAGATATTAAGGCGATTTCCACAATTCGATGTCGATGTGAAAAACTATTCTAACAGCCCCCAATAATTTGTTCTCTCTGACCATATCGGCTGGAATTACACCGTTGACTCGCTCTGCGTCTGAACTAAAATGACGTTCAATGTCCGTATTTGGATATTTTTATGTAGCATTTTTACTCATTAAAACGCAAATTGACAGTGAGACTGAGACTATTTAAGTGTGGAAAAAGTTAAGTGTAAGTGTTTAATTTACGCTGGTATAAGAACAATCAAATCACTTCAAGAAAATAAAAGAAAGAAACTCAAGTCTCCAATTGTAATTTATAATTTGACTGTGTAAAATACAATATGAATAGCATTCTGGTTCACGATAATCAGACCGGAAGGCTAAATCAGTATATCGTTGTTCAGTTTTGAGTGTCTTGAGGAACATTGGGCTATTTTATGCATTTGAAACAACAACAAAAAAAAAGAACTAAAGAAAAAATACTTTATTTCATTTATAAAGCACTAGTCATATGTTTTTATCTTAACGGTCTGTGTATGCTCAGGAAAAGTTGTTGAACATTCGGTGCCTGTTTAAACCATGGTTGTTCCAGTGTTGCGAATAAGTGGTGTTGGACTGAGCACTCTTTTTTGTTTTCGCCACAAATTAATACATTATTAGGCCATTTGTTTTTTGTTTTTTCGGAAAATGGCCAATCACTATTTTGAAAATGTATAGTTGAAAAGTTATACTACGTTTATTTTTTACTTTATTAATAGGCCTATCGCTTTTAAGTTTTTTTTTGTTTGTTTTGTTTTGTTTTTTGTCGAACTTTATTTATTAATTTGTATTCTTCAATATCATTTTAAATCACGTTAGTCTGAAGGTCAATCAATTGAAATAGGAAAACTCAAGGCACAAATGGACTTAAAAAGAAAGATGATGCATTATTCGATTGAATTAATGTCCGATTTAGATCGTTTATTTGTTTAGTTTATTCATTCCATGAGCCACCTTATTTTTTGTTTGTTTTAACTTTTTGCTATCTCTTGTCGTCTGGGGAAAATATTTTGGTAAATTAAATAAGCACAAGCAAAAATTCACGTATCAGTTTAAACATTTATTTTACAGTTAGGACTCAAACATTCACCGCACATTAATTTGAAAATACAATCAAAATACGTAAATAAATATCATTTTGCACTTTATCAAAAATAAAAATGTATCATTCTTCGCATCGGTGATGACGGGAAAGCTTGTATAGAAAGAATAAAAATAACGAAATTTCAAAGCCAGAAAACTGAAGGGAGAGAGCGAAAGAGAGAACGATAGTGAGTACAGGAATGAACAGGTGCATTTTGATTTCTGTTACACAGCTCTTGGTAAATGAATTCTGATCCCAAACATAAGCTAGGGAAGATAATATAAAATCTCTCAAACTGTACAAACTATATCTACATATTTACACAGTAAAACATTGTGTTCCCAAATTTACAGGATCTTTTCAAACTTATAATTTCCTTTAATAGCAATTGCCCATTAAATTATTTAGCCCTCTTATCTGTAGTAGGAATTGGACAGATATATTTAGACATAATTGTTAAAAGTACTGTCCTAGATGTATGCTATATACCCTTATTTATATCACATTACACTTGTACCTTCGTAAAGTCCCAAGTTTTGAAAGGCTAAAAAAAGATGACAATTTTCATATACTTCAAATGCACATGGAGAGTTAACCCTAGTTCCTCTAATGTGTTAGAAAATCCTATGTTAGTGGCTTTGACCCATTCACATCTCTCTTTCTCTCTTTTTTTCAGTTGTTCATTCATAAACGGATAAACACGGGATGAAACAGCACAAGTCTATGGTGTCCTTTCAAAGTTTTTTTTTTGTTCTCTTTTTGAATTCAGTGCTTCATTTTGTGTCACTGCTCAATCGTGGCATGCTGACGGTGCTCATACCAGACATGTGAGGTGGAGGCACCTGACACATGCTGCACGGGCACGGGATCCCCGCACCCCAATGTTGAAAACCGGTACCGAGTGGCCCAGCACCGGCTGACGGTGCCTTGAGGAGTCCGTGATGCGGCCTGACAGCTGAGAGACCAGGAGCAGAGAGAGAAGCGGCAGTGGAGACTGCTGGCGGAAGGAGAGGATGATGTACCGGATGAGAAGAATGTGAGACAGCAGAGGGGTGGCCTGGTAACGGAGCAACTGCCGCGTGCGTAAGGGTGGCACAACTGGAAGGGTGGAAAGCTGCGTGATGAGTCCCGCCCCCGCCGCCGTAGATCTCGCTCACGAGGCGTTTCATCTCCTCTAGTGAGTTGCTAAGCATGAGGATGTAGTTGCGGGCAAGCAGCAGGGTAGCTATTTTGGAGAGTTTGCGCACGGATGGCCCATGGGCATAGGGCATGACCTCCCGGAGCCCGTCCATGGCGATGTTCAGGTCGTGCATGCGCTTCCTCTCGCGGCTGTTGATCTTGAGGCGCATGCTCTGTAGTTCGTTTTCCGAGAGAAGTTTGCGGTCCTTTTTGCTGAGCATCTTCAGAGTCATTGCATCCTCATCGGCGCTGGAGATGCTCCGTAGATCTGCGCCTCTTAACTCAGGAGGAGAGTCGCTCTGAGTGGAAGAGACGGCACCAGAGAAACCCACGGATTTCTTCACGGCGGACAGGAAGAGGTCATCGCCTTCAGGAGAGGAAGGTCTACTGGACATTCGGCTCGTGTCGGAATCCATGGTGTCCAATGAGCTCTCAGTTCCTCACAGATGTAATATTCCTTTAAAAATGTAAAAGATTAAAAAAAAAAAAAAAAAAAAAAAAAAACACAAACACATTTTTAACACTTTCACCTTGCAAACAAAGCGGATATGGATATAAAATGTTACGGCTGAATGAAATGTAGCTTAATACATAACTTTTAGAGTAATGTAGAGATCCTTGTAAAATTACCAACTACAAAAGTTTCGAATTAAGTAAAAACAGGATTATAAATGTAGTTTATAACTACAGTTTACAAGTGTAAAGGCAAAAACAATTTATGCATAAATCTTAATCAATAACACATTATCCCAAATGAATGCATGGAAGGAGGGAATTGTTTAAGGATTATGCGGATTGGTTTATAATTATAAATTATACATTGTTGCAATCGAAAACATTTTCTCAAGTCAGTGCATTAGGATTACATATTTTTCTATGCTTTTATGTTTTCAAACTTACCGGCAGCAGGTGCAGAATTCACTCCTTATTCCTGTTCACTCGTGCACTGTCTGTGTTTGGCACGCCCGAGAGTGACTGGGGGGATTTTATAGTGGATCCCTCCCCCTGCACCACCCGGGGGCAAGTCACCGGGACAATGTCACCGCTTTTTCCGACAGCCCGTCAAGAACCAATGAGCTCCAGTGGGTGGGGGTCCTAAAACCTGATGTCGTTCCAAAAAAACACTGAGGATTCATTAAATGTATTAAACACACTTCGCATATGGTGCATCCTCACAGACCATCGTTTGGTTTAGATTACAGCGAATATGTTGGACAAACTTTGCAACTGAAGTTAAGTGATGAATGGGTCTCGTAGATGATGGTAAAAACGACACATTGCATGTTTTGACAAATGAAAGAGTCTGAATGTAAGAGAGAGAACTTTTTTGCAATTTCGTAATTAATTTTATCTTAATCTTACTTTTTCACCCAATCTCACTGATTATTTAATGAATTAAATTTGTTTACATTCATTTACAAAAAAATATAAAATATTAAAATTAATTTTCTTTTACAATTATCCAATTTTATATAGCCTATAGGCTTATTTATAATTAGTCTATACTGTATATGATCTTAATTATCTCCACAGCTAATCGTTCTTATTTTTTAGTGTATTATTTTGCTTTTTAATGCAGTATTATGACATGATAATGATAATGCATCCAACCCTAATCGGTTCTTTAGTCTTATATTGCAGTGATTTGAGGAGCGGGATGGATGCCAATGCAAGATTTTCATGTGCTTATTTCCCGCAGGATTCAGCGCGGTCAGTTGAAGACACTGATTTGCGGTTTTGAATGCGCTCATATTGTTTTAACCCGGTGACCCCATGCGGGCGCCTGACAGCTGACTGATTTCAGCCGTTAAACGCATTTAAAACGTTAATAAACGAGGCATGCAAAATGGGTTGTAACGGTTATGATCTGAAAGATTTCAATTAGACCAATATGGACAAACAGAAGTCCTTATTTTGGAGGGAGGAGGGTGGATGTAGCTGGCAACAGTTTAGGCTACTAAAGCCATATATGTTTTACTCATACTCATGTTTTACTCAAATAGCTTAAACTATCCTTATATGACTGAAGAAAGAAAGAAAGAAAGAAAGAAAGAAAGAAAGAAAGAAAGAAAGAAAGAAAGAAAGAAAGAAAGAAAGAAGTCTTGCTTCAGATTTATTGATGATCTGTTATAACTGTTCTATTCGACTTAACAGGTGTAGATTTAACAGCTGCATCAGTGAGTTAGGAGAGACATCACCAGATCAAGGTCTTTAACATATTTTCATTGAAGCATCTATACGCTTTGTTGTGCGGACGGCCCCGTCTGTCTGTTTGCTTGTTTACTCTCGTTAAATACACTTATGCAAATGAGATGGTTTAAACCGGCGGTGTCGGAATGAAGTTGTAGTTCAGTTCCTTCATTATGAATTCCGGTAATCTCACTTGTTAAGTGTACTAAAATGGTAATATATGCCGGGACTGTCTGGATTAGAAACTAGGGAACAGAAAGAGCCCTATTGTCAGAGATACAGTTTATTCCTTGCGCATATAATTATCTGAAATGTCACCGGAGGAAGAATGCACACAAATTCACACGCGTGCGCACGCGCGCATGCACGCACGCACAACACTGACAACTGTCTTGGGAGCAATTACACACATACACACAGAGAGAGAGAGAGAGAGAGAGAGAGAGAGAGAGAGAGAGAGAGGGAGAGGCAGGGGTTAGTCTGTCCTCGATTCATCACAACTTTGGTTACTAGTTCACAGAGAACGAAAACCTATTAAGTCTAACTAAGAGCACGCATGACTGACGTCATTACATCTTGATTTAGATCAAATTGAGCCAATGATCTATATACTCATTTTTACACAATTGCTTAAACACAAGCTTTAATGCATAAAATCAGGCCAGAGGAATTTCGCTGATATTGTGGCTTTCACGCTGAATTTGTATACTTTTATTTATTTATTTATTTTTAATTGTAGATTTTTTTATTTACATTTCATTACATACAGTTTAGTAATTGTTAGTATGTAATTATTTTTGCAATTTTAATTACTTAAATAACATGCAATAATAATAATGGACAAAGTGTTGACTTGTTGGCATATTTCGTGCTTGTCTGTTTGTTTGTTATTGGTGTTGCTTCCTTTTTGTATGTATAAAGTAAGTCATTTACAGAGCTTTGATTTTGACATGTTTGCCAAAGCAATAAAGGGGTTTCCAGACTGCATTTCACAGCTTATTCAAACTTCACAGTTCAGGTGCAGAGAATTAAATAAAATGACAAAAATATAGAACTGGCTACATTTTATGTCACTCAATCTTTTAATTAAAAGCTATTTGTTTAGCAAGGTCCTGCCTCAGAGAAAGATGGAGAGAGAGGGGAAGGTTAGATATACTGTAAGAGCTTTTGCCACCTCTGGGTGAATGAATGTTAGCCTGTTGGTTGTGTGGAGGAAGATTGAGTGCTAATTTTGCATGTTGGCAAAGCCAGACTCTTCTTTCCTCATTACCTTTATGAGATAATGATGTGTGTGCTCTCCAATAATGATGTGGGAAGAGGTGTGTATTTGTGTAAAAACTGTTAACCCTAAGAGCTAAATTAGTCAGTACTGTAACTGCAGTCGTACCTAAGTTAATTAATCCACCTAGAGTTAAATGTAAGCATTTTTGCAGATTTAATTTAAGAGAAAACTAACACAGTGATTTGCAGATGGAATAGCAACTCACTTTCTGTATATGTAGGTTCTTGTTTCATCCCTATTTTAAGTGTATGTGAATTAATTTCCCAGTATATGCTTATATATATATATAACTCTATTATATATAACTCTACTTTGTCCTTTTTGTAAAACAGAAAATATCTGATTAAGTTTGTGGGGCATATTGATGAATGATTGTGGTAACACTTTATAATTGAATTTAAAGGTTGAATAATTTAACATTGATACTTTAACATTTGTGAACTTGCAATGAACACTACTTTTCAGAATTTGTTAACATAATTAACATTTATTAAATTGTTAGCATAAAACTTGATGGATAAATGCCATAAAAAACATTATCTTAATTTTTTGGGTGAATACTTCAAAATTACAATTCTCTCATCAGGATTTGAAGCTTTATTCAGCTTTGGTCTGTATCTCACCCAAAACTGATTGTATCGCCAAAGAGGACATTAATTAAATGTTGCATGGATTACCAATATGCTGCCTTTATATCCTTTTTGGAGCTTGAATTTTTTTGGAGCTTGAATTTTTTTGGAGCTTGAAAGACCCCATTGACTTGCATTGTATGAACATAAACAGCCAATTTCTCCATTAGAATATCTTCGTTTGTATTCTGCAGAAGTTAGAAAGTCATTCGAGTTTGAGACACTATAAGGGTGAGTAAATGATGAGAGAATTCTAATTTGTGGGTGAACCAATGCTTGAACTATTGCTAACGTATATCACCTTATAGTAAAGTGTTACCATAATTTTATATATCGTGCAGTAGTGTTGCATGTCTCTTTTGCTCTTGCCCCCAAACGCTTCTGCACCCTCAATGATCCTTATTTCCACCTCTAACAGTCCAACTGTTATGTCTCTCCCTTTCTCACTAGACAGCTTTTTTTTCCCCAAAAATTATTGTGAAAAGTTTTCATTCTTTGTAGGTATGCTTTAACATCTGAGGAAAACTTTCACCTCTACCTTTGTCTTTCTCTCCAGTCTGGGTGGCAGGTGGGCTTCTGTTGTGTTGAATGCCATTAGTGAAGAGCAGCATATGTGAGCCAGTCTTAATCCTGCTAATCTTCCCTGCAACTGAAAAAGAAAGAGAATAAGAAAAGAAAAAAGAAAGGGAAAAAGCAAGAAAACATTTTCTCAGGTTTCTGAGCCCAAATGCAACATAAAAGTAAATAAAGATTTTATTTCTTCTTTCTTTCTCTCATTTTTTTGCACATCTTGTTTTAACCCAATATAGAGAATACGAGTTGTGCTGATGTAGTTACAATATATATTTCACATATGAACATCACAAATTCTTGGCGACATCTCAGTTAACAGTTTTCCCCCACCCCACCCCTTCCTTTCCCTTCTTCTCCCTGCCTTTCTCCTCTGTTACAGGAGTGTAAGTTGTTGGAGTCTACACAAGTCTTTTGTCCCTACAACAGCCATTAGTAGGTAATTAAGTCTTAACATAGCCTCTGCTCCCCTGGCTACTATTACACCCTGCTCAAATGGAACGGCTTACAAGCTCCTTTACACGGCTGGACAAATTGAATGGTGCTCATCAGGCTTGGCCTATTATTCCTACCACCCCATCTGGCTGCCAGCGGATAAAGGGGGATTTGCAAGCGATGGTGAGGGGTACACAGACCACTGAGCACTGGCTGAGAGCAGGAGAAAGACCTTCACTTGAAGAGAGCCCCCCTTTTAAAGGTGGCTGCTTCTTTTCAGGAGAAAGCTGTGGGATTTGCTGCAGCCAAATGCTACAAATGTTACCACAACCTGCTCTCCTGATCCTCCAAGAGGGAAAGATAAAAAAGGGGTGTGTGACTGCCTGTGTGTGTGTGTATGTGTGTGTGTGTGTGTGTGTGTGTGTGTACCGAGATCCATTAGATCCGAGAAAATTAGATGATTTCAATTTTGTTATGATTGGATCATTGGATTTTACAAAATTCAATTTAAGTCAGCTAGTGATTAATTTAATTTTGTTTGGGAATTTGATTGGACTGCTGAGAAAAAAAAAATGTAAATGTTAATAATAAATGCTCAGACAGACTATTGAGAAATCTTTGCCTGGGAATATGTGAATTTGCTAACTGTTAGTAAATGCTTTGATCATTTTTAATACTGTAATGATGCTAAAGTATCTAAATACTTTTTGGACCACTTTATTATACAGTATAAGATTAAGAGTGAAAGAGACACAAAAATAAGTTGGGCAAAGAAAAAGAAGACCTGAATATAAAAAAAAGAGACAATAACGAGCTCTCTCTCTCTCTCTCTCTCTTCTCTCTCTCTCTCTCTCTCTCTCTCTCTCTCTCTCTCTCTCTCTCAAAAGTCACTTGAAAGAGAGCATTCCTGTACTCCTGTTGCTCTCTGGTCCTTCACTCAAACATACACACATGCACTTACCCTCATGATGTCTAACGAGGGGCCTGGCAGCTTTATTACGAGCATCCCCTCCCACAGACAGCCTGAAGGAGTAACAGGTTGGGGTTTTGTTTTCAAAGGATGAGAGTTGTTGTGGGTGAGAGCTGCCCTCTGTGTCACCCTTCTGTTCCACAAGTGCCTTCTATTGTCTCTTACCGAATGCTTTAGGAGGGATGTATCTCTCCATCCTTCCTCTGCATCCTTCATTCTCCCATCAACCAGAGTTCGAGATCACCTATGTCAGCATTACACTGAAAGTTCACTGATAACATGAGACAGATGACACTTCCTGTATGTTCTGCAAGAAAGAAGAGACAAGAATAAAGAACTGCTGTAATTAATACATGTAATGAGCCTTATTCAGTACAGTTTTGTTAGAATCGACTAACTACCTTTCTTTTTTTACTCCTAAGTATTTACTAAGAAGTATTACCACAAGATACAAAAATTACATGTGTTAACATGATTTTAGTGTGGTAAAAATCACTTTCCTTTTCTGTCTAAAGTTAAATTCAATATCACAATTTAGTTGCCATGACGATGCAATGCTTTTAATCCCTTTAAGCAATTTTATCTATGTGGTTATAATTTTGAAACACAAAAATGTTTTGAGTGAATCTCAATTTAAATGGGTTCATTTCGTCAACTTCTCCCAACCACACTCTTTCTTGTGTTGTAATTCTCTGTTCAGTGTTTAGAAGCTTTTTCAAATAGACTTTGCCTTCAGCCATCCCTGAAGGACATTGATCCCTGAAGATCCCTGATCCTCTTCCATTGTAAGGGCCTGTCTTTAACCGCAATTTTTAAATAAACTTAATATTATGTCACAAATGCTGTCGATTAGCTTACGTTGCATTGAACCTGGAATATTCCTTTAAATTAGTTCCTGGCAATAACAACAAGAACTTGAGTTGACATACATATAAACTGTACAAATGGAATATAAACATTTTGGATAAAAGTACACATAAAAATGACTTTTGCAGGTTGTTTTGTTTAGAATTTTGAAAATGATATTTCATTGCATTCTATTCAATAAAATGTGTAAAAAATATGTTTTCTTAATCATGTTTGAGTTGGGATTACATGAATACGTTTGTAGAATTGATGAAACTGGGCAGGGGATTTCCATTTCCCAGCATGCTTTGCATGGGACTGGATGGGGTGAACAAATGTTGAAATTAAAATAGTTATTTTATGCATTTTTGAGCAAGATGAGAACAGGAGGAGATTTGCTCTTGTTTAATATTCTGTTATATTGATATTTAAAAAGAATGTCTGTTAGGCTGGAGTTTTGGGGGTTTCCATTGGGGAAGATTGGCACTTGTGATTAGGTTGAGGACGGACTCTTATGTTTACTTAGCTTCATAAGCAGTTGTTATCAAATTGTTTACCTGGCATTCAATAATGATAAATAAAATAAATTAAGTTGGATAACAAAAGAAAATTAAACTGTTAAATCTACTATAGCAAATTGATTTGACCTAATTTAACTAAATTATGTTGGCTCAGTGGAACTGATTTAAGCTGAATGAATGAAATCAAATTGCATGTAAAATTTTGGTAAGTAAGAAGTAATTACCTAATTTTTTGAGTGTATCTGCTAAAATAAATATAAATATTGTGATTGTGTGGGTGTGTGTGTGTGTGTGTGTGTGTGTGTGTGCGTGCGTGCATGTAACTATGTACAGTATATCACTGAAAATGCAAAGAAATGCCGTTGGATTTTCTCTCCCCGCTAGCAGCGTCACTCATTCAATTCTTTTGTCATTACATTGTCATCAAGACATTTGGCTGCTCTGGCCTTTTAAGAGCGGCACAAGAAAAGAGCTGGTTGATTCAATTAAAGCCACACCAATTCAACTCCACTGAGAGCCAGCCAAGAAGGTACTTTCAGAGAAAAAAAGAGACAGAGAAAGATAGAGGAAAGCTTTTCATTTTCCCTGTCTTGTTTTTGTGTGTGCATATTAATGTCACCTAGGTGGCTATGTGTCTCTAAAGTACAGCTGTTGTAATATACTCAATGTGTCTTCTATTGTGCATTAAGAAGTAGCAGTTTTTTTTCCAGGACAGTTTAGCAAATTAACACTCTATATGGAGGGGAAAACTGTATTTATGCGTGTGATAGTCAAGGCCTGTCTGTGCATGTGTTTATCGCAGGGGCCAGCAGTGGCTGTTTGTCACAGTGAATAGGCTCAGGGTGGTTCACATCATTGGGGCATTGAAGGTGTCTCCTTCCCTGTTGTAAAACAAGGGTGTGTGTCACAGGGGGACACAGGAGGCATTGTGCTCTCTGCAGGGGCTACCGTACCACCCAGAGTGTTCCCTAAATGTAATACCCCCTTCCCCAATTTCCCTAAATCCTCCCCACGACCCTATCCTGCTGCAGCCAAAAACTCCAGGCAGACCACTAACCACAGAGAGCAAGATAGAGGGATAAAGTATGAAAGTATAAGTTAGAGTTGGACATTACATCTGTAATATGGGCCATATAGATACACCGATCAGCCACAACATTAAAACCACCGGTCTAATATTTTGTAGGGCCCCCTTTGGCACCAAAACAACGCTAACCCGCATATCAGAATAGCATTCTGAGATGATATTCTTCTCACCACAATTGAACAGAGCGTTACTTTTACAGTTACCATAGACTTTGTCAGTTTGAACCAGTTTGGCCATTCTCTGTTGACCTCTCTCATCAACAAGGCATTTCAGTCCACATAACTGCTGCTCACTGGATTTTTTTGTTTTGTTTTCGGTGCCATTCTAAAACAAAGAATGCCTTAAATTCTCCCAGGAGATCAGCAGTTACAGAAATTCTCAAACCAGGCCATCAGGCACTAACAATCATGCCAAGGTCCAAATCATTGATATCACATTTTTCCCCATTCTGATGGTTGATGTGTAAATTAACTGAAGCTCCTGACACGTATCTGCATTGTTTTATGCACTGCACTGCTGCCACATGATTGGCTGATTAGATAACCGCATGGATGATTGTTGGTGCCAGACGAGCTGTTGTGAGAATTTCTGTAAATGCTGATCTCCTGGGATTTTCACACACAAAAGTCTCTAAAATGTACTCAGAATGCTGCCAAAAACAAAAAACACCCAGTGCACGTCAGTTCTGCGGATGGAAACACCTTGTTGATGACAGAGGTCAAAAGAGAATGTCCAGGCTGGTTCAAACTGACAAAATCTATGGTAACTCAGATAACCACTCTGTACAACATTGGTGAGAAGAATAGCATCTCAGAATGCTATTATGAGATGCGGGTTGGCGTCGTTTTGGTGGCATGAGGGGGACTTACACAATATTAGGCAGGTGGTTTTAATGCTTTGGCTGATCGGCGTATATGCCCATATATATTAGAAAATAGAGAGAAAGAATGAGAGAGAGCGTGGGATGAGACAGGCCTGGAAAAGAGGAGGGGGGCGTGTCTGTGAGTTTCCCCTAACACGATAGGTCAATGGGATGATTGATGGCTGCAGAAGTGGGGACAAAACAAGGGGAGGTGATAAAAATCAGAAAAGAAAGAGAGGAAAGAATGAAGAGGGAACGAGGGCCTTGTATCTGTGCTAGGGACATCTGTGATAGTGTGAGAGTGTGTGGGAATATTTACTGCCCTGCAGAAGTGGGAGGCTCTGACTTTCTGCTAATTAGCGGGGAGGCATCTGAGCTTGGTGAACATGGTGTGTGTGTGTGTGTGTGTGTGTGTGTGTGTGTGTGTGTGTGTGTGTGTGTGTGTGTGTGATCTGGTTATACCTTATAGAAAATGTCCTCACAAATATATGGAAACATGACGAAACATAACTAGTGTGAACATTAGGACATTTAAAGTGCTCTACACTTTTAATGGCTCAGGGTACAATTTAAATGTTCAATTATGTTTTGCTTCAAATCTAGTAATGTCAACAAGTTTCTGTAAGGGTTAAGTGTGTTTAAGGGTTAGTAAACATCAGAATCTAAGTATGAAAACCATTGTGTGTGTCTGTTAGAGATCCTCTCTAACAGAGCTTGTAGGTCAGTGTGTTTGCGTGTGTGGAGACGAAGTCTATGCAGGGGAAGGAATACGACAGTATACTAGGGTGATAGAATGGCTATGCTGACCACCTAAGATGACCCCCATCCCACACACATACTAACACATGCATACCCACATATACATACCTAAAGTCACACAACCCTCACTACTTTCCCCCGCCCTCTACAAATTGATGTAAATGACCTATGCTTTTAACATAAAGGCAAATAATTTATGGGCAACTGTCAGTTTCCTGAGTTTGAAACACACAAACAGCAGGGCTCTTAAACTGAAGAGTTAAGGCTTGTGTTTTTTAAGAGGGGGTCCCTCGTCATCTGAAGTACATTGAAGAGTATACAGCCATGGCCAAAAGTATTGGCAGTGACATAAATTTTGTGTTTTGCAAAGTTTTCTGCTTCAGTTGTTGTGGTGTTGCATTGTGTCTAGATTATTGTGTAGAGTGATCAGATGCATTTTAAATAATTGCAAAAAGCTTCATTGGCCAAAAAAAATTAACTTTATCACAAAAACCCATATCAAAACGTCCTGCAAGAGCAACTTCTCCCAATGATCCAGGAGCAAATTGGTGATGATTCATGCATTTTCCAGTATGATGGAGCACCATGTCACAAGGCAAGAGTGATAATGAAGTGGCTCGGTGATCATTACATTGAAATTTTGGATCCATGGCCAGTCAACTCCCCGGATCTTAATGCCATTGAGAACCTGTGGTCAATCCTCAAAAGACGAGTTGACAAGTCCACAAATTGTGATCAACTCCGAGCACTAATAAGGCAAGAGAATGGATTGCCATCAGTCAGGATTTGGCCCAGAAGCTGATATCCAGCATGCCAGAGTGAATTGCAGAGGTTATGAAGAACAAAGGTCAACACTGTAAATATTCACTCTTTGCATATATTTACTATTTTTGCCAATAAAGCCTTTATAACTTATGAAACGCATATCATTGTTTACCAGTATACCATAGAAACATGTTAAAAAATAATCTACAAATACTGAAGCAGCAAACTTTGCAAAACACAAAATTTATGTCACTGCCAGTACTTTTGGCCATGGCTGTACACAAACTGTAAGCACAAGCTGTTGCAAGCAGGAACACAAGCAACCAACACACTAAGACATACTGTTTGTTCACCAAAACAGTATTAAAAACTGTTTTAAAAACAGGCTGTTCCTGTGTCAGTATTTGCTAAATTTTGCAGCTTTGATTCTTGGTGTAGTCAACTAGCAACTTTCGGACTTTAAGTTTATTTTCTAAATCTGGCTTCAAGCTAACTCAGAAACCTGACCATGATATGTCAAAACGAATGCTTTGCCTGTCTGGACTTTTTGACTTTCTGTCTTTTAAATCCATTAATAAATATAAAAATCAACAATAAATTACATTTTAATCAAGTTAGACATCACTAATAACCATTTATTTTATTTTCCTTCCTTACGTCCAAAAAAAAATCCATTACTAATGGTGACCACAGGTGACTTTGCCACAGGTGATTCTAAGGGGATTGTCCTTAATATTAAGTTAATAATCATTACTTATGAGTGTACTGTAAATTAAGTTAGCAAAAATGACAACTCACTTATTTACCCTAACCCTTAACCCAACACAAATCACTATTTTAATTGTTTCCTGAACAAACTTTTCCATAAGCTTTACACAAAGAAGAATATGACAAACCCTGCTTATCCAAAATTACATACCTCTCAGGTCATACATAATTTTGTATCAACTTTCCATTTCCTTCTTATTTTCCTCTTTCACCAACCCATCTGCTCTTTTTGGCACATTAATTTACTTTTCACCTTGAGAAAGAGAGTGAGAAATGCATTAGGCTCTTGCGAATTGCACCAATTTTTGATAAACAAACCTCCCATTGCTTAAGGCTCTGCATAACGCCACTGTAGAGAATAACAGAAGCAGAGAATGGAGATATGGAGGGATGGCAGAAGGCACAGGCAACTCTGAAAAACTTCAGGACACTAAAAAGGAAAGTACAACACAAGTTGCCGAAAGAAAGAGAGAGATTGTGTGGTTGGGAGAAGTTGATTAAATTAACCCATTTAAATTTAGATTCACTCATCCAAACCAAAGAAAGAAAATTTTAGAAGTTTGCCAAGTTAAGCACAAATATGAGTTTGGAACGACAAGAGCAAATGATGAGTAAATGATGAAAGAATTGTCCTTTTTGGGTGAGCTACTCCTTTAATGTCACCTGCTTTTTCCATACTCCAGATATCAGAACAGTCTCTCATGTGTCTAACTTCATATAAGGGGGCATGCTGCTCATGATGCCACCTCCAAATGTGTTCTCCGCTAGAGTCCATTTTCTTCATAGGTTATTCAAAGTCAGCCCTAATACAGCAATAGAGACATCCCACCCAAACAAACGCCTCCTGTTAGAGACTTCCCAGAACACACACTGACACACAAGGTCAGCAAACATAACGGTTTTCAACCATGTATTGGTATGGGGTTATAGAGCAACACCTCACACACTGTCATCGGCAAGTTAACACCAAACTCTCAGTGGTCACAATTGCCAGGTTGAGTGTTTAACTGTCAAGTGGGAATGAGGGAATTGTATATGGGTGTGTGTTTAGCAAGCAAACTGTAATGAGGGGGCAGTGTGCATTTAGGCATGTAATGGGGTGTGAGAGAGAAGCAAATGCTTTAATAGGCAGCAATTATGCAGTGTTCTGTCGCAGAGTGAGTCTGTTTGTGTTTGTGCGCCTCTCATTGTGTTGCAAAGGTTACTTTGACACCTACACTATACCAATTCCAGTAAAGAAAATTTGACTGACGCCATATCAAAGATGCACATTCAGTTTGAAAACATAAAAACATTGTTACATGTATATTTTATAAACAAGTTATATATTTATCCATTAGATCTCTGTATATTTTCTATTTATTTGGTATATTTTGCCTGTTAGTTTCTTCAATTTATGTACAATATATTGCACATTTATTATTTTGCACTATTTTCTTTGCATGCAGCTAAGCTGTAAGTGCCATGAAAATGTGAAAGTACAATTATAAATCTTAGAGAATGAGAGAGATAAATAATCATTGCCATTGAAACTTGACTTCATACTTTATACAATCTGTGTTTGGAAAACATCTGCACATCAGATGCTTTTTCATTGAATTTGAATTCATTTACTTAAGTCCGTCTGAAGTATCTAAATGTATACGTTATAAGTTGCTAGAACTACGAAAGAAAGTTACATACTACATCTCTTGCCGATGCCCGTGCCAATGCACTTTGACTTTTTGGTGACCTGGTGACGACCTCGAGACATACTTGTCTTGTGGTAGTCCCTTGAATGACCTCATCAATTAAGATGATGATGAGTTGAACAGCAGACATTGCTATCTCTCTCCCTCACTTACGCACTTTGTACATCCTTTGTCTCCATTACTTTCCATCTCTCTGTGTGCATTAGACATGTCTCTTGTGATCTCTGTCCCTGTTGTCCCTTCATTGACATTGTCTCACCCATTCACTTCACATGAACTTCACTTGGCCCTCATGACAGTACTTCCTCTGTAGCATTCTCTCTCCTCTCTCTCTCTCTCTCTATCTCTCTTTATCTCCCTCAACACTCTTTGATTTGCTCTTTTTAAAATTCACATTTGAGAGGAATGATATGTTTATTTGTGCTTTAAAAGAATAAGAAACTGAAGATATTTGTCTGTGTTTACCAGAATTGAAATTAAATCAGAGACCTGTCTAATCAGAGGCACAGTAAATGACACATCCCAGGATGCTTGAGCAAGTGTAAGTGAGATGGAGTGAAATGGAAGGGAGAAAAGAAAAAGAAAGAGAACATTGCTCTGATCTTTGATGAATATGTAAATCCTGATAGTGGCCCACTCTCCAGGGGACCCCCTTCACCCCTGCTTTTCCACCCCACACAAGAAATGAGTGAGAAGGCTGCACTAAAGCTTAGCGGCCCGAGATCTTCATTCCCCGGATGATAATCCTACTGTCCAAAGGCACGGATAAAGAAAAGAGGACCATAATCCTTTTGTCCCACTGTGTCACATATGTCGCTTAACACACTGTCTCTCCATCACAAGACTTCATCCAGAGCTGCAACAGATTGGCCCCCTCCAAAAAAAGTACTTCTGAATATCTCTCTTTCTCCCTCCCTCTTTTATCCCTATTAACCATTGTACATTTATTTGTTAAAGGTATAGTACACCCAAAAATAAAAATTGTATCATCATTTACTCATGTTGTTCTGAACTGTATGACTTTCTTTATGCCACAGAACAAAGGAGAAAAAAGGAGGTGTTAGGCAGAATGTTAGCCTAGTTACCATTCACTTTCATTAAATGGAAAAAAAGATGAATAGAAAGTAATTCTGCTGAACAAAATGTGTTTTTTTCACATTATAAACATTACACAATGACCACACCCACACAAGATGCTACAAGAACACAACAAAGCAATCTTCAAAAACCATCAGATTCCCAAAATCCCCAGGCTGAGTTTGTATCAGTGTCACATCTCCATATCGCTGTGTGGGTGGCATGCGGTGGGGTGTGTGTGAGAATATTTGTGAGCATATCTCAGGTTAAGATGCACCCCTCGTCCCCCTCTGTGCCTGCCTCCCTCAGTCCCATGGCGCTTTGTGTCAGAGACCTGTTGGTGTTCGCCTTTGTTACGGAGTGTGCATGTCCATGGGCATATGGTTGATCCACCTCAAATAGGTTCATGTAAGCAGAAAACAGCCATTCATACGCCTATTCAGAGCAGCAGCTCGAGACACAGATTACTATGTCATAACACAGAGGGAGGGATAGAGGGAGGGGTTAAAGTGATAGCGAGAGAGAGAGAGAGAGATTGCTTCATAAAGTTACTCTGATCTCCATGTGTGTGGCACTGCTCCATTGTCTTTCTTTCATGCCTCGATTTCAAATGCCTAAATATGTTGCATCAACAATGCAAAACTTCAGAAAAGGAGATGTTCTGTTTGAAAGAAAGTCTATTTTTTGCTCACGTGAATCACACAACTGTACAGCCTGTCAACTTTGCACAAAAAATACTGAAGTGCTGCTGGTAATGTTTTCCGAACAGAATTGAGTTCCATCTTGTCTAATATTAATTCACTACTATGTCAGATGTATTTGCCTTCTATGTTTTTTTTAATCTTCTATGTCAGATGTATGGTTTTTGAGATTCATTTGAACAACATCAAGACTTTCTTTATGGCAAAGATACTTACAACATTCCTAAATTATATCAGTCAAATTGATAGTTTACAACTTTATTAGTAACACTGAATATGACATCCAAATCCTCTGGTTACACTGGTCAACCGATACACTGTGTACGTTTTTTAATGGCCAATACTTTACCAATCCTGATATCTAGAGAGCAGTTAGGGCAAATGGCACATACAAAAAACTAAACAAAATTAAACAAACATAAATACCTGTATATTACATTGAAAAATGTACAAATATAGCATGTCAATTAGATTTTGAACTACAAGTGTTGTTTCATGTGTTTCAGCGTTACCTTTGTCAGCCATATTTCGGCCGTTTTTTTCTTTCTTTATTCGTATTTGTCCAAAGATTTTGGGAATGTCACTAGTAGTAACTGAAACATCTAGGTTACATGGAGGGAATGAGAGGTTGTGTCGAAGAAGCGACACTAGGGGTCTCTCTTGAGTGCCGAATATGCCTCTGATCTATGAAAAAGGCCAATGAGAAGTTGGCAGACAGTATTTGCATACCCCGCCCCTGGACATACGGGTATAAAAGCGGGGACATATGTCGAGTTTATTCAGGATTTTTCTGAGGAGCCGGAAATGGTCCGGCCACCACAGTGGCTCGGCTCAGCGACGTGGCCAGGAGGACACAAAGTCTCGTTCCCTCCATCAGGGAACGGAGGTTACATACGTAACCTAGACGTTCCCTGTCTGTCGCTCACTTCGACGTTGTGTCGAAGAAGCGACACAAGGGGTCCAATTTAAATCACGCCATGCACTGAGCCGTGTACGTGTACTGCTGACACAAGAGCGGGCAGGTATTTTACGTGAAAAAGCAACCAGCTGTGTCAGACTGCACGTACCCTTCCCCAATGCACCGGAAAAGTCGTCAGAATCCTTCTGGTTACCCTAGACAGGGGAACAAGGCGACACTTGCCAACCCGGGAACGGGCCGAGCCTAGCCGGGCCTCTTTTCTCTCTATGTTTCTCCGCATAGAGCAAGAAATGGCTGGGGCCCTTACATGCATCGAGGGAAGGGGGTCTTACCCAGTTTCCTATCCTTTTAGGGAGAAAAGACCCTGCGGAGACCACACCTGCCCAGGAAGGGGGAGGTAAGAGTGGCGAATGCATCACATGGGCCATTCAGGTCACATGTGGAAACAATGGCACGGTGGTAGATCCAGCCTCAAGGAAGGGGGAGTTGCTACAACACGGCGACCAGAGGGCAGCTGGGACTGCCTAAGGGAGACGTGGGTCCATTCATAAGGGGACCGTACTGTGGAAAATACACACAGGAAGAAGTCCACAAAGGAGTCCTGACCTGTGGAGCACCTATACCAGTACAGGGTAGATTTGAGTACCTGCAGTGGATTGGGTCGGCAAATTCCTACGCAGAATTGCGGACCCACAGGGCTAGAGAGGAGTCATCCAGGGATCCGAATGAATGGGATCTCCTGGGAGAGAAAGCGCACCGTTTTACCTCGGCCGAGGGAAAGGGTGCTAGGTGCAAGCAATCCACCTGGTGTACCGAGTTCTACCGGCTCGGACCTGAGAAAACACGGGACGATACTGACTCAACCCTGAGATTGTAGAATCTCCCAAAAGTATTAGGCTCGGTGTCGAGGCAGAATTGAGACGAGGAAGTACGCGTCCTTCAGGTCTACTGCTACGAACCAATCTAGATGTCGGACGCAAGTTAAGATGTGTTTTGTCTTGAGCATTTTGAACGGGAGTTTGTGCAAAGCCCGGTTGAAAACTTGCAAGTCCAAGATCGGTCGTAAGCCGCCACATTTCTTGGGTACGATGAAGTAAGGGCTGTAGAAACCCTTCTTCATCTCGGTTGGAGGGACAGGCTCTATCGCGTCTTTGAGTAAGAGAGTAGCGATTTCCACTTGCAGGGATTTGGCATTGCCGTGTACTGTGGTAAAGCGTACACCCGCGAAGGGGGGCGGGGGCCTGGCAAACTGAATTGCATAACCGAGTCGGATGGTCCGGGCCAGCCAGCGTGACGGGTTGGGAAGTGAAAGCCATGCATCCAAGCTCCGTGCTAGGGGCACCATGGGGACGATTACTTTTGACGTACCGAGCGGGGCGGAGCAGGTAGTACTGCGTCAGGAGGCGAGGATGCGTCAAGAGGCTCTGGTGCTGAGAAAAGACTCAAAGCACTTACCTTGCTCCGTAAACCCAGCAGGGGGCAGGTTAGTGACTGAGGAGGAGGTCCGGTAGAGGCATCCTCTGGACTCGTCAGAACCGGCCGGCCGGGGAACAGTTGTGGGGCTGAGGGTGGAGGGTCCGCGTCCAGTGTGGCGGGACTGTTGAGGTGTGGTGGCAGAGTGCCGTGAGAATGGTATTTGCGAGCCAGGTGACCCAGAGACAAAGGAAATAGCTCTTTTACTGAGAATGTGGGTACCGCAGCCCCATCTAGGGGCAAATGAAATTAATTCAACAAAAGATTCTGAGTGTTCTGCTTAACAGCTCTGGAGCTAACGTCTTGGTCTCTGGGTCGATCGTCTCAGGAGTGTCTGGGAGCCTTCTGGGTCCTCGAGGGGGTCCGTGAGACAGGGGGCGTCTGCTTCCTGCGGGGTGCTCAACGCACGGGCAGAGAGCTGGGCCCGGGTTGAGGCGGAGCAGGGCATTTCTTCACCGCAGGAGGACACCCTTGGCGAGCAGACGGGGCATGGCCCATGATGGCAGGTTTGTGACTGGGCAGGATGTGCGAGATGGCCTCCGTCTGCTTTTTCACCACGGAGAACTGCTGGGCAAAGTCCTCGACGATGTCGCAGAAGAGGCCAAACAGGGAGGCAGGGATGTTGAGGAAGCGTACTTTGTCGGTTTTACGCATCTCGACCAAGTTCAGCCACAGATGACGTTCCTGGACCACGAGTGTGGCCATTGCCTGCCCGAGTGACTGTGTTGTGACCTTCGTGGCTCTGAGGGCGATGTCAGTCGCTGACCGCAGTTCCTGCAGTACGTCGGGATCAGAGCTACCCCCGTGCAGATCTTTAAGTGCCTTGTCCTGGTGGACTTGCAGGAGGGCCATGGCATGCAGGACAGAAGTGGCATGTCCCGTAGCGCTGTAGGCTTTGGCGGTCAGTGAAGACGTTGTCCTATAGGCCTTGGAGGGGCGACCCCACCAGGTGGTAGGGTTCCCGGAGCACAGGTGGAATGCAACAGTCCTGTCCACCTGGGGAAATCGCCGTGTACCTGGGGGCCGCTCCACCGTCGAGGGTAGCGAGAGCGGATGAGAGGGTGGCTTTGTGAAGAGTGGAGAGGGGAACCCTACACGAAGACGTCAGCTCATTACGCACTTCCGGGTGAAAAGAAAATTTCTGAATGAACTCAACGTATTTCCCCGCTTTTATACCCGTATGTCCGGGGACGGGGTATGCAAATACTGTCTGCCAACTTCTCATTGGCCTTTTTTCATAGATCAGAGGCATATTCTGCACTCAAGAGAGACCCTTAGTGTCGCTTCTTCGACACAACGTTGAAGTGAGTGACAGGTGGGGAACTTCTGTTAAGGCTCAGTCACAATTACCTATGCATGGCAAAATTCTTCAAGCGAAATATAGTTGTCTCAATGAAAATTTGTGTGATCTGGAATTTCACCTGACAGACTTCCGGTTGCAAAGAATATAGTTAACTCTGATATGTGAATTTACAGTGACTCATATGAAGTTGTTGTTTTGGCAGTGATCCCTGTGTTGGCAGTGCTTTGTACATAGTTACACTAAATTAAACTAAAAGCTTCTAAAACTTCTATACTGAAAGCTTCTTAAATACAAGGAAATAATTTTAGCGGGAGTTTCTTTGTAACTGAACACTCCTAGAGTATAATTACATATTAACTACAAAATTTAAGCAAGCCTTTAAGCTTATTGGCCGATGCAGATCTCTCAAAATGACTCGTACATTATGAATATCTTTTAAGTATTCTCTTTGCTATTTGAAATATAGCGTTTATACAGAGTTCACTTTCCTGACCTCTGCATTGTTTACTTGTCTGGCTTGCTGTTTGTCTCTTCCCCTGGCTCAATTCTGTCTATGCAATAACCACACGTCCATCCTTGATCACCTTTTCTGCCCTCCACAGGACAGAAAATATCTCTCCCTCCCTCTCTTTTTGACAGTAATGCCCATCACTGTCTCACTTTCTCTCCTTCCGATGACCTCTCTTTTCTCAGGCCCCAATCACTTGTACACCAACTGTGTCAACACTGTCATTAAAGACACATTGTCCTTATTAATTAATGAGTGCTGTTGTTTCTCTCTCTCTCTCTCTCTCTCTCTCTCTCTCTCTCTCTCTCTCTATACTTATTTGGGCAAATGCGGATTAACATATTCATGAGTCGGCCAGCTTTGCAGCAGCTTGATTGCGAATTGGGCGGCTCTGTTTAGCCCCTGTGTTTTTGTCTTCCTCCATACCTAACCTCGTTTGCTGGGCAGATCCATGAACCATTAGAGCTCATGATCCCTTTATGCCAGTGAGACTCAGACAGGAGGGTGGGTTATGAACCCAAATGCTGCCGTTTCACGCACCAACGAACCCCCCCCCCCCCCCCCCGGATAATAAGGCTCAAATGCTAAGTGTTACAAACTGATTAAAATGTCTGTGCTACAACTTCATATGGGCACAATAAACAATGCTTGCCTGCGAGAAATTGTTGCAGCTCCTTATATTGTCCCCAAAACTACTCATATGTTCCCAGACCCAGTTATTTTGCTGGGTGAACTGACAAAAAGATGTTTATGTCATCATGTCTTATGCAAGAATACAAGGCTTCAGTTAAATTAATCTGACCTCATGATTAACAAGCATTTAATCACATGACAAGGGAATTTATGTTATTATTTTACTAACATGACTTGACTCTACCATCATAACCTAAAACTCTTAATCCTTATATTGTGATTTAATCACACATAAGCAAATAGAACATGAGTCAAAGTACATTTTATCTGTATCCTTTGCCACCTGTTGTTGGTAATCATCGTCACAGACACAATCTAACTTAATAATAAAAGTATCCTCAAATTACTTGCATGTAAATGTTAGAGATGCACAATATATTGGATAACATATCTGCATCATGCTCTGTTAATGTTTTTTCCCCCTAGTTATGGGTATCAGCCGAAATAGGCCATTAGTAGAGGAAGATAATGTCAGGGCTTAATTTTATATATATTTTTTCCTATTCAAACAATACATTTTTATAATGATTTTAATTAATAAGCTATTTTTCCTATTGAAAATGATAATGTTTTGATGCCTCACTTAATTTGTATTGTAAAATTTTAGTTGGGGCTCTCAGGAGTTTTCTTGTTTTTTTTTTTAAATACTGTAGGTCATAATGGTTAATGGACATAACATAATGATTAGCAGCTTTTTTTCTCAGTATTGAAAACCGCTATCAGTAAATATATTTAGTAAATGTATTTAAAAAGAGTAAGGCGCTAAGGCTTTCATAGGCCAATTATAAAAAATTGGGAATGTCTGGATTTAAGTGATTTCTTATTTTTTTTTTTTTTTTGGCTTCCTTTCAATTTCATGAGGGCAAAAGCAACTGTCCCTCTTATTAGTAATTTTTGGTCATGTCCATCACATAGCCTTCAAAACCGCTTCACATTTTTCTTATACACACACACATAGCACACAAACTGAATCAGTCTCTCCCAACAATCTCTGTCCCTGCTTACACATTTATTCACACATACACTAAACCAGTCTCGATCTCCATCTCTCTGCCTCTTGCTCATACACACACACACACACACACACACACACACACGCACACATACGCACGCACACATACGCACGCGCACACACACACACACACACACACACACAGAACTAGCACTCACCAATTTGTAGCCTGCACAGTCACATTGTTTGTTGAGACTTGCAGTGCAGGCAGCTTCGTTAGCTTGGCCTTTAACGAGCTGCTTAATTGAGCTGTCTAGCATGGCCACCTGTCGCCCCACACCTCATTAGCATACTAATGCTCCTACATTGTGCTGCAGTGACAGAGAGAGAGAGAGAGAGAGAGAGAGAGAGAGAGAGAGAGAGAGAGAGAGAGAGAGAGAGAGAGAGAGAGAGAGAGAGAGAGAGAAATTTTGTGATTAACCAATTTTTTCATATCATAAAATATTTCTCTAGTTCTATTAATGTGAAACACTTGTATATATAATACATATGTATATTATCAAACAACCATTACAGTCATAATGCCATAATGAAAGTGTTGGACTTGTGCATTAACTTGTCCACCAATGCTGTGGCAAAGTATTAAAACTTTACATTTAAACCTAAATGTAAGGCTGTGTGCCAAGCAAGGCCTTTAATGGCCAGAATTCATCTGATCACTGATTCATCTATCACTCAGCTGGACGTAAATGGCCAATGCTTCTGCAATGATCATGGAAACTCTATGGACAGGATTAATAGGCTTTTCACATTTTTTCTTGGTGCACACATAGTTGCTCAAGTGCCTGCTTTCATTCAATTGAAAAACTGCAGCTGCAAGACTAAAGATCTACCTGCCAGAATGAAAGAGAGAGGGAGAACTGCCGTGTTTTTTGTGAACTGTCAAATGGTTTGACAGGTATTGTTGTGTGTGATTGGAGCATTCAGTACAGGCTCAGGCTAAATATGCCATTAAACACACTGTAAACTGAAGAGGACTCAAGACTTTGCACAGGACACACACACACACACACACACACACACACACATATATACACACTTTTTCAGCTACACACAAACTAAACTTTTGAAGACAAGCTCAATACTTACAGAGAGTCTTTAGCCCTGACCCATAGAGGCCAAGTCCCCACCAGATGGAGAGCCGTCCATTTCAACCATTGATGACCATTAACACTGACCTGAAACAGGTTGACCACTCACGCTAAAATGCAAACAAACAACAACGCGCGCACACACACACACACACAAATCACATGTGATACTTCACACTGGCTTGCTATTCCTCCGGCCAGAGAGAAAAATTCAGTCATGGGATCTACCAAATATTCATGATATACAGTAATAAAGTATTACATCACCAAATTCTCTCCAGCTTACCCATTACAGTAGGCGTGAATGATTGCTCCAAAAGAGCACGCATGTAAAGCATGAAAAGATAATTTGTTCTGTGATGTGGATTTAGAACTTCCCAAAGAGATACTTGGAAAGGAAAGTCAAACATTGAGCCACAAAACAAATCTGTTTGAAAGTCCAAAAAGTAATTCCTGCTTGCAAAGGAAGCTTCTGAGCAAGCTAGGAATCTGAAAGTCCAAGAGTGCAGTTGCATATGAGCTCGTGTATTTGACGTGCACTAATGTGACAGCAGAAAGCTGGCACAGGGAAACAAGTACACAAAAGATGAGAGGCACCACACTGGGCGACCTGCTCTGCTCTTTTTCAGTCCCAGAGAAAATTGCGATTGGCTAAATACTTCACCTCACTATGAAATGGAGAGATGCACAGAAAAACAGACACCTGATAAAGTAAAGTAACATTTAATTACAAGTTAAACTCAATCAACAGCATTTATGGCATAATATTGATTACCACGAAAATGTATTTTGAACTCATCCCTCCTTTTCTTAAAAAAAAAATAAAAAATGCGAAATCTTGGTTCCAGTGAGGCACATGCAATGAAAGTGAATGGGGGTGCAATTTTTTAATGTTAAAATACTCGCTGTTTCAAAAGTATAGCCACAAGACATAAAAAATATGAATGTAAACATGATTTTAGTGTGATAAAATCGCTTACTTACCATGTCTGTGTAAAGTTACAACAGATTTTACAACTTCATTACCATAACAATGTAAACAAACCCTAAAATAACTGTAAAAATTACAACTTAAACAGCTTCACAGCTCAAATAACACACAAGTTTTAGCAGAATTAATGCAAGTGCTTTTATAAAATTATAAGCTGTACATTTCTGTGTTTAAACCACTGAGATATATATGTATGTGTGTGTGTGTGTGTGTGTGTGTGTGTGTGTAACTGGATCGGTATGCCAGCAGGAGGAGAAGCAACATAAATGTTTATGCGGCCATCTTGGTATGCCCAAAGTGCCACAGAGCATCAATGACTGACAGGTGAAAACACACCCGTTTCACCATCTCTGACCTGCGGATAGTTGCATTTCACACTCAAGAGACACTAATGTTTAATGTTTAATTAGCATGTTATGGATAATATTTACCAGGAGGGAGAAGATACTGTCGCGATGTCAGCTCATTTAAGTTCAGTATATCAGTGCAGCACAACGATCACCAAAGGAAGCGGTAAAACTGTCCTCAAGTTGTATTGAAAGTAGGAAAAGCTGTAATATCTGATTGTTTAGGGTGACAATACAACCTTACCCCTGAAAGGGACTTTAAAATAGTCAATCTGGGTTTTCTAAATCGACTTAAATGCCTGGGTTTTGCTTGTTTTCATATTGAAGTTCTCTTTGTAGTCATGCATGGATACATGCCATAAATACGTGTTAATTTGCCTTTTAAATCTATGTCAGGTTAATTTCAACCAACTATGCTTCGCGTGTCTCTCTCTCAATCTCAGCGACCGCTGCGCTTGATAGAGGGAGAGAGAGAGAGAGAGCACGCACCCTTATTGATGTGACTACGAGAACAAAGGCACTTTTTGATGAAAACATAAAACAAGTAACTCTTCGATGTTCACAATAAATAAGTCTGCAAATTTCTGTTTGTATCTTACCTCAGTTTCAGTGAACTTGTTTACATTCAGCTGATCTGTTCACTGAAGCTTGTTAGAGATGGATACTGTTTGATATACAGTAGATATACATTACTCACTCAGGCTTTCAAGAAGCAGGAAAAATTCCTGATATTAAATAAATAAATAATTGCATGTGAGGGATGTTTGCATTGTATTACTTTACAGATACGTATGTGGGTATTTTAGAGCCTGAGTCTCCCCATGCGGTGTCCCTAGGCATCGCACGCACCCTGACATTGATACAAAATGGTAGAGGCATCTTTAGAACTGTTAATCCGACAAGCCAACCAGTTTCTTTGCAGGTGGGATACCCCGTGGGCCAGTTTTTCTCTATAACAGGAAAAACACAGGATGAATATGTGCTAGTGTCAGCTGTAACTACCTCCACTGACGATGCACGCACTGTTCCAGACATGCTTTTAGCAGATACCTGATTAAACGCAGACCAGAAGTTGCTACTTGGGGATTTGCTGACAGAATCCCCTTAACCCAGCAGACAAAGAAAAAATAGTGTTTTCGACAGGTGCAGGGCTTTATCAATTCCGTATGATGCCCATGGGTATTTCAAATGCGCCACCTAGCTTCCAGTGTTTAATGGAGTTGGTGCTCCGCAGTCTGCACTGGAGCATCTGCTTGATCTATTTAGACGATATACGTCAGAACCCTTACACCGGTTAACACAAAAGGGTGTTACGTTCACTTGGTCAGTTCAAGCGGATTAATTGTTTTCATCTTAAAGGAAGCATTGACGTCGCCACCTTTTATGGCATTTCCAAACCTTTCGATCCCTTTTTTACTTTACACAGACGCGTCCCTGTATTTGGTTGGCTCTGTCCTCTCGCAACAAGCGGACAGCAAGGAACATGTTATTGCATACGCCAGCCATGTGCTATCAGCGTCAGAAAGGAAATGGTCCACTTTCAATTGAGAATTATTCGCCATTGTGTGATCGGTGCACCATTCCCGCCACTACCTTGCGTGCCACCCATTTATTTATCATCACAGACCACAAGCCTTTGGTTGGACTCAAAATGCTCCCTTTGGACTATGATCCAACCGGCAGACGTTTGCGCTGGGCGGTCGAATTAGATCTTTACGATTGGTGCGTGCATCACCGCTAGGGAGCCAAACACTTGAATGCAGATGCTATGTCTTGACGGCCACAGGTTGAGGTGTTCAACATGATAATTACACTGAGAGGGAGTCCGCCAAGTCCTCGGTCGCAACAGAGACCCCATTGTTCAAGCCGCAGTCAAACCCAGCATCGACACCTGAGCAAATATCAAAGAGGCATGCTAATTCTCTCTTAGTCACGCCTGTTCCAAACTATGTCACAGCGAACCTCATCCAAATTCAGAGTGACTGGAAAGTAGTGGAACAGCAATGTCCTGACTCCGAGTTAGCCACCGTCCTCTCATGGGTAGACCGGGACACAAGCCCCCTTTATGGAGGCTCCAGAATGCATCACCATACGTTAAGAAACTGTGGTCGCAATTTGGTCAGTTAACCATACACAACTCTGCCTTGCGTAGACTGTCGCGCAACCCTCCCTCTGACGACATCCTCCAAATTATCATTCCGATGTCCTTGGTTCCAGACGTATTGACCCATGTTCCCGGCGATCCTTCAGCTGGCCACAACGGCCATGCTAAAACTCTGAATAGGGTTAGACAATTCTTTTATTGGCCCTACATGTCTGTAAAACAGTTCACGCTCACGGGCAAGGAAGAGGCGAGAAACCGGCTTGACATTCAAATAATAGTTTTAATGAAAAACTCAAAAGACAAGCACACAGGACGACGGACATGTCCGTAAGGATCTCTCTCTGCTACACCGCCCTCTGCGATCGGCCTTTATCCCTCTCGGTGGCTTGATTAGCCTAATACGGGACCGGGTGTGTCGAGTCACGACCTGGCCCCGCCCTCCGCCGTGCCACAATGTCCTACATTTCTAAACATTGTGCTCGATGTGCGGCCTGTCAGTCACGGCATTCACCTATGGCCTGACCATAGGCTCCGCTCATTTCCATATCTCCGTGTCGTCCATTTGAAATCGTCGCTGCGGACATAACCGAGCTACCACCGTCGACTAAAGGCAACCGTTATGTCTTAGTAATGATGGACCTGTACACTAAATTCATGAATTTGTATCCTTTGAAGGATCAGACGGCTATCTCTGTGGCAGGTTGCATCTTTGACCATTATATACCGCAACATGGGGTTCCGGATGCCTTGCACTCTGACCAAGGTAGACAATTAGAATCTGACCTCATAAACATCTTTGTAAGTTCATGGACATTAAAAAGCTTTGCACGTCTCCCTATCATGCCAAATGCAATGGTGCTGTGGAGCGCTTCAATCACACCTTGAAAGATGAGCTTGCTAAATAACTCTTCGAGTCTGGTAGAGAATGGGATGAACACATCCCACATGTCGCATGACCCTACAACACTATCAACCATTCCAGTACGGGTTCACGCCATTCTTTTTATTGCATGGGCATGAGGCCCGCGTTCCCTTGGGCGCGCTGTTTCAAGACAGCACTGATGTTTCTTCAGCCACAACATACGCCTGTAGCGTTTGCGAACTCGCTACAACAAAGATTGTCTGCTGCTTACACAAAGCACAATGACAACAGCGACTTTACTACGATCGCCATGTGAAGTACACCCCGTACGAGGCGGACGACTTAGTAGTCATTGATGACCCGGCCAACAAGCATAACAAAATACGTCCCCGCTGGATGGGTCCTTATGAGGTTTTGCATTCAATAGCACCCCCTGGTGGTTTAACACCTGTGGATTTTGCAGTTCGTGACACTTCCAAAACATGCGCCAAAACGAAAGTTATTCACTATAATCGCATGAAGCCATACATCACTGATCATTTACAAACACACTACCCCCTCACCTCTGTTAACTCTCAAACCAAACACCAAGAACACGCTATCAGGTCTCCTCCCACCCCATATCACGCCAATGAACCCGGGACCCCCCACTACATGTTTGCTGCCAGCACCCCGGCCTTTAACTGAGCACGGACCTTTACTGGGTGTTTCAACAGACAATGCAACAGACATTTGTCCCACATCTTCCTTGGTACAGCACCCCAAATGCCACCTTCAGTGGTAGTGGGAGTACCCACTGGTGCCCCAGTGTCCCCAATCACACAGACATCCACACCACATGCACGTCCCAGGATACGTCGGACGCTGGCTTACTTGAAAGACTTTAAGTTGTACTAAGTGGTGTGTGCTTTGTACTGATGTTATTTATGTTTCTGCTGTTATACTGTACGCAGATAGCTTAATGGTATTTATTTTTAATATGCCACTGTAAATTGTATTGAAGCGTATTGAGTTAATTGTTCTCATGGTTATACAGTAGTATCAGTGGTTTAAACCTTTCCAAATATTGTCCACATTCACTTTCATTGTAAGTGCCTCACTGTAACCTTGATATTTGCTTTTTTTAAAGAAAATTTTTTGTGATAATCAACATTATGCCACAAATGTTGTCAAATGAGCTTAACTTGTGTTGAACCCAGAATATCCCTTTAACAAATACAGCCTTATTGTAAAGTGTTATCAGATTGTTTTTTAATTTATTTTAATGCATACAATCAAGCACGGTACTGGTTAATTTTTGATATTTAATAATAGTGCCTATTAATTAATTTTCTCACCATGCAACTTTAACTGGCTTTAGCAAGTTTCTGAGTTAAGCAGTTTCACTGGTGTTAAGAGTCATGTTAAGCTGAGCAATTAAAACTCATTTAAAATTAGACCTTAGTTTTAAAAGTCACCAGTAGGGTGGACTACTGCAATGGGCCCCTCACTGCCCTTCCAAAAAAGACCAACACCTGTAGCTTAAGCAGAATGCCGCTGCCAGGATTTTCACCCGAACACAAAAGAAAATCTGAGCATATTGCTCCAGTCCTCATATCTTTCAGTTAAATTTAGAAAAGATTTTAAAGCACTATTAGTCATTTATAAATCAATCAATGGCCTAGGACCTAAATGCATTTCAGATATGCTTATTATATATAAACCTTTTAGAGCTCTCAAATCATTAGAATCAAGTCAGTTAGAAATACAGAGGGTTCACCCAAAACAAGGTGAGACAGCTATTATGCTACCTGCAGCTAGAACCAGCTTCCAGAAGAGGTCAGGTGTGCTCCAACAGTGGCCACATTCAAGTCCAGACTGAAAACACATCTTTTCAGCTGTTTATTTATTTACTGGGTACTGTGTTGCACTAACTGATTATACTGTATCATTTTATTTCTGTATTGATTTTTAATAATTTGTACATTATTTATTTATTTATTTACTTATTATTTTTAATTGTTTATAACATTTATTGTATCTTGTATTTTCTTTATCATTTTATGTATAGCTTTTTGAATTGCCATTGTGTATGAAATATATTATAAATAAACTTGCCTTGCCTAAAATCTGTTATATTTTCACTCAAAACAAGGTACAAACATCTTAAGTCTCATGCATGAGACTTAAGATGTTTGTACCTTGTTTTGAGTGAAAATATAACAGATCTCAGCTTCAAAACGTCTGTTTCTCAACTTGATCTTTAAAAAAAAAAAAAATTAAAGAAAAAAAATAGCTGCCTGAACATTGATAACTAACAACTTCTACATTTTATTATCATACCATTGACTTTAAAGCCCAGCCCTCCAGCACCCCCTTCTTCCCCTCATCTTTTTGGATTGGTTCACCTTGTTATTGTATTGGTACCAAGTTTTTCAGTATAGCACTTGTCAGTTGCATGCAGGTTTGGGGAGTAATGGAATACATGTAACTGGATTACGTATTTAAAATACAAAATATAAGTAACTGTATTCCACTACAGTTACAATTTAAATCATTGGTAATTAGAATAAAGTTACATTTAAAAAATATTTTGATTACTGAAGAGATTACTTTGCATTTTATTGTCATATGTATTTAATATTTAGTCCTTTCAGATGGAAAACATTTATACATATAAATGATGCAATCCAAAGTGCATTTGAACAGCGGTGAAACACTTTCTAATGATGTGTTACATTCATACGAGCAGACAAAGAAGTTTGAAGAAGAAAATTGTGTAAATTGTCAGCTTTACACTAAGCTAAAATGCTATTTCTAGCCATTTTACCTGCACATGTTACCAGGCACTTTGATATTAGGTCAAAAATCATATTCTTGTTAGTAATTTTTGTATTGTTTTCCTGTAAAAATATCTAATAATCCTTAAAACAAGATCAGTTAGATTTATCTTGTTTTAGAAACAACACTGCATAAGATATTTAGGTTTTTAATTTTTAATATGTATTTTGTCTTGCTGTACTGACAGAGGTTTTATAGTCAAAACAAGTGAAAAAATCTACCAGTGCTGAAGAAGTAATCTAATGTACATAGAATATGTTACTGACCTTGAGTAATCTAACAGAATACATTACAAATGACATTTTACAGCATTTATTCTGTAATCTGTAGTGGAATACTTTTCAAAAGTAACCCTCCCAACCTTGGTTGCATGCATATGGAAATTTCAGACTACATTTTAACCACTAATTCTGCCCCCTTCTTTTTTTTCGCTGCAGAGGCCCCTTGCTGTGTGCCCAACACAATCACAACTAGGGGATGCTGGGACCTCATGCTGGGGGCAACAAGGTGTTGTACTATTGAGGGAGCAGGGAGAGATGGACAGGGGTCAGTGCAGGGGTATATTAACAGACAGGACATGCTTCTGTGGTCAAACACCAGCCCACACCTACTCTGGAGCTGGAACGATCCGGCCTGCCGTACACTGACCAGCTGTCATATCTTTAGAATGGGCAACATGGACTTTGGACAGAGCGGTCGAGGTGATGTGGTCCATGCACTTGGACAGAATGGAGTGGGACAGCAATGGCCGATGTTTAACATGTAAGCAACACAGATCAAAATTGATTTGGAAATCATATTGATGCAAAGGGAATGTAGTATCAATTCAAAGTGAGCCCTTACGTTACAAGCAACAACCCTCCACTCATTGCTGACTTTACTTAAAGCCACATTTTTACAGCTAATCTGACTGTGTGGCAGGCAAATCATATAGGGATCAAACAAGGTTGGAAAGATGTTGTGAAATGTGTTGTGATCTTTAATGCAGACAATAGCAACATAAATCTGTATGTTATACCACCAGTGTTGGGTGTAATGCAATTACAAGATACTTTGTTACTGTAATCTAATTACTTTTTTAGTTAAAAGGTAAGAGTTACAGACTTTTAATTGCATTACAATTACTTGAGTTACACACAAATATGTGAAAAAAGGCAATATTATTTATGTGAAATACATTTAAAAGATGAATTTTGCTCATATGTACATCTATTTACAGTTCTATCAGGAAGACTCGCAGACTTGAGTGAAATTTAAGATGACATTTATTTGATGAAAATAAAACAGAAAAGTAATGTCTCTCTTTGTCGTAGGCCCCGTCTGGTGGTCCGAAGAAGTTGTACTGGGAACCGTCATATCCTGCCAGAGATAGGAGGCAGGTGCTAGGAGCCTACCCTCGTGCAAAGCGGGACTAAACTGCTGATGGTGGGGTGGTGGAGGTTGCTGTGTTTGCACACTGAAACAGCAATGTGATAGATTGTGAGCAGACTTATAAAGCAAAGGCTTACATATAATTGGCAAGGAATTACCCAGCTAATGGTGCGATGATGTACAGTTGCTAGACTTCCCACTAGAACTACGCTGCGCTTACATTTCTGTGACACCTGGAGTCATCAAATTGTGCAGTTCTGAGAGTAAAGCTGGCATATATCAATGCATGAAGTTGGAAGTAATTAATTTGTGATTACTTTTTATGTTAATCAGTAAAATAATAGGAATACAATTTCAATGAAGCAATTAGTAATCTGTAGTGGATAACTTTTTGAACAACTTACCCAATACTGTATTACACTGCCAAATGATCTTTCATTTGCCTTAAATGAAAACGCAAATATATTAAAAATGTTTCAAATAAGTTGGGTGCGTGTGGAGGAATGATGTCATGAGAAAAAAAACCCCTTACCTTTCTTTATATAGACTAGTCTGACCTCATTGTAGAAAAAAAAAAAGATTCTTTAGTTCATAAACCAATGAGAATTAAGTCAGAATGAGAATTAAGTGAACAGGGGAAAACAGCCTTTCACACAGACCTTAATCCTCCGGCTGCAATCAAACAGCCCTCTTTTGCACAAGTGTGAGAGGTTGAGAAATGCTGTCTCCTGTGTTTGGATGTGAAAGCAAAGGTGTTTGTGAGAGAAAGCAAAATGGCAAGTGTGGGTGTGTGTTAAAGAGTGAGTGTGATTGACTGGCATGCTTTTGGCCTGCGGCTGTATGGTGCTAATCCTCTGATCAGGATGCTAGGAGGGCTGCGGGGCCTCAGGCCTTAGTCCGGCCCCTAATAGACTGCCCTACTCAAAACAATACATACACCTCAGCCCATTTACATATTACAGGCTGCATGCACTGCAAGTCTGTCTCACACACACCATACATGTAATCTCAGCCAATGAAGGACTAAAACACGTACAAAAGAGAGCTGATTAAAGATTGCCTAATTACTCTAATTATGAATGAAAAGATAAAGAAACAAATTATAAGGGATGTAAAATAAAATTATTGAACATAAATATACAGCCTATCTGTGGCACTCTCTGTTGAAAGGAAACAGCCAAACCAGATAAATTCCTAGATTATTTTTTTTAGATGGGCACTGCTGGTCATTACTGGCAATGGGTGACCAGCTAAAACCAGCATAAAAGTGCTCAAAACATTAAATGAGACTAGTAATTTAAACTGGTAATCAACTAAACCACATTAACTAATCTATGCTGTTTTATTTTCTTCAATAGGGTTGGTTAAAAACAGCTAAAGAGAAGGCAGAGTGGCCCAGTGTAAAGTAACCAGCTGACAGTGTAAAGTACCAAGTGACAGTGTGTGTGAGTTTGTGCTAGGAGGTGGGGGTGAGGGGTCTCAGACTGGCAGGCAAATACTTACTATTTGTTTGTATAAGAGAGGACGCAGGCCCCCAAATCCTTATGTTTTGTAAGAACAAATTGGCAGAACCCTCGGCCTTGTTTACCCAGCCTCCCTGGCGGCTGTGGGAAGTGGGTAGGGTGATGAGTGGTGGGTAGAAGAATCCCCATCAAAGAGCTCTGTGCCTGGGAACAGAAGAAATAGTTAACCTGGTCTGAGAAAAGGCCTCCATCAAAAAGAATAAGGTCTAAAGTAACCAGCAGGGAGACGCATCTGCCTGACCTGACCCGAAAGACTGAGAAAAGAGGGGAACCAGCACAGATGTCCATGCTATCAGATCACACAACAGGAGAGGAGGTAGCGAGAAAGCCAAAAAAAAAAAAAAAAAAAAAAAAAACAGGGCTGATTAAAACTTAAAGCTTGAAGAATGCAAAAAAAAAGGGGGGGGGGGGGGGATCTGATTTTTGACAAGCCATCAAAAGTTTGGTGAATAATTTCTCCCTTTAATAAACAGTGGGGTCAAAATGTCGGAGAGCACATTGAAAATCTGGAATTTAAAATGTAATTTAAACCTGGAAATAAACTGAAAATGTATGGATTTTTAAAAATGTAGAGCAATGAAATATGGCACGAAATGGATATGAAACATTTAAGATTCTGCATTATTTCTGTCACTAAATGTAAATTTGTGACAATAATCGTGCAATTTTTGTACAAATGGTGAGATCCTCTTGCTTCCATTGAAGCGGAAGTGAGACATCCCAAATAGCTACTTAGAAGCTGACAGTATAAATTGTAATATAAAATAAATACAATGTAGTTAATTAGAAAAATGTAAATAAAGGCATAATCACTAATGGACCTCAGTAAAATGAGGGTGGGTGCTCTGAGGAAATTAGCCTGTGTGGGCAGACCGCAGGTCTCTTTGAGGTGCGTGTAGTCTTGCGTGGTGCCATATGATGATCGTGCCTGTAGCTAACCATGTGGCTAATCCTATTAGTACAAACACACCATCCTTTTCTCTTACCGTCTTTCTCATTTCTCATCAGTTTCACGGACGCACACCTCTTCACCATCCTCCACCTGATATCCTAACCATAGATACAAAAATGAACTGATCATTTGAACTTTCATATATGTTAGATGAAGCACATGTATTAAAGTTTATTACGTTTAGTATCTTTTTTTTTTAGGTAATATACATCACTTTTTTATGAACTATGCTAAACCAACAATATTCTACGGACTGTCAATCATTTATTTGTTAAACTTAAGTTGTTAAATAGAATGGCTCAGAATTTCATTAACAGTTCTCCAGTATTTACACTACTGCTAATCATCTTTACATCATGATAATACATACTGCGTATCAGCCATTACAAGTTGCAAGTTTATAGTAAATACAGATGTTAATTTAAAAACAACATGCTTGCACTGGTATGATATATATATATATATATATATACATATATATATATGTAAAATACAATTTGCAACAAAGTACTTTAACATGTCACATAAAAATAAATCACAGTCCCAGGAAATACTTTGTGATGTAAACTTCACATTAAACAGTGTTATATCTCTCTGCTTTTAAGTGCAGAGTCTAAGTCAATTTCCACTGACACTATACAATCTTTAACAGACTTTATTGATCCTTTAAACTTTCAGATTTCAACACACACAGTCTGTATAAATGAATATACTTAAATGCAATTACACAGCAATCTTTAAATTGGTGCTTTCTATTAAGGTAACCTGAAATCTCTAAATCAATTTATCCATTGCTTTTCTTTGATTTTCAATTTTTCTAAAAATTGAAAAATGACAAAACATACAGCTACATATATTTCACAGTTTCAAAATATAATATATGTTATGAACATGTCAATGACACCCTTTCATCCACAGGAAAAGCATTCACTATTACTTTTTTTTTTTTTTTAATTATTGCAAATGAATTAGAGAGCACCCTCTGTTGGACATTGTCCACAGTACCATCTAACACTTTCACTCAAATGCACGTTTGATTAGTAATGTCTGCAATAAGGTACTTCAAAAGGTTTAAGGGCAAATCACAACAAACACTTTAGAATACATCCTATACTTTTTGTTTTACTAAAGTACTCTGATATAAATGGTATGCTGTATGTTTGACAGGCAATTGCTCTATGCAGCAAACATGAAGATACTGATATGGTGGTTGAATGTTCACTTCCCGCTGAGCTTTAGGACATCTCTCACCATAGCACCAATCCCATCAAAGATCAGGTGTAATTTTGTTTCACACATGAATGCAGGTGTGGTCACCACCTTATTCTTTTGGTCCACATGGGCTTCGTGAGGGTCAAAGGTCAAGGGTAATTCAGACAGACTGGGAAACAAAAGGTCTTTCACACAATTTATCAATGAGAAGATAGGCAGTTTGTATTAAAAATTGAGCAATCATCAGAAGAGAAGGGAAGAGACTCTACAATTAGGATATAGTGACTTCTTTAACAGTATGTTTGGCTCCCAGTGCAGTGATGGCTTGTGTAGTACCAGCATAAGGCCACTTCCCACCTTCCTCCTCCTCGTGACCCACTGTGACGTCAACACCATGGAGAACTTTCGCTGCCAGCACTGGAGCTATACAGCACAAACTGGACAAAACAAAACTAGAAGTCAGAGTTCCAGCAAAACTTGTACATAAAGTCTGACAATCGGGATTAATATAATCTTTCCAGATATCAAAGCATAAGACATCAGAGCACTTGCAAAGCTTTCCATGACAACAAACACAATTTCTCTATTTTTGGAAACATGTCTAGCCACTTTACTGTGTGATTCTGTTCCTGTCAGCCTATAAACTCTTAAAGGGCTAGTTCACCCTAAATGAAAATTCTCTCATTTACTATCCCTCATACAATCCAAGATGTGTATGACTTTCTTCTGCTGAAAAAGTTTTAGAAGAATATTTCAGCTCTGTAGGTCCACACAATATAAGTAAATGGTGGCCAGAACTCTGAAGTTCCAAAAAGCACATAAAGGCACCATAATAGTAATCCATACGAATCCGGATATTTAATCAATGTCTTATGAAGTGATCCAATCGGTTTTAAGTGTGGATTACTTTTATAAAGCTTTTTATGATACTTTATGCTTCAAAAAATCCTTATGTGTGTCCTGCAGAACAGAAATAGTCTGGGCTGGCATGAGGGTGAGTAAATTAATGGGAATTTTCATTTTTGGGTGAACTACTCGATTACTAAATGTGTTACTAAATAAATATTTCTACAGTGCAGATTCAGGAAAATGTCTGTTGCTGGCCTTTTCATAAATGAGAAACTAACATTTTACTTCTCGTAAATAATGACAAAACCTGCATTACAAGACCGTATAAGTTTCAGTACAAAACAAGTCACTTTAAAAGGATTCAGAGATATGACAGAGTAGCCAGAGAACAAAAACATCCAATCTGACAGGCAGCAGATCGCTAACCCAATCGGTTTTCCTGCTTTATGGAAGTCCTTTAAAACCCGCTCAACTTCCTCATTCACACTACAGTCCTTCCCATCAACAGCAAACGTTGACCTGGCAAGGATACAGAAGATAAGGTAAAGAGTGTCAAGGACATGAAAAGACACACTACAACAGAATTATACAGTTTCTCAATGGCATATTAAAATAAATCTTAACTCAAATGTTTACCCATTGTTAACTAACAAGGTTTTGTTATTGAGTTGGTTATATTTAATCTTACTTTTGGAATATTACCTTTAAAAGACAGAAGTCTATTAAAATAAATCATGTCAAATAACTCACAGCACTCACAGGTTTTTAGCTGCACCAAAACCACCAGGGAAGATGATTGCATCATGATTATTGGCACTCAATTTAGCCAGATCAGTGATGTTGCCCCTGGCAATACGTGCTGACTCTGATAAAACATTCCTAATATAACATCAGATTAATTTAAAAAAAAAGAAGAAGAAAATTATAAGAATTAATTATAATAAAATTAATAAATATTTAAACATACTTTTCATTAACCATGAACCTGTACATAAAAAGTGTGTCGTTTTGCCAAGGTAAGTAATGGACTATGACACCATCATAAACATTTCACAGAATTCATCAGTTGGTCATTCACCTTGATTCTTTCTCTGCAGGCTGACCCTTGCCGTGATCTATAACATGCATCTGAGACACATCAGGTGCAAACATCTGAACCTCTGCACCTCCACGACTAAGATGAACAAGGATTCTACAAATACACAAACGCATAAAGAAGTGTTCAGGAAATGGTGTTGATGCAGGATAATACATATTTGGGTTTCAGTGCTAGGAAATTAAAGGAAATTCAGACAAGCAAAGTAAAATAAATAGTGAAAAGTTCCAGTGCTATTTTAAGAAATGTCAGGACTCTTGAAACGCCACGCATCAAATAAAACTAGAGGCCCGGATCTATCATTTGTATAACATTGTTAATATTCAAAGAATTCTTGAAGTGTGACTTAGCATGAAACGCATGCAATAAAAGGACCTTTAGGGCATACTCAAACTGGCCTAGTTGCCTTGTACCGTGCCAAAGCATGATTGTCCCCACTCCCCCATTGGCCTGCATTCACATTGCACTTAACGTTCCGGGCCCGAGCACGCTTATGTCATTACAATTCGACTTTTTGTTTTAAAGAAAACAGGAAGAAAAGCACTCTCACACAGCACAATGGAGTCCGTCATTGCAATGTTACTTACTTAAGTTTGACACAATCACAAGCCTAATTGTTGACAGCATCGTACCACTGGAATTTATCCTTTTCATCTGACGAGCTGCCAGATTTACGGAGTGCATTCCGTACCTTTAGATACTGAACCTGCAGTTTTTTAAGTTTGTCAAATCATAGCTCAATGGTTCTTTGGTATCATAAGCATGAAGATAGTCAGAAATTTGACCAAATATCTCGGAGTTCTTGTGTGTTGCCTCCAGTTGTTCCTGTATACTCTCGTCTGCCCAAATTTCCAGTAAACACTGCACCTATGGCATAGACCAATGTGATCCCTATGCCCAGTCGCATCACTGACGTCATGTTTCGAGTTCCATGCACGGTCACGGTTAACGATCACACTGCCAACTGAACCATGCCCCGAGCCCACCTCTTCAAGTGGGCTAAGGTGTGGTTGACCGTACCTTGCCTGGGCATGGTACGGAGCGATCACACTAGTCAAACGAACTGGACTTTAGGGGGTCAAATGTGCTCGGGCACGGTACAGATTGCCTAGTGTTAGTACACCCAAAATGGAATGGGTGCCCTTTTGAATCCCTGTCCCCATAGACCTATAAATTATACTGAACCTACGGAATAACTTGAAGACAAATAGACAGACACTGTACTTACGCTGATGCTTCATGTATTTCAGTGCCATCATAAACTCCACTTCCAGACAACACCTAGTGACAGCAGAATGAAAGTCTCAGAACTCAAGTCGTGTTGGCCTGCAGTTTTGGCTGTTTTGCCATACACCAATCAGCCAAAATATTAAAACCACCTGTCTAATATTGTGTAGATCCCCTTCGTACCACCAAAACCGTGCCAACCCGCATTTCAGAATAGCATTCTGAGATGCTATTCTTATCACAACAATTGTACAGAGCGGTTATCTGAATTACGTAGACTTTGTCAGTTCGAACCAGTCTGGCCATTCTCTGTTGACCTCTCTCATCAACAGGGCATTCCCGTCCACAGAACTGCCCCTCACTGGATCTTTTTTGTTTTTGGCACCATTCTGAGTAAATTCTAGAGACTGATTTGTGTGAAAATCACAGGAGATCAGCAGTTTCAGAAATACTAAAACCAGCCCATCTGGCTGCAACAATCATGCCACAGTCCAAATTAATTGAGATCACATTTTTTCTTCATTATGATGGTTGATATGAACATTAACTGAAGCACCTGCCCAGTACTGATCTCCTGGGATTTTCACACACAACACTCTCTAGAATTAACCCAGAATGGTGCCAAAAACAAAATACATCAAGTGAATTGCAGTTCTGTGGATGGAAACACCTTGTTGTTAAGGTCAACAGAGAATGACCAGACTGGTTTGAACCGACAAAGTTGCTCTGTACAATTGTGGTAAGTACAGCATGTCAGAATGTTATTCTGAGATGCGGGTTGTTGCGGTTTTGGCGGCATCTACACAATATTAGGCAGGTGGTTTTCATGTTGTGGCTGATTGGTGTGTGTGTCTAACAGCTGAGAGCAGTAAAAACTAAACAAAAAAGCTATCAAAAGAGACTAGCATAATATCAGTATGGATTAACAGTCCTAATAGTTTGGAAAGTGTTAATATCTTAAAACAAAATAAAAAAAATATGGTGCTTCCCTACTAAAAAAAAAAAAAAAAGTAGCCAAAACCTAGTTTGCTGTCCTTAATCTGGTCTCCCAGACAGTTGAAACGTGCCCCAAACCCCGCTCAAACAAACCAACCAACCAGATTAGAGTAGTTATTTACTCTAGTTAGTTTATTTCTTTTCTTTTTTTGTTCAGCAGGGATGACAGGGGAAAAAACAAAGTAACCACACGTCATTTTCACCGTGTCTCGATATATCTTCCGTTTTAAACAAATGACCAGACCAAGGCTACTTTTAAACAAGGAATTGTGTGATGACCTAAACCCTACCACTGAGTGAAAAGGTCAAGCACGTGGAACTGAAAGAGACCTATAACCAGTGCATGGTCAAGCTTAACCTAAGAAAGCCCCAACCGAACAATAGATGCAAATAGAACAATAGATCCGCAACCACAGAATGTATAAAATGCATAAGGGACTAAAAAGGGACAGTAAACAGGATCAGATAATCTGACGTGAAAACTCAGTAACAGTAATGTGCAGTATTTACATCACTACTTACAACAGCGACTTTTGCGCCACTGCAGTTTGAAGTCGTCTGAAATTGAGACGCTGCCGCATATCTGATATGCGCTATACGGAGCAATGAACGCACAGAAAACATCGTGCTGTTAGAGGACATGCAAAAGCAGAAACTCAGAGTCTTTTTCTTCGAGTTACTATCGCAAGAAGCATCAATTGAACATACCGCCACCTACTGTTCACTATGCTAGTGGTTCTCAAACTTCCCAAGGCACACCATTTTTTCCCCTCAAAATACAATGATGCGTATACATCCTCATAAATGAGAAATAAATTGTATTAAACCCTATGCTGCATCCGAAACACAAATAAACTCGAAACAGATTTTATTGTTAATTATATAATTTAAGCGCTTTTAAACGATGAACTGAACAATACAGTATGTTAAATTAACTTTCATTAAGAACATTTACCCAAGGCCAACAAGGCAACATACACACACACACACACGTTGGGTTTCCATGTTTTATGGGACTTTCCATTGACACAAAGATTTGTATACTGTTCAGACATTATATTCTATCCCCTAAACCTAACACTCACAGAAAACTTTCTGCATTTTTACATTTTAAAAAAACATAATTTAGTATGATTTACAAGCTGTTTTTCTCATGGGGACCGACAAATTGTCCCCACAACATCAAATAGTTTGTGTTTTACTATCCTTATGGGGACATTTGGTCCCCACAAAGTGATAAATACACCCTCGCACACAAACAGACACACACACACACACACACATGAAAATTTTAAATGTTCAATGTGAACCATAAACTCAAGAAAACTGCTTAGGACTAGAATAAGTAAAGAATATGATAAGTCTGCACGCACGCAAATACAAATACACTCATTTGTTTTACACATTTATTTTCATAACAAATTCCATCAAATTAAATTGTGTAATCTTTAACAATAATAATAATTAATGAATTAAAGTTTCATTACTTTAATTTTGTAAAAAAAAAAAAAAAAAAAAAAAAATACACTACATTTTGAAGGATTTTTAAATAAATTAATTGAAATATGTATCTTAAACCTAGACTAAAATGTTTTTTGAGCATACTGATGGTATTGTTTTATTGAATAAAAGTATTTGCTATATATGCAATAACTACCATGTGGAGTATATGTGTTACCAATAACTACCACAAGGAGTAGCCTGAACCATCATAAATGAGTTTTTCGGTCATTGATCAGGTTTCCAGGAAAATTTCCAGGGTGAAGGTGGCAAACCTTATCATACCTGTGGAAAGGGGAAGGCTAGATTAGTGACACTTACTATGAAACTAAATCAGCATAATTTTAATTGTGTTTTTTTTATTTAAATGTGTGTTTCTAAGCAAATTAGACTGATTCGACATTAATGAAAGAAAGACAACCACTCCCTTTTAATTTCTGGCAAAGTTTGCATTTTGTGTGTCATTGAACGGCAACGATTCACTTTGTCTTGTGCTATCCACTGCAAAGCATTAAGCATATACTGGACATTTTGCAGCTTCATATAAAATGAAACTGAAACGCTTGTAATGCGACCATATTCTCAGCGACTCTCACAGTAGGCATTGACGATCAGGTGAGTACACCTGCTTCATTCTGTCTTCTACTCTATTTCTTATATATAATGAATAGAAATTACGCAAAATTACAAAGTCATTGCAAGTTTTTAGAAGACTAGTTAAATTTTATTTTAGGGCTGTCGATTTAACGCGTTAATTCAGTGCGATTAATTTGACAAAAAAAAAACGCGTTAAAAAATTAACGCAGTTAATCGCATGACCACGGACCATAATAAGGAAGATTCCTGAGAAATGCAAGCTTGTAGTACCACCTGTTTACTCCAGAGGGCAGTAAGTGAAATTTCAGCTGTATGAGCAACGCGCAGTTTATACAGTGAAGAAAACACTTCCATCGGCAGAACAACATTAACATGCATTACCTTCTTGCGTTCAAAATACTCAGGAGCGATCAAAAGGATTAGTATTCCACTAGATGGCAGCACAGACTCTGAAATGTAATTCATAGGATTTCAAGCGTCATTGTCCTACGTCCTTTTGGAAACGGTTATCTGTGTTTATACACAGCTCATGTAACAAGTCGATTCTAGTCTCTTTTGCCTGCTATTTGAATCACTAGCCTACTTGTAGATTTTACACTAAGGTGTCACATGCTTTACAAAAGAAAATGTGTTTGTCAATCTGACACACTCAAACCAAGTGTATTTAATTTGCATGATAATTAATAATTACGGGTATTAAAACAAAAACAACATAAACACACATGAATATCAAATATATACTGTGTACTGACACAAGCAACACTGTCTCATAACATATTCTATTTCCTTAAAAAGTTTTTCTTCTTGGTTGTTTTGAAAATGTATAAGCATACAGTAAGTGCACGCACACATCCCATGCCAACCCACATAATAATGGCATTTCTTTATTTGAGCAGGCATGACATAGAATAAATAAATATTATTCAGGGGGTGTTATCTAGGCAGGGCAATTTTTACACCTCTACGTGGATTCTACCTCATTTTTCTGCATGGATGCTCAAAAAGTCATAAAAATAGGTATGCTGCATTTTCACAAGACGCACTCTATGTCTCATAACACGTTTGATTCTATTGACTTAAACACCTATATTATTCAGGGGGTATTATCTAGGCAGAACCATTTTTACATCTCTGCCTGAATTCTACTTCCCTTATTATTCTGCATGGATGCTCAAAAAGCCATAAAAATAGTTATGTTGCATTATCATAAGAAGCATTCTATGTCTCATAACTCATTTGATTATATTGACTTAAACACTTACTATTCAGGGGGGTATTATCTAGGCAGAGCCATTTTTACACCTCTACATGGATTCTGCCTCTCTCATTATTCTGCATGGATGCCCTAAAAAGTAATAAAAAGAGGTATGTTGCATTGTCATTAGAAGCACTCTATGTCTCATAACTAATTTGATTTATTTGACATAGTATTATTGTTCAGAGGTACAAACAGGAAAAAAAATAATATGTATAAACTTTTTTGAATATGTATAAAGCTTTTTGGAACAATAAAGTATATTCAGTTCAATTCAATTTCCACCTTATCTGGATTCTACCTCTCTGTTCAGGTAGGGTAATTACTCTGATCTCAGCATAATCAGTGCCATCACCCACCACCTCACATCATCAGTACCATCACCCACCACCTCAACATCATCAGTGCCATCAACCACCACCTCAACATCATCAGTGCCATCACCCACCACCTCACATCATCAGTGCATCATCCACCACCATATCATCATCAGTGCCATCAACCACCACCTAAACATCATCAGTGCCATCAACCACCACCTCAACATCATCAGTGCCATCACCCACCACCTCACATCATCAGTACCATCACCCACCACCTCAACATCATCAGTGCCATCAACCACCACCTCAACATCATCAGTGCCATCACCCACCACCTCACATCATCAGTGCATCATCCACCACCATATCATCATCAGTGCCATCAACCACCACCTCAACATCATCAGTGCCATCAACCACCACCTCAACATCATCAGTGCCATCAACCACCACCTCAACATCATCAGTGCCATCACCCACCACCTCACATCATCAGTGCATCATCCAACACCATATCATCATCAGTGCCATCACCCACCACCACAGCATTATCAGTGCCATCAACCGCCACCTAAACATCATCAGTGCCATCAACCACCACCTCAACATCATCAGTGCCATCAACCACCACCTCAACATCATCAGTGCCATCACCCACCACCTCACATCATCAGTGCATCATCCAACACCATATCATCATCAGTGCCATCACCCACCACCACAGCATTATCAGTGCCATCAACCACCACCTCAACATCATCAGTGCCATCATCCAACACCACATCATCATCAGTGCCATCACCCACCACCTCAACATCATCAGTGCCATCATCTAACACCACATTATCAGTGCCATCACCCACCACCACAGCATTATCAGTGCCATCACCCACCACCTCTGACATGGCTGCAAAATCTGTCACCACAGCTGGATCTGTGTCATCCCCTACCACCTCTGCAGCATCTGCAACACCTGTAACTTCAGTTGCAACCATGCCATCACCCACCATCTCTGCCAAAGAACGATCACCTATAACCTGAGCAAAATCTGTGCCTTCTCCCTTCAGCTTAACAGCTGTTGTGGTATCAACCACCACAGCAAACGCAGTACAGTACAACCTCTACAGCAGTACCTCAGCAACAGGATTAACAGTTGTAAACCAATGTAAGTTAGAAATAATGTTAACTGATAGTGCTTTGAAAAGTTTACTTATAACATCCATCATTAGATATATGCAAGTGGCTTGGTCAGGAAAAAATTCTATGTATTGCTGTCCAGAAGTGGACCATACAAAATCTTCTTTGCAGACATTAATAAAACTGCTCCAAATAATGAGCATGAAAGTGAGGTAAATGTTTTAAAAAATGTCAGTGATTTAAATCATAGACAACGATCATGTATCAAATGTTGACTTTAAATGTAAATCCCTCATTGTCTTGCTTAAGGTCACAAATGCATACATGTCTCTTCTAGTAAAGAGATTCAATGCACATTCAAAAGAACAAGCATTCCAAATTGACTCATTAAAAATGACAAACATCTGGAATGGAAAAAGATCCAAACTAAAGGTTGGTTTATTCAGGTTAATTTATGTTGCAATTTTGAAATTGCATTGACTTTACATGTAAATAAGACACTTGCATGATTTCGTAGTACAATACAGATATTGAATTATTAATAAGATTGTGTAACATTTGTGGCAGAGCAGAACTGCACACTGCCCCTTTAAGGATCCACCACCACCAACTAAAATGGCTGCTCGTCAGATTAACAGGTGTCAACAATAAAGGCAACTATAAAGGTAACCATGAAGATGGTTATTTATGACAGCAAAAGAGGAACAAGAGAGATTTGAGACTGGAGTAAGATGAAGTTGTGGTGTGCCAAGCTGTGAAAGGAGAAATAAAGTTTGCTGCGGACAATTAAAGGTCTAAAGTGGAAGTGCCAGGTGATTCCTTGATTCTTCTGACCAATCTTTATTCCCTGTTGTTGGACTCTCATTCTGCGTCCTGCAGTATTGCCCACAGTCGTCATTCAGGTACATTGCAAACTCTTCATGAACCAGCGTGCACCATTCACAAACTACTGCCTAAACTCTATCATTTACACACTTTAATAACTAATTGTTGGGTATTTTATGTATTTGATTACTTCTGGTATTTTCTTTGAGTCTTGGACTGCTTGCCTCTTTGTTTACGGTTTTCTTTATGCTATATGGAAAAATATAATTCTGCTTTGGAAAGTGATGCACTCTTTTGTGAATATTTAAAATACATATATTGCATGTAATTGGTGGCTTTTAGAGCTATCTGGGACAAGGTATTCATTTTGACTTGCCTAAACCTGTCTGGCACCCGAAATTTAAAGTTTAGTACAGGGGCCACCACCGTTACAACTCTGTGTGGGTGGGTTTTTTTTTTTTTTTCCCCCTAAAACCTTGTGATGTACACTGGATTTACTTGATAAATCGAAATTGTTGATTTAACGTAATGTAAATCGTAAAGTATCCTTATCTCCTATATTTTCTACACTTAATTTAAGAGATTTTGCTGCCAGCTCAAAGGAGGGCTTTGTTCCTTGATCCCATGGGAGAAATTTCTAAAAATCTGAAAAGGTATCAGAATGTAACGAGGTACCAGAAGTCATTCAACTACAAAATGTGCTTTTAATGTTCTAATATTTAGTAAAATCAGTGGTTTCAGTGTCAAAATGATTTTAAGGGCTTTTTTTTTTTGTGACACGGGATGCAATGTGTAAAGGTGGTCTTGCAGAACGCTGCCTCACCCAAAGCAAAAAGATTGCTTTTGATGTGGTGTCTTTGCTTTTGAAAGTAAGGGATGTAAAATGGCTTTTTATGCTATCCTCCTAAACTGACAATGTCCTCAATTATGATCTTTTGAAAACAAATTATGGCATATGTGGTCAGTTGATGTGTAACATATGGTGATTTCTCTATTATAAAATTGCTTTTATTACTTTGCTCTTTTTCAGTTTGCAGAATGTGTACTCTGAGGAGCCAATTGTTTTTCTTAATACTGCAGAGGGAGTGGAAGAATTGAGGAAAGCAATAGCTGTCACTCTTCTACGAAACAGTGGAATGTTTAATGTAATTTATTTGCATAATATTTGATAACTTTTTTTTTTTTCCAGTCTGCATAGGTTTGTTTAGAAAACAACATAACATGAAAATTTTATTTTAAAATGCATTGTTTACATCTGAATTAGATGATTTGTTACCTTTTTTTCGCTCTCTCCTTAGATGACCTGAGCCAGTGGAGAAGAAAGTGGAGATTAAAATTTGGTAAGTAGTTGCAAACTGTTCAGTGTTTATCTCTAGGGCTCAATCACTGAAGGTGTGGTGGGCCCTTATTTTTGCTGGGATTATAATTTTATTTTTAACAGTATTGTTGTTTTCACAGATTTGGGTGCATTTAGCATACTTAAAGACATTTTAGATTGTGAACAGATTTTTGATATATTGAAAAGGGGTTACGATGGTGAGGCAATATACCTTTAATGGCATAAATGACGTGTGAGTGGTCTCATGAGATGGAGGAAAAAATATAATTGTGCCACCATATTTATTTCATTATAAAAAAAGTTTTGAAATTGACTTTGACCAAATGATAAAAGCAGCCAATAAGTGCCCAACATAGATGGGAACTCCATAACTGTTTAAAAAGCATTCCAGGGTGATACCTCAAGAAGTTGCTTGAGATAATGTCAAGAGTTCATTTCTGCAGAATCTAGACAAAGGGGGACTACTGTGAAAATGATCAAATAAGTTTATTATTAGTCACAACATAATTCCCATAGTTCCATTTATGTTCTTCCATAGTTTTGATGACTTCCTATTCTAAAATGAGTGTCTCAACTTTTGTCAAATCTGATGAGGCAAAAGGATTTTTATATATATATATATCTATCTCTCATCCACAAGTTTTTTTTTTTTTTGACTGCTCAAGGGTTTTTCAACAGTTGTTGTAATACAATTTAATTCACTTGCCACATATACCAAAGTTGTTAAACATAATGTCAAAGTCCTTTTTTATCGCTGAAAGATAAGTTCTTGTTTAATTTTAGATTGCCTGTGCCTCCTGCAACCGTTGGTATGCGTCCAGGGGAACTTAAATGTGATTTCTGTGTGCTGCCTGTTAAAATTCTGCTGACATGAAGAACACATACAAAGAGGCTTGTGTAAATGACATGATGGTGGTTTCTCAATTTAATACCCTTGTGTTTTTTTTTCTTTTTCTGTCAAATAAACATATATCTATTGTTATGTTTCCTCCACTGTCTAGGGGTCAGGAAGAAAACTAACAAGTGCTAAGGAACTTGAAGGGGAAAAAGAGGTCTTCACTCCTGTCCCAGCCAATAATAACCACAACAGGTTACAAAAACAGTTTATTTTCCTCTATGCTTCCCTTTTGTTTTGTATTTATAAAGTCTTCAAGAGGGGACTAGGCCAAAATGAGTCTAGCTGAAAGGGAGGCACAAACTACTTACCCCTACAAAGAAATAGAAAATTAACAATCTTGCCTCACTCCCTACATAGAGAACAGGTTTAATAACAAAGAAAATGGTGCCCACCTCTCTACCGCTTCCGTAGATACCAACGGGTGGAAATGACTGTACACCCAACAAAGGATCTTATAGTTAAATGTTTAAAGTGAGTTAACAGTTTAACATAAAATACAACTTGTTTCTAATTAACAACAGCACTATGGGGGCAGGAGGAAAGAGTCTCTCCTAGCAGACTATCCACCTCGGCTTTATTCACATGTTAAGGTAATGCACCAATCAGAGCTGCTCAGAACTCAAGCTTAATCACTTGCAGCTGATGTAAATTAAGCTGGTTGGGACGACGGAGAACACAAGGGAGACAACTGAAAACATAAAATGTATAATCCATATACATGCAACTTCTACATCCACAGATGTAACAAGGAAATAAAAGAAAGATATGCCCTGGGAACACTTTATTAAGATACATTGTTCAAACACTGGATGCTATTTGTAAATTAGGATATTTGTTTATTTAATTGGAATGCTTGGGCAGAAAATACCTTCCATGTTATTGGCTAATTTTGTTTATTCTCTGTGAAATTTGTTTAAATATTGTTACTCCTGAAAGTGGGATATGATAAATGTTTGGGCATAAAATAAGTGTTTAAGTCAAAAAAGAAAAAATCACATTAGTTATGAAACAGAGTGCCTCTAATGACAATGCAACATACCTATTGTATGACTTTTGCAGAATAATGAGGGCGGTAGAATCCATGCAGAGGTGTAAAACATGTTCCTGCCTAGATAATACCCCCCTGAATAGTAAGTGTTTAAGTCAATAGAATCAAATGTGTTTTGGGACATACAGTGCTGCTTGGGTCAATGGCACTGTACCTATTTTTATGGCTTTTTGAGCACCCATGCAGAATAATAAGGGAGATAGAATTTGGGCAGAGTTGTAAACGTGTTCCTGCCTAGATAATTCCCCCCTGAATAGTAAGTGTTTAAGTCAATAGACTCAAAAGTGTTATGAGACATAGAGTGCTTCTTGTGACAATACAAGAATCCTATTTTTATGACTTTTTGGCCAAACATGCAGAATGAGGGAGGTAGAATCCTGGCAGAGATGTAAAAAAAAGGGGTTCTGAATACCCCCTGAATAAGTGTTTGTCAATAAAATCGCATTTGTTCTGGGACATACAGTGCTGCTTGTGTCAATGCACTATAGATATTTTTATGACTTTTTGGCAGAATAATGAGGGAGGCAGGATCCAGTCAGGGCTTAATATTTATTTATTCTATGTCTTGCCTGCTCAAAAAAAGGCTTCAGCCGGGCAGTTGGAATTAGGTAGGCCTACACCACCGGTTCTGCCGCTGTCTAACCTTTCGTAAAAAGTTATACTGTCCAATGTACCTCCGTTTATCCCAAATGATACACTTGAGCACATTCTTGTGCATTATGGCAAATTACTGGGACCGATCAAAATGATCCCCCTTGGTTTAAAAAAAAAAAAAAGCATGTCATTTCAGACGTCACACTTTATTTTAAATGCTGAATCTCAAAACTTGGAAGTTTGGAAAGATTATACAATCTTTATCACTGACTCAATAAAGAATGAAAAGTTTCAATTGCGGGAAACGGGGCCATGTGCGACAATCGTGTCGTTTGAATATGGAGGCTGAAATTCCACAACAGAACTGGTGAATACTGCTCTGGATAATAATAATAAAGCTGAAAATATTGATAATGTACACCCAGATGAAACGGCTGCTTCACCTAACAGTGGAGAAGGGTCTAATGTGCTTGCACAAGACTGTCCCACTGAAGATACAGACAGTGCTTGCGTCACACGTGAATGAAAGCGTGAAAGTTCGAGATGATGAGTACCTCATTGTTGCCGGGGTAGTGACTCAAAACACCCGAAAAAGCAAAGTGAGCTCAAACTCACAGGTACAAAGCAGCAGCCTTACAGGGTGACATGGATGTGTTGTCACAGAGAACTGATGATAACTTACCTGAGAATAACTCTGAAAGTGAATGTTCAGATTCTGGAGAAGAACATGAGGCAAATTCACAAGGAAATTCTGTGGGGATTCATCTTGCTTCTCATTTAGAGCCTCCTTTTTACATTGTTCAACAGTTGAGCCATTTTCTGGATGCCACTAAGAATCAGAGAAAACCCAAATTGGAAAAACATTTCCCTGATTTTGAAATTTTTGTTGAGTCTGGTGCTATTGATATGCGAAAGGCAACATTGGAGGAACTTCATCAACCGAAACGTTACAGTCTTAAAATAATTGTGAGCATGACGGTTAGAAAAAGTCTAAATTCACGTCTGAAAAATATTGATAATGTTATGAAAAGTGTTAAAAAGCAGATGTGGAGGGTTGCTTTATACCCCATTGTAATTATAGTCATGACATTTTTTTTAATATTGGGTCTTTAAATATTAATGGCTGTCGCAGTACAGGAAAAAGAAATTAACTCTTCAATAATTTAATTCTTAAATCGGCTGATGTGATTTTACTTCAGGAAACGCACACAGATTTGCAGAACCAGTCACCGTGAATTAGCGATTGTGTGTGTGATTGGGTGATGTGCTTCTGAGCCATGGCACAAATGTTAGCGCAAGGTGGTTTTATCTCAGGTTGGTGGTTTTTAAACACTTTTGAGGTAATACCTGTAAGAATATTACGAGTAGATGTTACTTTAGGTGACAATTTGTTCTATTTTTAATGTGTATGCTCCAAATGATGGTCGGGAACGTATTACTTTTTTTGAAAAACTATCTGATACATTATCACACTGTCCCCAGGGCAATATTATTATACTGGGGGGTGACTTTAATTGCACTTTACAACAACTGGATAGGAATCATGATTAACCCCATCCTTGTTCAGCTTGGACTCTTAAAGGTATAGCTGATTATTATACTTTTGATTTGTGGAGAGATACATTTCCTGGGCTTAGACAGTGTACTTGGCTGAAAGTAAACTCAAATAATATGGCTGGAGCTAGGCTTGATCGTTTTTACACCGAAGCATGAAATAGGGGAAGGTTTTTTTAGAAATTCTATTTCGCCTACTTTTCTGTCAGACCATCATTATATTTCTATGGCTGTTTCTGAGTCTAAATCTTATAAATCACTCTGGCTCTTTGATAATGGGTTACTTCAGGATCACTGCTTTTATTCACTCTTTTCACCTTTTTGGAATTCTTGGAGAGAGGAGAGATTAAATTTCCCATCTTTAAATCAGTGGTGGGATGTGGGCAAGTTGCAGATTAAAACTTTTTTGTCAGCAGTTTACTGCACATAGCAGGGGTGCCCTAACAGAAACAATGAAAGCTCTTGAACAAGACATCCTTGGACAAACCAGTAATAGTACTCCATGTTTCATTTCCACTGACTATTTAGAAAGGAATACATTTCTTCTACGCAGCTTAGTGGAAGAACAAGGCAAAACAGCCCTTTTAAGGGCAAAGTTCAACCGTCTAAATGATATGGATTCTCCTACTGCTTTTTTCTTTGGACTTGAAAAAAAGCCAAGAGAGCAGAAGCATCTTCATCAACTGAAACTTCCAGATGGAAGAGTATCAACAGCATGAACTGAAATTAATGCTTTTGCTATCTTTTTATGAAGATTTATCCCGTTCAGAATGTAATGGAGTAGAAGCTGATGTACTTCTGAGTTGACCAAAACTATCAAAGAAGGACAAGATGAGGGCCCTTTGACAATGGCTGAACTTTCGAGAGCTGTCCAGGGGTTGAATTCTGGAAAGTCACCTGGTTTGAATGGTCTTGCAGCTGAGTTTTATAAGGATTTTTGGAACTTAATTGGTCAATACTTATACAATGTTTTGTTGGAAAGTATTGAAAAAAAGACCCTTCCCCTAAGTTGTTGGAGAGCGGTTTTAACTTTGATCCCCAAAAAAAGGAGACCTTGGTTGTTTAAAGAACTGGCATCCCATTTCCTTGCTGTGTGTTGCTCTCAAAATCTTTTCAAAAGCCAAAACCAACAGATTGAAGGGCTGTATAGAAACTGTTATTCACAATGAACAGTCATACTGTATCCCAATATGAACAATGAACAATATTTAACAATCTTTTTTTTTGGTCCGAGACATTATTACAGTGGCAAAAAGACAAACTGGACTAAGACATCTCTCTTTGGACTAAGAAAAAGCCTTTGATAGAGTGGACCATTCTTATTTATTTAAGATTCTTGTGACATTTGTGCTTGGTCATTTTGTGTCCTTAATTAAGCTCATGTATAGTGATATTTATAGCATATTAAGAGTAAATGGCACTTTAACAAGGCCATTTTCAGTGACGAGAGGAATAAGACAAGGGTGTCCTCTCTCAGGTTTACTCTATGCTATTTCTATTGAGCCTTTTTTTAAGTCTGCTGAGAAAAAGTATGTGGTATCCCTGGCTGCCCAAAGTTCCCCAAGTAAAACTTATAGCATATGCAGACGTTGTAACACTGATCATTAGGAATTCAAATTATATTGATAGTATAATTTCTTGTTTGAATATTGTTTCAGAAAGCTACCTCTGCATGTATAAATTGGGAAAAATGTACCTCTTTGTTGTTGGGGGACTGGCATAGCACAGGACCTCCTCAGTTGCCAAAGCAGTGCAAATGGGCCCAGGATGGTTTAAAAATTCATGGCATTTATTTTGGAACTGGCCAGTATATGGAGAAGGACTGGATGACTGGGTTATTGGTAAAATTCAAAAGTGGAAGAGGATTCTCCCACAGCTCTCATATAGAGGCATTTGTTGGGGTGTGTGGGGTGTTTTTTTTTTTTTGTTTTTTTTGTTTTGTTTTTTTTTGAAATGGCCATCATTGTCTTCCTCCTGGGGTGCTCTATATTCCCATTGCATAGGGAGGTCAAAGCCTTATTCTTGTTGAATCATAAATTGCAGCAATGAGACTACAAGAATTCCAAAAATTGCTGTACTGCTCTTATTGTGTGCCATGGATTGATTTATTGTTTGTACATTCTTAAAGATTTTGGAGGAACAGACCTTGACAAAGTTATTTTTAATTGAGAAACCTTATGTTGAAAATGTGTATTGTTCACTTAAAATTTTTTGTATACATTTTTCAATCATGTAGTTTGTTAAAATTCTCTAGAGTGGATGATGAAAATTACGAGTGTGCACAACCTTTGTTTTTTTTTTTTTAAATCATGTTTTTAAGCTACAGCCTACATTATCAGGTTCTGTAATCAAAATGTTTTTAAATGCTGTAATAGAGTTATGGACCTGCTTGATATAACAAGAGGTCAGTGGCAAACAGCTGAGTGAATTGCTGACCAGGTTGGGATTAAGTTAGTAAGAATAGTGGAAGGGGTAGTTAAGAGCTTTAAAGCTTGTTTCCCCCAGAATTCACTTCATTCATAGATTCTGCTTTAATTAATGGCTTGACATCTCAGACATTTCCTGCATTGAGTTGTCCCAAAAAATATGGATATTGAAGAGAACACTAAGGTTGTTTTGTTAAAGGTGTTTGAATTTTTGGATTTACAAAGTATGGGGAAGAAAACAATTTATCATATTTGTGCTAAATCAGCACAGTTTGGTCAGTTGAAGGAAAGGATAGATACTAAATGGAGGCCTTACCTTTCTGGGCCCAGAGATATAAATCCCTCATGGAGGCTGTTGTATAAGCCTCCTATTCCCAAGAATCAGCCACAAATGCAAAACACATACAGAAATGAAGGGTTAGGACCATAACACATCCACAATGAAGAACACATGTTTATTGCTGTTGGTTTTATTGACATTTTATTTATTCATTTCTTGTATTGAGTTAATGAATGGGATGATTTAAATAAATAATAGGTAACTAAAATGTAATGTGGCATCATTGCAAAAACTGGCACTTCAAATCAAACAAACAAAATGTAACCGTATGATTTTTTTTTTAAAATGTTTAGACATGATCAAAGACATATCTAAATGCATAACTAGAAAATCTGATATAAAAAAATAAATAAATGTAATTTCATGTCTTGAGTTTCTCTTTCACACTCACTCCAACAGATGGCAGTAATCTGCCCCTAATGCATGTCAATATGTCCCTGAATAAAATTGTGACATAGTGTAAAAGTGAATTCAACATAAAATGTTCTTATTTTATATAAAAATGAATGGTGTTTAGTGATTTAAAGGGAAATAATGTTAAAAAAAAATATATAAAATAAAAAATACCACAAACCCCCCCAAAAAACTTTTATATCATTGATGTTAGTGTACACTGTAAATCATTATCCATTCAAAAACTAATTTGATTTCAGTAATAACATTAAAAACAGAAGCTTGGAAAAAGTGTTTGGAGTTGTAGTAGCAATAGCAACCATACATTTTGGAAACTTCAAACACTTAAATTTTTTTTTTTAGTAATGTCGTTGTATTAGATTATAAAACATTAAAACAAGTCACATTTATTTGAAAGAAAAATAGCACACTTTCAAGCTAACTATTTAACAAAAATAAGTTTTTGGTGTTTAAATAAAACAAAAGAGGCCAAATGTATTTGGATACTTTCTGGTTGTCAAACTTAGTGGAACATTACATGTTTACAGTTTGATTAACTACATTGTGGTTATTGAACTATATTAGACACTTGAAGTTAATTTATTAATATATCTATTAGAAATTACCTGCGATCAGTTGGTTTAATGCTATCACAAAATTGACAAGTGAAGGTATGGTTGGTTTGTCGGTTTCATATTTTGTTTGTTTAACCCCTGTAATATAGCAGTGGTTCCTTTGTTTTACCTAATCAATTTAAAAACATTTCCTATTGTCTCAATATCACTTTCCATCCTTAGTTTCTCATAATATCCCTCCAACTATGAAAATAGTATAAATAAATATCTATCTAGGTTTTCATAGGTTTATTCAAGTGAGGCTTTAAATAAATAAATAGTCAACAGAATCACATGTAGCACCCACTTATTATTATTTTTGTATTTATTTATTTTGTTTAAAACAGAAATGTTGTTTAAAGGGGTATCAAAAGATAACTAGGAGAGTTTCCAAGTAGGGGGCAAAATCTAGACAAAGTTCAATATTGTTTATTACAGTGACAGTCAAGGGCATAGCCTGGTGATTACTTTTGGGTGGGCCTCAATAAAAAACAAATGGGTCAAATTTTATCGCCCCAATTTTCCAAACTAAAAACAGTTCTTTCACACTTTCAAAAATCAGAATATATGCATTTGTAAAACTATTTAAGGAATATATTTTTGAATTCAAAGAATAATCTCTAATATTCTGGGTGGGCCCACACTTGGCTACGCCACTGGTACAGTAACAGTGACGGTGACGCTGTGAGATAAAGGAAGAGCAATAAAAACATGGAAGTGGGTCAGAGATCTTTATCTAGAATGTTTTTAAATGTTAATATGTGCCATTCAACTGGGTGATCACTTCTATGCAGTACACTGTCCCAACCAGTTACAGTTTAATATACTGATTAAAATATTAAACATTATAAAGTATTAGCAATACATTGTTTGAATTCTGTGATGTTTTAGTTTCATCTTGCTCTAAAACATTTCATTGTGTTTGATAAAATGATGAGAATCTGTATGATAAAATAAAAATGCCAAAAGATGGTTAAAAATATAAAAATGTACTTCAAGTTGACAGTAATATTTAAGATAACCCACAATCCTTCACTGAGCAATGGCTAATTTAGGTCTTCTTTTTCCATTTATTTTGTGTAGCACTCTTTTTTTCACTCTTTTTCTTTCTCCCTATTGGTCACATCCCAGTAGCTCAGTAGAAATTTTGTGTGGAATTGGGTTGATATGGCTGAGTGCAAAAAGCTTGGGGGTCTCATAGTGGAAGAACCGAGGGCCCACAAACACCTTTATGCCATCTGGACCACATGTAGCAGCATCGATCTTGGGGAAAGGCACCGATAGTGCTCTCAGCACTTTGTGCGGTGTGGCACTCAGGTCAATATCATACATTTTGTGATCTATGGGCAGATAATAAGGGGTACAGGGTGAGTTGCAATAGCAGTTGAACAGAGGAAAGAATTGATTTCTTTAGACTGCAAGTGGAATTACATGGGCTGTATTCAAAGCTACGAACCCTGGCTGAAATATTCAGCTATAAAAACTTTACCTTTGATTACATGGACAATCTCATACTCTCCACAAACAAAGGCTGCATTTACAGGTCCATCAATGCCAAGCTCCTCCTTCAGTGGTTTGGGGTAGCCCTCAATCAATGTATGTTCATCTCCGGATTTATAGATAAACACCTGCTCATCCTGTCAACCCCACAAACACACCACAGACATAAAATAAGTGGGTTGAATGGAAGTGGGTCTCCTGAAAATGGGTGGGGCTTATTGGCCCACACAGAGTCTATAATTGGTCAGCTACAATGGATTTACATAATGTTTTAAATTAATACATTTTAATATGGGAGGGACAATGACAAATTTAGTCAAAGTTAGCTACTTATTTTTTTAAGTTAACTTAATATTGTATTTTGTGTTAAAAACATATTATAATTTTTCACAAAAATTTGGTTTAGATCAAATAATTATTTGCAGACTCCCTGCAGTACCACTATTGGTCTCTTTAGGGGTCTCAGACCACCTGTTTCTGATCTCAATAATAAATATTTTAACTCTTCGCTATTTTCCATTCATAATTCATGTAGTTTCAGGCAACATTTATTAGCTAGCATCTTCATAGTGTCTGTATGAGTCTCACCTTGATGAAGTATAGTTTTCCATGATATGAGAAAACTGCTTCCACATCCCCTTTAATCTCTTTCCATGTGTTAGCAGTAGGAAATGCATGCCATCCATCGGCCTGGCTGTCACTTAGGCGCAAATAAAAGTTACCTGAAAATAAAAATGTATATGGACTCCCAGCTCATGCAAAATATTGTGTATTAGTGACTTTCAAGCTTTTACAAACAAGCATACATACTGTACCTCTGAAAGCATAGGCTTTTCCTAAGTCGTCAGAGGTGATGGCGTCCAAGTGCTCGAGACTACAGCGCTCCCTCTCTGTGTCATTTCCACCATGACCTTTGATCCCCCCAAAAAATCGAATATTAGAATGCATTGTCAAATACAACACACCTTGCATTAACACAACGCTTAAACATTTTTTAAATCACGTTTTTTTTACACAGATCAGGATGGTTCATAGCACAAGATGAAAAAACACACATGTGGGCTAACACATAAAGGGTTAAATCGCCCTAACCCAAATGTGCCACATATATTACATCTTTTAACTACTCCTTAAAATCTTAGAAAACATATTTGTGATCACCTAATGCTATGTAAACATAAAAATCATTCCTGTTTGTCTGTAAATGGAAGGAAATACAGTAAAACTACACACCAAAGTTTGTGCAGCGCATGAAGTAGTCACGAGAATCTTTCGGGTAGTTGCCCACCACAGCACCAGTAACTGGGTGGAAACGGGTAAAGTTGTGCCCATGGAAACAATAATAGTGTTCCAACCAGCGGAGAGCTGAAGTGCAGTTGGGCAGATGAGTCCAAGGCCTCTTTTGCACTGTCTTAGTCCTTAAGTCGAAGGCAAACACCTCATTTTCTGAGAGTTAAAGAGGCAAACACATCCATATAGGATGGTGTACTATGATGCAATTATACAATAAAATTGATAAGTGGCAAATCCTCCAAACCAATCATGCATTCACTTCTGTGTGTTTTTGTCATAAATATACTTACCCTTGAAGAACAGAACCGAGTCAGCCACACACTCTCCTTTGGGGCACTCCACAGCGGCATCCAGGTTGTTTGGAATGCCAGGGAAAACCTCAGAGATGTCTTTGGGATAGCCCTCCACCCTACTGTCCTTAAAGACGCTAAACACTTTATCATTCTTAAGGAGACACGAGAACATGAACAGAAACTAGATTTAATATGATATTAGATTTAATTGAACACTACTCGTAAGGTGTAAACTTTCAGCTGCAGTCTCTTGAAACAAATCCATCTGAACCATTAGTTGCATTTCTGAAAACATACTGCATGAGCCATTATATAGGGGAAACCAGGGAATGTTGTCATACTTTATAGTGAGGTAGAGTAGGTTTATTTTTGAAAGTCAATTTCTGGCACATACCTTAAAGGTATAGTTTACCAAAAATGAAAATGCTGTCATCGTATACTCACCCTAAATTTGTGTCAAATACAAAAGGAAATGTTAGGTAGAATAACAGCCTCAGTCACCAAGCACATTCATTGTATGGCAAAAAAAATGATGCAATGAAACTAAATGGCCAAATTCCCTGTGTGACAACTAGCCCTGGTCTCACCTATGCAAGTACGGTACTGTGCAAAACTTTTAAGTAGTTGTGAAAAATGTTGCATGTTGAGGATGTTTTCTAAAATAATGACTTGAATATTTTTTATTTATCAATTAACTTCATAAAAGCTGCAGTAAAGATAAAAAACAAAAAACTGATAACACTTTACAACAAGGTTCCATTCGTTAACATTAGTTAATTCTATAGGTATCACGAACAAACAATTAACAATATATTTTTTTACAGCATTTATTCATCTTTGTTAACGTTAGTTAATAAAAATACAATTGTTCATTGTTAGTTCATGTTAATTCATAGTGCATTAACTATTGTTGACAAATAAAACTTGATTTTAAAAATGTCTTAGTATATGTAGAAATTAACTGTCATGGTGCCGGTGAGTTTGTTGGTTTGTTCTGTAGGTTTTGGTGGTCTCTCCCTTGTGTATGTCAGGTGCATGGTGATCAGTGTTTCCATGGGAACATTGTGCTTCATTGTTTTCATATTAAAAAATTCAGTGAACTGTTCCTCTGCGTTTGGATCTCTGATTAACAAAGATTAATAAATGCTGTAAAAGTATTGTTCATTGTTTGTTCATGTTAACAATTTTTTTTAACTAGTGTTAACAAATGGAAACTTATTAAAAAGTGTTACCAAAAAAATAAAATCATATTTGGTGTAACCACCCTGTACCATCTGTTGCAGGACTTTTTGTCTACTTTTATTATATTCTATTTGTAAAAGTAATTTTTGGACATCTAAAATTGATATTGCCACACTAAAGCAGAATATATAAAACCATTTAAATAAATGTTTTGGGGAAATATTTAATGTGCCTAAGACTTTTGCACAGTACTGTATTGAGTATAGTTGCAATGGTAATGGATACCCTTTAAACTTGTGATTAAGAAATAGGTGGTTGGTTGCTTACATGGAAGAAGAACATGTGGTTATGGTAAGAGGGTTCAGCTGGATAATGCATGTGGAATGCAGCATCTATATTTTTCGAGAACTCCTTATTAATTTGAATTGCAGGTTGTCGAAACCCTGACCACATGTATTCACCTGATAAAAACATAATGCTACATTAGATATAGGAAGAATGGTAAATAATCCAGTGGTTTTCTATGCAAAGTCCCAGAAACTATGAGAATCAATAGATTAAAATACTTTTCACTAATTATTTTGTTATTCCAGATTTGTCAGGAACTGTCAGATTAAATATTGTAAGCCCACATTATGATTTTTTGCTAATTTCAGCATTATTATCACATATTAATATTAACTCATTTTAAATAATTTTGTCATCTTGAGGCCTCCTTGAAAGTTTGCTAAGGCCCCCTATTGGACCTCTGCCCACTGGATGAGAACTACTGTTCTCTATCTGTCACTCACTCGAAGTTGTGTCGATGTAGTAAAACTAGGGGTCACACTTGGGAGCCCGAGACGCCTCTGATCTTTGATAAAAGGCCAATGGGAATTGGCGGGTGTATTTGCACTCCACTCCCCCGAAAATACGGGTATAAAGGAGCTCGTGTGCGAACCGCTCATTCAGATTTTCTCTTCGGAGCCAAGCGGTCGATGTTCACTGAGCTGAATTTCCCACGACTTCCATTCACCTTTGCTGGATCTGATGGCGCATTTCAGCAGCTTCTCCCCCTCTCTTCACTGGTGCACTGCAGAGATCGCCCCTGGGCGTTTTAACAGAATCCTAAAAGAGTATAATCCTGAAAGAGTATATTCTAAAAGAGCGGCACACACGGAAACGTCTTTTTAAAGATGCATTTCCGTTGTGTGTTATTCCTGGTTGTGGTCGTTATTTCTCGCCTTCTGACAGCCTCGATCTCTGGCTTTCGTGTCTGGGCGCTGCTCACCTCAATGGGAGAGTGGGCTTGTCCAGTCAGACACGGAGGCCTTGGCCGGGCTTCCCCCCTTGGTATGGTCACCCAGTCACAGGCTGACGTGGAGATGACAGACATGCTTTCCCGGGCAGCCGCGAGCATCAGGGCTAGAGAAAGGAAACCTTGAGGCACGCCTGTAGGTATACGTCATCCCTGATGGCCAAGGCCTACGGTGCCGCTGGACAAGCCACCTCCACCCTGCAAGTCATGGGTCTACTGCAAGTCCACCAAGCCAAGGCGCTAAAAGAACTGCACGAGGGTAGTTCCACCATGGGATTGATGTAGGAACTGCGCTCGGTGACCGACCACGCCCTCTGAGTGACGAAGGTAACGGCACGGTCTCTCGGGCGGGCAATGTCCATCTTGGTGGTCCAGGAGCGCCACCTTTGGCTGAACCTGGTCGAGATGAGAGAGACAGACAAGGCATGGTTCCTTGATGCCCCCATTTCCCAGGTTGGCCTGTTCGGCAATCGAGGATTTTTGCCCAGCAGTTCTCGCAGTGAAACAGTAGACGGAGGCTATCCATCCTTCCCCGGCGCAGCTCAAGATCCTGCACCCCGTCTGTCCCCCCGGTGGAGGGCCAGGAGGAGAATCTTTTGTTTCAATTTCATTTAATTTCGCCACACGCTACAGTAGCTGTGGTACCCAAAAAAAAATCATCAAAAGAGCAGTTCCTCATTCCCTGGGTCCACCACTGTCCACCATTACATTTTGGCAGGTCCGGCGCCCCTGCACGCCCAGCTGTGGTACAAACACGCCCATTCTCCCTATATCTAATGTAGCATTATGTTTTTATCAGGTGAATACATGTGGTCAGGATTTTGACAACCTGCAATTCAAATTAATAAGGTGTTCTCGAAAAATATAGATGCTGCATTCCACATGCATTATCCAGCTGAACCCTCTTACCATAACCAAATGTTCTTCTTCAACGTAAGCAACCAAATTCCGACATACTATGGGGACGATGTACCTCCTCTCCCTACCCAAACAATCCTCTGGTGGGTATCAGGAGCCAGGTAATTGCTTCAATGTCCCTTGACTCAGCACGGCCACAGGGCTCAAGCCCCTTCAACTTGGGCCTCAGGCTCCGCCCCGCCTCGAGGCCCCACCCATCGAACAAATTTCACTCTTTTTTGGGGAGAAAAAAAAAAGAGGATAAGAGGCACAACTGGGATAGCATGTCCCTATCTATTTGGCAGTTGAATTGTCCCAACAGGGCCGTCCGACACTCAAAACAGCATTGGGGGAGGTTACGTGTCGGCTTGGTGTGCTGGCTACGAGGCACACAGTAGTCTACTCATCTCGCACCGCCAGTTTACGTAACACAGTTCAGTTAGTTGTGGCATTTTGTATAGGGACCCCAAGTGTCACTACATTGACACAAAGCCGAGTTAGTGACAGATAGGGAACATCCTGGTTACTTTCGTAACCTCCTTTCCCTGATGGAGGGAACAAGATGTTGTGTCCCTCCTGCCACAATGCTGGACTACCCGCTGAAATGGCCAGGACCTTCTCTTGGCTCCTCAGCACAAAACCTGAATGAGCAGTTTTAATGACAGCTCCTTTATACCATACGTTCGGGGGAGTGGCATGCAAATACCACTCGCCAATTCCCATTGGCCTTTTATCGAAGATCAGAGGTGTCTCGGGCTCCCAAGAGTGACCCCTTGTGTCACTACATCGTCACAGCGTCTCGTTACCTCCATCAGGGAATGGAGGTTACGAAAATAACGAGGACGATTTTTTTCACTGTATATTTGTAATGTAAATATAAAGAAAATGTTCTTCCTCCTACTAATGTATTGACTTGATGGCTTGACATCGTCTTTTTATTTTCTTATTAGGTTGATCAAATTTGAACTTATTTTAAACAATCAGCTTTGATCACTACATGCTTGAAGCAAGCTGAATACAGGTAAATCATAAGTATCTTCAAAGTGGGAGACATTGCTGTCATTTGAAGCTCATATCTATCTCACCCTTGAAGAAATAGATGACTCCATGCTCATCTGTCACAATGGCATCAAACTCAACTCCATCACAGCGGTTAATCTTGGCCTCATGGTGATCTTCTTTAGCGTGGTCTGCATGGTGATCTTGCAAAACCAAACACATTCAGCCAGCACAATTAATTTAATCTAGTTATGTGATAAGCATCACGAATACAAAACATTGGCTAATGGAGAGTTGCTTGCCCTACTGAACATATGCAGTAGGCATTTTAACTTTTTAAAACTACAATGCTAATGTTATATATTATATATTAAATAGTTAAATAAACAACAACTTACCCGCCATCATGCGATCCTCAAAGCTATAACAGAGACAAAGAGCAAGAAAATTAGTGCTTGGGTAAGGGGGAGTTATCTTACTATAGTGCTTAACTTAAATGTCATTATTAGAAACTTTGATGTACTTTAGTATGGTTTCGGGCTCAGAAACCCCCCAAACACATTTTTCTTGTCTTTTGTTTCTTTTCATTCTTGTTCGATTATTTCAACCAAAATAGTTTATAAAAAGGTGTATTAACTGTTTCAAAAAATAAATAAAATGCAATTTGGCAGATGCATTGACCATTATGAGCAGTACATAAGAGAAAATTGAGAAATCAAAAATTAGGTAACACCTCCACTCCCTACTGAGCTGTAAACAAAATGTTGCTGACATTGGACTATTAAGTGTGTAAACATGACAATAAACAACAATCTGTTCAGGCAGTTTGTAAACTCGATTCAAGTTAATAGCAGTAAACTACAGTAGCTATACTACACATCAAAATGTAAAACTAGACAACAGACAAAGAGAGGGAGACAAATAGAATTTGACTGTGTATGGGAAGGTTTGCAATGGGAAGTGGAAAAAGAAGAATTAGATATTTTCTGTTAGGGTTTGTGGTGAACACCTAAGGTTAATATGGTTGAGGGACAGAGGATTGAGGTCAAAGGTATGTGCCTAAGTGGCCGACTGACACAAGGGTACACTTTATAGAACAAAACAGTTTTCCTTGCATAAATGTAAATGGTAAACAGTGCAGATTGAATTAAAAGATGTTTAGGAAGCATGTTTGCAAGTGTCTGTATGTATACTCACGAGGGAGCAGTGGAGCTCAGTGAAAGAACCAGGCACAGAGTAAAAGTTTGGAAGAACACCTCCATGGTTAGCAGGTCTTCTGGTTTCTGTGAAGAAAGACCTCAAATTTAGATGGAGCTCTAGATAATTTATATGCCGCTGTGAGGTGGGGGAGTATTCAGGGTGTTAGGGGTAAATGTAGAACATACAGCTACTTACTGCTTACACCCACACATGAACATGGACATATTATCATAAACACACAGTTGGCTGAAAATCAATATTGACTGTACTGATTAGGAAACAAACATAACAAAAATTGCTGAAAAAGCATTTTGATATGAGCAACAATGTTGTACCTAAAATAATTAAAATGAAGGTTGATCGGGTCCATCAAAAGGTGACTAGATCTTGTTTTTATGCTAACAAATTTTGTGCTGCTCAGTTTGATGTTCTCACAAAGAGAATAAGAGGCAGTTAAAATTGAAGTAAAGAGGGTTATGTATAATGTCCACCCTGGGCAGTTATGTAACATGCAGGGTCAAGGTTAAAAAAGCAAATCAGAGATATGTAGTGAAAAGGAAAAACAAGGGAGAACAAAAAACATGTCTACTAAAAGATGCATTACACCCAAAAATAATCACACCAGCCTATGAGGATGAATTAGTTCACACCATGCTGAAAGGTCAAGCAGTGCTGGTCACTACTGTATGTGTGCATGTATGTATGTATGTATGTATGTATGTCTGTATGTATGTATTTATGTATGTATGCACGTTTTGTTTTCGATGCTGGTCCCCAGGATGGGATGGTAGTACGCTGGTGTCCCAAACAGACTTCCTAACTAGCAAGCAGTTTTTCCCATTAATTACCTAGACTGTGGTGGCCGTCTAATTTGTCCTGCCACAGTTTCATAATGAACCGAAAATATTTTTACACATCTCCTAATAATATAAAAGATCTCTAACGTGTGTTTTGCGTCATTGATTTGGCAAAGGATCTCTCACTCCCAGTCAGTCAGCCCCCTTCTGTATGTGTGCATGCTCAAACAAACATGCACTGGAACCAATTATCTAACGTTAAGTTATTACCAGCGGCTCTGACAATGTAACTATTTTCAGCATCTGAGCAGCAAGTTCAACACAGGTAACCACTTTTACTTCATTTCTTTGATGGCTGACAGGGCTCGATATTAATGCTCATCCACCACTCCAGGACAAGTGGATTTTTGAAGGAGCAAGTGAAAGAGAATTTTACTTGCCCCACCAGACAAGCAGACTGATTAAAAAAAATTACCAGCTATATTTGTGATAGCATAGGCCTGTGTCACTTATTAGAAAGTACATATTCTTATTCTGCTGTTGATAGTAATCTAGAGCATGTAATTTTATAATTCGCTAATGATTTAGTAACAGTTGCGCCCTGTTTGATTGACAGGCGGCATATGTGTGTGTGCTAAACAACATCCGTGCAACATGTGCTTGCGCTAATTCGCAACGTCAAATACATTTAACAATTTCACCAATGAGGTATTTATGTAAGCACAGAGAGTGATGTCTAAACTGAACGTAAACAGCATAGAAAAAAGCTGATTTGTATTAAAATGTCAGACTTTTAAGTATAAATGTAATCTAATAGACCTGCTGCTGTCTAGTGTGTTATTATAATAATCAAACAACCATAACAAGAAAACGCGAACACCACTCAGTGCTCTTGACTGGATACCTTTTAGTTGCTTTAAAAAGTATTATAATCATACAGTTAAGTTAATTAGTAATTTATTATCGCATTTCATTCTGAATGTTTATTTGAATACTTGAAACTGCATTTAAAATCTTTTAAAGCTGTTAAAAAAAAATCACAAAATTTTCTTAATTTGTATTTTTGTTCTATTATTTTTAATCTGTTTCTGTTCATTGCTGTTTTTATATTGTTATTTTATTACTGACTGTTTACAAGTCTTGAATAATTACTTAAGAACTTGAAACCATTCTTCCATAATTAACATATTAGTTAGTGTTATTATTCGTTGTGGTTTTGAAGCTGGTATTGAGAATTGACAAATTTCACTACCGACTACAAATTTTGGTATTGTGATAAGGTATAGCCTTTATTGTACATGGTAGATCTTGCTGCATTAACATGATGAAAAAGTAGATCTCATTCCATAGAAGTGTGAGTATCACTGCTGTAAATAATGGTGATGGAGGCTTTTCTTAATTTGACTATAATGAAACATAAAATAATTATCATATGACAATAGCCTCCTCCCCACCCTAGTGCAGTTTACATTTCTGTCACAGAGAATTGAGCTGATTGCAAAGGTACACTATTAGGTTGGGCATTAGTTATAAGTTTAGAAAAATATATGTTACTGTAACTTAAATGTCCCTTTTTCTCTCCGGACAAGACGCTTTTTTAATCGGATAAGTGAATGACCAATTGTCCGGAGGACAAGCACATGACAATGCTTAATATCGAGCCCTGCAACCAATGTGTTTATGATTAAATTACTGCTAGAGCACAAAATTATTTACAAGAGCACAAAGTTCTTTATAGATCTAGCCTCGTAATTTTGCTCTCAAAGTGCACCAGATTGATGCATTTAATTTTAAAATGTACAATATGTTCTTCCAGGAGAGCACGCCTGCCACAGTCTCACAAAATCCCGTGGGAAACACTGAGCAAGGCTTCCTTGGTCAACCAGTTTTGCCAAACAGATCATGCTGAACCAGCCTCACCTGCTAAATTTTGCAATGGCTATGCTGGTTCAACATCTAAACCAACACTTGAACAGCATTATAGCCTGGACAATGTAAAGTAATGCTGGTCTGGTCTTTCAGCTGAGCACAAATAACAGCTGTCTGTCATGCTTAACCAGAGGGCAGAAGTCTACTTTCAGAATTCGAAGATGCAAACAGAAGGCAGGTTATGGTTTCTCTCATATGTGAATAAAATAAAGTTTACTTTTAGAAGATACTTAAACAAACACTTTAAATTCAAAGGTTCAAGTTATTGCAAAAACTATATAAGAGTCTAATATAACTGCACAACTCAAAATACAAGCTAATTTATTTCTATTTCTATTTATTTCTGAATAAATGACTCTTTATTTTGAGTTAGCTGATCCTCTAATAAACGTTTATAAATAAATAAATAAATATATTCTCTTAAATAAAAGAAAGTTAACATCATCCATCAGGATACAACAAACACAAAGGAAGACACTGTGCCATCAGCTAAAAAATGAGATTGATGGCACACAGACGAAAGAAGACCATAGGAGGTCCAGAAATACCAAACCTGTGTTTTCTTGACTTGGCTAGAATGGTGTTTGAAAGTAACAGCAAACAACCATGGTGAGTATATTAGGTAACAATATTATCATCTGCAACCTTGCACTTGACTCAGTATTCAATCACAACAGTCAGTAACAGCCAGTTAATGCAATCTTATATCTGGCATGTCTGGACTTTGTCTGCTCAATATTTACACAGCCTTGTGTTACAAAGAGTTGATCCTTGGTGAGGTGAACCATATCTGCTCTATTCCATTAGGAAAATACATCTGTTCTAGTTATAATATTGAGCAGTTGCTTGGGGCAACAAATAATATGAAGCCTTATAGTCTTGTGTGGGAGGGAAAATTAATTCATGTGCATTCAGATCCAGATTCAACCATTTCAACTATTACATCTTAAATAAATCTCAAAACCAATCTATGTTTATTATGCACTGTTGACTGTATGCTGTGAATACATACACTGTACATACATAGGCTATGCACACAGATTTTGTTTGGCTCATGGATTCAAAGAACTACTGATGAAAGAACCTGCTGATTTAAGCTGTTTATCTTTTGCACAATTAAATGCCTACTTCATTGCAACACTCCATCTTTATTCCTGTATTACAGTATCAACCTCAGTGTGAAACTACAACACTCCCTTCTATAGCCTATAACTCACTTGTCTGTTAAATGGTTAGTTCACCCAAAGAAATGTAAACTCAGTCATTTACTCACCTTCATGTCATTCCAACACAAAAGATGTAAGATAAAAAATGGCAAAAGACCAACTATTTGACTTTTAAAATAATTATAATGTAGCCTGTAGATAACTAGATATACCTTAAAGGCACACATCCCACACAGAGAGACAAATGCAACTCTATTCAACATTATGATTCTATTAAAATATACTGTAGTAATCCAGCAACACTGGTTTGCATTGATTCATGTCAGAGTATACTCTGCTTAAAAAAAAAAAAAGGATGACGCTTATTGATTGGTTATTGATGCTGGTCTAAGCTGCTCTTTCCAGCATAGAAAGATTCCAAGCTCTTCCAAATATCTAAATATCTAGAAATATAACCCAATCATTAGTGAATTGAAATTTACAGACACAAATTTGACAGTTTGCCAATTATGAAATAAAAGAGGAAAACTTGAAGCACTTGCAGGTGTGTTAATTGTTGTCAGGAAGTTGGCTGTGATTTTTTTCACCCCTAGCATTATTCTCTGAATTCCTGGTCTTGCTTTGTAAATGCAAAAATCCCACCAGAGGATTTCCAGTGCATCTCAAAGACAGGAAAAAGGCTATTGTTGGCTCTTAAACATAAAGCATTCTCTTGAGAAAGAGGTCATCAAACATCAAGCATTTTCAATGGTCTACGCTAGACAGGAAAACGCCACCATGTGTGCATGCAATAGGTTAGCTAATGGGATGGATTTATAACCAACATGATTCAACAACTCTAGATAGTTATTTTCATGAATAATTCCCATTCAAATATTCATTATTATAAATATAATTTTTATAATTATTGTAAAGCACCTGGATGTTTATAATTAGTATTTCACATTATTTTCAGGGATGACTCTCATTAGATTCTCATTTACAGTCCTGTCCAGACATTTTTTTATTAAAATCAGCATGAATGGTTTATAGCTACAAAAAGGCATGCCACCATGATGTATAAATACTTTGAAATGTAAAATGTGCATTTTTTCGGGTAATTTCCTAATTTTATTTTGATTTTGGGGTGATACATACCCGTACATGATCTTGATAGTGTTTTTGACATGTACCCAATAATATTTCCGCACATGAAACATTTTGCTCTGAAGTTCATCCACTGACAAAACTAGCCCCCTCGTGGACTACAACGATAGCGTCGAAATAAACCAATCAGACGCATGAAAACTCGGAGCGGACAGACTTCCATAACGGACAGTTGTCCGTGGTCTGCTCTATTTTTGCAAAGGGTTGAATATATTAAGTGATTCGAGTTAGCTCAAACTAACAGTAATAATCGAAGGAAACGACAAAGAATAGCATCACGCTTCATGCAGCCATATATCACCACTGACTGTATGCTACGAAATCAAAGCATCGGAGAGCGAGGATAGACAGCGGACGCGCGTGTATATGTTGACATGCTGACGCTGTTACGAGGTTAGTCCAAACGAGCAGGTTTTTCCAATTTCATCAGCGTAATGTATATGTACGATACAAATGCTTCGGTTTGTGCGTGCTTTAGTGTGATGAAAGCTCCGGTGGGCGTATGAATGATGAAGATGCGAAACCTTAGCAGAGTCATGTGCCAATTTCGGGTAAGTTAAACAAGATTTATAACATTAAAAGCTGTTATAGTGCGTTGACAGGCAACATATTAAAACCCTTCTATTCGGAACGAGTGTTTGTTCTTATTTTGGTTTCGTTGGTTTTGATTAATAGGACGGACTTGTTGTAATCCAGGGGTCGGCAACCTATGGCGCGCGTGCCAGCATTGGCACGTCAGCAGCGGCAAGAGAGCTAGACTATTTTATTTGTATAAATTCTGCACTTGATGTAGTCCTTCCTCATGATCACACAGCGTGTTTTCATGAGCTGAATGCGAGACTAAACAAAAAGTTAAACTTTGACGAGACCGCAGAATACCAAACAGACTCGTGCAGCGCGTGCAAGTCATTTACGCATCAAATGCTAGCAACGCTTCACTTTCGGTAAATCGCGCGAGTAAACGTGTCCGCTTTGCTTCAGTCAGGCTGCGCGGATGACAGCCTACATTTGTTTCATTTGTTTCTTTTTGCTTTCAGAACAACACGAGATGTAATAAGGAAAAAGCCACTATTAATCCTTAAAACATGGTCACCCCGCGACCCTGTAGGCTACACAGGATAAGCGGTTGACGATGGATGGATGGATGGATGGATGAAAATATGGTCACGCTCAAAATGACATAAAACGATTAAAAGAGAAAACAAAAACCCACATGGTGAGGTTCAAAAATCTATTTCAAGTCTACTCAAAATATAAATGAAACCTGGAAATAAAGTTTTAGGATTTTGCAGGCGCGATTCATTGAAAATGGCTAAATAGTTGATCGGCTTGTGATGTGCGAATGGCCAACATTCATCAGATTCATGCATACAACAAGCACTGCAACAACTGTGGTAAACTAAATCACATTGCAAGATGCTACAGGTCAGCTCAGCCAGTAGGTGCTAAAACATGCTACCTGCAAAGGGATAGAATACATGAGCTGAACACAGCCTCAACCTGCTTACAGGGTATGATGATGAAACTGCATCATTATCACCACCACTTGACTTGACTTGACTAGATATGATCTTCAAATGTGGTAAGGAGCTGTTTGTGGCTGATACTTTGTCCTGGGTCCACCTCTCCACGTCTGACCTACAACTCACTGATGACCTGCTGGAGGTCATGACCGTCCAGGTACTTACTCACTTGTTGTATAGATGAACTCAGGGCTGCCTTGCAAAAAGATGTCACATGCCAACAGCTTTCTGATATAATAATGAACGGCTGGCCAGCCACCTCAAAAGAACTTCCATATTCCTTGCGTCCCTTCTTTTCAATGAGAGATGACCATTCAGGGTGACTTGCTGCTTATTGGGTAGAGATTTATTATCCCAACCGCACTGCAAACATTTTAGTTTGGCCAGCTACATAAGGGCCATCCTGGCATTACAGCAACAAAGCACAGGGCTAAGGAACTGATGTACTGGCCATCGATGTACGTTGATATTGCCACTGAAATCTTTTGTTGCGCACCCTGCAATGCACTCAAACCTCATCAGATGAAAGAACCACTGCAGCTGCATGAAATCCTGGATCTTCCCTGGTTTGATTGGCATGGAAAAACACATTTAGTCCTTGTGGATTCATTCTCTGGCTGGTTTGAGCTGGACAACCTTCCTGACATGAGAAGCATCACAGTCATTGCAAAGCTGAAAAGACATTTCGCAGTACATGGTATCCCGCATACTCTAATGACTGATAATGCTACTCAGTTTGTGTGCAAGGAGTTTGCAGATTTTGCACACACATGGAACTTTTAAGCATATTCACTCACTATCCCAATCCAATGGACTGGCTGAGCGATTGACTAGCAATTGTGATTTCCCCTGCCCAGCAACCAAATAGCTACATCATCACATCACAAGGTGCCAAGTACATCAGGAACTGATGCACTTTCATTTTGTCTCCCACTAAATGATGTAGAGTTATGTATATTTCTCTTTAAGTCACAAAACAATTGACCAGGAAAATAAAATATGGCATAGCATGCCAAAAAGATTGCTGACCCCTGGTGTAATCTAATGGTTATCTTACGCCTGACTCTGGCTGGTAACCGAAAGGTTGTAGGTTTAAAATCCATAAAGGCAGATGAAGTATCACCATTGTGACATCGATAAAGATACATAACCTGAGGTTACTTTACTGTAGGGGACTAAACCTGTAATAAGTTACTTTGTCAACTAAAGGAGTTGTGATTAGGAGTTTGTAGCCTTTATATTGTGAAGCAGATTTAATTATTTCATTTTAAATTGACAAAATCTGATTAGGCTATGCTTGTTTTCCAAAATGTACAAGACATGGTCAGAAATTAAGCGGGGCTCAGGACAAAAATGGGACTGACAGTGACAAAAATGCCCCCGGAATTCTAAATATATGGTCAAAAAGTGTCCCATAATGAATTATTCTATTTACTATAGGCCTAACTATGAATAGGACAACAAAGTCAAGGTGTTGGAGTGGCCATCACAAAGCCCTGACCGCAATCTGATAAAAAATTTGTGGGCAGAACTGAAAAAGCATGTGCGAGCAAGGAGACCTACAAACCTGACTCAGTTATATGTCAATGCTACCCAATACTAACAAAGTGTATGTAAACTTCTGAACCAGTGGGTATGTGATGAAAGAAATAAAAGCTGAAATAAATCATCCTCTCTACTAATATTATGACATTTCACATTCTTAAAATAAAGTAGTGATCCTAACTGACTTAAGGCAGGGAATATTTTCCACGATTAAATGTCAGGGATTGTGAAAAACTGTTTAAATATATTTGGCTTAGGTTTATGTTAACTTGACTTCAGTTGTATCTTTTACTTGAAGATGATGTGCAAAATGGGCAAAAAGGTGTCAAACTGTAACAGATCAAACTTTCAAATATTTAAAAAATCAAATATTCAGATATTTATGTGAAAAAACATGTTCTAATGTAAACATGTATCACACATACAGTATAATGCACACAGGCCTACTGTCCTTATGAAAAACCTGAGCTCCTGAAATAATTATGTATAGATGAAAGTGTTCGCTTTCGTGTGTTATATAATAGGCCTATATATATATATATATATATATATATATATATATATATATATATATATATATATATATATATATATAATTTTAGAAGTTATCCTATTGTACTCTGAATTCGTCGTGCTTTAGATACGTATTCAATTTCCGTGCAAGTATAAATTGCGTGTATCGTGTTCCTTATGGAAACCGCGTAATCACAACGCAAATTACGCATATTCTGACTAGCGCGTCATTTAGTTAACTTAAAGTTCACATGTTCATTCGTTTCGTTGTGCAGATGTAAGTTGTTCCATAAATGTTGTGGTTATATTGATGATTTTCATTTATAAATAGGACGTGTTTGAATTAGGTATTTACCCTGTTTTAAAGCGGTTCATTTTGCCGGTGTTAGCGCGTTCAATTCACGCTGCTCAAACGGAGAAATGCCCAACACTGGTTAAATGGATTAGATGAATCCATATCTAATGTGGTTTGCACTTACAGTATATAGCGCCCTTTTAACCTTAGCGGTATTCAAAGTGCTTTACACTGCGTCTCACACACACACATTCATACACTAATGACGGCAGAGCTGCCATGCAATGCGCTAGCCAGCCATGGGAGCAACTCATATCTTCTTGTATTTACAGATTATCAGCAGTAAGCTATCACGAGTTTCACCTCTTAAATTGATAAATAATACAATACTGTAGACAGGGGTGTGGAACAGGGACATGTCAAACCGCACATAACTATCTGGGGTGTAGCTGCAGTGTCCCCGGACAGGCGTGGGGATGTCAATAGAGGTGCTGAGGCTTCCTGGAGATGCTGAGCTCCTTTGGGGTTTAAATGCGATTGGCCTCTGGCTGCTTGCTTCCCTGAACACCTGGATCCGAATTTTTTTTAAAGACAGGCCATCCAGAAGGCCAAGGGACTTGCAGTCCCGCCTGTAGAAAACCCAGGCATTCGTGAGGCTGACATCAACAGAGTAAGCAAACATGCGCATGTACCACCTCTTTGATTTTATGGGGGTGCGGTAGAGGTGGACCAGCATGTCACTCTTGTCAATGCCCCCCATGTTGGCATTGTAGCTCTTGATGACAGCAGTGCAGCTCACAGCTTCCTTCCTCTTGGTGTCACTGTAGTATCGGTAGACTGAGGACATGTCTCTGCCCCCATGTCTGTTGACAGCAGAGGTACGATCCTGTTGTCCTTCCACCTGAGGGCCAGGATCCCATTGTCACTGGTGACGTAATCATACGTAACACGAGGGACAGCCTTATTCTCCATCTCCTTGATGATCTTGAGTGGAGGCTTGCCTATTCTGTTGTCCCTGGCTTTCCCTTCTTAGTTGGCCTCTTTGCTTATGGTGCTGGCTCTTCATCGTCGTCATAGTCATTCTCGACATCTTCAAGCACCTCCACTGCAGGCTGCACACACTTCCTCTTGGCAGAGGGGCCCATATCACTCGGGCCTGGAGTGTCCAGGTTGTGGGTGGGTGGGATCAAGTCAGGGTCTGCCACATCATCATCTTCCTCCTCAGAGCCATCATCATCACTGATGCTGGGGTGGGCTGGCACAACAGTCTCCTTCTTGCCATAAAAGAGATGGGTAGACAGCTGCAAAGAAAAGAGAGTACATTTTTGAGTCAATATCAAGCCCAGTTTGAGTTATTTGTGAAGCAACAGTGAAGTGCAGATCTACTGAAATATAAATAATAAGAAAAATAGCATTATACGTACTGGTGGTACCACTTATTTTAGCAGTAATAAGTCTCACAGTAAAAAATAAACACCAATACATGGCATTTAACTATAATAAAAACTCTTTCAAGTTCATAAAACTGACATGCAAATTGTAAATATATAATAAGAAGTGCAAAATAGCATTATAAGTACTGGTGGTACCACTTATTATAGCAGTAACAAGGCTCACAGTAACAAAAATCACCTATATATATATATATATATATATATATATATATATATATATATATATATATATATATACCATTCAAGTATTAAAAACTGTTATAAGGTCATAAAACTGACCAAAACCACACACGTTTCAATATCTATGGCTTGAAAATATCTATAAATGTGTTATGTTTCCCACTGGATCACTGCATAATGTTATTCAAACCTGTTGTAACATCCAGTGCACTAGTAAATACTATTGTCCTACGTTATGATGCATTATTTGTAGTACTGAATATTTCCCTATGGCTTTCTATACGTATAGGGCGTATGTCTAAATATGGACTTGCTGTCACTTGCGCTAATCTTACGTGAACAAATGAACGTATGATCAAACCATTTTTCATGCCACAAATGTCACTACTTTCTAGAAATATATGCTAGATTTCAACATGTTGAACTATTCAACTATAGAATGTGTGAGTTTCATCAACTTACAATTTTTTGTTTCGAAGTCATTAGTGTTGATGTGGGAGTAGGTAGTAGCGCATAACCTCACTTTCCAAAATCCGGAACGACACTGAAATTTGAAATGCTCCGTGCACCTTCTGATTGGTCAGATGCCATGGTGTGACTTTCAGTGACATAGCCTGATCTTCGCTGATTGGCCAGGAGATATCCATGTGCTCATACGGCAACACAAACAGCCATGGGTACGTCAGTTTGAACGTCCGATTAAGTTACCAAATATAGTTCCTCGCCCGATAAAGGCAAGTAATATTTCATTTTTAAATGTTTAATTGTGTAACATAATAATATCAACATGAAAATAGCACGTTATGACTCCGGCTCTGAATTTCTCCCAGTCATGAACACACAGGTGATGTCCAGGTAACCTCAAATCATGAGATTCATCCACCAGAAGAGCAGGGTTGAAACACAGCCGACGTAAAGTGTACTTAAATTGCTTGAAATTTTAAATTTAAAACACAATGCAGTGCAGCTTTAATGGTAAAGTTAATTTCTGACCCTGGCACAAGGTAGCATCCGCTTTATAACAGGCAAGATTTAACTTCCCGTGTGTGTGGGTGGTTGACAAATAACATTGATATCAACTTATTCAACTTATGGTATGCAACATCAAGTTTTAATGTGACTGAAAATTTGAAGTTTCAAATCACACTTGTAGCTTCTTTGCCATTCACTTAAATATTCCTGTGGTTTGAAAAATTCATTTTGACAAGTACAAATATTCCATCTCGCAATTAATATTAGGTTATAAATACTATTATGTCATGACATGTACACTACCCATTCTATCATGGGTTAATGCGGTTAAAAAATATATGAAGCAAAGTGTTATTTGTCACAGTTGCAGTCATAGACAGGTGAGGGATAACATATGTTGTGAGCCTCAGACATTGTCAGTAGTGTCCAGTTTAACTGTCCTTGCACTGCAGTATATCATGAAATACTTTACATAAGGTGGTAAACCTGTGGACTAAAGTTTTATTTATATAACAGCTCATGTAGCTTTAAGGGATAGTTTTCCTTTGCTACTTGTTATTTATCTGGCTAATTTATCCAAAGTAACACACAGTACAGTAATTATAGAGTAATTATAGTCCCCTCTGGAGCAATCTTGGGTTGGGCGCCTCCCTCAAGGGTGCAATAGTTAGACGATTCATGGATCCGCTGTAACAGTTTGAGGCTGCAACCTCTGTGCAGGCAGCCTGTATCTTTAACCACAATGTTGTTGATTAGGTGCATGTTGAATTAGATATTGGGTTGTGTGTGAAAGATACACTCTCAGCACTTTGTTTGTTGTAATGAGGTTGCTGGCTGCTCAGTGGAGTCTTTTCTTTCTTGTTTTATGACTTCCAAATAATTTTATGCATGTGAGGTATATTTAGAGCAATGATCTGGAGCCTGCCCACGAGTTTTCACTCTCTTAAGAGATTGTGTACTGACAAAGACAAAACGCTATGTGACATCATGCATCTGTGTTTAAACTTTGACCCCAAACCCTAACTCCTCCTTTAACCTTGCTCTCTCTCTCTCTCTCTCTCTCTCTCTCTCTCTGTCAGCTATTTCGCTTCATGCCCTGACATGTTAAGGAGCAGGAGGGGAGGAGATAATAGACGAGAAAAACTGGTAAGCAGCTGGGACACAGAGAGAGTATGTGAAAGGAGGAGGAGATATCAGCCTGGCCAGAAAAATCATTAGACCTCTGATGAGAACGAAAGGAGCAACATGAAGAGTAATGAGAGAATACATTTAAGGTGAAATTCAGATTGTCATTGAGGAAACATAAAGGGAAAAGAAGATACAACATGTGTCATAGTAAGATTTTGTGGTTTTCTTTCACTTTCGCTAACTGTCTCAATGTCTCTCTTTCTCTAACTTGAATTTCTTTATTATTCAGGATAATTTATGTTTAGGGATGGGTCAGCATTGTGACACCTTCATATTTGAGCTACATTTTCAATCAAATGGAAGTTTGAAATATATGTTCTACCCCTCTACCTCTATCTCTCTCTCTCTCTCTCTCTCTCTCTCTCTCTCTCTCTCTCTCTCTCTCTCTTAATCTTTCTTTCACACATGGCATAGACAGACTTTGACAATTAGAGCAAAGACAGACTGTTGTGAAAGCTATATAACTCCAGCTTCGTGTTTGTTTTATTTAATAGAGCGTCTAAGTAGCAGAATGACTTGGACTAAAGACATTGCAAAACACAAACACACCTGCGGTCAACAGTCATCTAAGGACACTCTCTCTGACTCACAATCCAGCAGATCATTCAGTACCAAACATTTGCATATAGCTCAACACAGCTGTCTGCTTATACTGTGCTAACTGCCGTGCAAGCATTGAAGATCCCAAGAGTATACACTTTGTTTGTTCTATGTAGGACTATGGAAGAAGGTACATTGTCATGGTTCGTCCCGGTTCGTCTCCAGAGGGCCAGATGAGGGGCATGTTACCCAGCTTGTTACGGGGCCAGCAGTTCTACTGCCGTGAATGGGTCTTTGAGAAGTTACAAAGATATCTAGATGCACGAGATCCCTCCAAGGGAGTGGAGGGAAAGGTCCATGCCCCTCGAGGGGTGCTAGTGACCGGCGGCCCGGGCACTGGTAAGACTGCCCTCTGTACAGAGCTGGTTTGGCCCCAGTCAGAAGCATGTAGGGCGGCAGGTTTGGCATCACGGTGTCTGGCCTGGCACTATTGCCAGCGGGAGGTTGCTGGGAGTATTGAAGTGTGGAGATTTGTGTTGGGGCTGATTGAACAGCTAAAGGAGAGCCCACTTCTCGGACCAAACTATACAAAATTGCTAAGAAGTCCTGCCATTGCTGCTGTCCTAGAGCCCCTTCACTGCCAAAGAGCACCCGATGACACATTTAAAAGGTTGGTGTATTAATGTAATAAAGTGTTTGGACTAATATAATAGTTCTGTCTTGCTCTACATATTGCTCAGTCTATTTTGCTCAGTACCATTTTTTTTTCTTTGAAAATCATGTTAAACGATTTTATTAGGTGAAATATCCCTTTAACAGTTAACAGCCTACCTTTCCTTTTTAAATAAAAATGTAAGCCTTTTTTCTGCTCTGCACAAATTATTCACTATTCTAGGTCCCTTTAGTTCTGCCTTTAGTTCTTTAACCATTTCATGTTTGCTCTGTACTCTTGTGAGAAATCCCAGATGTTTCACAGCTATGCATTTGGTGTTCCCTCACACACTCCCTCTGTATTTCACATTGTTTAAGCGAGGAAAATGACACTTCAGCAGGGCCTTTGAATAACTTAATATTATAAATTTGAATACAATAACATTTCTTTGTGATTGTAGTCTAACAGAGTTTGCTTGTAATAGTCTCAGGTCCAGAACATTTTTAAAGGGATAGTTCACCCAGAAAGGAATAATGTGTCATTATTTACTTGTCTGACTTGCTTCTGCAGAACACCAAAGGAGATATTAGGCTGAATGTTGAGCCTAAATCACTATTCACATTCATTGTATAGAAAAGAAAGTGAATGGAGACTCGCTAACGTTCTACCGAACTTTCCTTTTGTTTTCCACAAAATAAAGGAAGTCATATGGGTTTTTAACAACATGAGGGTGATGAAAGGATGACACAATTTTCATTTCTAGGTGAACTATCCCTTTAAATTAACAAGGATTTATAATATCAAGTAATTAATTAATGTTTTTTGTGATTGATTAATCTTGATTGCATTCTTACAGAAGTTGCTTGTTTTGAGTGTTATCAGCATCACTTTTTTTCTGGTCAAAATTACTGTGGCGTCTCGCTTGAACAAGGTTTCTTTTATTATTTCCTACTAAACCCCCATGCACCCCCTATATTCTCCTCCTCCCTTTTTGTCTGGTACCCTTCAGACCCCTCAGAATGACGTTCTCAATGCACAGGCAGGAAAAGGGCCATTGTTCTGCTACATATATTTATTTATTTACTCCTCTCATCACAATAATGATGCCTATTCACAGTTTTCACAATAGTCCAGCATTCAGTGCAGATGGATGACGCTATTTACAACCTTCGGGGGGGGGGGGGGGGGGCAAAGACGGATAAATGTGCTCCTAGTTTGTGGAGTCGGGTGGGTCCCTTGGTGAGGTCGCCATGTTGACAACTCTTTCTTTTCATTCTCTTTTTCATCCAGTGGTCAGTGTTTGCCCTTTGCTTACACTAGTGCTCACAGAGATGAGGTACAAGTCCACATTTGACATTTCCCTTACGCATGCTGACAAACTGCTAAAATGTTTTTCTCTGGTCCATGCGAGAGAATGTGAGAAGGGTTAGTTTAGAGGTGAAATGTGAGAGTCAGTCCCTTCTGTATTTACTAGCTTACTGTCTGATGCACTTAAGCTATCATTACCACAAGTTAAGTTTAACACAAACAACCAATGAGTTCTGTAAGCTCTGTAAAATTGAGTTGTTTTAAAATCAATTTATCTCATTCTTACGTTAAGTTTGGACTCTTTGTGATTAGGGGTCGACCAATATGTTTATTTTTTAATGGCTGATGCCACTAGTGCAGATCCAGCGAGCAGCAATCTCCTGACAGTTTACGTGGCCCAGCGTGTCCAGCAAAGTGACAAAGTTGAGAAATATTTTAATTTATGCAAAATGAAGAGCGACTTTCGGGAGCGACAGCCAGTATGAGAGAAGATGGTAGAGCTTACATGATCCTAATATTTTATTAACAATATTAATTGTAAAGAAACAGTGCTGTTTAGACTCTCCATACACACTACTAGCGACCTAGCCACCAGCCACTGGCGACATGCAGTGACAAAGTAGCCGGTAGTGTGAACGCAGCTTTAGGGTGCCAGATTCCTGCTTTTGGAAAATGGGACGGCCCCTCCCAGCTAAAATGAAATTGACGTATTTTTACCTAGGCAAAGGTCAATGTGAAGTAGAGGTTGCATCTGCATCTGTAACTGTTGTCACCTCGTACATTTTGCTGGCTGCAATTTTTCTCAGTGTGCATTTGTCTTTCAAGATTTTATCATAAAATGCAGAGCAGTCCGGTCCAAAATTAAGATGTACGAAAAGCATTGCCTTCATGACTGTTGAGTTGAGATTTATCCAGTGTCCATGCTGCGTTCATTAATGAGAACACAATCTCCAAAGATGCAGATGTCCCAGGCAGGCATAAAACAAACTCCACAACCTTGACTAAGACTCTGAAATTGATGGTCTTGCTCTCCAGCTCACGAAAAATGTCTGTCCATCTCTCAGACAAGGCCGTCTTGTTCATGTTCCACTCAGTAATGCGATGAGTGACAATGATTTTTGCGCAAGCCCACTAATCGAAGAGAATGGTTCTGTCAATCAAACTGAGAGCGGGGATACTGGAGAAGAACTGTTCGAGGCTGCTCTGAATGTCTTTCCAGTCTGGGATGTCTCTCAGTTGGGCCCACTCAAGTTTTTCTGTGTTCTCCAATGAGCGGCTCCAATTTTGGAGGTAATCCACATATGGTGAATAAAATTTTCTCACTGCACAAAATAAATTTTCCACTCGCATGTCAACAGCTTCAACCAGGGCAACCAACTGCTTTTTAATGTCAGGGGTATGAATGATTCCTCCAGCCTGACCTGCAAGACTTTTCTCAGGTCATGAATGTGCAAAGCCACTTCTGTGTCTTATATGTGGTCTTGCTCTAAATGTGGCTATTTGCTTGAGTTCGAAGCCAATCCAAAGTTTAGGGCAAGGATTGCTGAAAATGTCTCCTTAGAAACTTAAGGTATTTTTCTTGAGAAAGAGGGTATGCACACAGACCATTGAAAATGTGTAGTAATCTTTCAAGAGCTGGACCAAGAGAAAGGAAACCTGTTGTGATGAGGAGGACAGTGTGGCTGGGCTGTGAGGATACACGCCCAGTGCTGAGTTGCCTAATCAGCAGGAGGGAGATAAGGGAAGAGCCGGGGATGCATGAGAGAGAGAGAGAAAAACGCACGTGTGGCCGCTCTGTGTGTGTGTGTGTGTGTGTGTTTATGTTGCTGTGATTTCAGTTTGATGTTCTGTTTGATTAAAGATTTGTTGTTTGTTACACCGATTCATGCATCCTCCTTTCCCAAACTGTTACATGTGTGTTGCCATGCCGCTGTCCTTTTGTGCATATCGCTGCCCCCTTCGCCATATCATGGCACCGTTTTGTGGTCCATTCTGCATAATGCGGCGACTCATTTTAGCTTATCTCAGCCCATTTTGCGGCCATGGCAAATCTGCCCATGATTGGCCCCAAAGTGCGTCGCCCACTGGGAAAATGCCCGGTATGCCAGATTACCAATCCAGCCCTGATTAGGAGAGGGGAATTATGGGACAAAACACGATTTTTTCCGAATAAATCAGGACACTAGAAAAAGTGCTTGAATAAGGGACTGTCCCGGAACGTCTGGTCACCCGAATTATTGTGGTAACATGATGGCTCATTACAGCAAATGATGAACGTGCAAGCAGATGATTTACAGCTTGACAAACTAATCGGCAAAGCAGGAAAATGTAACGTCCAATACGATACATACAATAAAATCTGATGAAAAATTCGAAATATCTAAATAATTCTGCAATATATTGGTCTACCACTACTTGTTATGTGTTTTGGCAGTGAGGACTTGCAAATGATTCCAGCTAAACCACTGCTGGACTGCAAATCCTGTAATCTTCAGCTGCCTGACCATGACCAAATCTTTAAACTTCCCTTTCTGTTCACAACTAAAGTATAACAAAGTCACTCCAAACATTCCCTCAAGCTCCTGCCTGATCTAACTTAACCCTTCACTGTTGAACAGTAACCCAAAAGTTTGACCTCTTTAACTAGCGTGACCTGTTATGGGGTCAGAGTTTACTCATAGTCTGTCTTTTTGGAAATAATGAGACAGGAAGTACATTAATTGGTTTCTTTGCCGCAAGCTGTGATCTTAGCATGTTAAAAGGGCATTACCTTATCAAATTAGAGAGTCCACGTGGTGGAGATAAGGTTATGGAATGCTGTTTGATAAACAGCACATTTATGATTTTACATTTTATGGCAAGAGGAACAATTTGAATCGTTTAACCAAAATAGACAATGAAAGATGTTTTGTTAACATTTTACTATTAAAGAAATCAAGTGTGTATGTTCATTATTATTGTAATATGATTATTCTAAATTGTAATTGAAAGGAAAAACTATATTATAGTTATAGTTATATATAAAGAATATAATAATCTTTATTAACAGGACAGCATGTAATTAATGTGTTAATAGTTTACCCGTAGGAAACTGAAAGTATGATCAAAATGTCTTTAATGGTTTAGTGGAAAGCACTCATATCTGTATGTATGGTCCTGCAGCCTGTTATAATGTTAAATGAGACAGTGTCTGATAAATGTTTTGATAAATAGCCAATCAAACAATGAGGGATGCAGGTCAGAGATGAGTACTCATAGTAGCATACACAAATGAATGAGTCTAATGAAGCAGCACCTTCTTGCTGTCTGCAGGTATGCCCTGGAAGCAACAGGAAATCACTGAGCTTCCATAGCACTGAGTCACTATGTTTGCCACCACACCTCAAGTCAGAAAATGTTTAATGAAACAAAGAAAATGTCTGATTGAGAATAACTGAGCTTAATGGGAGTATATTGGATGGATGTGAAAGGATGTCAATTCTCCAGCTACTTCTTAATTTAGAATAAAATTCTGTCATTATTTACTGACCCTCATCGTTGTTCCAAACATGTATGGTTTCTTTATTGAAACAGAGAAGATGTTATACAGAATGTTTGGAAGCCTCAGTCACCTTTTGCTTTCATTGCATCTGCTTTCCATACAATGAAAGTGAATGGTGATTGAGGTGTCAGTCCCAAACTTTCTGTCTTTTGTGTTTCACAGGAGAAAAAATGTCACAGGTTTGGAACATGAGAGTGAGTAAGTGATGACAGAATAATTTTTGGGTGAACTATTCCAATAAGTATGACACTTGTACATATTCTTTACAAAAAGAATGCACACTTTCTGCACTCCTGTTTCCTTCCCAGATAAAGCCTGCTTCAGTTCTGAATTGACTTTCATTCATGTGTGATGACATATCGTTCCTATTTCCAGTTCTGAATATTGTTAAACTTCTAATTTCCTTGCTTATGTTGAGAAGAATATGCTCCCCCTTCCTTCTCCTTCCTCTGGCTCTTACATTTCCTTCTGTTTCTTCTTCCAAATTCTTGTTCTCTCCACTCTTTGTTGTCACCCTCCCTCTGATTTAAAAAAAAAAAGTCTTTCAATCGAAGCCGTGGTTCCGATATGGTCAGGGAGCCTAACTAAATATATACTGTAAAAGTCAGGTGTCTGTGAGGTCTACAATGATACTGGCAGCAGTCACTTGCTATCAAAGCTCTGGCTACAGAGTATGAAATTATTTTTGTACTGGCTTTCAGTTATGCATTATATGTTTGTATAATACATTTGACCTCTTTCTGTTTTTCTTTTCTTTTTAAGTGCAATATTAGAACCCCTCTTGTCCTTGACACCACCGCCTTACAGTGTGTTTATAGTGGTGGATTCACTGGACTCAGGGTGTTGTGGAGGTGATGGTGTTGGAGAGGGGTTGACATCAGGAGATGGGGCCACTCAGAGTTTCTCTATTGTAGAGCTTCTGCTCAAATACATACAGCTCCTGCCCCCTTGGATCTTGCTAATCTGCTCTGTACGGCGTCAGAACAAAGCTATTTGCAAAATTTTCTCAGGTAAAAACATTGGGACTGCTTGATTAACAAACCACATGGCATAAAATTAGGATTAGGCACTCATATTATCCATTTATTTAGCATAATTATCATCATAATTTAGCCTCTTTTGTAAGATGACTATATTTATTGCTCATGTCTTTTGAGTGTTTTGCATTGCTTCTCTTTTTTAGTTTTTTGCTTATTTAGTTAAGATTGTATACAGGTTATTTATGTTTTGTGTTGACAACCCATGTAGTAATGACTGAATGTTCCTCATACCTAGTACAACCACCCAAACATTTTGTATACACATGATTATTTTTTTTATTGCTTGCTTTCTGTCCTTTTATAAATATGTCCTCCAGATTGTCTTTTATTCTGTCTTTCTGTTGAATTTTTGTCATTACACTGCTGCCTCATCTCATCTTTTTCCTCTTTACCCTACAGGTTTTCGGAGGTTGTGTCTGGATGACTTAAGAAAACCTGCAACTGTACGAGATGTACAGCAATATATACTGCGGAGACTTGATCGGGATGGGGCTCTAAGAAGACAGCTTACACCAGAGACTGCTGAAATGCTTAATCTTTTGCACATCAAGAGTGGTGGCTGCTTCTTGTTTCTTGAACGGGTACTAGATGGTGTTGCTCAAGGTCTAGTTGGACTAAGAGAAATTCGGGACATTCCAGGCACTCTGAATGGCCTTTACCTTTGGCTCTGTCAAAGACTCTTTCCTCAAAGTCTGTTTGTCCACATCAGGCCTTTGCTGAATATCCTTTTGGCATCTCCAAAACCTCTAACAGCTGAGCAGCTCTACACTATTGCCAGAAGCCGTAACTCCTACCTTGGGCTCAGAGACTTTCTGTCACAGATGGCAGCTCTGGCATCTTTGTTTGTAGATGGCCCTGAGGGCAGTAAACTCCTCTTTCACAGTAGCTTTGCAGAATGGTTAACTGATGTTAAATACTGTACACAGAAGTTTCTGTGTTGTCTTAAGGATGGTCACCTTTCTTTGGCCATGTCCCTCTCTTTTCGAGCCAGTAGTTTGGATACAGAAGAGACTTGCCACCTGGCCTACCACCTCCTTAATAGTGGAGTTCATACAGGGAAACCAGTCCTTCTGGAATTGTGGTTGCTATGGATTGGGGTTCCAGCTCTAAGTAGTGGCAGAAATTACAGTTCTGCTAATGTGCCACCACCACCTCATACATCTCAAACACCTGTTTTGGTTCAGCAAGATGTACTACAGCTCTTGATGAAAAGTGGAATTTACTCTGAAACCTGTTCTCAAAACAATACCTCTAGTGTGAGGGTGCACTGTGTTGGGGGAAAAGGCAGGATTGTACGGCAGGCATTGCAGAGGGAGGATTCTGTGAGAGCACTTCTTGACAGTGGTGTCAGTGTGAACCGTACAGACCCATTAGATGGACGGACTTTATTAGCAGCTGCAGCTCATGCTGGACTTGCAGATGTAGCTAGATTGCTGTTATGCCGTGGGGCAGACCCATCATTGAATGACAGTCAAGGGCAGACAGCCCTAACACTTGCCTCCAGACAAGGCCATGTGGGTGTACTGCAGGTGTTGCTGGAATGGGTCCAGGAGCAAGGGATCAAAAGTCCTGTTGCACGAGCCTTGCTGGAGCATGCAGACAGTGAAGGATGGACTGCGTTGCGCTCAGCTTCATGGGGTGGCCACAAGGAAGCTGTGAGTCTGCTTCTGGAAGCAGGGGCAGAGATTGATGGCTGTGATTCAGATGGCCGGACAGCCTTGCGTGCAGCGGCTTGGGGAGGACACAAAGAAATACTACTAACCCTTCTTGATCATGGTGCTGAGGTTGACCATTCAGACCGTGAAGGCCGTACTCCCCTAATAGCTGCAGCTTACATGGGTCACAAAGGGGCAGTGCAGATCCTGCTGGATGCAGGTGCTGATGTCAATCTTGCAGATGGGGATGGACGGACTGCAATCTCTGTTGCTGCATTATGTGTACCATCAACAACTGGAGGACAGGGGCATGGAGAGGTTGTAAGCATTCTGCTGGAGAGAGGCGCTAATCCAGAACATCAGGACAGAGATGGAATGACCCCTTTACTACTGGCCTCATACAAAGGGCATGAGGAAGTGGTGGAACTTCTCTTGGAAGCTGGTGCTGATGTGGATGAAAGCTCTGGAGTTCATCCCTCTGCTGTTACTCCTCTTCTTGCAGCTGCAGCTATGGGGCATGCTGGCACAGTTAACCTTTTGCTGTTTTGGGGGGCAGCAGTGGATGGCATTGATGGAGAGGGCCGCACTGCTCTTTGCTTGGCTGCCGCAAAGGGTAGTGTTGAAGTTGTAAGAGCACTTTTGGACCGAGGATTAGATGAGAATCACAAAGATGATCTGGGCTGGACACCACTGCATGCTGCAGCTTGTGAGGGCCACAAAAGTGTGTGTGCAGTTTTGACAGAGCGAGGTAGCATGGTACGTGTAGGTGAGCTTGATGTAGAGGGTCGGAGTCCTCTAATTTTGGCAGCACAAGAAGGGCACTGCAGCACAGTCAGCCTCCTACTGGACCGAAAGTCACCCATCGATCATCGTGCATATGATGGACACTCTGCAATCAGTGCAGCTGCTTTGCAGGGGCATAGGGAGATTGTAGAGCTACTGATGCATAGAGGGGCTGACACTGATGTTCGAGATGTTGAAGGAAGACCTCTTCTTTATTTGCTTGTTCTGGAGGGCCATTTAGATATGGCAACACTGCTCATAGAAAAAGGTAGTGTCCCTCTGGAGTCAAGAGATGTAGAAGGACGAACTGCACTCCATGTAGCAGCTTGGCAAGGAAACCTGGAGGGTATTGAGTTGTTGCTGAAATATGGAGCTGACATAAATGCACAAGACCTCGATGGTCGGCCACCTTTGCACTCTGTGGCATGGAGGGGTCATGCAACTGCTTGCAGGTTGCTCCTTAGGGCAAAGGGTCTCAATGTTGACCTGGCTTGCAAACAACAGGGTGCCACAGCACTTAGCATTGCTGCTCAGGAAGGGCATGCTGAAATTGTAGCCATGCTTTTAGAGAGAGGTGCAGAACCAGACCACGTGGACTGTTATGGTCGCAGCCCAGTGAAGGTAGCAGGAAAACAAAGTCATTTTACTATTGTGCGAATTCTGGAGAGCTATGGAGCAAAGCCCTTTACAGGCCTCATTCCATTCTCTACCAGTGGTGCTCCCAACTCTTCTTATCATTCATCCACAGTAAAAACCCAGGTGTCCCTGAGCTCTGAAGAGGTGGGTATCGATGGAGTTCCAGTCACTTCTTCTTCATCCTCGACCTCAGTTTCTGCCTCCTGTTCTCCAGCTTCCACAGCAGAGCGTTTCCACTCCATGCCTGCCTCACAGACCTTCTCCTCCACCTGCTACTCTCATTCCACAGTACAGACTGTACCTGCTGACAGCCTAAATTTCATCCAACAAATACAGCAACATTCACTTCCTCGTTCCCGTAGTCGGCCTTCCACCTTGCTTCATCCTGGCTCCAATCCTGCCAGTTTTCAGGGCAGAGCTTCAAGGCACAAGCAAAAGGCTGAACCCAAGAGCAGTCCCACATACAAACAGTGCATCTTAAATGAACTGCTGGATGCAGACAAACATTTAAAAGGACTTGGATCAGCAGGGGATGGTGACTACCTCTTAAAACATAAAACTCCTTATATCATAGATAATGTGATGGAAAAGAGCCTTAAACAGTCTGGAGGAGTAGACCTAAAATGGAACTCGGTAATGGCTTCCTTGGGAGTAATTCTGAACCAAGATGGCCCAATTAGACAGACAAAAATTAGGGAAAGCCCCCCTTTAGGGTATCCACCTCTTCACCTCCAATCACATGCACAAAGAGATGATTGGGGGGTCATTCAAAAGACATCCGCGTCTCCAACATTTGACCTTTTATCTATTTCCTCACCCAGCGCCTTACCTGATATGTCTGTGATTAACATGACAACTACTGACCCCCAGCTGAATCTCAAACAGGCAATTAAGCTGCAGTTTGAAGGGCCAACCAGTGCAGTGCTTCACAAGCGGGAAACCCCTCTCTGAGGTGAGATATAAAACATTTTGACATATGACCATTAAATTTGTTCATTTTCATGTCAATTTAAAGTATTTTATTTAGTTAATAATTTACATATTTGGATGTGTAATATGCCCATATGTTGCCTGTCAGGAGTTGTCATGTATGCCAGATGGAAGTGCATTGCCCTTTGAGCTGCTATCTTTATGATCTGCACTTGTAATGTCAGGAATGCTAATGACAACCTCGCTTTTTTGTAGGAAAACCTGGGAATTTAGGACTTCAACGAGTTGAGGGTTGTGTGGGCAAACACTGCACTGTGTGTGGGAAATGTTTAGAATGGATGTTGATGGCAAATGAGTCACACTGACCTACACCTCTCTCTAACCAATTGAGCCCAAAGCACAAAAAGGAAAGGAGAAACAGAGGTAGCATGCAGTTCAAAGGATCAATCTGTGTACATTCCAAAGCTTTTCCTCTTCATCCCATCACAATGGAGAGCAGCTGGCACTCTCTCATACTAACACATACAATCACAGGAAAATATGTTTACATTCAGAGGAACACTTATGGATATTTCCTCTGTTGTTATTGTGCATTTTTAAAAGTCGCCATAGTTGTGCCCCAGGGATTTTCAATTAAAGACATTACTAAACCGTCATAGACAGCACAGCTATTCACTTTTTCATTGTGGTTCAATAGTGCCAGGTAATGGAAAGTAATTGCACCTTCATTTTATATTGACGAAAAAATGAGAGCTAATGAGAATGAGGCCAAAATTTAAATACCTATATGGTTAAAAAAAATTTTTTTTAAATATGCCTTTTAGGTGATATGTAGATTGCTCAGAATCACTATTGTGTACCCAGGAATGGAATTGCAGGGTCAAAAGTTCTTTTTTAAAAGCATATGGAGACCGCCACCAAGTCTAACTGCCACAGTTGCTTTGTATGCCAGATGTTTTTGGATGACTTTTAAGACTTTATGCTTATGTGTCTGCATATGTTACTACTCTTTGGGAGCATTTCCATCATTGGGCTGAATGCTCACCGTTGATGAATCGTGGTGTTCTGTACATTGACATGGTAATGGTTTCTTTTTTCATTATGATCCTGAGAAATTCGGATTAGAATGAAAATAACTGACAAGTGACCAATCATGAGTTGCCATGTCACTAAAGCTGTTTGGACAGCAGGTTTCCTCTCTCTTGAATTCATTAGCTAGCCATGCTGATAAATCTGTGCAGGAAACGGTTTATCATACTGTACCGAACCATGTTGAAATAGAAATGCTATTGGTACCATTAACATGCTCAAAGTGAGATGTTACTGTTTGATAAGCACAAAAAAAAATGATCTCATGAATGCTCATTAAAGGACAAATAGTGGGAGGTAAAAAACAGGGGTCATAAAAACCTTTGAGGAAGAGAGATGTGATGTGATGTGGAGATTGGAGTGATGTGAATTTAACTCTGCCATAAGTAATTTATATGTTTATACTATTTTGTATGTAACATTTTATTAAGATGCACTAATTAAAAGTTTATGATTACACTTTACTGGTTGATGATGACTATGTACTAAGTTTGCATCAGATTATATAGCATCACTCAAACATGTAAGACACATAAGATTACTTGACTCACATTTGTTCATAAGAAACATTTAAAGTATTTGTTATGCTGTCATATTATTAAAAAGACTGTCATCAAATATCTCATGCTTCACAGAAGAAAAAAATAATTTAGCTTTCATGAATGTGAGTAAATGAAAGACATTTTGGGCTGAAGTATACCTTTAAGTAGGTCTTGGGGCTTAAGAGAATTCAGATGTTTTCTGTCCCTGTTACCATCTGTTGGGATGTGTATTTCTTTTAAGGTCTAAGTTTTAAGATGTCTCACATTCGTTAATGAGCTTTTCCTTATTTGTACATCCTCTGCAGTGTAAAGACTTGTTTCTTTTATCTCTCTAAAACTTACACACTCATCACTCCCTGTGAGGGTTTCATTATTTCCCCTTGTGACGAGGAGGAGAGGGGGGCCGGCCCGTGAGCGCGCATGGCCGTCCACAATCGTGCTAATCAGCCAGTTCCCGCCTCCTCCTTGCCCATTTGAACAAATGTCACACCCCTCTAAAATTTACTTGCTACTTCCATGAATCCCCCTAAAACAAATAGGTAAAATGCCACCATTGTTGCACACAAAAGCCACAGATACAAACACTATTTATACTGACATACTCAAAACATTGTTACATTTCATCAGACATTCAATTTCACATTAATACTTACTTATTCATAACCAAATTATCATAGTTTGAACAAGGAGTGAACCCAAATATGCAGCTACATACAGAGACTTGGAATTGTGGCAAAACGGTTACTAAAGGCTAGGCCTCTTAAATTCTAAAATCAAGAATTTCACCATGTCATTATGATCAATTGTACATTCCTTTCTAAGACATGTTAATTCCTCAAACTGCCAAGACATGTTATTGCAGCATGTTATTTCCACTTCGGAAGTTTGTTATCTTGGTTCTTTCTTTTAGTTATATGTAATATATAATTCCAAGACATAACTAGTCTTTACCCTATTTAGGCTAATGTGGTTAGGGGTTAGACTAACTGCAAACTCAGGAATTCCTCTATAATGAAGGACAACTTGCACTAATTTTTTTTATAGGTGGGGTTTTTTCAGCTCTAGACACTGCAGGAAACATTTTAATTTTGTAACGTTTTAGGGGCCATACAACATTCCTTACTAAATAACAAGATGCCTTATTTATTACAACCACTGGTAATAGGACCTCTGACAAGATGGTGTAAAAAAATGTATTACTCCTGGTACAATAAAAACAACAATTCATATGAATGAAAACTAAAATAAATTTAGAAAACATTAATCATATCTCTATTAAATGAAAACTATATTATTTAATGCTTTTTTAAATGTATATGGTTAGAATAGCTCTTGGCAAAATCTATCTAATATAAAAGGACAATACTTAACAGTATGTTTAACTTCCGAAAACAACTCCAGAATGAAACTTGTGGAACAGGTTCCCCTATCTGGGAAGTTCATCTGCCCATATTGTCTCACGATTTTACATCTCACAATAATAATAAATAACCCCATTATCTGCTATGAAAGGTGAGGGAGTGTGTCTTTAAAGGTAATTCAGTGCACAAAAGGGATAAAGATATGTGTGGACTTGTGATGGAAACCTTGAATTCACTATGGCTTCAGACACACACTTTTGTATGTTTCCTAACAAGGAGACACCAAATCTTTCGACAGTGTGAAAACCTCACTATGGAATAAAAAAGTATTTTATGGCAGTAAATTAAGTATATCAAAGTGGTATTTTTGTACAATATAGAACTAAAGACTGAATATTTAACTGTCTGCATGTTTGTATACAGACACTTTAAGAAGCAAGCAGATGTAATCTTGATTAGAGCATATCAGTTCTGCTCTTTGTGAACTAGTTAAGAAACTGTTTAACCTTAATTCAAACTCTTGAATGGTCATGTTTGTTTAGTCAACATGCCCTGCTGATTTTGGCAAGGTCATATTCACGTAGAATGTCATTACAGAAATCTGTTCACTCTTAGATTTTAGTCATACCAAGAAAATATCCCATAGACTTGTTAACTTCCTGAACTGTTTCAAGGGCAGTCTGATTAATGGGGAACGGCAGTGCCAAAACATTGTTATTAAGATATTCTTAAGATTAAGAAGCTGTCATAAACATGTTAATGAAAGAGTATATGGGTGTACATACATACATACATACATACAATGTATGTATGTATGTATGGACACACACATATATATATATATATATATATATATATATATATATATATATATATATATATATACATATACACACATATATATATGCACATATACACGTGTGTGTGTGCATATATATGTGTGTGTGTGTGTGTGTGTATATATATATATATATATATATACACACACACACACACACACATATATATGCACACACACACGTGTATATGTGCATATATATATGTGTGTATATGTATATATATATATATATATATATATATATATATATATATATATATATATATATATATATATATATATATATATATATATATGTGTGTGTCCATACATACATATGACCAGCACCTGTATATCCACACACACACACACACACACACATACATATATATATATATATATATATATATATATATATATATATATATGTGTGTGTGTGTGTGTGTGTGTGTGTGGATATACAGGTGCTGGTCATATAATTAGAATATCATCAAAAAGTTGATTTATTTCAGTAATTTCATTAAAAAAGTGAAACTTGTATAATGTATACGTTCATTCCACACAGACTGATATATTTCAAGTGTTCATTCCTTTTAATTTTGATGATTATAACTGACAACTAATGAAAACCCCAAATTCAGTATCTCAGAAAATTAGAATATTGTGAAAAGGTTCAATATTGAAGACACCTGGTGCCACACTCTAATCAGCTAATTAACTCAAAACACCTGCAAAGGCCTTTAAATGGTCTCTCAGTCTAGTTCTGTAGGCTACACAATCATGGGGAAGTCTGCTGACTTGACAGCTGTCCAAAAAAATGACCATTGACATATTGCACAAGGAGGGCAAGACACAAAAGTTCATTGCTAAAGAGGCTGGCTGTTCACAGAGCTCTGTGTCCAAGCACATTAATAGAGAGGTGAAGGGAAGAAAAAGATGTGGTAGAAAAAACGTGTACAAGCAATAGGGATAACCGCACCCTGGAGAGGATTGTGAAACAAAATCCATTCAAAAATTTGGGGGAGATTCACAAAGAGTGGACTGCAGCTGGAGTCAGTGCTTCAAGAACCACCACGCACAGACGTATGCAAGACATGGGTTACAGCTGTCGCATTCCTTGTGTCAGAAGTGTCTCGCCTGGGCTAAAGACAAAAAGGACTGGACTGCTGCTGCGTTGTCCAAAGTTACGTTCTGATGAAAGTAAATTTTGCATTTCCTTTGGAAATCAAGGTCCCAGAGTCTGGAGGAAGAGAGGCACAGAATCCACGTTGCTTGAAGTCCAGTGTAAAGTTTCCACAGTCAGTGATGGTTTGGGGTGCCATGTCATCTGCTGGTGTTGGTCCACTGTGTTTTCTGAGGTCCAAGGTCAACGCAGCCGTCTACCAGGAAGTTTTAGAGCACTTCATGCTTCCTGCTGCTGACGAATTTTATGGAGATGCAGATTTCATTTTCCAACAGGGCTTGGCACCTGCACACAGTGCCAAAGCTACCAGTACCTGGTTTAAGGACCATGGTATCCCTCTTCTTAATTGGCCAGCAAACTCACCTGACCTTAACCCTATAGAAAATCTATGGGGTATTGTGAAGAGGAAGATGCGATACACCAGACCCAACAATGCAGAAGAGCTGAAGGCCACTATCAGAGCAACCTTGGCTCTCATAACACCTGAGCAGTGCCACAGACTGATCGACTCCATGCTACGCCGCATTGCTGCAGTAATTCAGGCAAGAGGAGCCCCAACTAAGTATTGAGTGCTGTACATGCTCATACTTTTCATGTTCATACTTTTCAGTTGGCCAACATTTCTAAAAATCCTTTTATTGTATTGGTCTTAAGTAATATTCTAATTTTCGGAGATACTGAATTTGGGATTTTCATTAGTTGTCAGTTTTAATCATCACAATTAAATGAAATAAACATTACTGAAATCAACTTTTTTTATGATATTCTAATTATATGACCAGTGTGTGTGTGTAAAAAAATACACATAAAATTTGGACACTTGATAGTGGCTTTATTGAAGATTACAAGTTCAAGTATTTTAGTTTTTATTTTGCAATCCATTCATTCACAGAAATTCTTGACAAGTAACTGGGCATATAATAAGCAAGTTGCTGTAAAAGCTATGTGAAAGTTTCCTCCAGGATTCAGCCACCAAAAATTTAAATCCATCCACACTACAACATTGACAATCTGACATTTTTTTATTCCATTGCATCCCATAGGTGCTCTATAGGGTTTAGGTCAGGGCACTGGGAGGGTTAATCTAGGACCTTAATTTTCTTTTTTGCCAAGTATTATTTCAAAAGGCGGCTGATATGCGTTGAGTTGTTATCCTGTTGGAAGAGCCACTTCTGTGTCTTAAATAATTTCTTTACATATTTCTGCAGGTTTGCAGCAAGAATTTCTCTGTACATTTCAGAGTTCATGATTCCATCAATGAACACAAACTCACTGACAACACTGTAAGAGAACTCTGACGTTTCCACATTATCCTTAGTGCAGTGTGGCTGGAATTCTTCCCCTGCCTTTCTCCACACAAATACTCTGCCATCAGATCCATGCAGGGTCAGTTTGGACTCATCTGATAAGACAGTTCTCCAAAAGCTGCTGTCTTTATTTGCATATTCTTTGCAATTTTATCCCAATGGAAATCACAATATAAGCATTTAAAGCAAACACAACTCATTACAATCTACATTTTAACTAATCGACTATTCTACCAAAAAAAAAAAAAAAAAAAAAAAAAAAATCCATGCCATTGTGGTATTTGTAGCTATATAACAGGGTTCGGCAACCTTTGTTACATGAAATGCCCCATACAATATTTTGGTTATTCCCCATGTCCTTAACGAATCTAATCTGAGTGGTCGTAACTGCACCTCAATATAAGTATGTTGTGCATGTAAAAGGATGCATTCTGCACTATCCAATGTTCATACTGTGTAGTTCATGCAGGTAGCACTGCTTCATTTCACTTTAAAGGGATAGATAGTTTACCCAAAAATGAAAATTCTCTGAATGTCATCCTTCCTAACTGTTGTCACAAAAAAAAAACTAGCTCAAATTTTCTCACCCTCATGACATCCCAGATGTTTATGAGCTGAGATATTCTTTTAAAATTATTTGTGTTCTACAGAAGAAAAAAAGTCATACACATCTGGGATGGCATGAAGGTGAGAAAATTTGAGCTAGTTTTTTTTTTGTGACAACAGTTAGGAAGGATTACCATACCTAAAATAAACAAATAAATAGAATTGTCATTGATCCCATTCTTATTGCACAGGTGATAATTATACTTCTGCGCGTGGATAAAGTTGCGACTATATATAGTACCTTGCGATTTGATATTACACTGGCAAGTAAAATACTCATCTAAGCCTGACACACTAAGACACACAATTTTTGGTTTGCTAAATGGAGAGCTTTTTGGTTACTATTCATTTGTAATGATAAATCTTAATGCAGTGATGCATGCTGTCGGAGATAACTAGGAGATCATTTGGTAACAGTGCCAGTCCACGAGGGCTGCTCAATCCATCAGACACAATCACTCGTCCTGCCCCTTCTGCTGGATAAATAAGCACTCGATGCTGTTCTCCCCAGTCTGCCACCAACACTGCCCCATCCTTATCAATGCAGAGGCCCCAGGGACAGGAGAGTACTGGTCCTATGCTGGAGCACATGCCCAGGATCCGTAGTGTGTCCCATCCTGGTCCTAGAATCTTCACACACGTCTCCTGCCCTGTCTCATTGCCTCGCTCAGAAACTGCGATCAGGCCAGAGTGCAAGCATGCTGCCACTAAATAAGGTCTGTGGAAACCAGTCACCACTGTGCGTTCCAATCTGGAGCCAGTTTTAGGTTCAAGTTTCAGTGCAGTAAGTGTACCCTTTCTTATGTCTGCAACAAGGAATTCATCTCTCTGGGAAACTGTCACTCCTCTTGGTGCTTCCAGCTCATCTTGAGGCACTCCTGCAATGTAGGGTCCCCCTCCAAATGTTTGGAGGAGCCGCCCATGCCGACTGAAGATAAGGAGAGCTCTCTCAGCTGCACAGCTCAAAGCAATTAGACCCTTGGCATTAACAGCCACGTCAAAGTAATTGCGGCAGCGTCGTGAGGTGCCTCCTGAGTCGTTCCTCGGAGAAATCACTTGTTGTAGGACATTGCCATGAGCATCAGTTACCTGGACGCGAGCATTTCCACAATCAACAAGGAAAAGTTGGCCTTGTGGAGTTGCATGAACACCACTGGGCAGCATGAGATCAGCACGTCCTGAGCCCTGTTTACCAAACTGCCGAACGAGACGAACTTCGTCAGGTGCCAATGATTCTGCATCCTCCTCCAGCTCTAGGAGGGCTGGCTTAATTCTCTCTTGCCGGAGCCTGTCATCATTTACAGAATTCTTCCGCCCTCCTGTAAGGTGGTTCAGCCTGTTCTGAGATGAGCTATCAATAACAGACATAGAGAGTGAACGAGACACTCTGCAGGAATGAATACTATGATGTTGGGTGTTTTTTTGAGAGTTGCCAAAGTTACCATGGCTGGGACAGGATTTAATCTGTGACATCTCACGTTTTCTTTGGAAGCTGGAGCTTGACAGGGAGGACAGATGACTCTTAGTCTGCTCTGCTCTTGTTCCACTGAAAGATCGGCTGCAGTGGGAGAGGTCGGCAGTTGATCTGGACATACGGGAAGTGGGACATAAGTTTGTGTAATCTTTAGGGGAGCTGACAATGAAAGTGTACCCAGAATCTACACTGTCTGCAGGGGATATGGGACGATTGTGGGCAGGGTCATCAGAGGATGCACGCAACTGAGAATAAGACCTGGCACGTAAGAAATGGTTGTTGCTGCCTTGAACAGAGAGGAGCTCTCTGGGGCTCTGTGGAGATAAGTTTGGTTCAAACTGTGATGTTCCTCTGGAAGACCTGGTCTTTCGGACATTAGAAGTCCATCGTTCTTGGTGGTCAGACTGATGCAAGAACAAGCCACCTTGTTCTTGGTGAAATTGCTCTGGAGATGTAGAGAGTTCTTTTTGCCTTCTTACTCTCTGTAAAGCAAACTTTGTGATTGGTCCATTTTGTATATGCCCAACATCCTCTCCCTCTGTCTCTCCTTGACTAAGTGATGGTACAGCCCAAAAGAGCTCATCTCCTTTGCAATCAGATGAAGGCGATTCACACTCATCCTCCTGTGATGAATCACGTTCAGATGGGACTTGTATTGGGGACCTATGATGTAACTGTGTGGATTGAAGCTTTACCTCCTCCCCCGATTCTTCATCATTTCGGGCAGACAAACGGAGTTTCCGGACAACTCTCTGGTTCCCACTACTTGTTGATGAATCCCTTGTCCTTGGCCCAGAACACAGGACTTGGCTCTGCCCAGAACTGGTTCCATCAGTTGTGCCAAGTCCTTTTCCACCAACATGACCCTCACTGTGTGCTTTAGTGGTATGGAGGGAACACATTTGTCCCTGCTGCCCACAGCCACCAACAGGAAGATGAACATTGTGGTCTTGCACCTTGATCTCACCAAATGTTACAGTATTTGGTTGAGCACTGGGTTTAAAAGATACACGTTTGAGTGCAAGAGAGATTTCCCAAGACTGAACCAGTTCTGACACACTTTGAAGAAGCTGATCCCGCCTCTGATTGCCCTCTTGATCCTTATCACAATCACCACCCATTTTCTTTATTATTTCTCTGAGTTTGATGACTTTGTACAATCTCTGGTCCACCAATTTTTTTCCAACCCTTAAGGCTGCTGCATTCTCCCTCTGCACCTGTTCCAGTCTGCGCTGTAGATCCCGATGATCTTGTTCTACCCTCTCCAGCAGACGGCGCTCCTCCCTTTGGGCTCCAAGTAGAGCACGATCCACGCCAAGACTTACTGTTTGTGCTTCAGCTATTTGTTGCTCTCGCAGCTGTCTGAGGTCTGTCTCACATCTAGCTAAGTCACATAGTGTCTGTGTAGCCCAACATGGTAAGGAAAAGGAAGAGGCTACAGTGCTAGGCTTTGGGTCCTCGTGGCCTTCTAAATCTGACTGTGCTGATGGGCTTAGAGGGGGCTGTGGAGAGGTACTAGGGGAGGTTTTGCAGCTCATTGGTGACACAGCAAACATTGCATAGGATGAGAAGGGTTTGCGGAGGCTTTGAGACTGGAATTAAATAAAATTACTTTTCATCAATGCCTGTTTTGGACCTGTCAGGAAAGGTTCAGAAAGAGAGAAATTATTACTTGTGTCATTAGAAACAATTTGCTCCTAAATTATTTAATGTGTTTTTAAAAATCAGGTATTTAGCTTAGAATCTTTTTTATAAATGTGTCTAAAACCACAAGAATATAAAAAGTAAACACAAAACAATTTATTGACAGAGATTGTGAAAGCTCACCAAAAGTTCCATTGTCTGGTGAAAAAATATAACCTGTCTCGCTGCTTAATTGTGTGTGTGTGTGTGTTACGGTTATATCAAATTACACACACACACACACACATTCAAATACAAAACAGCTGGAAAGCATCATTGATATTGAGACACACAATCAACATTTCATAAAGCATGTTTATGGCTTGTGAAATTTGGTTTAACAGCAGACACATGGCACTTCCACGCTGATTATGCAAAAATATTAGCCCTCTTTTCATTTTTGCTTCTCAAAGAGAAAAATAAATTGCATAGGCATATTTTGAACATACTCTGGAGCATTTTACTTAGCTCAAGCTGCAAGTAAACTGACAAGTTCATCAGGCTCCAGGAAACTTGAGATAAAAAGATAAATGTAAAGATCAACATAAATTTGATGAGCTATTAAAACTCTCTGGCCTGAAGGACAAGATAGAATTTTTGTAGTTTGAGTGGGAGGGTAAACAGCTTTTTGTTTCCTACTGTCGGATACTCATTTAGTGTATTGCTGAGAAGGACTCTGCCCACCAGAACCCGTCTCAGAATTCTGCAAATGCCTCATTGAATGTCTCTTATGCACTGCATTCACAATGCAGGTGAATGAGCTCATGTTATACTTATTTTTCATAACAAGACAACTTAATATCAGTGCACTTTTCAGAATATCATTATTTAATCCTCTCATTACAGATTGTGTAAGTAAAACAAGGAGATATAGTTGATCTGGTGCAACATACATCAAGTGCCATGACAACATATTTTATTGCATTACTTATAATTTGCACAATGCATCATTAAAGTATATACAGCACAAAACAAACCCAGATGTGACTTGTGACAAAAAAAAAGTACTACACAAAAGTACACCAAGTCTTAACTAGCCGCATTCACATGACTCACTGGAGTGAAGCATCAGTGTTTCCCCGGTGCTGCACTGCACTTTCATTAAGCCTTGTTACGCACTATGATATTCGTATAATTCATATCAATTTTCATTATCTGGCAGTGCCAGCAATAAAAGCAAAATATGATGTATTATTTATCAAAACAAATATAGATTTGGCATTGCGATCTAAGCTCTACTTTGCTGCCCTTTTCATGAGGAGTCCAAAGCGGTGCAAATCACATGAACGCAGCTTCACAATTACTGTAGCAAAGTGGATAGCCACAGCCTGCAGGCCAATAAATATTGTAGAGGACAGAGATGTAATGTGAATTACAATGCACACACACCCTTTTGGGACTAGTTCTTTCAATTAGTCAACATCCCACTTAAGGAAATGTTTAATGTTATTTAAAATTGTTGGTATTTTAGAGCATTTTTGTCTTTATACTGTGGAAGGCTTTGTATGGAAAACATTAATAATATATTTGTGTTACATATTGTCGTTTTCTTTCCTAAGAAGCTGCTAAATGCATATTGACAGGAAAAGTAGTATATGTATATGTTATATATCTATATATAAAATCATTTTTAAAATCAAGATTAAGTGCGATTAAATATTTTAATCAACTGACAGCACTAATTTAAAACAAATCAAAAAAGCAGTACAAACAAGCAAACAAGCATAAGGCCTTAAACAAGTTGTTTCATCTTAAAAAAAAAAAAAATATGTTTTTAAATCTTGGAGATAACACCACAACACAGTCACTCAGCCCACTGTTGTTTGCTGTCGTACTGACTGAAAGTAGGAAACCTTAAGCGGCTTAATTCTGGAATTTGATACAGTTTTCTGTCTGGCAGAACACAGTGGCTGAGCACATTTGAGAGGGCAAACAGTAGTGAGAAAGAGTGAAACAAGACAAGAGAACAAAGGATAGTTTCACTGACTTTAAATAATTGATGTAGCTTTATATGAATTTTAAGATTTTACTTGGTTTATTTCTTTCTTTTACGATATTATTTATTTATTATTATATCATCACAACTGTTTCTTTTTCTTTTCTTTTTATTGATTTTTTTAAGAAAATTTAGCAGCTGCAAAAACATGTCTTTCCCACTTTACTGATTTGCACGTAAAACTTGAGCAAACAGAACAGAAGCTGAGCTGAGAAATACGAAGAAGCTAAAACTAAAACTGAAGGATCAAGGGAACAATGGATAAAGATAAAGATAAAGGAAAATAAATAGGATAACAGAAACAGGGAAAGTATAGCAAACAGGCAAATGTGAGCAAAAGAGAAAAGAGAGAATATTTCTGCCAATGAGGAGATTATTAGCATTTCAAATTCAGTGAGGCAGGCAGTGAACAAAAAAAACTGGACAGCCTATATGTGGGAGGCAAAAGACAGACTATAAAGAAAATGTTATCACAAAACTAAGTAGTACACTTGCTCTCCCATGCTCATTTATATTCTCACTCTCCAGACTTCTTTCTCTGCTCTTCAAGCCCCTTCAGGCCCAGTATGACATTACACATCTGCACAACACTCTAAATACATAATATATGATGGGAAATAAAGCAGTTGAGTGAGTACAAAGCATGCATGTGTAGGAGGCAGAGAGTTTGAAAAAAAATGAAGGCTATTATCAGAGGACATGCTGTGAGAACAATGTTTGACAGCAGTGTGTGCTTAAGATGTAAGCCACATGATAAAACAACATCGTTGTTTGATTTGGAAAAGGGAACTTTTACCTAACAAACACACACACACACACACACACACACACTAATAAATAGGAATATGCACTGAAATGAAGAATAATTTAATAGCTAAATTTCCACCTCATGCAATGTATGTCAACGTTTTAGTATCTTTTCGCTCAGCTATTCACACAATCTGAGACATCACCTATTCTGTGTAACACCATTTTTATATGCCAAATCAGCAGTTATCTCTGTATCTTTCAAACAAGGCAGTTGTGCAATAGTATAGTAATGATTGAATAATTATAAATAATAATGAAATTGAATAATTGCATTAAACCATTGTACGGAAGCCCTGAACCGGAATTTTTTTTTCTTTTCAAATTTTTTTTCTCTCTCTCTTCAATAAAATATGGTCTAATTTTACATTTTATGGTTTTAATTTTTATTAGTTTAGCAACTTGATTCATTCGGAGGTGTTAGGGGTTCATCTAGTAATGTTACTGTATGAGTCAGTAGAAATGCACATTCAACCATATGACTGCAATGCAGGGCCGCCACTAGCCAAATTGATGCCCTGCGCAGAGTTCCAGATGAACGGGTTATACGAGCATGAAGCGATCATCTGTGTTCCGCAACTGCTTTCGGGTTCTTGAATAACATATAACATGTGAGTAAGTGCAGCCGGTGGACTTTCTGGTGCCCTCCTAGGGTAAGATGGTGCCCCCCTAGGGAGTTGGTTCCCTACGCAGACTGCGTAGTATGCTTATTTGGAGCGGCGGCACTGCTGCAATGGAGTTACGGGAGATAATTTCAGGGATTGAAAAGTACTTTTTGAAAAATATGCTTTTAAATATAATTGTATCACATTAATGCACTTTTCGCCCAGTTTATCAAATTAAATGTTTAAGGTGAAATAATTTAGATGTTTACATATTGTATTGAGGTAATTTCTTGTGTGAATGAATCATGTTGCTAAACTACTAATAATTCAAATTACAAAATGTAAAATTAGACCATAATTTCCCCTGACGGAACACAGGGAGAGTGATAGGCCTACTATAGGTGATTCCTCACCCTCACCAATTTGTTTGGGATAAGTATTTTACATTGACAGACCAACAATTTCAAACTAAACAATAACACCAGATGTTACATACGTCAACGATGCATATGGGCTACTTTATAAATTATGGGTTTTGCACTTATAATTGTTAAAGGAATTGCTATTTTAATATGTTGATATTTATTTGACATTGTTCATCTGGAACTCTTCACTTCTGCATTTGTGTTTCAAAAGCATAGACAACTTGTTATATTAAAATATATTATTATAGGCCTAATTCAATTTCACCATGATTGTCTGCACATGCCATCCCTGTTCAGTCGCGAGTATTTAATTTATAAATGATCTTTTTGTTAAGAAATTGGATTACTAACAACAATATTAACATTACCAGATGGCATACAATTGTTTAGAAAGACCAACAATTTCAAACAAAAAATAGATCCAGTTGAAACACAACAACGAATGCCTTATCAAATATATGTAACCTGATTTATCTTGATTGAGGTTTGCAAACCCTTAAATAAATAAAAATATTATTCAAATATATAGCAGCAGAGAAAGCATTAAAAGCATAATATTACACGTTTACTGATAGTGGCACCTGGTGGCCAAGGTTGGAACCGCATGCATTTGTTTTAGGAGAAAACAAAAATTGAAGAGAGAAAAAAAATTTTTGACTTCGGCTCAGGAAGGGACACTATTTTTTTCACCATTATTTTTTTTCTTCCTTCTTGCGGTTCAGGGCTTCCATACCATTGAAATAAAAATACAAATTAAATAACTGCATTAATGTAACGTTTGCCGTGTCATTTGATATGGTGCATGTTATCCTGTCTGTTCTGTAGGTATCCTCTCACCTTACATCCTGCATTATCTATGAGGAGTTGCAGCAGATGAACTCTGTATATTGGCTTTGCACTGTTAAAAAGCTGTGGATAATTTTTACGGTTACCAAACCAAATCTGTTTAAGATGAAAACATGTGACAAATTAAAATATCTTTAACCAGCTTACTAGTTTTGTTCTCTCTCTTTGTTCTGAACTGTGCCAGATAAGAGGACATCAATAATAACACAATAAATTACTTTCCAAGTTGTTATCCAAACCAAAATACTTTAAATTTAACATAAGCAATTATACCTTCTAACCACTCTTTAAAATTATTGTAATTTGAAAAACGAATTAATTGTTCATTAGAGAGAAAAAAATAAATAAACACATACATATACACATATATACATACATATATATATCAGAATCAGAATATACAAATGCACTGAATTTAAGTGGGTTAAAAGCCTTACCTGTGTCACCTTCCCTTTGGCATCTGTTCTCCTCTCTCTCAAACAAGAGTTTTTTCTCTTGCCAGTTTCTCCACTGTTGCTAGGAAACAGTCCAGTATCAGTAAACTAACCCTGGTGTCTGAGAACATGGGCCACCTATTTTGTAAAGAATTAAGAGGAAAATTAAAGCCACACTTTGAATGTAAAACACATTTAAAATTTACATAAAGGCATTTTTCTCAACACGCACAACACAATAACAAAAAATATCTGCAATGAAGCAGCTGTAACAGATTAACCAACACCTCGGAATCTACACAGAATTCAAATAGCAAGATCTGAATTCAAATTCCTCCCTTTTGATTTTCTATATTTTTCATCAATTCGTTTTGCTCAAAACAACAACAGAATCCATTTACGCTTTCTACATAATTTCATGGGTTTGCTCATATGTTTGGTTTCTGTAAACACTACAATAAACTAAGATTTTAAAGAATTTTAAGAAAAATTGCTTCAAAAAATGTTTGCCTTTCAAAATCTAATCAACAGCCTGACTAAATACATACACTATACTTAACATACTCCTTTTTGACATTGTGTACAACTTGGAATTGAAAGCTGTAAACCCGGTTCACCTTATCATCCCATAACACCAATAACAATCATTATTTTAGTTGCACATTTTGGAACAACCTCCACTGCAATCAGAGGATAAGAAAGGGAGTCACAAAAGATCGGTTTACTGTTCTTCGAACAAGGGAACATTTAAGTTTTTATCTAATCTGCCAATTAAAACCAGTCCGCACAATAGCTAAAGTGAACTTTGTGTCATCCAAGAAAATAATTATTCAGCTAATTCTGAAGTGCAAGCAACAAATCAGCCAGCGGCTGAAATGTATTCAGTGATCATTTTGTTCACATTACATATGCATTATGCCCGAAGTCTTTACATATATTGAAATAAACCACATCTTGTCAGAACATTAATAACAGAGGACCGAACATTTATAAACACTTTAGAAATAAAGACTATGAAGCCAAAGGTTTAGACAGGTAAAACATTTATAAATTAATAAAAACATTCCCTTATCGTTTGTTTCTTTTTTAAAGTTTAACTGTTGATTCAATTTCCCATTCAGTTCCACATTTCTTGTCCATTTTAAAAATAGAAAATATTTTTGATTACATTCAAAATTTTGCATGAGTTTCCATACAGTCCAGCAGATTATTGAAGGGATTAGAAGACTGTTGAAGTGCTGTTCCAGATTGCGGTTTAGTTGTGAATATTGCCCAAGTGAAACAATCTTTGCTTTTCCACATTTCCACAACAGAAACCCATTTGCATAGATAACAAGCCACAAAAGTCCTTGTCAACATTAACATTTCATTCTAACAAACAAAATCATCAACTGTATTTTTTTGTGCATATTGATGCTTCAAGCAATCACTTTCCTATAACAGGCACACACAATCAATGAGCTTTTAATTTTTTTAATCATATAAAACACTTAAATCAAGTATGTATAAAAAGAAAATATGCTATGTGCGCCGAATCAAATATACAACACCCTCAAAACAATGGATATGTTTTGTGCATTGGTATTGGTATTTATGACAAACTCAGAACAAAGTGTCTATTTGTTTTCTAATTTAGAAATAAAAAAAGAACAGTCTCCATGAGATGACTGAACGCTAAAGTCTGGTTTATACTTTGGAAGAAGCCGAACTTTTTCTCCTGGACGAACTAAGACCCTATTTATACTACGTGCGATGTCGTTTTAAATTGGGTTCGTTTAGGCTTAGGGTGATGTCGCAGTGTTTAACAAACTGTTCCAGCCACAATTAATGCCAATAATGCAGGTTTTTCTCTCCGTGGACTGCCACGGCTTTATTAAACTGTGTTCACTTTTAAAAACTAAAATCTCTCTCCACTCATTTGTTGTGTCCTTGCAGTCTTCGTAGAGTTTGTGTTGCAAATCATGTAAAAATAGTATCTTTCCACACAATCTCTGAGACGGGCTTCAAAGTTATCCATTTTAAGGACAGTAACCTAGGTAACAACTCAGCTGGCAAGCACGATTGTAAACAAAAAGCTTCATGGTAGAGTTCTCTTGGGTCAAGTATTTCAGAGATATGCCCGAACAGCAGAAATCTCACGAAACGTACACTTTGGCAGAACAAAAAACGTCACGGCATTTGTAGGCGAATAAAGCGAAGTCCGTTCACCCAGTATATAAAAAATTAGCCTTGACATGTTTCAAGGAACAAATCTAAGTGTGACTTTCACCCTCACAAAACTAGATTCCTGCACATACCTTCCATGAAGGACAGGGATGGATGGGTAAATAAGTGTAAAAAAAAGGATGGATTGATTGATTAATTAGCAGCTAGAGGAAACCAGTATAAACAAATGCTATTTGACTTCCATTTGAAATATCTGCTTTTATATATTTTTTTTACCCATTGAAATATTTGATTCAACAGAATCATTGAATTTAAAACAATTGAAACAGCAAAAAACACTGCTTGAAACTAAGAAACTAACAAAATTTTAGTGAAGTAATAAGCATTTGACTTGCATGTAATAATAGCATCTTGGATGGATGATTTCAAAATAGCATTCCAATCAATATTCTTCAAATATTTCTTAAGTTTGCACTTTCAAAAATCAGGGAAAACAATTCTGTAATATGAAAGGAAAAAAAAAAACTACACATTCTGAACTTTGAAGTGAGGTTTTTTGGCAATACACAACTTAAAATCAACATAAAAGTGAAACTGTGGGCTGTTGTTCACTATGCACAAATAATGGCCAATCCCACTCATACTCAATACCACAAGCAAATTAAGAATTGAAAAGTACATGTAAATATAAAAAAAACAAAAAAAAAACACTATGTTCTAATACGAAGATGGCTTATATAATGGCTTCACACAACTTTGCTTTCTCCTTTAAGGGACAGGTAATTATTATCCAATTTTTTTCTTCACGCAGACTAGTCGCAAATTTCAACCGTTAGCACCCAGTCAGAAGCCAAGAGTGAACCGATCACAACACTAACATTCCAATATTGGAGGAGACCTTTGTTGGCAGGCTAATAAAACACTTTTCTGAAACTGAAGGGGATCTCTAATGCCATGCTGGAAGAACGTACCATTATTATAATTTTTCCTAACATGGACATACTTACATGATATGTTATGAGCGGGAACAAATAAATTCAACTAAACAAACTGTCCATCAATGGTAATGTTTTTTTTTTTTTTGGCTTTTCTTAGGGAGGAGGCTAGGGAAATCCTTTTGAATATTCTCCCCTCTTTAATGACACCAACTACTCTAGCTGGAGAAAAGGATGTGTGCTAGAGATTGTAAAATCCTGCTGAGGAGCTGAGGACTTGTTGCCCAGCATGTGATTAGTGAACTACAAGCAGTAGGTGTCTGACAGTGACACTTTGCCAACTATGTTGGTGTGATCTAATAGACCAATTTTTCTATAAAAGACAAAATAACTTTCAGACATTGCTAAAAAAGGTAAATGGCACTTCCCCCACCCATAAAAATGTAAAAGAATTGTGTGTAGAGAGTCTACTTAAGTTAGTCTCTGAAATGACATAGAAATGTAGGGAGTGCAAACTAACTGCCACATTCCTCCAGCTTAAAGGATGTTGAGAGTACAAAATCATTATACACTGATATTTTATATAGAATATATACAATATTTTTATGCACAATTTCCTTAAAGTTAATGGATAAATGGCCCTGTACAATAAAAAAAATTACATTATGAACATGAGAATAACAAGTGATGACTTCTCTCCCCTTTTGATTTCCCCCATCTCTTTGAGTGCATGAATGTCCCTTTGTAAGCCTACATGTCTTTGAAGTAAAAACAAAACAAAAAGAGATGATTTAAAGATCTCAGTTATTTAGTCTACAGCTCAGTGCCTGGAACAGTGGATAAGGCAGGTATAGAGGAAACATCTGGTCTTGTATTAGTTATTCCTCAGTGCCTTGACTAGGTGGGAAAGGCAGGGCTACTGCATGCTCCTGTGCAAGAGCTGCCAGCTCTTTGAGAAATTCAGAGAAAATGACAGCACAGTAGACTGCATTTTTCACCCTTAGTGCTTCTGCCTGCTTCTCTAGGCCAGAGGTGCCACCACTCGCGCCACCCCGGAACAAAGCACTGTGCAGAGATTGCCCTCCATCCCTCACATGGGCCAGGGCCAACTGAGCTGCATGGCGAGCTCTTGTAGGACTGTTGGTGTGCCTCAGGATAAGATCACCCAGAGATGTCTTACGGCTTTTAACTGTGAAAGAGAGACAGAATGTGTTAAAAAAGGAAAAATGGAGATAAAGTTATGATGCCATGCTCTCTGAATTTGTTCAGACACAAAGTGTAAACTTATGCAGATTACAAAGTCAGTCTTTCTCAGAGCAGTTTACAAAGAAGTTAAGGCAAGTAAA